>CM054059.1:239933238-240533238 GCA_028641055.1 Alopecurus myosuroides
GTGTGTTAGATTGTATCATGGGTGTTGGGTGCCAAATATACCATCACTCTCTGTGCCGGGGCCTCACCGACGTCGGATTCTCTCTCGCGGGTTCTAGGACTGCTCACACCCCGAAACTCCCGGATCTGACGTAACGGGGGGAATATTGCAAGTAGGTGGGCCCTACCATTGTCAAGGGTGTTCCTTGGGCCTAACATGACACAACCAAGCAACTAGTTCCACTTTGCTACCCACTTCCGGCTCACGCAGAGGGGGCTGGACGCCGGTTCCGTCTTTTTCTACACCGGGGCTAGTGTATCTCCGCAGAGGGGACCCAGAGCGTCGGGATCCCACCTGAACCAATGTTTTGCCATGCCATGTGTGTTAGATTGTATCATGGGTGTTGGGTGCCAAAGATAGCATCACTCTCTGTGCCGGGGCCTCACCGACGTCGGATTCTCTCTCGCGGGTTCCAGGACTGCTCACACCCCGAAACTCCCGGATCTGACGTAACGGGGGGAATCTTGCAAGTAGGTGGGCCCTACCATTGTCAAGGGTGTTCCTTGGGCCTAACATGACACAACCAAGCAACTAGTTCCACTTTGCTACCCACTTCCGGCTCACGCAGAGGGGGCTGGACACCGGTTCCGTCTTTTTCTACAGCGGGGCTAGTGTATCTCCGGAGAGGGGACCCGGAGCGTCGGGATCCCACCTAAACCAATGTTTTGCCATGCCATGTGTGTTAGATTGTATCATGGGTGTTGGGTGCCAAATATACCATCACTCTCTGTGCCGGGGCCTCACCGACGTCGGATTCTCTCTCGCGGGTTCCAGGACTGCTCACACCCCGAAACTCCCGGATGTGACGTAACGGGGGGAATCTTGCAAGTAGGTGGGCCCTACCATTGTCAAGGGTGTTCCTTGGGCCTAACATGACACAACCAAGCAACTATTTCCACTTTGCTACCCACTTCCGGCTCACGCAGAGGGGGCTAGACGCAGGTTCCGTCTTTTTCTACACCGGGGCTAGTGTATCTCCGGAGAGGGGACCCGGAGCGTCGGGATCCCACCTAAACCAATGTTTTGACATGCCATGTGTGTTAGATTGTATCATGGGTGTTGGGTGCCAAAGATACCATCTGTCGTGGGATGATCACGGCAGATGTTACCAGGGGTAACTGATCTTGGGGCAAGTCGACACAGGCGTTTGGGAGAGGGTTTGCTCAGAGGAAAGCATGATGGAATTCAATCTGGTAGCCGGCGATGAAGTCGCCGAGTCTCCAATCTCGCTTTATTAACTCGATCTCTTTGTGTACAATGGATACTCGATATTCGGCGATATGATTACTACCTGGATCTCTGCAAAGCTAAGCATAGGGCTGGTTTATAACGCACCCGTCCCCCTACCCGACTTGCCCTCCAAGGCACAGTTTGAGTCCTATCCGAACACCGCTTACAAACCCTAGCTTTCCTTACTGCAACCCACAATCCGGGTTACAAGGCCTATAAACCTTGGGCCTTCTAGAAGTTTCTTTATCCTTAGCCGGATCCTGCGCAGCGTCCTTTGGGCCGGGTTATACCTTGGAGTTGGCCTACCGGGTTATCATCCCCCCATCAGTAGTCCCCAGAATAGCATGGGCTTCAAAGATCCCTCCTTGAAGCGCTGGCTATTCCCTGCAAAAAATATCAATCACACTAATGTGCGGAAACCGAGTTGAAGTACTTCATGAAATGACTAGGCCCAACTCCCTGGTGGCCACATAATAACCCGGCTTTCCTTCCAGATGCCTTGCTCTACTTCCCGGTCTAAGCCTTGATAAGAATAGCAAAACTTTATACTTTTCTCGATAATTTGCCTTGACACCGCGGAGAGGATCTGCTTCCCTTTTTCATTCGAAGACCTCGATCTACACTTAAGGCGTATCTCGCAGATTTCACACAAATAGCCGTTACCCCATAATTTCCGGGTCCCACCCGTTGGGATGAGTTTTTTCACCCCGGCCGTTATAAATAAGCCCTTAGAGGTAACCCTAACCCCAACGGCTCACTTTCCCCCATTTCTCCTCCTTCCTTCTTTCGAGCTCGAGCTCCCAAAGCGTCACCACGGAAGCCTCGCGCGCATCACCGGAGCCCATCCGTTGCCGGTTGCGCTCCGCCACAGCGCGCTCCGCCCCGCCGCCCAGATCCACCGCAAGACCCCCAACCTGTCCGCCAGGAATCGCGAAGGGGCACCAAGCTTGCGCCATTTGCCTCCGCAAAGCTTCGCTTCGATCTCCTCCGGTAAGTCTCTCACATTCTCTAATTTTCCCTCACAACTTCTTAGTTCTCCCTCAGATTGGATCTGGATTGGGCCGCCCACGATTTCTCGGGTCGCGCCTAATTAGGCCACTAGCATTCACTCTAACCCACCCAATAGGTAGGATATACCCTCCAACTCATTCTCCTACCAACTGTAATCATTAATTTCACCAATAACCTGGAAATAGAATTCCCAATCTGGGCTTGAGCCGCCCAAACCTTCCGCCCCTGTTCCTATCACCCGGAAAATCCTCCTTCTCCGGCTCATTTGCTCATAACATATGTACGGACACCCAGTTATCACCCCCAAACACTCATCCATGCATAAAATTCTACAACTTCTGTAATAATGCACGATACCCGGACAATTCATACCTTGCTTAGCAAAATAATACCCGGATCATATTTAACTTCCAGGCTAACTTGACACCACTCGTCAATACTCGGTCAACGGATAATTTCCGAGTTTTGTTTCTCATATTTTTTCTTCTGACGCTTTTTCAGGTTAACCCCATGGCACCCAAGAAGCAGGGAAAGCTGCCGGCTAAAGCCAAAACCACAAGCTCCATATCTGCCAACTGGGCGCGGTCCTCCGTCACCAAGGCCAAACTGGAGGAACTGGTCGAACTAGGGGTTCTCCCCTCTCAAGAAATTATCCACTAGAGGGTACCGGGTAACGAAACCCGGCCCACCCCGGCAAAAAATTAGGTAATTTGTTTTGTTGAACACGTGACCCGGGGCTTCCGGCCTCCGGGTCACCCTTTCTTCCGCGATGTTTTAAGCCATTACGGCCTTCGCATTTTCGACATAGGACCCAACTCTGTACTAAACATCTCCCATTTTATCGTTCTCTCCGAGTCTTACTTGTGCACTCCGCCAAGTTTGGCTTTATTTGTCGAACTTTTCCAGTGCAAACCGTGCCGCGAAAGCGGCGACGGTGCACTTCTTACTTGCGGCGGGGTTTCTATCCAACGCCGCAAGAACTCTTTAATGCCTCCTCTCACCCTCAACTCCCACGTCAAGCACTGGCAGCTCTCGTACTTCTACTGCCGGGACACCTCCCCACCCGGCGAAAAGAAATTGCCGGGTTACTCGGAGGGTCAGCTTGACATTTCTGAAACCTTCAATGGGTTTGCCCCTGACCCGGAAAGGGAAGAAATTCTGCCTCTATTGGCTAAAATCTCCATCCTTTCTGCCCAAGGCCTCATCGGGCTTAACCTGGTGAAGACTTGGGTCGATTTCCGCATCCAACCCAACTCCATTCGCACAAAATTGATGTGCGAATACTCGGGGCAAACCACGGACCCCATTCGATACTCCACCAGCAGCTTCGCTCCTAGTGACACCAACAAGACAATCAAGGGCTTTCTGACAGAGAAGCTCGAGGTAATCCGGAACATAGCCGGATTAGAGCCCTTCACTCTCGAGAACCCGGCCCCCGCGGTAAGGACCTGGTTCTCTCGATTCCATCCTTATCTTCTTTACTTGATACAAACATTAACCCTTGCTCTTATGCTTTTACTTCAGGCCGATGATGATTTCTGGAAGATGGACGCTTCTCCTAACTCCGGAAACCCGGAGGAAAAGGAGGAGGCCGTTAACTCGGACGAAGGTACATGCTCAGTTCTTTTGAGTTCGTCACATCCCACTTTTCATTTTCCTATTGTAACCATGGTAATTTTCAGAACAAGAAGACCAAGACGAGGAAGAAGAAACTGACGGCAAAGTGGAGTCCGCCAGCGATGAAGATGAACCAGAGCCGGCAATTAAGGCCGGATCTAAAAGAAAACCCCAAGGGGTCGCCTTCAAGGTTTTGCATCAATTTCTCACATCTAATTCGCGTTCCTGTGATAATATTCCTGAGCTGACCATGGCATTACCCCTTTTGCCATACCTGAAGGAGTCACCTATGACCAAGCGCAGGGTAACTCGGAACCACCCGGGCGATGATACCCTTAACCCGGGTATTTCCTCCCCTCCAACTCGACATGCTGGTACTGACCACACCCTTATTTAAACATAAAGATCCTTCTAGAATACTCCCTCGCAAGGTAACCTCACGCCTCGTTTTGCAATTTTCAGTTTCATCTGGTTCTAGCAGCGAGTTCCCTGCAGACCTTATGGTGAATCCCGGGTAAAGTTCTTTTCCTAATGTTATACCATACTCTCGCTGTCTTTTTCACGGCTATATGCTAACTGTGCCTTCATATTTTTCACAGGGCCACGGTCGTTGTTAGCGACCAAGAAGACATGGAAACCGAGGACCCGGGCAAAGAGAAGCCAACTGATGACGTGTTCGCCGCAGCTGGTGATGGACAAGCATCACCGACAGACCCGGCTGGGCGAGAAGCCGGGTATCCGATAGCCTCGCACGCAAGCGAGAAAGAAGATACTGCCACTTTGGGCGCGAGAGGAGGAGCAGACCCCGACATTCGAATGACCCGGGTGCCATCTCCTGCTAAGAGGAAAACTTTTTCTCCAAGTTTCCGTGACCCCGACACTTCTAACTCGGGTAACGATGATTTTGACCAGCTGATGAGCGCTCTCCTCACCATGAAAGCTTCAGAGAACAACCTCCTAGAGCGTATGTCTGCAGCGCATCAGGTAATTGACACCGGATATCTCTTGGTACATACCTAGTCCCCAAGTTCCGGGCATAACTTACCGAAGTTGTGCTCGGTACTTCACGCAATACCCGGTTTTTCATGATATCCGACTGATACTTTCCGTTCCTTACAGGCGGAAGTGACCCGGTCCGATGAGGTGTTACTCAAGACCGAACAGCTCCTACTTGCTGAGGTAAAACGAAGAGAAGCCCTTGAGGCCAACATGGAAACTTTGAAAAAAGACGTTTCCAAATACAAAAAGAAGTACCACACTGCTCAATCCGCGCTGAAGAACTTATCGAACCAGATTGCGGATACTTATCGCATCTTTCTAAGTGAGCTTTTTGCCTTCGACTAACTTAATTGCCTCTACTTTATCGTTATGACAATCGGGATAACCGATATACTTTCCTTTTGTTTCAACTGCAGGTGCGAACCTCGCTGCTCCAGAGGACGATGCCATTGCCAAGGTAAAAACATTGAAGACTGTGCTCCGGACCTTTTTTGCCGGCACAAAGCTTATATTGGACGCTGTGAAGTGGCCTTCCGAGGTATACCCGGGTGAAGAGAATCTTGTGCAAGCTTGCTCAACGGTGCCTGGATGGATTGAGATATGGAAGCGCTCGTCCTGCCGGATCGGTATGACCCGGGCCTTGACGCTGGCGAAGGCTTACTTTCCTAAGCTTGACCCGACAAAGGTAGTATCCGGGTTTCCAGAATTAAAGGCTGATGGCTCCAAGTTTACCCCCAAGGACTTCAAGGCCATACAATCCGCAGTACGCCCCTCGGCTACCGCTTTGGCCGATAAGATGGACCTGGACACAATCGTGAGCTCATACGATGCTGAAGGAAAAATCATATTGGAAGAGGCACCCCCTCCCTTTGATATGTTGGAAAAATGGGCGACTGATCTGGCCAGGAGAAAAGAAGAGGCTGCTAAGAGGGAGGCCGAGCTAGGATTACGGCCGTCTACCTCTACGCCAGCTGTTCCTCCACCTATCCGTCCTGACGCGGAAAGTCCGGGTAATGCTGCTGGAAAGGCTAAGGAGCAGATCCAGGACCAAGACCCGGAAGACCGCTCTCAGGATACCGAGTAGAGCGTTACCTGGTACTTTTGTGTTTTAAAACTAATATGATTTTGATGGTGCGTCTGTGCACCCTTGATATTGGTACCATCACTTGTAACATATTTTTGGTTCGGAACATGTTTGTGCCTCTCCCGGCTTTTGATAGTCTTGACACTTGTCTTATTCTTTAAACTTATTCTCGATACCCAGCTATTTGTTGATTCCCTTTGCGAGACTCGGTTTTCCGAGCGTCACGGGTTTTGATAAGTGGACTTTTCTTTAAGTCCCCAAGACTCGGAAGCTAGGGTCTCTCGAGCTTTGATAGCTAAACAGTTTGTTTCTGTTTCGAAGTCCCCAGTCCCCATGACCCAAAGTACGAGCCAGGGGGTGCGGCCTTTCTCAGAGGACAAATTGCTCTTTACCAAGCCGGAAACCAATATCCGTTTGCGTAAATACTGAAGTCATGCTTAATACTCGTTGAGTTTCCGGCTATTAGCCTTGTACTCTGCATAGACTTGTGGTTTAGATGACCCTTTTGATTATCTTGTACTGTAAGCCGGCTTTCGCGTGGATACCATGCTGTTACATCTATACGAAAAACAGGGTCAAGCAAATCCCATTGGGTTGCGTGGTTGATTGTAATCGTAAGCGAACAGATCATGCCACTTTAGTGCGAGTCACATCGAGCTTAAGTAAGAATAACCAAGAAATTTGGCTCCTTCGTCCGGTTATAAGATTGCAACCGTACTCGTCTTGCGAGTAATCGGCCCTCATAACTCATAGGCATCAAGGCCGGGTATTTGGGTTCGTGTCTGCTATTTAAGCAGCTTAGCCCCCAAAGACCTATGTATGTGCAATGTATTTTGATGATACTGATGTATTGATAATAACAAGCACCACTTACCCGTAATCGAAGCAAAGACCATGACAATACTTGAAAACCATCTCTTTTTATTGGTACGATAAAGTTTGGGTCAGCAAGCCGCCTCATTAAAAACCTTCCAGTCCCCTTAGGTACCCTGGGTAGGAAAAGAGCGCGTCTGAAACCTGCTGCCCGTTACACTGTCTAGTTCTTTTCGACAATCGGTCCCAGGCTGGCGCGACCGACACACATTCTCCACTTGTTAGACCCTTTCATGACGAGTACCGAGTTTGCTAGCCAATCCGGGTGTGTCGTTATCGCAGCGCTGCTAGCCGTAGATGACGGTGTGATTTCCCCTTCTATGCCGGACAATTTGGAGGGATCGTTCCTGATGAAAGCCACCATCTTAGCATCTTGCTCTGCCCTGGGTTTTGCTTTTTCTTCCTCAGGGCTCGGCCTTTTTGAAGTTGCCCTTTCCTCCAGGTCCGCCTGAGATCGGTAATGCCTGAGTTCCTCTTTCCTACAGGCTTGCTCAGTCATTGCTGCATCTCCTTCATCGCACTCAGCCGCTATATCTCGATTTCCATGTATGGTAATGGTCTTCTTAGGACCCGGAATTTTCAGCTGTAGATACACATAGCACGGCCTTGCCATGAATTTGGCATAAGCCGGTCTTCCAAATAATGCGTGATAAGGACTGCGCAACTTAACCACCTCAAAAGTAAGCCACTCAACTCGATAATTGTCCTTTGATTCCCCAAAAGCTACCTCCAACGCAATTTTTCCTTCAGGGCACGCTGAATGACCCGGCACTATCCCGTGAAAAACTGTTGTACTTTTTTGTAGCTGAGATTCCTTTAGACCCATGCGCAGGAAAGTTTCCCAGTACAGGATATTGATGCTGCTCCCTCCATCCATCAAGACTTTTTTCAGCTCGTACCCATTGACTTGTGGCGCCACTACCAATGCTAAGACTCCCGGGTGATCCACTCTATCCGGGTGATCCCTCCTGCTCCATGTTACCTCCTGTTCTGACCATCTCAAATACCTCGGAACAGCAGAAGAGACTGAGTTAACCGCCTGCTTTAGCATCTTTTTGTCCTTGTTAGAGCCTCCCGTAGTATGCACATGATACTGACCCAACTGTTTGGGGTTAGCCTGGAAACCTCCCGCTCCCCCTTGATTGTTGCCCGGATTTCCTGCTGCCGGGTTACCGGCTGGGGGTGGACCGTTGCCCAGATTTCCTGCTGGACCCGGGCCCCCTCCCCGACCCGCACTTCGCATGGCTCTGTTTACTTCCTCGTTCTTCCATCTCTGTAAGTCGGCGCATTGCTCCAAGGAGTGATTAGCCGGCTTGCCGTTCCTGCTGTGCTTCGGGCACGCCATCCTGAATATGTCCCAACTGTTGCCTGGCCTCGGAGGTCCCTGATAGTGTCCTCCATTATGATTTCCGGTATTAAAATTCCCTTCAGATCTGGGTCTCGAAGACCCGGCTTCAGTATTAGCTACAAACTCGGAACCTCCTTCAAATGGGCGCTTGTTATGACTATTTCCGTTATTACTCGGTGCCGACCCATTGCCGGTTCTTCCACTATTACTGGTATTCACCTTCGCTTTCTTGTCATCAACTTCCTCCTCTGTAGTGTCTGTTGCGGCGTGTTTGTTGCACGCATCCATTAATTCTCCCATCGTAACCTCTGATGCATTCCTACTGGACTTCATGCGAGTTAACTTTTGTACTAAAGGAATATACTTGCATGTTTTTGCCATAGCTTGTAGCGCATCTTTGGGCTGAATATCTGTGGATGAGTGAAGTATCTCCATAACTCGGCGTACCCAACTGCGTGCTGATTCTCCCTTCTTCTGAACGCATCGCTCTAAATCATCAATAGTGAATAGCTTCCTGCACGTTCCATGAAAGTGCTTGACGAACGTGGTCTTCAGTTCTTCCCAGGACTTGATCGATTTTTCTGGCAGGTTGGTGAACCATAACTTTGTTGCCCCTTCTGACATCATGAAGTACATGAACTTGGCTTGAAGATTCTCGGACGCGTTGCGGATTGACATTGCCATCCCATAACTACTCAACCACGTTTCCGGATCCATGGTCGGTTCATAATTCACTACTTTTCCCGGCTCTTTGAATTTTTCCGGGTAAGGTTCAGCTCTGATGTCGTCCGAGAGACACTTGGGCCCTGCGAGGACGGTTGAGGCTGGCCTTACTCGGGAAGCGTGCGATCCAGCCGGGGGCGCAGCGGGGCGCGGTGCTGCAGGCAACCCATGTGCAGCAGACCCGGCCCCAGCTCTCCGAGCCCTGGAGCTATCCACAACGGCCTGCGCCACCGACGCTGCCGGAACACGGGGAGGAGGCGGCATTTGCTGCTGCTCTTCCCTCCGCCGCGCCGAGTTTGCTTGAATATTCCCTTGTTGTTGACTGGCGTATGGCGTCCCATGCATCCCGCTTCTGTGGTCCGGGTAATTGGCTTGCTGCGCCACTGCAGTGTGCAGTAGATCGATCGCTTGCCGGGTCCTTTCTGCATGGGGCGATTCTCCTACCGGGATCTGGTTCAATGCAAGCGTTGCTGCATACACGTTGTCCATGGGATTGTTGTAGTGGCCTGCTGGTGTGCGAAACCGTGACGGTGGCTGTGGTGGCAACTCGTTGCCGGTTGTGACTCTGGTTCGTGGTGGGGGTAACCCGGCCTGCACGTTTGCCGCGTGGGCTTCCCCTGTTGCCGGCTGAGGCGCAGTTCCCTGGTTTACCGCTGGGATCGGTTGGTCCTGAGGCGTAATAAACAAAGCTATCGGGTTAATGACCCCACCCGTGGCCGGTAGTCTAGTTTGATGTCTCTGGTGTACTCTAGATGTTTCCTCTCGGAGCCGGGTTTCCAATGCATCCAGCTCGCGTTGACGCGTAGCCATCCCTCGTTTCTCCGCCTCCACTTGCCTTCTTTGCTGTTCCAACACGCGGCGGGCTACATCCAGGTCCCTGACACGTTCAGATCCGTTTTCTGGAGTGATAACCGTAGCAAGGACCGTGGGGTCTAGGATCAGATTATTGTCGAACAAGGCCGGGTGGCGCGGGTTTAAAGGACCTGCCCCCGGTGTCCGGTTTCCCAGGAATCCGAACGTATTAGCGTGCAACTCCTCATCCGCCGCACGGCTAGTCACTGATGCCGACTCTCCATCGACCCGGGCCGGGTCCGGGTTTCCGTTAGCTGCGTCCTGCCGCTGCGCCAATGCCTGAGCCGCCCCGACCGGAGCCGTGGTCACGTTTCCCTGATTAAGGTTGGTTGCGGGAGCCGTGTAGACCGCTGCTCGGCGCATTACGCTTGTTGTGAGTTCATGTTGTTCTTCTCCGCTGTTATCTTCTCCGTACCGATCTTCCAGCAGGTCCCTGATAGATTCAGTATCATCCTTTCCACCGTCCGGGTCACACGGGGCCCATGCCGGCTCCTCCGGCTGTTCCCACTGCGCGATGGATTCTTCTATCTGGTCTGTTGCTCCAACTGATTCTTCTCTATCTGACTGGGCGTAAGTAGCCTCCCCTGACACAGAATCAGATTCAACATTGTCAGGAGCCGAGCCAGTGGTACATACCATACCGATGAAGACGCTGATCCGGCCGATTGTCACAACAGATCCGGACTCGAGGCGATCCGATTCTGGCCCCTAGCCAGAATCGTCCACCATCTTCTCTCCTTTGTGGTTGTCGTAAATCTCTCCGACGACGAGGTTCCTCATGCTTTTCCGAGCTTCTCCCGTGATGTAAACACCTTTGGACGCAGGCCCCACGGTGGGCGCCAACTGTCGTGGGATGATCACGGCAGATGTTACCAGGGGTAACTGATCTTGGGGCAAGTCGACACAGGCGTTTGGGAGAGGGTTTTGCTCAGAGGAAAGCATGATGGAATTCAATCTGGTAGCCGGCGATGAATTCGCCGAGTCTCCAATCTCGCTTTATTAACTCGATCTCTTTGTGTACAATGGATACTCGATATTCGGCGATATGATTACTACCTGGATCTCTGCAAAGCTAAGCATAGGGCTGGTTTATAAAGCACCCGCCCCCCTACCCGACTTGCCCTCCAAGGCACAGTTTGAGTCCTATCCGAACACCGCTTACAAACCCTAGCTTTCCTTACTGCAACCCACAATCCGGGTTACAAGGCCTATAAACCTTGGGCCTTCTAGAAGTTTCTTTATCCTTAGCCGGATCCTGCGCAGCGTCCTTTGGGCCGGGTTATACCTTGGAGTTTGCCTACCGGGTTATCATCCCCCCATCACCATCACTCTCTGTGCCGGGGCCTCACCGACGTCGGATTCTCTCTCGCGGGTTCCAGGACTGCTCACACCCCGAAATTCCCGGATCTGACGTAACGGGGGGAATCTTGCAAGTAGGTGGGCCCTACCATTGTCAAGGGTGTTCCTTGGGCCTAACATGACACAACCAAGCAACTAGTTCCACTTTGCTACCCACTTCTGGCTCACGCAGAGGGGGCTGGACGCCGGTTCCGTCTTTTTCTACACCGGGGCTAGTGTATCTCCGGAGAGGGGACCCGGAGCGTCGGGATCCCACCTAAACCAATGTTTTGCCATGCCATGTGTGTTAGATTGTATCATGGGTGTTGGGTGCCAAAGATAGCATCACTCTCTGTGCCGGGGCCTCACCGACGTCGGATTCTCTCTCGCGGGTTCCAGGACTGCTCACACCCCGAAACTCCCGGATCTGACGTAACGGGGGGAATCTTGCAAGTAGGTGGGCCGTACCATTGTCAATGGTGTTCCTTGGGCCTAACATGACACAACCAAGCAACTAGTTCCACTTTGCTACCCACTTCCGGCTCACGCAGAGGGGGCTAGACGCCGGTTCCGTCTTTTTCTACACCGGGGCTAGTGTATCTCCGGAGAGGGGACCCGGAGCGTCGGGATCCCACCTAAACCAATGTTTTGCCATTCCATGTGTGTTAGATTGTATCATGGGTGTTGGGTGCCAAAGGTAGCATCACTCTCTGTGCCGGGGCCTCACCGACGTCGGATTCTCTCTCGCGGGTTCCAGGACTGCTCACACCCCGAAACTCCCGGATCTGACGTAACGGGGGGAATCTTGCAAGTAGGTGGGCCCTACCATTGTCAATGGTGTTCCTTGGGCCTAACATGACACAACCAAGCAACTAGTTCCACTTTGCTACCCACTTCCGGCTCACGCAGAGGGGGCTGGACGCCGGTTCCGTCTTTTTCTACACCGGGGCTAGTGTATCTCCGGAGAGGGGACCCGGAGCGTCGGGATCCCACCTAAACCAATGTTTTGCCATACCATGTGTGTTAGATTGTATCATGGGTGTTGGGTGCCAAAGATAGCATCACTCTCTGTGCCGGGGCCTCACCGACGTCGGATTCTCTCTCGCGGGTTCCAGGACTGCTCACACCCCGAAACTCCCGGATCTGACGTAACGGGGGGAATCTTGCAAGTAGGTGGGCAGTACCATTGTCAATGGTGTTCCTTGGGCCTAACATGACACAACCAAGCAACTAGTTCCACTTTGCTACCCACTTCCGGCTCACGCAGAGGGGGCTAGACGTCGGTTCCGTCTTTTTCTACACCGGGGCTAGTGTATCTCCGGAGAGGGGACCCGGAGCGTCGGGATCCCACCTAAACCAATGTTTTGCCATTCCATGTGTGTTAGATTGTATCATGGGTGTTGGGTGCCAAAGATAGCATCACTCTCTGTGCCGGGGCCTCACCGACGTCGGATTCTCTCTCGCGGGTTCCAGGACTGCTCACACCCCGAAACTCCCGGATCTGACGTAACGGGGGGAATCTTGCAAGTAGGTGGGCCCTACCATTGTCAATGGTGTTCCTTGGGCCTAAAATGACACAACCAAGCAACTAGTTCCACTTTTCTACCCACTTCCGGCTCACGCAGAGGGGGCTGGACGCCGGTTCCGTCTTTTTCTACACCGGGGCTAGTGTATCTCCGGAGAGGGGACCCGGAGCGTCGGGATCCCACCTAAACCAATGTTTTGCCATGCCATGTGTGTTAGATTGTATCATGGGTGTTGGGTGCCAAAGATAGCATCACTCTCTGTGCCGGGGCCTCACCGACGTCGGATTCTCTCTCGCGGGTTCCAGGACTGCTCACACCCCGAAACTCCCGGATCTGACGTAACAGGGGGAATCTTGCAAGTAGGTGGGCCCTACCATTGTCAATGGTGTTCCTTGGGCCTAACATGACACAACCAAGCAACTAGTTCCACTTTGCTACCCACTTCCGGCTCACGCAGAGGGGGCTAGACGCAGGTTCCGTCTTTTTCTACACCGGGGCTAGTGTATCTCCGGAGAGGGGACCCGGAGCGTCGGGATCCCACCTAAACCAATGTTTTGTCATGCCATGTGTGTTAGATTGTATCATGGGTGTTGGGTGCCAAAGATAGCATCACTCTCTGTGCCGGGGCCTCACCGACGTCGGATTCTCTCTCGCGGGTTCCAGGACTGCTCACAACCCGAAACTCCCGGATCTGACGTAACGGGGGGAATCTTGCAAGTAGGTGGGCCCTACCATTGTCAATGGTGTTCCTGGGGCCTAACATGACACAACCAAGCAACTAGTTCCACTTTGCTACCCACTTCCGGCTCACGCAGAGGGGGCTGGACGCCGGTTCCGTCTTTTTCTACACCGGGGCTAGTGTATCTCCGGAGAGGGGACCCGGAGCGTCGGGATCCCACCTAAACCAATGTTTTGCCATGCCATGTGTGTTAGATTGTATCATGGGTGTTGGGTGCCAAAGATAGCATCACTCTCTGTGTCGGGGCCTCACCGACGTCGGATTCTCTCTCGCGGGTTCCAGGACTGCTCACACCCCGAAACTCCCGGATCTGACGTAACGGGGGGAATCTTGCAAGTAGGTGGGCCGTACCATTGTCAATGGTGTTCCTTGGGCCTAACATGACACAACCAAGCAACTAGTTCCACTTTGCTACCCACTTCCGGCTCACGCAGAGGGGGCTAGACGCCGGTTCCGTCTTTTTCTACACCGGGGCTAGTGTATCTCCGGAGAGGGGACCCGGAGCGTCGGGATCCCACCTAAACCAATGTTTTGCCATTCCATGTGTGTTAGATTGTATCATGGGTGTTGGGTGCCAAAGGTAGCATCACTCTCTGTGCCAGGGCCTCACCGACGTCGGATTCTCTCTCGCGGGTTCCAGGACTGCTCACACCCCGAAACTCCCGGATCTGACGTAACGGGGGGAATCTTGCAAGTAGGTGGGACCTACCATTGTCAATGGTGTTCCTTGGGCCTAAAATGACACAACCAAGCAACTAGTTCCACTTTTCTACCCACTTCCGGCTCACGCAGAGGGGGCTGGACGCCGGTTCCGTCTTTTTCTACACCGGGGCTAGTGTATCTCCGGAGAGGGGACCCGGAGCGTCGGGATCCCACCTAAACCAATGTTTTGCCATACCATGTGTGTTAGATTGTATCATGGGTGTTGGGTGCCAAAGATAGCATCACTCTCTGTGCCGGGGCCTCACCGACGTCGGATTCTCTCTCGCGGGTTCCAGGACTGCTCACACCCCGAAACTCCCGGATCTGACGTAACGGGGGGAATCTTGCAAGTAGGTGGGCCGTACCATTGTCAATGGTGTTCCTTGGGCCTAACATGACACAACCAAGCAACTAGTTCCACTTTGCTACTCACTTCCGGCTCACGCAGAGGGGGCTAGACGTCGGTTCCGTCTTTTTCTACACCGGGGCTAGTGTATCTCCGGAGAGGGGACCCGGAGCGTCGGGATCCCACCTAAACCAATGTTTTGCCATTCCATGTGTGTTAGATTGTATCATGGGTGTTGGGTGCCAAAGATAGCATCACTCTCTGTGCCGGGGCCTCACCGACGTCGGATTCTCTCTCGCGGGTTCCAGGACTGCTCACACCCCGAAACTCCCGGATCTGACGTAACGGGGGGAATCTTGCAAGTAGGTAGGCCCTACTATTGTCAATGGTGTTCCTTGGGCCTAAAATGACACAACCAAGCAACTAGTTCCACTTTTCTACCCACTTCCGGCTCACGCAGAGGGGGCTGGACGCCGGTTCCGTCTTTTTCTACACCGGGGCTAGTGTATCTCCGGAGAGGGGACCCGGAGCGTCGGGATCCCACCTAAACCAATGTTTTGCCATGCCATGTGTGTTAGATTGTATCATGGGTGTTGGGTGCCAAAGATAGCATCACTCTCTGTGTCGGGGCCTCACCGACGTCGGATTCTCTCTCGCGGGTTCCAGGACTGCTCACACCCCGAAACTCCCGGATCTGACGTAACAGGGGGAATCTTGCAAGTAGGTGGGCCCTACCATTGTCAATGGTGTTCCTTGGGCCTAACATGACACAACCAAGCAACTAGTTCCACTTTGCTACCCACTTCCGGCTCACGCAGAGGGGGCTAGACGCAGGTTCTGTCTTTTTCTACACCGGGGCTAGTGTATCTCCGGAGAGGGGACCCGGAGCGTCGGGATCCCACCTAAACCAATGTTTTGTCATGCCATGTGTGTTAGATTGTATCATGGGTGTTGGGTGCCAAAGATAGCATCACTCTCTGTGCCGGGGCCTCACCGACGTCGGATTCTCTCTCGCGGGTTCCAGGACTGCTCACAACCCGAAACTCCCGGATCTGACGTAACGGGGGGAATCTTGCAAGTAGGTGGGCCCTACCATTGTCAATGGTGTTCCTGGGGCCTAACATGACACAACCAAGCAACTAGTTCCACTTTGCTACCCACTTCCGGCTCACGCAGAGGGGGCTGGACGCCGGTTCCGTCTTTTTCTACACCGGGGCTAGTGTATCTCCGGAGAGGGGACCCGGAGCGTCGGGATCCCACCTAAACCAATGTTTTTCCATGCCATGTGTGTTATATTGTATCATGGGTGTTGGGTGCCAAAGATAGCATCACTCTCTGTGCCGGGGCCTCACCGACGTCGGATTCTCTCTCGCGGGTTCCAGGACTGCTCACACCCGAAACTCCCGGATCTGACGTAACGGGGGGAATCTTGCAAGTAGGTGGTCCCTACCATTGTCAAGGGTGTTCCTTGGGCCTAACATGACACAACCAAGCAACTAGTTCCACTTTGCTACCCACTTCCGGCTCACGCAGAGGGGGCTAGACGCAGGTTCCGTCTTTTTCTACACCGGGGCTAGTGTATCTCCGGAGAGGGGACCCGGAGCGTCGGGATCCCACCTAAACCAATGTTTTGACATGCCATGTGTGTTATATTGTATCATGGGTGTTGGGTGCCAAAGATACCATCACTCTCTGTGCCGGGGCCTCACCGACGTCGGATTCTCTCTCGTGGGTTCCAGGACTGCTCACACCCCGAAACTCCCGGATCTGACGTAACGGGGGGAATCTTGCAAGTAGGTGGGACCTACCATTTTCAAGGGTGTTCCTTGGGCCTAACATGACACAACCAAGCAACTAGTTCCACTTTGCTACCCACTTCCGGCTCACGCAGAGGGGGCTGGACGTCGGTTCCGTCTTTTTCTACACCGGGGCTAGTGTATCTCCGGAGAGGGGACCCGGAGCGTCGGGATCCCACCTAAACCAATGTTTTGCCATGACATGTGTGTTAGATTGTATCATGGGTGTTGGGTGCCAAAGATAGCATCACTCTCTGTGCCGGGGCCTCACCGACGTCGGATTCTCTCTCGCGGGTTCCAGGACTGCTCACACCCCGAAACTCCCGGATCTGACGTAACGGGGGGAATCTTGCAAGTAGGTGGGCCCTACCATTGTCAAGGGTGTTCCTTGGGCCTAACATGACACAACCAAGAAACTAGTTCCACTTTTCTACCCACTTCCGTCTCACGCAGAGGGGGTTGGACGCCGGTTCCGTCTATTTCTACACCGGGGCTAGTGTATCTCCGGAGAGGGGACCCGGAGCGTCGGGATCCCACCTAAACCAATGTTTTGACATTCCATGTGTGTTTTATTGTATCATGGGTGTTGGGTGCCAAAGATAGCATCACTCTCTGTGCCGGGGCCTCACCGACGTCGGATTCTCTTTCGCGGGTTCGAGGACTGCTCACACCCCGAAACTCCCGGATCTGACGTAACGGGGGGAATCTTGCAAGTAGGTGGGCCCTACCATTGTCAATGGTGTTCCTTGGGCCTAACATGACACAACCAAGCAACTAGTTCCACTTTGCTACCCACTTCCGGCTCACGCAGAGGGGGCTGGACGCAGGTTCCGTCTTTTTCTACACCGGGGCTAGTGTATCTCCGGAGAGGGGACCCGGAGCGTCGGGATCCCACCTAAACCAATGTTTTGCCATGCCATGTGTGTTAGATTGTATCATGGGTGTTGGGTGCCAAATATAGCATCACTCTCTGTGCCGGGGCCTCACCGACGTCGGCTTCTCTCTCGCGGGTTCCAGGACTGCTCACACCCCGAAACTCCCGGATCTGACGTAACGGGGGGAATCTTGCAAGTAGTTGGGCCCTACGATTGTCAAGGGTGTTCCTTGGGCCTAACATGACACAACCAAGCAACTAGTTCCACTTTGCTACCCACTTCCGGCTCACGCAGAGGGGGCTAGACGCAGGTTCCGTCTTTTTCTACACCGGGGCTAGTGTATCTCCGGAGAGGGGACCCGGAGCGTCGGGATCCCACCTAAACCAATGTTTTGACATGCCATGTGTGTTAGATTGTATCATGGGTGTTGGGTGCCAAAGATACCATCACTCTCTGTGCCGGGGCCTCACCGACGTCGGATTCTCTCTCGCGGGTTCCAGGACTGCTCACACCCCGAAACTCCCGGATCTGACGTAACGGGGGGAATCTTGCAAGTAGGTGGGCCCTACCATTGTCAAGGGTGTTACTTGGGCCTAACATGACAAAACCAAGCAACTAGTTCCACTTTTCTACCCACTTCCGGCTCACGCAGAGGGGGCTGGACGCCGGTTCCGTCTTTTTCTACACCGGGGCTAGTGTATCTCCGGAGAGGGGACCCGGAGCGTCGGGATCCCACCTAAACCAATGTTTTGCCATGCCATGTGTGTTAGATTGTATCATGGGTGTTGGGTGCCAAAGATAGCATCACTCTCTGTGCCGGGGCCTCACCGACGTCGGATTCTCTCTCGCGGGTTCCAGGACTGCTCACACCCCGAAACTCCCGGATCTGACGTAACAGGGGGAATCTTGCAAGTAGGTGGGCCCTACCATTGTCAATGGTGTTCCTTGGGCCTAACATGACACAACCAAGCAACTAGTTCCACTTTGCTACCCACTTCCGGCTCACGCAGAGGGGGCTAGACGCAGGTTCCGTCTTTTTCTACACCGGGGCTAGTGTATCTCCGGAGAGGGGACCCGGAGCGTCGGGATCCCACCTAAACCAATGTTTTGTCATGCCATGTGTGTTAGATTGTATCATGGGTGTTGGGTGCCAAAGATAGCATCACTCTCTGTGCCGGGGCCTCACCGACGTCGGATTCTCTCTCGCGGGTTCCAGGACTGCTCACAACCCGAAACTCCCGGATCTGACGTAACGGGGGGAATCTTGCAAGTAGGTGGGCCCTACCATTGTCAATGGTGTTCCTGGGGCCTAACATGACACAACCAAGCAACTAGTTCCACTTTGCTACCCACTTCCGGCTCACGCAGAGGGGGCTGGACGCCGGTTCCGTCTTTTTCTACACCGGGGCTAGTGTATCTCCGGAGAGGGGACCCGGAGCGTCGGGATCCCACCTAAACCAATGTTTTGCCATGCCATGTGTGTTAGATTGTATCATGGGTGTTGGGTGCCAAAGATAGCATCACTCTCTGTGTCGGGGCCTCACCGACGTCGGATTCTCTCTCGCGGGTTCCAGGACTGCTCACACCCCGAAACTCCCGGATCTGACGTAACGGGGGGAATCTTGCAAGTAGGTGGGCCGTACCATTGTCAATGGTGTTCCTTGGGCCTAACATGACACAACCAAGCAACTAGTTCCACTTTGCTACCCACTTCCGGCTCACGCAGAGGGGGCTAGACGCCGGTTCCGTCTTTTTCTACACCGGGGCTAGTGTATCTCCGGAGAGGGGACCCGGAGCGTCGGGATCCCACCTAAACCAATGTTTTGCCATTCCATGTGTGTTAGATTGTATCATGGGTGTTGGGTGCCAAAGGTAGCATCACTCTCTGTGCCGGGGCCTCACCGACGTCGGATTCTCTCTCGCGGGTTCCAGGACTGCTCACACCCCGAAACTCCCGGATCTGACGTAACGGGGGGAATCTTGCAAGTAGGTGGGCCCTACCATTGTCAATGGTGTTCCTTGGGCCTAACATGACACAACCAAGCAACTAGTTCCACTTTGCTACCCACTTCCGGCTCACGCAGAGGGGGCTGGACGCCGGTTCCGTCTTTTTCTACACCGGGGCTAGTGTATCTCCGGAGAGGGGACCCGGAGCGTCGGGATCCCACCTAAACCAATGTTTTGCCATACCATGTGTGTTAGATTGTATCATGGGTGTTGGGTGCCAAAGATAGCATCACTCTCTGTGCCGGGGCCTCACCGACGTCGGATTCTCTCTCGCGGGTTCCAGGACTGCTCACACCCCGAAACTCCCGGATCTGACGTAACGGGGGGAATCTTGCAAGTAGGTGGGCCGTACCATTGTCAATGGTGTTCCTTGGGCCTAACATGACACAACCAAGCAACTAGTTCCACTTTGCTACCCACTTCCGGCTCACGCAGAGGGGGCTAGACGTCGGTTCCGTCTTTTTCTACACCGGGGCTAGTGTATCTCCGGAGAGGGGACCCGGAGCGTCGGGATCCCACCTAAACCAATGTTTTGCCATTCCATGTGTGTTAGATTGTATCATGGGTGTTGGGTGCCAAAGATAGCATCACTCTCTGTGCCGGGGCCTCACCGACGTCGGATTCTCTCTCGCGGGTTCCAGGACTGCTCACACCCCGAAACTCCCGGATCTGACGTAACGGGGGGAATCTTGCAAGTAGGTGGGCCCTACCATTGTCAATGGTGTTCCTTGGGCCTAAAATGACACAACCAAGCAACTAGTTCCACTTTTCTACCCACTTCCGGCTCACGCAGAGGGGGCTGGACGCCGGTTCCGTCTTTTTCTACACCGGGGCTAGTGTATCTCCGGAGAGGGGACCCGGAGCGTCGGGATCCCACCTAAACCAATGTTTTGCCATGCCATGTGTGTTAGATTGTATCATGGGTGTTGGGTGCCAAAGATAGCATCACTCTCTGTGCCGGGGCCTCACCGACGTCGGATTCTCTCTCGCGGGTTCCAGGACTGCTCACACCCCGAAACTCCCGGATCTGACGTAACAGGGGGAATCTTGCAAGTAGGTGGGCCCTACCATTGTCAATGGTGTTCCTTGGGCCTAACATGACACAACCAAGCAACTAGTTCCACTTTGCTACCCACTTCCGGCTCACGCAGAGGGGGCTAGACGCAGGTTCCGTCTTTTTCTACACCGGGGCTAGTGTATCTCCGGAGAGGGGACCCGGAGCGTCGGGATCCCACCTAAACCAATGTTTTGTCATGCCATGTGTGTTAGATTGTATCATGGGTGTTGGGTGCCAAAGATAGCATCACTCTCTGTGCCGGGGCCTCACCGACGTCGGATTCTCTCTCGCGGGTTCCAGGACTGCTCACAACCCGAAACTCCCGGATCTGACGTAACGGGGGGAATCTTGCAAGTAGGTGGGCCCTACCATTGTCAATGGTGTTCCTGGGGCCTAACATGACACAACCAAGCAACTAGTTCCACTTTGCTACCCACTTCCGGCTCACGCAGAGGGGGCTGGACGCCGGTTCCGTCTTTTTCTACACCGGGGCTAGTGTATCTCCGGAGAGGGGACCCGGAGCGTCGGGATCCCACCTAAACCAATGTTTTGCCATGCCATGTGTGTTATATTGTATCATGGGTGTTGGGTGCCAAAGATAGCATCACTCTCTGTGCCGGGGCCTCACCGACGTCGGATTCTCTCTCGCGGGTTCCAGGACTGCTCACACCCGAAACTCCCGGATCTGACGTAACGGGGGGAATCTTGCAAGTAGGTGGTCCCTACCATTGTCAAGGGTGTTCCTTGGGCCTAACATGACACAACCAAGCAACTAGTTCCACTTTGCTACCCACTTCCGGCTCACGCAGAGGGGGCTAGACGCAGGTTCCGTCTTTTTCTACACCGGGGCTAGTGTATCTCCGGAGAGGGGACCCGGAGCGTCGGGATCCCACCTAAACCAATGTTTTGACATGCCATGTGTGTTATATTGTATCATGGGTGTTGGGTGCCAAAGATACCATCACTCTCTGTGCCGGGGCCTCACCGACGTCGGATTCTCTCTCGTGGGTTCCAGGACTGCTCACACCCCGAAACTCCCGGATCTGACGTAACGGGGGGAATCTTGCAAGTAGGTGGGACCTACCATTGTCAAGGGTGTTCCTTGGGCCTAACATGACACAACCAAGCAACTAGTTCCACTTTGCTACCCACTTCCGGCTCACGCAGAGGGGGCTGGACGCCGGTTCCGTCTTTTTCTACACCGGGGCTAGAGTATCTCCGGAGAGGGGACCCGGAGCGTCGGGATCCCACCTAAACCAATGTTTTGCCATGACATGTGTGTTAGATTGTATCATGGGTGTTGGGTGCCAAAGATAGCATCACTCTCTGTGCCGGGGCCTCACCGACGTCGGATTCTCTCTCGCGGGTTCCAGGACTGCTCACACCCCGAAACTCCCGGATCTGACGTAACGGGGGGAATCTTGCAAGTAGGTGGGCCCTACCATTGTCAAGGGTGTTCCTTGGGCCTAACATGACACAACCAAGAAACTAGTTCCACTTTTCTACCCACTTCCGTCTCACGCAGAGGGGGTTGGACGCCGGTTCCGTCTATTTCTACACCGGGGCTAGTGTATCTCCGGAGAGGGGACCCGGAGCGTCGGGATCCCACCTAAACCAATGTTTTGACATTCCATGTGTGTTTTATTGTATCATGGGTGTTGGGTGCCAAAGATAGCATCACTCTCTGTGCCGGGGCCTCACCGACGTCGGATTCTCTTTCGCGGGTTCGAGGACTGCTCACACCCCGAAACTCCCGGATCTGACGTAACGGGGGGAATCTTGCAAGTAGGTGGGCCCTACCATTGTCAATGGTGTTCCTTGGGCCTAACATGACACAACCAAGCAACTAGTTCCCCTTTGCTACCCACTTCCGGCTCACGCAGAGGGGGCTGGACGCAGGTTCCGTCTTTTTCTACACCGGGGCTAGTGTATCTCCGGAGAGGGGACCCGGAGCGTCGGGATCCCACCTAAACCAATGTTTTGCCATGCCATGTGTGTTAGATTGTATCATGGGTGTTGGGTGCCAAATATAGCATCACTCTTTGTGCCGGGGCCTCACCGACGTCGGCTTCTCTCTCGCGGGTTCCAGGACTGCTCACACCCCGAAACTCCCGGATCTGACGTAACGGGGGGAATCTTGCAAGTAGGTGGGCCCTACGATTGTCAAGGGTGTTCCTTGGGCCTAACATGACACAACCAAGCAACTAGTTCCACTTTGCTACCCACTTCCGGCTCACGCAGAGGGGGCTAGACGCAGGTTCCGTCTTTTTCTACACCGGGGCTAGTGTATCTCCGGAGAGGGGACCCGGAGCGTCGGGATCCCACCTAAACCAATGTTTTGACATGCCATGTGTGTTAGATTGTATCATGGGTGTTGGGTGCCAAAGATACCATCACTCTCTGTGCCGGGGCCTCACCGACGTCGGATTCTCTCTCGCGGGTTCCAGGACTGCTCACACCCCGAAACTCCCGGATCTGACGTAACGGGGGGAATCTTGCAAGTAGGTGGGCCCTACCATTGTCAAGGGTGTTCCTTGGGCCTAACATGACAAAACCAAGCAACTAGTTCCACTTTGCTACCCACTTCCGGCTCACGCAGAGGGGGCTGGACGCCGGTTCCGTCTTTTTCTACACCGGGGCTAGTGTATCTCCAGAGAGGGGACCCGGAGCGTCGGGATCCCACCTAAACCAATGTTTTGCCATGCCATGTGTGTTAGATTGTATCATGGGTGTTGGGTGCCAAAGATAGCATCACTCTCTGCGTCGGGGCCTCACCTACGTCGGATTCTCTCTCGCGGGTTCCAGGACTGCTCACACCCCGAAACTCTCGGATCTGACGTAACGGGGGGAATCTTGCAAGTAGGTGGGCCCTACCATTGTCAAGGGTGTTCCTTGGGCCGAACATTACACAACCAAGCAACTAGTTCCACTTTGCTACCCACTTCCGGCTCACGCAGAGGGGGCTGGACGCCGGTTCCGTCTTTTTCTACACCGGGGCTAGTGTATCTCCGGAGAGGGGACCCGGAGCGTCGGGATCCCACCTAAACCAATGTTTTTCCATGCCATGTGTGTTAGATTGTATCATGGGTGTTGGGTGCCAAAGATACCATCACTCTCTGTGCCGGGGCCTCACCGACGTCGGATTCTCTCTCGCGGGTTCTAGGACTGCTCACACCCCGAAACTCCCGGATCTGACGTAACGGGGGGAATCTTGCAAGTAGGTGGGCCCTACCATTGTCAAGGGTGTTCCTTGGGCCTAACATGACACAACCAAGCAACTAGTTCCACTTTGCTACCCACTTCCGGCTCACGCAGAGGGGGCTGGACGCCGGTTCCGTCTTTTTCTACACCGGGGCTAGTGTATCTCCGGAGAGGGGACCCGGAGCGTCGGGATCCCACCTAAACCAATGTTTTGCCATGCCATGTGTGTTAGATTGTATCATGGGTGTTGGGTGCCAAAGATAGCATCACTCTCTGTGCCGGGGACTCACCGACGTCGGATTCTCTCTCGCGGGTTCCAGGACTGCTCACACCCCGAAACTCCGGGATCTGACGTAACGGGGGGAATCTTGCAAGTAGGTGGGCCCTACCATTGTCAAGGGTGTTCCTTGGGCCTAACATGACACAACCAAGCAACTAGTTCCACTTTGCTACCCACTTCCGGCTCACGCAGAGGAGGCTAAACGCAGTTTCCGTCTTTTTCTACACCGGGGCTAGTGTATCTCCGGAGAGGGGACCCGGAGCGTCGGGATCCCACCTAAACCAATGTTTTGCCATGCCATGTGTGTTAGATTGTATCATGGGTGTTGGGTGCGAAAGATAGCATCACTCTCTGTGCCGGGGCCTCACCAACGTCGGATTCTCTCTCGCGGGTTCCAGGACTGCTCACACCCCGAAACTCCCGGATCTGACGTAACGGGGGGAATCTTGCAAGTAGCTGGGCCCTACCATTGTCAAGGGTGTTCCTTGGGCCTAACATGACACAACCAAGCAACTAGTTCCACTTTGCTACCCACTTCCGGCTCACGCAGAAGTGTGTTCCTTGGGACTAACATGACACTTGAACACACACCACTACGATTATTTTTGAATTTTACGACAAGATTGAAATTCGAAGGAAGCGGGATACACGACAGTACGTGGATCTAAACATTCTAGGATACATGGACAAACCATTTGTCCCAGCCATCTTGTGGCTCAGGTCTAGTCATACTCCTGCCTAGGCGTATAATACATGTACTTGTAGTCGTCGAAGTCGCCGCCGCCGTCGTCGCTGTCGTCAGATGGGGGCTGAAATGTCGATGGGGGAGCACGCCTGGACTGCGGGTAGCGCAGGCGGGGGTTATCGCCGTTCCTTATGTAGTTCATCACGCCCTGGAGAGTACGGCCGCGCCACCACAGCCGACGACCAGCCTCGTTGAAGTTCGAAGGAGGCGTGCCGTCCTCCTCGTACCTGGCGAGCGCCCTCTCACGCCGATTGAAGAAGAAGACGTCCCAACCTGCGTGGTAGTTGGGATTCCATTGGGGATACGTCCGCTGCTCCGGTGTCAGCTCTAAGTAGTAGTGGTTCGTGATGGCCGCCCAGCGCGCCAGACCTCGAGGGACAGGAGGGACCGGCACGCCTCCGACGCTCAGCATCCACCCGGCGGGGACGTCGTACCCGGGAGGGCAGGGGTAGTTTGAGGCGCAGAGCTCCTCCGCCTCCGAGTAGGTTAAAGTGGGTACGGTGGAAGACATGGAAGAGTTGGCGCGAAGAAATGGAAGAGTGTGCTGGGTTGTAGATATGTGCTAACGAGCTAGATGCATGTGTGTTTATATAGTGAGAAGAAGCACACGGATCGTGTGTTTTCTTCGAGGTCTTCGGAGCCGTTGGATCTTTCAAGTGATTGTGAGCCGGTGGATCAAAGATAGGCACACGGCTTTGCCGAGTGTCATATCACGGGACACTCGGCAAAGCTATAAACTGCGCGGGAGGAGTTGGCGTGAAGGGAAAATCTTTCGAGGGAACATTTTTATGCCGAGTACCCCCCTAGACACTCGGCAAAGATTCAAAAAACTACGCGCGAAAAGTTGGCGCGAAGCCACGAAATTTTCGGAGCCGAGTTTGCCGAGTGGTGCACGACGACACTCGGCAAAGATTCGAAAAAACTACGCGCGAAAAGTTGGCGCGAAGCCACGAAATTTTCGGAGCCGAGTTTGCCGAGTGGTGCACGATGACACTCGGCAAAGATTCTTAGTATGCCGAGTCCCCGTTACGGAAACACTCGGCGAACCAACGCCACCGTTTCGTCCCGGTTGAAACGCACGGTTCGCCACGTGTCTCCTCGGTATGCCGAGTGTTTTATTTTTGCCGAGTGTATTGAGCTGATTTGCCGTTGTCTATTTGTACGCCGAGTGTGCCCTGCACGGGACACTCGGCAAAAACATGCTACGCCGAGTGTTTCCGTTTTGCCGAGTGTCAGGTGCAGAGCACACTCGGCGTACAAGATGGTCGCCGAGTGTGATGTTTTGCCGAGTGTTTTTCGGGCGGGTGTCGGCGTACAGAGCGGTTTGCCGAGTGACCCGTGCTTTGGCACTCGGCACAGACGCTGAGACTCGGCAATAATCGATTTTCCAGTAGTGTAATAATGCATGACCAATCAGACAAATAGCAGCATACCGATTGTACATTTGAGTGGGAGATGGTCACATCAAATACACACAAAAAATGCACACGTTTACAGAGAAGAACGGAAAATATTAGCTTAGCAGATTAATTTTGTTAGAACGCATTGGTCTAGATCTGGTGTCAGGGCTGTTTGACCATATTCCATATGAATCAAAACTGAAGAATCAGTGAAGAACAAAATCGATGGATACATAAATAGCACCACACCGGACTTAACATCTCACGGCAATGCTAGGTAAAGCTGAGGCGCTATCTGCGAGAATCCTTTCGACCCAGGTACCCATCGACCAAGGAGGCATTACTGGCCTGTGCCTTCTTCTTCGATGTTGAGCCGCTCGGCGAGCTCGGGATTCCAGCGCAGGACACGTGAGCGCTCTGCACGACGTATTCATTCATTTACAGAGGAGGGCACACCTTTCTACAGCGAGGACTGCCTCGATGCCCGGAGGCAGAAGTAGTCTTATTTGGGAACGGAGTCCGGGCGTGGGCACCGGAAGTCCAGCGAGGTGTCCGTCCCGAGCTAACGAAGCTGGGCTTGGGCTGCCGCTGGCGGGCACGTGTATGGTGCTCACAAGCGCTCCCGGTCGGGTGCGTCTCTGTCGCCATCTGTGGCCGGCGCAGGGGCGCTTCTTGCCGGACCGAACACCACACAACCTGATCTCAGAGCTTTGCCGTCTCCCGAAGCCTCCACTCACGACTAAAATCCAGAGCTAATTCTACCACTGCCAGAGCGAATAACGACCAAACTTTGCTAACGACAATGGCTGCCACCACACTCTCGACGTGCAGAGAGGCATATTTTTGTTCTGGGAGCCTACAAGCATGCAGCTGGCGGAATCGGAGCTAGATGGAGGCGTGGAGGGAGGATACATAAGTGGGCATCGAGGTCGTCTCGGGGAGTTTCATTGGTAAGCAGGCGAAAAGAGCGCTGCAACGGCAGCCTCTAGCTCCGCCGTCGTCATCGGCGGGGACTGGTCAGCTTGCAATATCGTCACAGAGGAAAGGAGCTGTCCCATGGGAGGGTCACGGTATTGGACCTTTGCAGCGGTGGCGGCGCGTTGCAACTTGCAACTCCGTGGCGATCGATTCGCTCCGAGGTTTCGTGGCGCTAGAGATCGAAACAGGTGATTTCTATCGAGCCGAGACCTGGTATATTGATTCGACTACGTATTGTTGTTGGACTTGGACTCTGATTAGTTTTTCTTCTGACGTAACAAAAAAACCTACCAAGGAAGGTGCCAATACGACCGCACATCAAATGGACCAGAAGTATAGATTTTGGTGGAAGGGCAAAACGGTAAAACATAGTTTGGGCCGGAAGAAGCCTTCCTCTCTTTATTATTAGGTAAAGATATGACACTCAGTTGTTAGAGCCTACAAAAGTGATTTGTCTACAAGGTTACAAACTTTTTACCAAACAACTTCCATATCACACCAACATTGGAATACCACATTGTTTCTAGATAGTTTAATAAGAATATATATTGGTATATGATTTTCCAAATTCTCCAGGATAGATTGAGTTAGAACTTCTAGGACAACCTAAAGAATCCTTCTGAAGATCTTCTTGTGGGAGTTCCTCCTTTCTTGTTGGTTGCTTCTCTTGCAGAATGACATGGAGAAGATTGGGAAACAAGATAATAAGATAGTCTAGACAAAGTAGAAAGATCTTGATTAAGAGTTAGTTAAGCTTTTATTATTCTTCCATATACTTCTTATTTTATTTCTCATAAGGTATGTACCTTTTTGATACATGATTGGTTTTACTTAGCTTTTAATTTACTTCCTCTAATAGAGGTTATAACTTGTTGTTATTTCATTAATTGTATCCAAAGATACTTTAGTTGTTGAATGATGGATTTGAATAGAAGTGTGGAGTGCTTATGGAATGATGACTTAAGATAATAAGTTGATCAAATGGTCCCTTAATGTGTTGGGATCTCATATGCTCACTTGTATAAGATGAATGAGACAATGAGCATCTGAAGGATATTGGGATTTAATGATTTAAGTCAGAGTTGTTAGTTGGTTTCTCACACTGTCATGTTGTTTCTTTATATTCTTCTCTTTATTATTTTGAGATATGTACATATTCTATAAATAGGTTAACAATAACAATTATTTCATTTCCCACTTGTGGAGTTTGAGTTAACACTTGTTTGTATCATTTGTGTTCTATTGAACCTGGTTTATTTACTTGTGGAGGTTCACTTAATAGTTATCAGATAATTTAGAAAGATTTTGTGTGATTGGATTGATATCTTAAAGAGTTCAAGTTTAGAGGACATATCATCATTGCTGAGGAGAAGATGCAATTGTGTTTTACTAAGTTGGGGAACGATACGTCCAAAACGTATCCACTTCTCCGAACACTTTTCTTACTGTTTTCCTCTAAACTTGTGAGTTTTGGATACCACTAACACGGACTAACGCTGTTTCCAGCAGAATTACCTTGGTGTCTCGTTTTTGTGCAGAAAAATAAACTTTGGGGAAATTGCCAAGAAAATATCCCATTGAGCCCAAAACACCAGAAGACCCCGGGAGCCAGAAGGGGGCCAGGAGAGTGTCTAGGAGGGGGCCACACCACCCCCTGGCGCGCCCCCCTTGGCCGCGCCGACATGTGGTGTGGGCCACCCGGCACCCCCTCGGACTCCTCTTTAGACTACATATGCCCCGTAACCTAAAAACCGAGGGGGTTCGTCATATTCCATAGAAACACAATAGAGCACCGCCGCCACCTCGAAACTCGATTCGGGGACCAGAAGTTCCTGTTCTGGCGCCCTGCCAGGACGGGGATTCGAAGGAGATCATTGCCATCGACACCGCCGCCTCTTCTCCTTCAAGAATCCATGATTCCCCTGTCCATGTGTGAGTAAACACCGATGTAGGCTGACAGGGATGGAAGGGATTGGATGCGATTTATCATGTAATAATGTCAGATTGTTAGGGCATAGTGCCTAGTATCCATTGTTAGTGTTTTCTACCGTTGTTGCAACTTGTTATGCATAATGCTTGTCACTAGGGCCCGAGTGCCATGATCTCAGATCTGAACATGTTATTGTTCCATGTGTATAATTATGTTTCTTGATAATATATGCAAGTTGTTTACACATGTCATTGTCCGGAACCCGAGGCCCCTAAGTGACTGAAATTGGGACAACCGGCGGGGGTGGTTGTGATGTGAAGATCACGTGTGTTCACAAAGTGTTAATGCTTTGCTCTAGTGCTTTATTAATAGGAGCACCTTAATTACAAGTAGTTTACCTAGAGGACCCGATGTCACGGGCTGGTAGGACAAAGGATGTTGTGCAAGTTTCTCATTGCGAGCACGTATGACTATATTGGAACACATGCCTATGGGTTGCCTATATGTTTGATGCTTTATTATTATTATCTGCAATGCCCATGTTAGATTATTACATGACCTATGTTATCCATGCAACGTCCGTTCATCCATTCCCTCGATGCCTACGGTACTTCCCATGATGCTGTTTTCCGCGATTACTACTACTGTTACTATTTTACTACTGCTGTTATTTTATTTCTACTGCTGCTATAAAATTGTTACCACTGATAAATTGTTGTAAGCAAGTCTACTTTCAGGTGCAGCTGAATTGACAACTCACTTGTTAAGGCATATAAATATTATTTGGCTCCCCTTGTGTCGAATCAATAAATTTGGGTTTTACTTCCCTCGAAGACTGTTGCGATCCCCTATACTTGTGGGTCATCAAGACTATTTTTTGGCGCCGTTGCCGGGGAGCATAGCTTTGTTTTTTTGCTCACTTGATCGTGATATTGTTTGCTGCAAGCCATTCATCATGGGCAAGACTCGTGATGGAAAAATCTCTATATTACCATCCACTACAAGAAGAGGTACAACTCTGAACACCTATGTTTCTCTTGATTCACCGTCTGTTATGAGTAAGCTTCTTACTCCACCACATGTTACACATACTGTTACTTATGCTGAGTCTAAAAATGTTTCTAATACTTCTGATGATGCTTCTACTGTGCTTGATAATACTGGTTCTCTAGGTCCTTTCCTTGATGCTACTATTGCTAAATCCAAACAAATTGTAAATGCTGAAATTTCCGTTGAAAATGCGAGTACACTTGTTAATTCACCTGAGTCTATTGATGATCTTGATGAAACTTATATCGAACTTAATGATGATTTTATTGAAGAAGCTCGTGCTACTACTGGTGCAAGTGCTCTTAAGAGTATTCTTGCAGGACATGTTGTGAAATATAAATCTTCTCTTGATGCTAAATTTTGTACATCTCCCATACACATTAGAGACAAGGATTCTGATTTCTCTTTAGATTTATCTTATATATCTATTGTTGAGAAGGAACCTTTTTGTGGATCTGAAAGTAAAAGTGCTATGGAACACATGACTGAGCTTTCATCTTTGAGTAGTTTATTTTCTGATAACTTTGAGCAAATTGAAGGAGAAAAATTGCCTGAATCTTGGACAAGGTTTTGTTCTTTGATAAGAGCTAGCCCTGGAAATCCATTACCTAAAAATCAGCTCCTAGATATATTTTATAGTGGACTAACTATTGAATCTAGGACACACCTGGATAGTTGTGATGGTTGTGTTTTCAGGAAAAGAACTCCAGAAGAAGCTGAGGAATTAATGGCTAAAATAGCCAAAAATGATGATGATTGGAATATAACTGAGCCTACACCTACACCAGAGCCAACACCAATACCAACACCCAAGAAGTGGTGAAGGAAGCCAAGAAATCTCTTAAAGATAGGGGTATTAAATAAGAAGATGTGAAGAATTTACCTCCTATAGAAGAATTATGTAAGCCTATTCCTCATCCATCAACTGTTTAGGTACACTCTCTCCAATACTTTGATAATAGAGATATTCCTCATTCTAAACCACCTGACCAATGCTTAGATGAATTTGATAATTATATTCTTAAGAAAGACAACTTTAATAGGAGAATGCAAAATCGCCTTATGGAAAACTCTAGAGCTATTGATAATTTGCATGGTATTATTGAAAGAACCTCTAATGATGTTAAAGTGCTTGTTAAACATTTTCAAATGGTTCAAAATCAAATTGATCAACTTACTAAGGTGCAAAAAGATATGCAAGCTAATGCTTCTAGAGATAAACATGTTTGTGAAATAATTACTAGAAGAGGTGATCCTAAATGAATTGAACAAGATTCTCAGCATTCTAAAAACAATAGTTCTCCTAATAAGAAAAAGAAGAAGATACATAAAAATGTTGTAGAATCTCCTGAACCTGCTAAAGATCCTAATAGTATATCTATTTATAATGCTGAAACTGAATGTGGTAATGATAAAAGTGATGCTTTTGATCAAGTAGAAACTGTAGCTGAACCTGAAAGCAAACTAAAACTGCAAAGTATACTAAGGAAGATTTCATTGCTAATAAACATGGTAATGAAAGAGAGCCTTGGGTACAAAAAGCAATGCCTGTTCCTAATAAGAAACACAAATCAAAGGACGAAGATCATTATAACAAGTTTTCTGAGTGGATGAAACCTCTGTTTTTGCAAATCCCTTTGACAGATGTTATTAAACTGCCTCCTCATTCTAAATATATGAAAGATATTGTCTCTAACGAAAGGAAAAATTCCTAATGAGGAAATTTCCACTATGCTTGCAAATTAATCTTTCAATGAAAGGTTCCAAAGAAGTTTGGAGATCCTGGTATTCCTACTATCCCTTGTTCTATTAAAAATAATTATATAAAAACTGCTTTATGTGACTTGGGAGCTGGAGTTAGTGTTATGCCTTTCCATCTTTATAAGAGACTCTCTCTTGAAAAATTGATACACACAGTATATCTTTGCAAATGGATGATAAATCTATTGCTATTCTTGTTGGTATATGTGAGAATGTTCATGTTCAAGTTGCTATTAATTGTTTGATATTAACTCACTTTTTGTGTTGGAAATGCCTGAAGATGATAATATGTCTATTATTCTTGGGAGACCTTTTCTTAACACTGCAGATGCTGTTATTGGTTGAAATCAAGGAAAAGTAACTTTTAATGTTAATGGTAAAGAGAATAATGTTTATTTTCCAAGAAGATTAATAGAAGATATGGTTTAAATTCAATTGAAAATATTGAGACCATCAAGATTGGAGAATTTTATTGTCCAATTCCAGGAACACCAAAAGAATATGAAATTGTTATGATTGGGACTATGTCTATCAAGGTTGAGGTAACATAATTATTTAGTTATTAGCAAAGTTTTGCTTCATATGAAAACTATGCTGGTAACAAGACTTGATCACCCTTGTTAAAAAAATGATTTTGTATGAAGAGGACAATGTTTTCACTATGTTTTCACCTTCCCCATTATGTTTTCACCATGTTTACTTCTGTTATCAACTTGCTACTTTTGTACAAGCATGTTTTCCATCATCCATATTCATGTTTTCATCATGTTTTGACCCTGATTACTATTGTTATGCATGTTTTCACCGCTTCCACCTTTGTTTTCTTTGGGTATTTTTCCATTGGAGTGTCATAGAACCTTTGTAGTTCTGGTTTTGGTTTTGGTTTTGTTTTCCATATTTTCAATTTTGTTTTTCTGGTTTTTATTAATTATTAAAATTCTGGAAATACGTCAAAAATAAAGTTTCTCGAAAAATTCCAAAAAAATTATAATAAATTTTTAGGTCAAAAATGAGGCAGAGAGCCACCGGGGAGGCCCCAGGGGGACCCACCAGTCAGGCACACCATGGGGTGGCGCGGCCTACCCCTAGTGGCGCCAGCACATTGTGTAGGGGCCCCTGGCCCCCCCCATTAACTCTCTTCCCTGCCAAAGTTCCTTCTCTCACCTCCCAAACTCAACACATTTCCTGGAACCCGAGTTCTTGCTGTTCTTCCTCGAGATTTTTTGATCTCTTTGCTCAACCCATCATTTGTGCTTAAATTTGGTGCATTTGCTCTCTTGTATGTGACTCCTCCGATTATCCAAGTAGAATTTTGTTTGGTGAAGTATTTCTTGAGTACTTTGGGACTGTAGGTGACATCTTATGTGAGTTTGCATGCTTGATTTGAGTAGAAATAATGTAGTTTTGATGCATGTTTAGCTCTCCTATAGGTCCCTATGGTAGTTTCCACCTTATAGTTGCTTGAAATCAATTTTTGTGATGATTGTTGAAAATTTTCAGAGATGGAGCACAATGTACATCAACTAAACCAGCATGAGTTGGAGTTGCATGAGGCCATGCTCATGCACCATGAAGAAATAGTGTCTCCATCGATCTATCCATGCCAGGAATTTATGCGGATTCCGGGAATTCTGCAGGATTTCTATACTCTTGTGCATAATGCAGGATTGGACCGCTTCATTGAGGATGAACCAATCCAACATGTTAAACTAACTATGACCATGGTGAAGGATTTTCACTTTAGATGGTCTTCAACTAACCCTATGGTGCATTATAAAATTTACAATAAAGCTGTAGACTTGCCTTTCAGAGATTTTTGTGCATCTATTAAGGTACCAGAGTCATGTGAGAAGATAAGAGGGCAGCCTAAATCACTAGTGGATTTATATGAGGAGATTTGCCAAGGCAGAAGATTCACAGGGAAAATACGAGAAATTCAATTCCCTAGCATTCGATACTTGTCTTATTTTATTTCTAAATGTGTGTTAGCTAGAAAAACTGCCAACAACCTATCTTGTTATGATTTGCCGTTTATTTCAGCTGCATTAAGACGTGATATGTCTTATAAATTTGGTGCTTTATTTGCTTACCGTCTGTCGCTTAACCGTGAGAAGGGCGGAATTTGTGGAGGTCTTATTGTCTCGCGCTTGCTAGCTTTTCATGGTTTGGAGCCACACCCTCTAGATATGTAGTTTGCTTTAGAGAGGTTGGACCTTGTTTCCATGATTCAACATAAGTTTCTTTCTACCCATGCTCACCTGAACAATTTATCTTTTGAAATAACTTTCTCCAAACAATCCGGGTGGAGAGTGACTAAAACTGTTAGAAAAGTACTTTTTCCTGCACATCTTTTGTTTAATCTTAATGAGAGGCAAGGATGGATGCTTTCTGAGAGTGAGCTGGACGCATATATTGAGCACCACCCCCAAGCATGGGGAGGATGCTGGAGAGGGGGACGATAGTGAATTCGTCCAGCCCTTCGACACTGCGGGAATCCTATACCAGCACTCTGGATATGACTATGCGCCTACTGCTTCATCTTCTTCTTGGGCGCCCGAGTACGACTATGCGAGGGACGACCCACCACAGTGGGGATACTTCCCGCGCCGTGATTGATCTCGACTTAGGACAAAAGCCTAAGCTTGGGGGGAGGTATACCGACATCACACTCATGTTTATATCATGTTCAGTCGGATCTTTGTATATCCATGTTTTCGTTTCTCTTGTTGTTTTCGTTTTCTTTCGCTTCTTTCATTTCTCTTTTTTTTATTGTTTTGTTCTTGTTTTCCAAAACACAAAAAGACCAAAAATATTTCTGTTGTTTCTCTTTGTTTTCTTCTTTAGTTTATTTTTATTGGTTTTCTTTCTTTTCTCATTTCGGGTTAGTATTCAAAAATCCAAAAATATTTTTCTTTTGTTTGCTTGTTTCTTTCTGTTCTTGTTTTAACTCAAAATCCCAAAAATATTTGTTGTTCTTCTTTGGTTTTGTAAAGTTTGTTGTGGAGTTCACCGGACTTCCGTGTCTCCATTGGAGCTTGATTATCATTCAATATTATTCAATCCACAAGTGAAGAGCATTAATGACGATTTACGACAATCCAAGTTGTGGTGAGAGGCTGGTATGAACTCCATTTGTTTTATTTTTGTACATATAATCATCCATGTGAACATGCTTAGTTTGTTCATGTAAGGTGTATTTTATTTAATTGATTCTTAGTATTTCGTGCTCTCACGTTTTTAGTTCCAACTTATTAATATAAGATAGCATGTCGTATGAATGTTTGCTTGCATTGTTCAATTCATAGAAGGGTATGACATTGTGGTATCTCCCTCTGATTGTTTCGCTTGAATCGACTTGACACATGCTCACACATGCTATGACTGAAAACAAAAAGTCACTTAAGCCTCGATGATTTATTTTGCCTCAGAATATTTCTACCATTTTTATGCCCATGTTAATTTTTTTTGTCGCAAGCATGATTATGACAGTTGTTGCTCTCTTGATTGTCGGTCCCCATCTATTGCTAGCCTTCACCTGTACTGAGTATGAGCTCTACTCGTGCATCCAATTCCCAAAAACCAAAGTTTTCCAAATGTGTCCACCATACCTACCTATATATGTGGTATTTAGCCACCACTCCAAGTAAATTTCTCGTGTGTTACCTTTAAAACCTTCAAAAAATTATTCCTGTTTTGTGCCCCTGTTTTAGCTCATGAGGACGTAAATAGAGAATCTTTATCCCACTTTTTGATGGGATTTCACACCCTGGACTAGTGGCTTCATCCGCTTATCCAAATGATAGAAGAGTCGGCAGCGGGGTGCCTAGCCCCAAATTAAATACAACAAATTCTCTTCATTATTTTTGCCTTTGATTTATCATTCAAAGCATAATTGTGTAAATAAAAGAGAAAGCGGGATGACCTTCTACCCAGATGCGTCCTTCTATGGGAGCCTCTCTTGTGAAGTCTAGTTGGCTTGTGACATACTGTATTGTCTGTTTACCATTCGTTGACATAAGCATACACCTCTTTAAAAATGTTTTCAATACCTCTGTTCAATAAAATAAAAAGCTCTAGCACATGAGTTAATCCCTGCTTCTCTTCGCGAAGGGCCTTTCTTTTATTTTTATGTTGAGTCTTGACCTTCTCGCTTTATGCACCTTCTTGAGAGCATGGCTGTCATTCTTAGTGTAATGTGCTTGTCCCAAAACACGGTTGATTGTGGTATAACTTTGATGCTTGTATCTTTGATATCTTTATTTCTAGTCTTCATTTGAACTTCAGAGGTTCCCTAGAATTTATGTTTTGCTCCATTATTAAGAGCAAGCAAGTACACTTTATCATACCCTATTATGATCATTGCAATTTTGCAGATTGATATACTTCATGTTGTTTATTATTTTTTGTTGGCATCTCTTCATGGTTTGCATAACTACTAGGTGACTTTTATCTTCCATACATCTTATTATGAATTGCCTCAACACTTGATCATATAGTGAGTATATTTACATCATATGAAACAAATGTGTTTGTAAAAGTCTTTTATCGCACTCACTTGTCACTAAATTGCTTGAGGACAAGCAATAAGCTAAGCTTGGGGGGAGCTGATACGTCCAAAACGTATCTCCTTTTCCGAACACTTTTCTTATTGTTTTCCTCTAAACTTGTGAGTTTTGGATACCACTAACACGGACTAACGCTGTTTTCAGCAGAATTACCTTGGTGTCTCGTTTTTTTGCAGAAAAATCAACTTTCGGGAAATTGCCCAGAAAAGATCCCATTGAGCCTAAAACACCAGAAGACCCCGGGAGCCAGAAGGGGGCAAGGAGAGGGGCCAGGAGGGGGAAATACAACCCTCTGGCGCGGCCTCCCTTGGCCACGCCGCCAGGTGGTGTGGGCCACCCTGGCAGCCCCTCGGACTCCCCTTTCAACTACATATGCCCCGTAACCTAAAAACCAAGGGGGGGGGGGTTCGTCATATTCCACAGTAACACAACAAAGTGCCGCCGCCACCTAGAAACTCGATTCGGGGATCAGAAGTTCTTGTTCTGGCGCCCTGTAGGGATGGGGATTCGAAGGAGATTATCGCCATCGACACCGCCACCTCATCTCCATCAACCAGCCATGATTCCCCGTCCATGTGTGAGTAAACACCGCTGTAGGCTGAGAGGGATGGAAGGGATTGGATGAGATTGATCATGTAATAATGTCAGATTGTTAGGGCATAGTGCCTAGTATCCATTGTTAGTGTTTTCTACCATTGTTGCAACTTGTTATGCTTAATGCTTGTCACTAGGTCCCGAGTGCCATGATCTTAGATCTGAAGATGTTATTGTTTCATGAGTATAATTATGTTTCTTGATCATATATGCAAGTTGTTTACACATGACATTGTCTGGAACCCGAGGCCCCAAAGTGACAGAAATTGGGACAACCGTAGGGGATGGCTGTGATGCGAGGATCACGTGTGTTCACGGAGTGTTAATGCTTTCCTCTAGTGCTTTATTAAAAGGATCACCTTAATTACCAGTAGTTTCCCTAGAGGCCCCGTTGCCACGGGCTGGTAGGACAAAAGATGGTGTTCAAGTTTCTCATTGCGAGCACGGATGACTAAACTGGAACACATGCCTATGGTTTCCCTAGATGTTTGATGCTTTATTATTATTATCTGCAATGCCCATGTTAGATTATTACATGACCTATGCTATGCTCGTTCATCCATTCCCTCTATCCGTACGATACTTCCCATCATGTTGTTTTCTGCGATTGCTACTATTGTTACTATTTTACTACTGCTGTTATTTTATTTTGACTGCTGCTATAAAACTGTTACCACTGATAAATTGTTGCGAGCAAGTCTACTTTGAGGTGAAGCTGAATTGACAACTCAGTTGTTAAGTCATATAAATATTCTTTGGCTCCCCTTGTGTCGAATCAATAAATTTGGGTTTTACTTCCCTCAAAGACTTTTGTGATCCCCTATCCTTGTGGGTCATCATGGAAGTATGCTCATCAACATGTGATTTGGATACTCACCGCTCTTTGGGTTCTAGATACCTAGTGAATTATCCCAAGTCACTTATAGACTTGTGGTTAGTTTGTGCTTGGTCATAACAAATTATAGTTTGCCTTATCAAATGATTTAGTTTGAAAGATACTTATTATACAGATCACTCCAAATGTACTCTCGACCAATTGATCTAAACCAATTTCATCATGTCAAGAGAAACATTGGTCACCTTGCTTCGTTTAAACTTTCGCGCAAAAATTTCCCGTATTTTTAGATGCATGCTTTGCAAATGCACATATAATATTTTGATCCTTATAACATCCCAAACACTGGGATGTTACACACTGGTACCATGTACCTGTGTCCCTGGGCATCAGTATATAAGGTGCCCCAGGCCCTCCTGCACGAGGGACGACACAGAGACGAGACTCTCATTCTACTGGCTTAGATTTACTCACTTCTACAAGGGAGAGAGAACCTTCTTCTTTCTCCTCCTCTAGCTAGAACAGCTCAAGGAGCATTTCTATAACCCGGATATACCACTATATACAGTCAGACAGGCAGGAGTAGGGGTTTTACCTCCTCACAAGGGCCCTGAACCTAGGTAGATCGTGTGTGTGCTTTGTGTCTTCTATGTGCGCTTCTCAGCGCGCTAGCCCTCCCTGGTTCTGACAGCGTCCATCAGCCTCATCTTTAGCCATCCTATGGTATCTACCGTGATACCACCATGATAGTTGGCACCCACAGTGGGGCCAGCAGCGGCGCTGGCAGGAGTTTTCATCCGGACGGGATCCATCATCGACTCGGGCGAGCGTGTGGTCTATGACATTGTCCATAGATTCAGCTTGGTCAATTTCGTTAGCGACAAGGCAGGCAACTTCAACAGCAGGCCTCTGCCAATGGGTGGCTTCTTCCTCAATTTCGGTGATCATCTTGTCTACGTCACCACTGAGGTCGTCCGCGGGTATCCCGAAAGGGCGCACGTGGCTGATGGCGGGTAAACAAACGCTCATTGGGAGACACCAAGTGTAAGGTATGAAGAGTGTAGCGGCAAGTTTTCCCTCATAAAGAAACCAAGGTTTAATCGACCAGTAAGAGAAAGAAATCACTTCTCAAGGTTGGCAGGTGCACTACCAGGCTCAGCAGCAACGTGGAATCTACACAACACTATCAAGGTACTTTGCCCCAACAAAACAGTGAGGTTGTCAATCTCACCGGTTTTGCTAACACAAAGGATTAGATGTATAGTGTGGAAAATAATACTTATTTGCAGTAAATGAAAAGAGAATAGTAATGGCAGTGAATGAGAGGAAAACAGTGATTGCAGTGAAGAAAACCGTGTTTGAAGTGGTTGTGTTATCAGGGTAAAGGAATGGACTGGGGTCCACAGTTCACTAGTGGTGTCTCTCCAAAACAGATAGATAACATGCTGGGTAAACAAATTACAGCTGGGAAATTGATAGATATAAAGGCTGCACCGTAGTGCATATGCATGACATAATGATTACTATGTGATTCATGCGGGCATTACAACATAATTCATAGACCGTTATCCAACTGCATCTATGAGTAATAATCCACCCTCGGAGCGTAATCCAATCAAACCTCGGGTAGTAAGTTGAAAGCAACAGATTATTGTCTTAAGTAAAGTGTGTAATGGAAACAATGAAAACATTATTGTTTTCTCCCTAATGGCAACAACACATCCCCCATCCGTTACGTTTCAATCACTCGAGCGTGAATGAAAGGGAGGCATGAACCCACTATCGAGCATAAAAACTCCCTCTTGGAGTTAAAAGTATCAACTTGTCCAAAGCATCTTCTAGTAACGGAGAGCATGCAAGATCATAAATAACATAAACATGATAGATTAATAATCACTGGACATAGCATTCAATATTGATCGAATCCCAGCAAACACAACATGTAGCATTACAAACAGATGATCTTGATCATGTTAGGCAGCTCACAAGATCTAAAGATGAACTACTCACACATCACCCGGGATGCAGGCATGGTGATGAAGAGACCTCCAGTGATGATTCCCCCTCCCCGCAGGGTGCCGGGGAGAGCTTCAGAACTCTCCCGATTTAGGGTTGATGATGACGGCGGCTACGGAACTTTTCATGGATGGAGGCTCGGGTATTTAGGGTTAACCCGAGGAGGCTCTTAAATAGGCGAAAGGGAAACGTCATTGGGCAGCCATGGGGGCCACACCACCTGGTGGCGCGGCAGGGGGCGCCACCCTATGGTGTGGTGGCCCCAGAGCTCCCCTCCGGGTCCCCTCCGGACTCCGTGTACCTGACAGATTTCTAAGACCCTGTGTTTTTGTTTCGTCCAATTCCGAGGATATTTCCAGAACAACTTTTCTGAAAAAAAAATAGTAGAAAATAGGAACTAACTCTGTGGCGTCTTGTTAATAGGTTAGTCCCAGGAAATCCATAAAAATTACATAAAGTTTATAGAAAACATGTAGCATATGGCATGAAAACAACATGAAACATCAGAAATTATAGATATGTTTGAGACGTATCAAGCATCCACAAGCTTAGTTCTACTCGTACTCGAGTAGGTAAAACGATAAAAACAAAATAATTTCTGATGTGACATGCTACCAACATAAACTTCATCATCATATTTGTAAAAACATTTTAAGCTGAGATAATATTACTCTAAACATAGACATGGTAGATATAATTCTAACAATGAAACTTAGCAATCATATTGCATCATGAAAAGTAACACAAATATAAGATCATGAATAACAATGCACTTAAAAGTTATACGTTTGTTTTGAGCATAAAGAAAACATAGCAAAGTGGTATTTCGCTTGTCCTTAAAAGTGGAGAAAAACATAAATGCCAGGACACCTTCAAAGTTCAAGTTGATGACTAGAAACAAGTAATTTGAGAGCAAGTAATAACATATCATGAATCAATCAATAATAATCTTTGGGACTGATGCACATTATACTCAGAATGACAACTACGCTCTCTTAATTGTGCATAAAGTTCGAAGATGGAGACTCAACATAAAAGTAAAAGAAATGCCCTTCCCAGAGGGATGCAGGGATTAACTCATGTGCTAGAGCTTTTTATTTTACTAGCAAATTTGCGCGTGCATTGCAACGGGAGGAAAAAATAACGTAAGCAGCACACAAAGCTACGGGAATTTTCTTGGCTAGCTACATAATATCTCAAAAACACAATTATATAATTTGATTAATTGACATGTAATTCGATTAAAAAAACCTATAATTAACCTACCCGAGAGCAACTCAAAAGTGATCCATTTTTGTTGAAACCTCTCACGTCATCATGAGGGTGTCCAACGTTGAATAGAAGCTTCTTTAGAAGTACTCTAAATATTACTCTTCATCACAATGTAGGTTTTTGGATTCCTTATGTAGAGACGTAGTGCTCTTTGTATATCCAAGAAAATAAATATAATATTTTTTGATTTTCTTGTCACATTGGATGACAAAAATACATTCAGAATTATTCAAAATATTTAATGGTGAAAAGCTAGAATAAACTACTCTTATTTAATAGAGTTCTGAAAATGATCCTCACCAAATGAGGTAGGTTGAAGATTTTTCATAACCTTAGTCGGTCTAGATGCAAGGGTGCTATGAAAAGGATGAGAACTGGGAGTCTGGTGTTACAATTTGCAAGCAAGAACATGTTAATTCTTGAATGCTAAAAGAATAGTTAATCTAAATTATTTTACGTTTACAGGAATAAAATAAGTTGTACTGTATGGAAACAAAATGTTGATAGTCAAATTGCACAAGTAGGATCACAATCTCCTAAGCCATGGATCTTTTTTTAATCCACTTTGTAATAAAAATATGTAGTTGCAAGAACATTTATAAGTTAGGCATTCAAACCAAAGCCACTTCTCCAAGAAAATTCATAACTTAAGCACTCATGGCAAAACAATGTAACTCATATTATGTTTTATACGCAAGAACACATGACATTACTGACGATAATACAAATCATAACCGAAGTAGCTGCAACTGTCTTTTTTTCTCCGGGTTTCAATAGAAAATTAAAATGAGCTCAAGATACTGAGACTGTACATTTGAAAAATCTGTAGCAACAACAAAGGGAAGCAGGAAAGAGTCCACCAGCCAAGTGACCAGGCGCATGCACCCATTTTCAGCAACAGCCCACGGAAGCATCACTGAGAACCATGATCGTTGTATCCCACCATTATGCCAGCGACTACGACATCGGGAGTCACAAAGTCGGGGCTCTGAGTCAGAGCTAGAATTGGTAACCACTACAAATAAACAAGGATAGAAACATGCATAAACAAGATGGACAGAAGAATTTCAGAAGTTGGACTATACGTCTTATTTGTTGTTACTGGTAGAGGACCCGGGAGCAGGACGAACTCCATGTTGGCATGGGCCGGTGGTCGAGGAATAAGAAGGAACGGCCTTGGCGGCAGACAACGAAATTTCAACCGCCATAAGATGAAATCCCCGCCATGCCGACTCTCCCCCAACAACTTGTGGTGCAGTGCCAGGATGCTTTCTAGTTGAACGCGAAGTATTTCCAAGTCCCTCATTGAAGTCGTCGACGCCGCCGTCATTGCTGGGGCATGTTGTAGAAGAGCTGGCTGAAACTTGTCACAGGCCCTAGCTAGCTTCCTCCCTGGACTCGAACGGAGGAAGAAGAAGAATAAAAGAGGATACATGAGAAGATTTTTCTGGCCACGTAGGCCTCGCTGCACAGACAGCTCTTTTCTCCTCAGCTCGAACTGCCTCAACTTACATCAATGATTACAAGGCCTTTTATAGGCATACAGCGACGCATCGCTCATGCAATGCCTGGAATATCTCCACCCGAGCTCTACGCGCACGTACCCAACAAACTCCATACGCACCAACACATGGAGCTTGATCCGTATGCTCCAGCCGCATGGGTGATGCGCTCCTCGGGCATGACCTCCAGCTTGCATGCACTGATGTGATCTGCTCGCCCAGACTGCGCACATGACGCGCTCCGACGCGCACAACGCTGTCGGCATCCAACGGCCACGACCACCACTCTTGCTACTTTTGCCAATGACTCGGACGCGGCCACACACCGGCGTCCGACCTGAACCAGTGCGCACACACAGACTAGCCACAACCACGTACTCCTACAATACAACCTAGACACACACCGACGGTGTGGCTTATTCCTAACACTGCCGCGACGCCGGGTTCCACACAAGTTCCTCCTCGATTGATGGCTTATACTCGATGTGTTACAGGCCAAGGAAAGGAATCCCAAGGCACCGCCGTCCGACGTCACAGCGAGGTCATCAGCCTTTGGCGGCATACTTCTATGGGCAAAGGAAGCACCTGCGAGGAGGAGAGGAAATATCACCGGGCCTATCTGCCATGGGCGATGCAGATACAATTGAGACTAAACCGGGCGGGCAAGCCTCGATATCACGTACATGTCTCTGGCCTTACTGGAAGAGAGCAGAATTTGGATCGATCACGAAACAGACCCAAACCTAGATGGAGAAGACTGAAGCCAAACGGAAGAAGCCATCAGGCCCAGGCAACGTACCAAACCAGGGATCGTGACGTACGACACGTACGGTAGTAGAGAAGAGAAGAGATATTATAGATTTTGGTGGAAGGGCAAAACGGTAATACACCAAGTTGGACTGGAAGAAGCCTTCCTCTCTTTATTATTAGGTAAAGATAAAGATTAAACAGAGGTATTGAAAATATTTTTTAGAGAGGTGTTTCTTATGTCAACGAATGGTAATAGAGTTCTTGTCATCTTCCATACTAAACAAGTCGAGAGCGGTTTCGAATTATTTATATTGGGCACTTATAGCATGCACTTTATATAGTATGACACTCCTCCCCATCTTGCTTTCGCAAACCATGGCTAACTAAATCCTCGGGTTCCTGCTAACAATCTCATACCATGGAGGAGTGGCTATTTATTTGTTTAGCTTTTGTTATGTTATAATGGTCTAACCAGCTCTTTGCAAAATTAATGACGAGCATATAAAGCATGCAAGTCTGGGTACTTCATTAGTATGGAATATAACAAACCCAGCTACTAATTCCTCATGAGCTAAAACAACAACACAAAACAGGTATAATTTTGAAGGTTTTAAAGGTAGCACATGAGAAATTTACTTGGAGTGGTGGTAAAATACCACATGTAGGTAGGTATGGTGGACATATTTGGCAAACTTTGGTTTTTGGGAGTTGGATGCACTAGTAGAGCTCATACTAAGTACAGGTGGAGGCTAGCAAAAGACTAGGGGCGACAAATTATGAGAGCAGTAATGACCATAATCATGCATAGCGACAAAAACATTATTAATCAAAGCATAAAAGGTATTACAAGTAAAGAACTAAATGATAATGGAGGCGATAGGTTACTGGTTTGTAGTCATAACATGGTGTAAGGATGCGCCAAGTCAACCAAATAAAACATTTGAAGGAGAAATCCACAATATTATGCTTCAATGTGATAAAAACAACTCATGATTCTTTCAATGGCACATTAAGCACTCTCAGATATTTGAGACAAGTCATGCTACAATAATAACTAATAAGCATAGAATTAAAATGATATCCAATATGACATGATAAAGTCTAGCCACAGTCTAAACAAGCTTCTTTTTGCACCGTTATAAGCATGAAATATTGCACTTCTTTCCAACACCAATCATTTTACTAAACAAAAACTCTCCAAAAGATATATCAATGAAACAAGAGAGTACTACTACTAATCTACTAGAACTAACAACTCTGAATAAGAGATGCATGAAAAACATGAGCTAAAAGGATTTGCAGCAGCTAGAAGAAAAACAAAGAATACGAGTATGATGAAGAATACGAGTATTCATATGAAAAGCGGAGTGTGTCTCTCTCCCACACAATAATGCTGGGTTCCAACGAAGTTTATTGCAGAAAGGAAAACAAATAAAAAACAAACAGACGCTCCAAGTAAAGTGGATATGATGTGACCGAATAAAAATGTAGTTTCACTAGAAGTGACCTGATAAGTTTCTGATGAAGAAGGGGATGCCTAGGGCATCCCCAAGCTTAGACGCTTGAGTCTTCTTGGAATTTTTTGGGATGAACCACGGGGGAATTTCCAAGCTTAGGATTTTCACTCTTCTTGATCACATTATATCACCCTCTTCTCTTAACCCTTGAAAACTTCCTTCACACCAAACTCAAAGTAATTCTCATTAGAGGGTTAGTGCACAGGCAAAAACTCACATGTTATCCTTGGACACAAGCACTATTAATACTTTTTAAACAATAGCTACATCCACTGATGTTTTGTGGAGCAAATAAATCCACTCAACATAGTAAAAGACAGAATGCAAGTAAAAGGGCAGAATCTATCAAAACCAGAGCAGTCTGTAAAGACAAAAAAATTCAAGGCACTTACGTTTCTCAGATCAAAAAACTTAAAACTATAAAAGTTTTCAAAATAGCCGATGATTAAGCACAAAAATTTGCAGGTCATTTTGATCTTCGTGTGAATTTATACTAATTTAACAGTGGACAACAGAAATCTGTTTCCTGCACAGAAATCCCAATCTAACTTCAACTTTTCACTAGAAACTTTACTTGGCACACAAAATACGAGAAAATAAAGATACAAAGGAGTTTCTATAGAAGTAAACAACACCTTGACTCAAATAAAACAGAAGAAAACATTGCAAAAATAAAAACATGGGTTATCTCCCAATAAGTGCTTTTCTTTAACGCCTTTTAGCTAGGCCCAGAAAATAAGAATCAGGTATAAAACAAATTTAAGTCCAACCCACTTCCTATGCATAGGAATCTTGTAAAGAAATAAATTAAAGAAGCTCAAACTAGAAATCATGGGAAGGTAGAACAAGAGCAATTTCAAAACTTTCAACAAAAAGAGAGATGATTTAGTAACATGAAAATTCCTACAACCATATTTCCCTCTCTCATAATAATTTTCAGTAGCATCATGAAAAAACTCAACAACATAATTATCACATAAAGCATGTTTGTCATGGTCAAAAACACACAATTCATATCAAGCTAAAATATAGTGGAATCAAAATTAAAAATAAAGACCTCTTCTTTCTCACTTGTAGCAAAACAAGATGATTGGTCACTCTTAAAAAGTATGTGACACATTATAGAAATCCTATTTTTAGTAGCATTATAATTTATAACATCAAGCAACATAGGACCATCATCTAAAGCATTACCATATAAATTTTCTAAACAAACTTCCTCATTATCATGCATATCAATAGTTGGCATAAATAGAGGATTACCATAGGATTTATGAAAGTAGTATGGGTTATCATAAACTAGTAGGCCTTGGCGCGGCGGCACGCCGCGCCCGTAGCATTCTTTTTATTGGATTATTTAGTTGTTGTTTTATGGATCACGTCTCATCAACTATTAGGTAGGTTGCTTAGTGTTTGAGTACGCATGTATACTCTTGTTGGTATGCAGAGTCGAAAATATTGCTTTCCATAGTGAAAAGCAACTATGAATAAATACAGAGGAAATTGCGTACAATCCACTGCATACATCATGTAACTCTAGGGGGCGATAATTTCGTGCTCTAATTTTTTGCATGACTGGTGCTCGAGGAGGCCTTCTCTGCTTGAGCTCTGCTTGGATTGTAACTATTATTGTCTGTATATAGGTAGGATGAAAGATACTCTAATGCTGACCTAGCTGCGCACTCGCTTGCTTTTGCCCGGGTGTCGTGGTAGTCACTATACACCGTGTAATCATATGGTAGTTCGTGTTTCTTTCCTGGTACTGTCATTGTGTCCCACGCCTGGTACAAATTTTCTGCTACTTCTGTGCACCGAGTTGGGCGCATTATTATGCCTTCTTTGTAAGCATCCGCTAGTATTTTTGCCATTTCATTAATCGTCATTCTTCTATGACTCTGCGTAGATTATAGAATGGTTAGTCAGAAAAGAAGCATGGGTGAATGCAGCTGTTTCATGAAAAGTGCCACATGGAGGTGTACTTTTCTTTATATGAAAAGGATGCTATTACATGTGGAGCTAGATGAATTTGTGAAGTTGCTTCCCCGAAATTGTTGTGGAGCTTCATGTATTGGTGGTTTTCATTTCTTTCTGACTCTACTTGATCGTTGGTTGCTGCCTGCTGCTGCATTATAAGAGAACAAATGCTTTCAAATAAAGGATGCTATCTGTAGAAATTCCTTGCTACAGGAATCTTACACACTTTTCCTTTCTCGGAGAGTCTTCTTTCCGGGGACTGTTGGCTGGACCCTTCAGAGATATACATAGTTGCGGAATGTATGTTTATGTGTTTGCTGCTACTTGTGTTGCCTGTGTGACGGAGCCATTGCATCCTTTTATAATGGATTCTTGAACTGACTGTCGCGTTTATCTAGCGTAGTAGGTTGTGCTTGTGATAGACATGGCATGCACGTGTTTCTCTATTTTGCTTTTACGTGGCTTACTATTGGTTCCACACGGCTCATTTCTGTATCACATGCTTTGGGCTACACCTGTATCACCGTGCTATGCTCTTCTACGAGGAAATAATGTAGTGCAGCTGAGTTGTCAGCCTGCAGTTTGTTTTATGGTATATATTATGTGCAAGAGAAGATAAAATTTTCAGAAGAATGGTAAGTTAAATATAGTTTTGTGGACCGATTGAGTTGGACCCATTTGTCAGTCAAATGGAATGCCAACCGGCCATCCACCCACGTCTCTCCTCTCTTAACTACGCACACCCACTTCTCCTCGGACACATACGCCCGTTACCTAGCCAGTTAATTTCTTTACCCCCTCCTCGCTCTGTTCATTGGAGAAACCAAGAACCAGCCGCCAGATTGTCTCGCCAAGAACTTCATCGAGGTAATGTGCATGTATGTTATTCCTCATTTGCTTGATGCTGAGCCCTCTTCCTCTTCTCTCAACGGTGGTCCTCACTCCATATTTGATATTCAGAATCTAGGGTTTCTTGCGCTTGTCTGAAATTCCTTTTCTGTGTTATGCTTATCTGAAACTTCGTCTTTTCCTTATATGATGGTAGATCGATGGACCCCAAAGTGGAGGTGGTCGAGATGTCTGATGGCAGTACTGACTCAGCTTGTGAGAGATGCCAGATGGAAGAGGACATGAACATGACCATTAAAGGTACTGTTGGTCCACCTTTTGCTGGATATATGCATGCTATCTGTAGGAACAGGAAAATAGAATCCTGATGTACTGTTATTGAATGTCTTAACATAGGAACCGAGTGGTCTGCAGAAGATGCATATGATGCTTACTGTATATACCCAAATAGGGTTGCTTTGCTGGCAGAGAAGGTAGTTCTTCTGAAAGACATCTGAGATATTCAGAAGCCAAGAATCCCAATTTATGTCTGTACCATTAAAGGGGGACATATTGCAACAGAGAACAGAGGAAAAATGGTACACCATCTAGTGAATTTATTTGGATTTACAATATGGTTTCATTGACACAACCTCTGATTTGTTTCTTTCTATTGCAGTATTTCAACATCGATTTCACCAGCACCTACCTGAAAACCTATATAACCAGGACTGGATATGACATGAAAGTATATTATGGGAACGCAAAGAAGATGACTGAGGTAAAGATAAAGATGGACTAGGAGAGAAAGCGTGCCATCATGACATCAAACTGGATGTCTGTTGTTGACAATCAGAGCTTTGGGGAGGGTGAGGTGCTCATGTTCTGGTTTAGGAGGACCAGTGGGGCGAAAAAACTGAAACTTTTTATGGACAGGATCGTGCCGGGATGTTTTGGATTTGACAGGGACTACCACAATGCTCTCCTTGAAGGTGAAGGACTGTGAGAAATTGTGCTTGGTGGAAAGTATGCTGCTCGTTCTATGTGTTTCCTGTGTGAACAATGCTGCTTTATGCGTAGCTATTATGTCTGTTATGTGTGAGCAATGATGTTATATGTTAGCTTGTGTGAACAATGCTGCTCTATGCGCAGCTATTATAAGTCTGTTATGTGTGAGTACTGACGCTATATGTTAGCTATGTTATGGCTGTTATGATGAACAATGTTGCCATATATGCAGTTGTCAGGTGTTATATGGAAATGGTAGCACTTTTGCAGTGTATGGCATTTTAATGAAATAATTGCTCTGATATATACAAATGCAGTACATGGAAAACTAAGGCAAAAATTCCTGGAGAATATGAGACAAAGTTCCTTTCCACTATAAATGATTATTACTACATCATGTGTATCTAAATGTTAGAGTCAAGTGCGTACAGCTTGGTAACACATGTGTTCCAGGAGCCTTGTCAAATGTAAATTACACTTTTTTTTATCTCCTTGATTTTGAGACAGTCAATAGAAGCTACCATATGCCTTGGGCCACATCTGTATCACTGTGCTGTGCTCTTGTACGAGGAAATAATGCAGTGTAGATCAGATGTAAGTCTGTAGTTTATACTATGGTATATGTAAGATTGAATAGAGGAGAACATTATTATGTTGTGCAGTATAACATAAGTGTTTTACTTGCTTCACACATGAATTTAATAGTTTATGGGAGATGCATATAGATTTGCACAGGGATGTACCTAAAGGACATGGACAGAGTGTACTTGATGGATGCAGTGCTAGGTGCTAAACGTACAGTTAAGAAGACATGTTACAGACTGAATTTCACAAATGCATCTCCAGCTGCTAAATACGTAGTTAACTGATTTGAGCTATTTGCTCGACCTAGGCTGCTGGCACTGCTACTGAGTTCATGTGCCGTGCATTAAGCACTTTTATTTAGACTTGCTAACTCTTAAACCGACACTCGAGAGTACTTTGTGTTTTTCTACCTTGCTGGTCTTGTTACTGCTACCTCTTACTTTTCCTTTTCTTGATGACACCTGGGCTTCACTTGTTTGCTGTTTCTCTGATTGCATCATTGATTATCTTAGCTAGACCCTGTGCTACCTTCATATTCCTGGTGCTGGGTTACGTGGTCCATAATATTCTGTATCTATTTCATTTGGATATGGAGTTGTATCACAGTATATGCGAATTGCTAGAGCATTCTCATTTTCTTTGAGGAGCTTTCTTATGCTTCTGATCATCTTGCCGTGGGACGCTTTATATGTGTCTGCTTGCTGCTCTAACGCCATCTGTACTCCTCTTTCTTGCTGCCTTAGTGCCCTTGATCTTGCTAACTTTTGCTGAGCTTCTTGTTCTGCTGCCATTGACTTGGCCAGATTGTTATGGACCTCTTCACGTGCTTGACGTTCGCTAAGAACGCACCTAAACATATGATCCATGGCTGGTATACTTTGATGTCCATAAAGATAATGGAGATCTTGCACAGAAACAGATTCTTCGGCAATAAGCACCGACATCTCGGTTGGGCTCTCAAATAGTTGTTCAGCTAGGACCTGGCCAATTTGCTGATCAATGCGCTGAAGCGATAAGGTGGACTTTATCTGGCCAGTTGGCAGCCTGATTGTGTGCGTTGGGCTGACATGCAGAAGGGAACCAGGTGCAGCTGCACGGAGCAGAGCCTGCCTCGTTGTGTAGTACGGAGCAGGTACCTGTTAAGATTGAACGAGATGGGTTAGTTTCATGGAATTAAACTGAATGTACTTATTTGGTGCAGGAAAGTATAACTAATTAATTGTATTGTGGGCTTACCAGAGGCGTAGCAGGATCAAATTGATGCATTATGGTGGCAGGGCGTGAGTGTAATTGCTGTTGCTGCACGTGGTGCTCTGCAGGTTGCTGGATACGCTGGACGGCAGCCGTTGCCAGCTGCTGGCTCAGTAGAGGATTGTTTGGGACCGTTACTGGTTCACCATGTAGAATTTCCTGGCTGGCCGGTACTTGCTGGTGGGCCCCGCTGGATTCTCCCTGGTGGAAGAATTGTGAATTCTGGAAGAAGTCATATGGAAATTCTTCAGGCAGCCCTCTGTTCGCAGAAAGGAGGTTAATTTGCTGCTCGTTAATCTGTTGCTTGCCTCTTGGATCTATGTTTGGTACCATTTGTTGTGTTTCTCGGTGCTGCCTGACATTTGAATTTGTGTCAACGTTGCTCTCATAGTGCTGATTCAAGAGCAATGATATGCTCGATCTTCTAATCCTTTCTCCAGGAGACAACTGTGCTGGTAGTTCAGAAGCTATAGATGTACCAAATGACTGACGAGATATTGGACTCTGCTCTGGCTGGGGATGCGAGGGAAGAGTACTTATATTCTGTTGCTGCCTTGGAACACGAGGTGTTTGAATGGGCCTTGTGGTTTCCACTATTGTTTCTGTCTGCTGGGCTGTTGTGGGCGGGCCGAAAAAATTGTAGAATGGTGGCATTGCAGGGGTCGTTTGTTGAGCCTCTGTTGGCGGCTGATGATCTCTCGTTGGGCCTGCCGCCGACGTAATGCTACCAGGAACAACCTGTCATGGGAAAAATAGATCATTTTAATGGCACTGAGTTATGGTGGGGCGTGCATAAATTTAAAAAAATGCAGGTGGCATTGGTGCGGTATGAAATATTTATATATATAGATTACAAGGAGACAGGAATTTGTATTGCAGTATATTTTTTTGGTATCTCATTCCTACTTTGCTGTTTTTCCTTGAATTTGTATTGTAGTTTATTTTTTTGGGATCTCATTCATACTTTGTTTTTTTTTTACTATTTGGTACTATCGTCCTGCAGCATATCTTAGATTTTAATTAGTACTGTTGCATGCACTGGGTTGAATTACTTTGATTCTACTCAGTTTGACACGATAACAGAATTTTTTTCCCAAGAAAGGAATTTCATAAATCATCACAGAGAGTACGTTTTGCCGCATGCCTCTATGAAGTTTTCTTTCTCCGTGCCATTTTATCTTTCTAGGTTTGTCATGCATGCATGTTAAAAGCACATAAATCTTATTCTAATCAGGAATACTGCATGCGTTTGGTTAAATAACTTGTTCTACTAATTTAGGTGTGCTAGCAGTTATGTTTTTATGATAACAAGTTGATGGATAATTAAGTGTGATGCGATCTGTGGCGCATTCTTACGGAGCTTTTTTTTTTGTATCAACTTGTTATCTTAGATTTGGCATGCATGCTTGTTGAAAAAATAGAAATACCAGTTGGAATGTTGCTTGAAGTAAATAGGCCGTAAAATGAGTACGAAGGTTGCCATTAACTGTTCCTTGTTCCTTTGTTGCAAAGAAATATATGCTTTCGTTACATTAAATCTATATAAAATTGCAGGGACGGTTCAGTCAGAAGAGTACTTTCTTCTATAATTCATTTTTACACGCGAAGTGTGCAATGTAATTTGTTAATCTCTACAAGGGTAATAGGTTGCTATCGCTTTACAGGACTTTTCCTTGCAGAGAAACATTGGGAGAGAACATGAATATCTTCAGAGAGAGTATTTTGAGGTGATGAAAGCAAACTTTCCCGTGCAGAGAAACGTCTAGAAAGAACATGGGTACTTTCCAAAGGAGAATATTCAAAGATGATGGTGGAAGCAAACTCACTTGTTCCTCCATGCTGCTACGAGATGGTGAGCGATCAGTGCGGCGGCGTCTCCTCGGCGGCATCGTGCTGCAGTGCGTGCTTTTTTTGAGTGGAGCAAGAAATTTCTTTAGTACAGGTACTATTGTATATATAGAAGATGGTAAGCGGTAGTGCGCTGGGTCATTTCACCGGGTAGATGTCGTGGTGGAAATTTAAGGGATATACGTGGAAGCCTTAACAACCGCATGTGTGGTAGTTGCATGTTGGCTGCTGACGTCATACGTGTGTAGATGCATGCTAGTTGCTGCCCTCATCTATGCATGTAAGTACAGCTGGAGACTTTGTACTGCTATTGTATCAGGCATGCATGGCACGTAGGGTAATGTGTGTACTGCATGCATGTGTAGTTGGAATTTTCAGACCGATAGTTCACCCTTGCGGACGGCACGCATGTGTGTATTTTTTAGCACTGCTAGGTGGCGTGTACATTTCCTTTTTCTCTACTTTTTCCTGGACCCGGCTTATGTGTGCATCATTTTCTCTTCAAAGTTGGAGGTGCACATTGCATCGCTGTTTTCTATTGTATTTATTTGTACGGTGGCACCTACATCGAATTGTTTGAACGAGACGTTTTCTAAGGCCCAATATAGTTTTAGTTTTTTTCTATATGTAATGACTATACTTTTTTTTAGGTAGTGAAAGTATATGCTCATAGTAATGGTATCGTAGTTTTAAGTCGCTGGATTATCGCTGATCTCTTGGTCGCTTGCATGACTTAGTTTTGATTAGCTGTCTCGTTGTTGGTCTTGTTTAGTCATTTAATAACCTGTTTTTGTAGCCAAATCAATATTGTTCATGTGGACATGTGGGCCATAGTAATGCGACATATACCTTCAAGAAAAGTGTATAATTAGATTGCTTTAAGCTTTAGTTGCCATTGCTGCTTTGCTAGTAGATGGACCCTTATGGGCCATTCGTGGGATGCCTGAGTTTTTGCTAATCCATTTACATTTTTTCCCTCTAAATTTGAGTTTCTCGGTTGAGAATATACGCGAGACCGCGCTTTATTTGTTTTCCGATCCAAGTCTATTATATGTTCCCTTTTATTACTTTGGGCTCTCATTTTAGAATTTATATAGTGTGTAATCATATTGTTTTAAGTTTTAGTTGATGTTGCTTTCTTGCAAATAGATGGGCCCATGTGGGCCATTCATGGGCTTCCCGAGTTTTTGCTAATCCATTTACATTTTTACCCTGTAAATCTGAGTTCCTCGGTTTAGAGTGCACGCGAGATCACGTGTATAGAACATTCTGCCACTCGGGTTCTGCGGTCGCCACGTTAAGCTTAACTCCATGCCTGCCATGGTGTCCACGTCGTCAGCATTTGCTCTTGCCTCGTCACGGGCGGCTTTGTAGGCGCAACCGTAACGCTTGCCAGAGAGATGTGTAGAGTAGTGCAAGGTATAATTTGCATGTTCCCTATTTTTTTCTTGGCCAACCTGCTATTATTTTCATAGCTTGCCATGTGGTTGATCCAAGCCTAGATTTTTCTGTGTCAATCCACGTCTCTCTTGGCTGATCTGTTGCTATGCTATGTGGGAGCATAGATAGCTACTACGTGGCTGATCATGTGCCTTTCATTTTCTGTCCATTTTTATATTCAATAGTTAGCCTATATAGCCTGGTCTTTGCTTCTCTCGACTTGCCATCCTAGTTCTGAGAACTTTTGCTTTGACAGTAGTACAGAAGTATGGCTACCTGTTTATCACAGCATATCCATAGCGGCGGCAGAGGGCTAGATTTTTCCATAACCTGTCCGGTTGTAGATCGTTGGTGCGGTAAGTTTATATCTTTTCCGGACTGCTTACATTCATGTTACCGTAGCACTTGCTTGTCTTTATGGTGCTTATCTTACACGAGCTCGCTATTCACTAAAGTTTTATTCTTCTTTCAATGTTTTAATAGGAGGGGATGATATCTTTCGAATACCCCGTGTGATTATTTTAGTTGAGATTGTAAGAGGTTTGAGAGGGAGTTTATTAGTGTATGATAACAAGGAAACATGCAGTGGATTTTCAATATGTATGAAGGCTACCATTCCACAATACCATGACAGCAAGGAAGCGACTAAATTTTTCGGAAGTAGCTGTGACTCTTCTACCAGTGAGGCTGAAGCTATGGATGAAGCTGCAATTGATTTGATTACCATCCTGAAGAGCAGTTTCAAGTTTGAAATAGATGATACAAACTGGCAAACCATAATAGGTCTCGAGGACCAAGTGATGCATCTCAATAGCTGTCTAGAAACTTTAAAAGTGGAGAATGATATGCTGAAGGACAAGATAAATTCCCTTGTGAATGGTTGGGCTTATAGTATTGAATTTGCGGATTCAGTGTACAAGATGACCACTGCAATAGGTTCGTCTGTATGGGCTGGCTTTGGACAGTTTAGGTCGAGCAGTAGTGCAGTGCGTGCAATAGCTGATACAATGCTACTCACCAATTATGCTAAATTTTCTTGGTCAGAAGGAAGGAACGCTTTATGGAGGAATATCAGGAGAATGGCATAGTGAGCAGTTTTCCTGCTAATTTGTGTTTTTCCCTGTAGAATATATTTAGTTTGTCCAGTGAGATGTATGTCATGTCGTTTCTCTAGGAAGTATATCTACCTTGTGTAACAAATTGTGGTACGGCTCTGAATAAAGTTGCCTATTTTATGGAGGGGAAAAACGACTCTAGTACTCCTTTGATTTTTCCTAGTAAACAACACTCCTGCTCTATCTAAAAGTTAGTGCAAGGACATACAACGCATGCTATATATTATGAACTCAATACATTCCATACGTTGGCCTCTTTATTCAGATAACATGCTTATTCATTACATGCAGAAAATGGAAAAGCAAATATTTGAACTATTTTCCGGGGTGGTACTTATTACAAACTATTAGCCATACAACTGACCGCTTGTTCGTTGGCCGTACGGTGTAGCCTACACGGATGATAAATGGAAATTTTAGCTTCCACATGCCTTCCAACATGTCATTGCACGAGTAATTGCTGTTCTTATCTTGCATACTCCGGTAGATTCAAGCTGCATAATTTGTACGCCATGAGAATGTACCTTTTTAATGAGATTAGTCTTTATATATCAGTGAGTCCTTTTTACCTTCAGCTGTCGTTCTCAGTATTCTCTGATTCGTAGGACAGCTGTTTTGCCAATGTAGTCTTGCCACCACGCCTGTCAATAAACATGTTAGGAAGACTGCAAATAACACTGCAATGATCAAGCAACCGAGTGGATTGAGTACCCTTTTCCCCCCCGCTGCGGAGGAAGATGCAAGTTCCCTCTTTTTGCTACCTACTGTGTTCTTTGCCTGCAATGCAAAAAAGAAGAATGAAAAACATCAATTACAACTATTATATAAATTGAGAGCAACTGCTTACTGTATAGAATATGGAGAAAAGAACAGAGTGATGTCTAAACCTTGTTTGTAACACTTGGGGCATCTTCTGGAGGTGTATGAATAATGTCTCTTTCAATAGAAGGCGATGCAGTTGGTGGCACATCGGAAATGAAGTTGTTGTCTACCATAACAGATGTGATGGTTGTTTCCTGTAGGTGCTTCTCAGCTATTTCTTGTGGAATAACAGCATGTAGTTCTGTTGCAGCAAGTTGATCTATCTGGCGTGGCTCAATCTCTTCAGAAGCATCTGGGTGCCGAATTTCTTCGGTTGAATGCACTTGGAAACATAGGTTATCTGAATCGAGCGAATTGTCCGTTAACTCAACCACACTAACATAGTTCTTTCCAATGGGTTTGAATAACCACCAAGGTGTGCTTAAAGGTGGGAAGGATGGATCAGGAACCAGTAGGGTCTCTTCTTTTCCGATTAAAGAGGTTGCATTTTGGCCCAAGAAGGTAAAATGACCTATTGGTGACTCAGTATTTCCTACATCACAGACATCGATGCCAGCATATGTGACCCTGTACCTGGTTGTACAATTTACAATCATTAAGACCATATACCTATATCTATTATCTCCAAATAATCTGTTTATCATTGGAAACTTACATAACAAAGGGAAAATATACCTTGGTTCTCCTTTTACATATGAACATCTAGGGCATTTGTAGGCGCTTCCGTCAGCCTGCATTTCCAGCACGACTTGCAGGAGAGGTACCACCAATTTTCTGGCGTAAGTAATTCTGTGAACTGTATATTTAGCTTGTAACGGTCTCCCTGCCTATGCATGTATACATCAAGTATAGGAAGTCGGAGTGTAGAATTTCCATATGTACTTTTATATCAACTGAAATGCAGAACCTCGGCCTTACAATATGGTCGTAGGGAGAAGAAGCTATCAGTGTATTTAGGGTACTCTCCGTAGGATCTCCTCTAGATCTTGATGATCCCTGTTCTTCCACCTGGTGAGGTCGATCCTGTGTTCTAAATATTGTTCAAATAAAAGACGAAAGGCGTTAAAAGTAGTTACTTCATTTATAATTTAGTGGAACTTCTGGCTTCACGCTGCACGAAGTTTCTTACCTTTGTCGCATAGCTATCACCTCCGGAATTGGTATATTTATGTACCACTTGGTGACAGAAGTGCTCTTAAACGCTAGCAAGCCTACCAAATATATAAGTCAGTGCAATGCGTTGACATGTTTACAATTGGAAACACTAAAACGCAATATAGAGCTACAAAAATACTATGGATGAAAGAGAGTATCGATTTAAACAGTAAACTGTGACACAGTCATGCCAACGAAGAGAATAATCATTGCTTGTTGCTGAGATTGCACCATTAGTTCATTGGCTTCAAAGGCTTCAGCATGGTCTCCCCATAAGGTGATAACAGCACGACTACTGGAACAATAAAAAGGGATATATTGTTAATCTCTGATGGTCACTTTCCTCTAAAGCGTACGTAATTTCTTTAGGGTAAAATTTTATGCAGAGATAGATTTCCAGGCACGCACTCCCCATCTGTTATGAATATTTGCCTTTTCCGCTGCTGGGTAGAAACTGCAGTGCTCACTTCAGTTACGGCTGTTACAAGCCCAACCACATCTTGTATTGTAAAAAGCAGTGGATTGTAAAGGCCTGTGAGCTCAATTTGTTTGCAGCAAATATAATCATAAAATGGCAACAAGTAGCGAACTAAAAATGCAGTTCTTATACCTGATAACAGTGTATTATCGTTCATCCGAGTGGCTAGAACACTAAATGTCTTTGCAGCATGTGCATACCGAGGAAAATTTTCTGGGATAGCCAGCACTTCAGTTACCTTGGTACGCTGTGTAAATCTAACCCTGTATTGATGCTCTACTGATTTGTAAACTTTCTTAGCATCCGATAGAACAAATTGTGTGATAATATAAACAGCTCCTTCCTGTATCTGATCCTTAAACTGTTCCACCCGGTTGTTTGGTACATATCCTTCAACCATGCCACCCTAATAAAAAAATTGATGGAATATAATGTGAGCCCAGGTGAAACAGATATTCAACTGCAGTTTATGAAGAAAAATATGATAAGGCCCACACCTGACGATCGATGGCTACAAAGTCGACCTCGTACAAAATAGTGCCAGTTTGTTGATCTCTGAATTCCCACATACGCGCAACGCGTACAAGGATCTTTTGACGGTAAGACTGACGAGATATATCCCTTAGTGGCGTATATTGCATTGTAACCTGCGGATAATTAAATACTTGCTAAAGAAACTTGTATGTCAAATCTGAGAATGCATGTACCAACTATGTAGGCAACTTTTTGTGCGAGCAACAATACATGAAAAGGGGAAGCAAAAAATGGTCACACTCATATGTAGCTAGTGCAACGTGCAATCAATTTGCCAAAAGAAATCTGTAGATACGGATAAACGATGGAAGTATGAGCTTTTGTATTAAGTGAAAGGTAGAGGGGAATAATTGGTAAATTAGTTTACCTCGTAGAAGCGGAAGATAGGAATTACAAAGAGGAAAGAACACCAGACAACGGTGTAAGCAAGAGTTAGTACAAGAAAAACAGAATAGACAGAGGCAGAAATGAGCAGTTATATAGCCGACCAACGTTAAAGTTACGTGGACACGACAGTGACACGTCTAGGGCAATTATCTGAGCGGTGGTTTATTGCTCTATGTGCGGACACGTGACCCACAAGAACCCTGTATGTGCCATGTAGGTCTACTACCTTCCGTTGAATGGGCTACGTGATGTTTACTGGAAGAGTGCAGCAGGGCAAAACCTGACTACTCTGATTATTTTTTGTAGGTTATTAATTCCATGGTGAGTTCTAATTTTTTCTTCCTACGCAAATGGATGGACGTACACCTAATTATTTCTATCTTAAATTTCTTTTTGGTCAGGAATACAACATTTACTTATGTCGGTATCAAAATGATTCATAAGGGAATATACATGAATAATTTTTATGGGCGTTTTATTCTATGTGTATTTGTAAGCTTTGAGCGACCATTTAACACATACAATATATGACGCTAAACGCATTGACTAAACTATCTATAGTATATAATCCATGACACCGGGCCATGGAGCAAACCTTTCGTTGCATCTGCAAGCACGTGGAAGAGGGTAAATAAATATTTTTACTTCTTCTTTCTGCTGTATGCTAAATAAGTTCATTGCCATGTAATCCAATATCTAAAATGAGGTCAAACTGGAAGTATAAATTGGAATTGGGGAGTAAAAAAACACTTGCCATGCAAGAGGACTACATAGGCAGCATTATGTCTTTACTACAGAAAATTACATGAATATACGAGGATAGCACATACGCAAGCAAAGCGTATGTTATAATACATATTGTCAAAACAGTAACTTAAAATAAGCGTACATGGCATAAACTCTTTATTAGGATGTCATCTGATAAACCTCTTAAAGGCTGCTCAAATGTAGTTTCTGAAAGTTGCTTTACCAGCCCTTGCCTGAACACTTGGTCCGACGAAGGAATGAGCGCCATCATAGCTTACAGGAGGGCCTTCATCATCCACTACACCATTCCAGGCAGGGTACTGATGTTTCCTTTTAGTACCAGAATGCTCAGTTTGATATCTTAAAGGAAGATCGGTAAATACAGGAGTACGATCTATCACTTCCTCCACATGCATTGTAACCATGTGCTCATTGGTGTGCATATTTGTTGGTGAAGTTGGAGGTGAAACAGTGAGGCTCTCTTCATATCTAGGGAACGGATCAATGCATCTAAGATGAGGCAGCCCTACGAGCTCAACAATATATCTCTTTGGAATCTTTGATGGTTCCCTCATCCATGCCACAACAGCAATGCTCCAACTGTCTGCCGGAGGTTCAATGCTAACAAGATGACCGTCAAGTCGGTTAACCAGCTGACTAACCATCTCATACTCGAAGGCTTCTTGCGGTAACCCATCAAAACTGAGTTTTGTTAAGAACTTTAACTCTGCCCGTGGACCATCATGGCTCTGGAACCAACGAGAAAATGACAGATATACTCCACAACAGCGAAAATAACGAGAGGTTGATAGTACTTTACTACAATCCTCTGCTGCTTTAAATCTGATAAAGAAATCATTTGGTGGAGCAGCTACTTCTATCATCACATCGGCATACTGGATGTTGCACTGCAATTCCAAAGCATCTAGGAGCTGTGCTGGCGAAATTGGGGGCCTATTTCCTAGAATAATAGCAAACAATGCTTGTCTCCATAACTCCTTTTCTTTTGCTATCATACCTCTAGTACGAGAGATCACACATCTGTCGATGTTTGGCCGCACGGCGGGTTCGCCACACCGGATGATCTCCTCAGGGAAGCACCTAAAGCCAGCCATCTGACGGCGAACAGTGGGTCGACGAGAGGATGATAGGAGAAGCAATTTCTTTTTAGACTTTTGGTGCGGCGGCTAGGGTTTGGAAGCTCAGATTGGGGATTCTCTGAAGGATAACTCGCTGGAAGCAAGCTATATCCCTTAACCGGGCTAGGATGCTCATCTGACGATTTCAGTATGGGATGTTAGTACAATGGACCATTCGTAGAACAGTAACAGGTACAGCAGGCCCACCATGCGAATTTTGTGCATTCACCGGGGCCTCCTATAAATGACCCCATTTATGGAATGCTAACTCCCATAAGAGGTGAGCTGCAGGAGACATCAGCATGTTTATTTTATTAGATTGCTTAAGCAGGCAATATTTTTTTAAGCTCGACAAGAAGAAAGGAAGAAGATACTTACAATAAATACCTGCGAAAAGCATAGGCAATTTTATTGATTGTAAGCGATCAGTACGTTTTTGAGCCCATGCTTTCCGGAGAACTTATCTCAATTTTCAATTAGAAGACATCCCCGCACAAATTTAGTGGTCTCGTGCAATGGCGAGAATGTCTTAAATATCAACTAAGGACGATAGATAAATTAACAAACACGCCTGTAAAATAATTTCTGCGTCTAAAAAGAGCAACCACTACTTCAAAAACATGAGACAACCATAGGGGCATTTTATTTAAAGGGACAACAAACTCCTGAATACATGTAAGCATTTTATGTTGCCACCACATGAATTTCGACTACAGAACATATTGCATTAACTACAGTAGAAATGTCTGCATGGCCTGCTAAGTGAGGTGGAAGTAAATATCCCTCTATTTATACGTGGTAAGAGCTGAATATCAGTGCACCAAACAGAGCATTGATATCTCTGCACTGCCTTCTCCTCGGTAGAATCTGCAGCAGGTCTCATGTAAGCTATTGTGTGATGTTCAGTCACTAAAGAGAATGAACCCAAGATATAGTCGATAATGGCTGGTGTACAAAAATAGCACGGCACTCCCAGGAGTGTCAGATCTACTCTGCAGTCAAGTTCAGAACAAACTGACCCATATGCTGGAGTCCACCGTTCAAATTTCAAATGACCTGCTTGAACTGAATCTTCAAAATACGGTGTGATATAAGCATACAAATCAATGTCCTCCCTAGAACAACAGAAGAATAGCAAGTAAACTCTATAATCCATCAATCTTATCTCAATCTTCAAATGGCTGCTGTCTCTAATAGCTTGACAGACATTTGGTAAGCTTGAAAAATATGATTCACCAATTACAGTGAGAATAACAGCATACGAGAATTTATGAATAAGTCCCTGGTTTATCGAATTTGGTGAAACATAAACATCGCCCTCTGCAGACTCATCATGTGCTGCTGTTGGTTTAAACTCTTACGGACAATTGGATGTGACACCAAGCATAAATTCTGTCTTCTCGATAGCAATTTCATATACTCTGGTATACATGGATGACACACAGTTGCCTTGGACTGATGGAATATGAACATCTCTGGGAGTTGTTATCCGAATTGCAGATGGTATGGGCATATTGCAGCGTGAACGTGCCAAACAGACAAAGTCAAACAAATCATCCATAGACTCGGAAGATGGCTCAACATAGTCTACTACGCAATATGGACTCAAAATCTGCTCTACTGTTTGGCCATTCCACATATGTAGAGGCAGTTTTCTAAGTTTCAATAAAACACGCTGATTGGTGAATACATTACGACAGTATAAAGGGGAATCATTTGGCATAAACCTGTAACGACAACCTCTGACATAAAGAAACGCACTCTTGCAGCCAAATTGACGGGCAGAAAGAGCTTCAGGATGATCCGAGAAAGAAATAACTGTTTCTTGTAACGACGATCTGTGCACTATAAGACTTGAATAACCATTAAACTGCCGACGCACCGCATCTAAAACATCTTTTACTGGCATTTGGTAGGAGGGAGATATAGGCTCTATTGTGTAGGAAAAATGCAAAGGGGCACATGTCTTAGAACACTGCTGAATGTCACCAATGAATACCACTTTATCCATCTTGTGAGTGAGTTAACTGGCAATAGAGAAGAAACACATATGTAAAACTGAGCCATCAGCTGACAGATAAAACAGACCACATACGGAATAGAATAGAAGGGCTGCACATATTTACCTTGTCGACAGAAGAGGAGATGCGTGTCGGTGCGACGGAAAATAAGCAACAAGAACATACACGGACACACGATCGATAGTCCGTCTAACGCATCATGTAAAGCAGAACAAGGCAGAAAAAAGAACTACAAAGCACGTAGCGAAGTTTGTTCAAGACGCTCAATTGAATAGGGGGCATTTATAGAAGGCAGAGCGCAAAAAACATAAGGCCACAAGATGACCACATATACATACTATTGTGCCATGGTAGTATGTCCACGTAGCCTGCAAACCGAGCAGAAAAACATACTTTCTCTTCTTATAAAAGTACTGCCGTGCTGGCTGTTAGTAGTTCATAGGTAGGCGGACTAAAATATGAGGCGCACCTAGCATGATTTTTTTCAGGCCAATAGAAATATAAAAAAAAAGTAGCAGCAAACAGATGGGCCGAAAAAATTCCATCCCAAACAGGGTATACATAATTTCCATGGAATGGCAAAAAAAACTTATGGATCAAGGACGCCACGGAAGGAATTGAATGTACATAGATAGTCGTACAAATGCACACACATTCTGTACTACAATATTAGGGAATATATTAAGTGGAATACGCACGCAAGGAAAGCACTAAACAGATGAAATGTCTCAAGGGTCATAAAACCAATCCCCTAAAAGTCTGAAGCATAATCTTTGCAGGAGAGTGAATTGATTCACATACATTCCAAAGTAACATCAGCAACAGCTGGACTTAATCTGCAAGTAGAGAGCAGCTTTAGAAATAAGTTATCACCCCAAATACGAGTAGGAAAAGAAGAATGGAAAACAGTAAATATTAGCGTGAAGCAGAATACAAAAGTACCTTTAGCTGATCCTGTTATTCAACCGTAAACTATAATCGGCGCTGGCATACGAGGGAATACGAGAGGACCCTAAATGGAGCACGGTCTTGGTAAATCTGAGTAACATATCTAATGGACAGATCATAAGCTGAACACAATAACGTTATGATTGACCTAGAAAGAGAAATGCATGTCAAATAAGTTACGACATAGAAGAGAAAAAGAAGGGGGTAGCATGTCTGCACCTTCAAGCAAATCAATTATCTCCTTATAAACCACATTTTTTGTTTCACCTGTAGGATTACCGCTACCATCTTCAATAAGCAACCTCAAACCCTGCTTAGAAGTAACTCTTGAAACAGCAACATACAGTTGCCCATGTGAGAAAACAGGTTCACGTAGATAAACCCCTATTCTGTTAAGTGTCTGACCTTGGCTCTTGTTAATTGTCATCGCGTAGCACAGACGAATAGGATACTGTTGTCTCTGCAACGGGAAAGGCTACTTCGTCGTAGAGGCATTCAGAACAATCCTTGGTATGCACACAAGCTCGCCAGCATGACTACCAGTAATCAAACGAGCCTCTAGTACCCACTCGCCCAATCTCGTCACAATCAAACGAGTACCATTACAAAGCCCCATTGATTGATTTATATTTCGTAGCAGCATAATAGGAACACCAATCTTTAGTTGGATGCAGTGGCGAGGGAAGTTACTCAAATCTATGGAATGCAAAAACTCAGGAGTATATAATATATCAGCATCTCCAACATGATCCATTGTCTTACAAATGGTATCACAACTATTGTACTCAACCATTTGACCAGGCACTCTAGCGAGCACAGCTGCATTAACATCGTCTGCCACACAATTTTTTGGACAAACAATTGCTCTCTCGGCTAGATATGAACCGTCATTATAGTTTGTAAGAAAATCATCGTACACATAGTCAATAATAGCAGATATGTTGTCAGCAGACGGTGTCAACAGCAAATCCCGAGGTATAGATATCCACGAAGAAAAAGTATCTCCATCTCTTGGCACAGAAGGAACTGCACCATTACCGATTGCCAATACCCAGTTAGCAAATTCTGTCAACTCTTCTTTCACATGTGGAGTAAGCATTGGATTGGACAAGCGCATGTTTTCCCGGAGGTGTCTTACTTGGATACAATCCCATAAAGGCGATTTAATCAGGGATGAGTTGATAACTTCCATCCTGCTGCCGCCTTGAACAACGGGCAGTACTTGTCTGAAGTCGCCACCAAATACAACAGTTTTCCCACCAAATGGCAAGAGAGACTTACCCTTATCGTCAGCGGACAGTATATCTCTCATACTTCTATCTAGAGCTTCAAAACAACGACGATTTGTCATAGGAGCTTCATCCCATAGGACAAGTGCAGCCTGTTCTATCAAATCAGCTAAATCTGTCCCTCGAAAAATACTGCAAATACTACGCTCGTCAATCCAACAGGAATACGAAAACGTGAATGCCCAGTACGGCCACTTGGCAACGAAAGAGCAGCAACTCCCGAAGAAGCAACTGCCAGAACAATACGCGCTTCAGATCTAAGAGCCGTAACGATAGCATTCCAAAGAAATGTCTTCCCAATCCCACCATGTCCAGAAACAAAGTAAACATTACCCTGAGACGAGGTCACAGCACCCAAGATATCATGATAAATGTTTTTCTGTTCAAAATTCAGCTTGCCCTGAAGTTCACGGGATTTTATCTGCAAGGCATACCTGTCGTACTGCAACTCTTCGAGAACCAATCTGTTGCCCAACAAGCGGGAGGATGGAATAGGACCAGAAGTTAAATTGTAAGAAGAAAAGGAGTACCCATTTTTCGCAAACAAAACAACGAGATCTTGAATCAGCTGAATATATAAGTATTCCGAAGGAACAAAAAATGTGGGATCATCAAGAGAAATCCTTATCCGTGCAGCTATGTCGTCAGCCATGAAACGCCAATACTTATCAAGAAGCTTCTTACCATCAGTTACTCCACAAAATAAGAGAACAGTCATGAAAAGATGCCTTAGCTGAGGTGACGTAGCCCAAGCAATGGCTTCATCAAATAGCATAAACCATTCATTATCGTCTCCTACTAAACCTCGTGTGAGACATGCTTCCTTAAAAGTATCGTACACTCGTCCTCCATAGGTTCTAACATCTATGTAATCTTGAGCCCCACATACAACTGTCAACAGCAGGCGCAGAAAGAAGAGTTCGCCTGTTGTGGGATGTACGTGATAAATACGGCCAACTGGGGGACCAAATTTTGAGTTCCTTTTTCTTTCTGTCCAAGTCTTGGAAGCAGAATTCCATGTCCATTTGGATGGTAACAGCAGGTACGTTAATTCCCGAGGAGAAGCGTGAAGTCTATTAACTGTGAACCATTCAGTCAACATTGTGCTATAACGCCTAGGATCAGATACGATGTTTTGCAAATCAGTATCTTCTTGGTAAATTATTCGATTCATGTTGGGCAAATGAACAACCAATCTCTCAACAGTTGGTTCCCTCCCATGTATATCAAATGCGAACATACGCCAACAAGCTTCGGAAGCACATAAATATCTGAACGGGAAAAAACTTTGAGGTGAGCACATAGGGAGATTATAAATAGAAATGAAACACACCAGATACAGAGATTGTAGATAGAAGAATACGAGAAAAGTACATGCATTTGACATACTCTTCTATTTCATCTATGCCTGTGGATGGGGCAGATGCGGTACCTACGTGGGACGGGAAGAAACCAGCGCGAGCCCTATCGTGGCCTTTAGTAGTGTACTTGAAGAGATACTTAAGTAAATTGGATTTATTACACCATTCCACGTTTAAGTGACCCTGGTATTTCTTCAATAAAGACATATTATATGGAATAACTATAGTATTGTCCATTCTAACGCCATTTTTTCATAATATAACGACCATCTTGCCGACGCCGATAAATAGCAAAACCAAGGGTATCTACAAATGTCTCATCGTTAAAAGCCTTTGGATACCTTTTACAGCATACACTTTGTTTCATGCATGGACATTTAGGGTTGTCCTTTCCGCAAGGACCGTGCATCATAAATTCGTCTACAAGGGCATATCCAAGCGGATCCGTATGAAAATCCGGTATCTCAGCAGAGACGAACCTATCAATGGTGTCACCTGCAGCATCCCTAGTCTGCTCTTTTAGCCAAACGAGAACATGAATATGTGGTAGCCCTCTTTTCTGAAACTCAATAACATAAAGATCTGCACAAATAATAAAAGCCAATAAGACAGAGCAACCTTTAGTGCGATAGGGGAAAAAAATATTTTCTAAACATGGCAGCACGAGTAACTTACATGCATTTATAGGGCCAAAAGCCGATCCATCTTTAAGATCAGATATGAATTCTTCAGCCTTCATTCGAAATACACGCGAGGTAATATCAGGTCTATCAGCATAACCCTGACCTGGTTCCATAGCTAGGGCATCCGAAATCTCCGGCCACTTAGGGTTGCAAGTAAAAGTGCAAAAGAGATCAGGAGGCCCAAATTGCCTACATATAGCCATGCCATCCTGATAATTAAGAACCATATATCGCCTACCACCTGTAAAACTGGAATGTAAAAGGTCCTGAACACCAAGATTTTTCCCGGTTGAGCTGCCCTCGCCCACAACATCAGATATACCCTGATATGTTTCTGAACGAAGCGTATCTTGATTGAGACGATGATATAAAAGCCGATTAGATTCAACACAAGAATAAGCATCAACTATTGCTTGCTGAGAGAGACGCCCGCAGCAAATAAATGGATTAGACTCGTTCAAGCGATAGTGGAAGTGATAACAGTAATACTCCAGCATAGATACCTCGCTTCGAGCACCGACAGATGAATCATCTGTCTGCAAATACTTAATCCCAACATGATATCCTCGGTCACCATACGGGAAAAGCAAAGGATACTGCAATGACATGAGCGAAGGGTTTAGAGGTGACACTTGCTCTAAATAACCATTCCTTGACTGCACGACAACATCAAATCTACAAACGTCGGTTGTCAAATCACCAACAATTAAGGCCGCCAATTCAGATACAGTAGGAAGAGAATATCGTGAGTCATGTCCAGTTCCCTTCTGTCCAAAGAGCCTAATTGAGATGTCAGGAGCATCAGGTGAAAGTAGCCTCTCACTTGCCATACGGAAACGACGGACCAAAGGATTCTGACAGTCATCTAACATACGCTTAAGACACTCAACAATCTGTCTATCTGGCTCTCCAAGTGGACGGCGCGAGCGACCAGAAGCAGGCCTAGAAGAAATAGACCCTCGATGACCAGAAGAGGAAGCAGCAGAGACCCCAGGAGCAAAACTGTTAGGCACGTCAGGAGCTATTCTTTTATTATTGTCAATTGAATACCTTGTCTGACACAGTGTTGATGTCGCTGGACGAGCCTACGTCTCCGCTGATTAGCCACACCACACCGCAAAGACACGTATGGAAGCCCAGCAACTACACAAAGGAGGGAAAAAATTAGGTAAACTAAGAGGACAAATCATATGGGGAAATAAAACGATCGCGACCAAATAAGCAACAACGTGAAATAGATTAAAAAACACAAACCTCGCGTCGTAGAGAACAACACGGGACGGAACACACGTGAAGGAGAAGGCAGTATGGAAGACATGAAAGCTGGAGACACGGACGGCGAAACACCAGAGGTAAAAGCACAACCAGTAGAAGACCCGCTACAAGAAGCAACGTCTGGTCCATCTGTAAAATAAAAACATAATTAATAGAAAGCATATTTCTTCCGTTGCCTAAAAGAAAAGCACAAAAAACGAGAAAGACGGGAACAGATCGAAGAAAGAAAGCACATACCACGCATGGCAGAACTTGAAGAAGCAAACGGAAGAACATCCCCGCAAGTAACAACTGAACCTGCTGAAGAGAAAGGGCCTACGGACAAAAAAAAGGCAAGATCAAGAAAGATAGCACGATACGAACTGAAATAAAACAAAAAACACGTACACACGTGCTACACTTACCAGTAACAACATGTTGCACAACAGAAGAAGAATCACAATCCTCACATGACACGATCGGGCGCTTCCCAAGACGAATGGAACGACGGAAAACAGAGGCAGAATCAGCCTCGTCACAATCAGGAGTTAAGGAGGACTCACGAACATGAGGCGAAGACAGGGAAGGATTAGAAAGATCCATTAAAACAAGCAAATAAAACGCCAAAGAAAGGGAAGTAAGAATGAAAACAAAAAGACAAAGAAAGAGCAAGGACGACAAACCGAAAACGAGAAGCAAGCAAACCAAAAGGCAAGATAAAAGCAGAATAGCAAAGGTAATAAAAGGAACCGAGAACGCGAAACAAGCAAACCCAAAAGCAAGCCAAAAACAGGAAAGCAAAGGCAATAAAAGAACAACCCGGGAAAAGCACACTAAAAAAAGGCAGGAAACCAAACTAAACAGATGAACATGAACCAGGCAAGTGAACCCAAAACCATGAAAAGGAACAAGAAGGCAGACAACAAGGAGAACAAAAAAGAGAGCTATTGTGACACTAACCAGCGAGCAAGGAAGAACAGAAGGTGGCAACGCAGGGAAGAAAGGCAAAATGCAGCAAAGAGGAAGCAAAACGGGTGGCTACCATTCCGATCACTGAATTGAAAAGCGAACCCAAAAACGTGGCCGACAAGAAACCACACAAGCTGGAAAGAAAAAAAGAGCATGCAACGTGGCCAAGGAGACTCCATAGAAAGAAGAAATGAAGGACTGTGCACGAATAGCGGCCACAAGGGAGGAAAAAATGGAAGCAACAAACGAGATTAAAAAAAAACAGCCAGAAGGCAACCGATTGCGAGGCAGGTGGGGAGAAGCCAACCGGCAAAATAAAAGGGACTGAGGAGAAGGAAACCGGCAAGCAAAAGAAGAAACCGGAGACGAGCGAACGAAGCACGCAACACGGAACGAAAAAATCGAGCTAGAAGAAGAAAACAAGCGCATGAAGTACCGGCTAGCACCGGAAGTAGCACGACAAACCAGCCGCTACAGGACAACACTGGGATCCATGCAAACGCGACGACCAATAGAAATATCACACGTCAAGGAGGGAGCCCAGATGTGTCACGCTTCGATTGGCTTAGGAAAGTCCTATAGCTACGGTTGCGAGAAACCCACGGACTTTAATATAGTAGTGTATAACAGTAGAAATATCATTCTCACAAGTTTCTTACATATTAGTATCAAGGTCATAAGTCTAGCAAGTATCAATTTCATCAAAAAGGGATATTTCAAAAGAATCAATAGGATCATCACAATTATCAATATAACACTGATCCTCCTTTGGTGGAGAGCATCTATAAAGATATTTAAGAATATAGCCATTTTCTTCCTTGTAATTATCAAATCAAAATTCAAGTATATCATAAATCTCATATTTATAAGGTGCATCATCAATATTTTCAAGCAAATAAGAAATTTTGAATGCACCCTTCCAAGCAATAAATTCTTTAATTTCTTTCACATCATAGAAGTCATAATTTCCCTTAACATAAGAAGATATGGTAACATTATCATTATACTCACATTGAAAAGGGAGGTGTTTATACCTCCTACAACAACAAGATTTATCAAAGCAATAATTAACATTATAAGTAGAGCACAAGTTTTTAGCATAGTTATTAAATTTATTAATTTGTACGCATAATTGTATCCTTTTTTGTGACAAACGGTATTCGTTATAATATTTTTGTTGTTCTTATGTGAACCTAAAGAAATCAACCATTGATAGCAAGCATGATAAAGCAAGTAAAAAGAGCAAGATAAAAAACAGGATAACTAAAATAACAACTATAATAATAACTAATTTTTGTGTGTGTTTTTCATATAAAGAAACAAACAAGTCAAAATAAAATAAACTAAGCAAAACTAAAACAAAGTAAAGAGATTGGAGGTGAGAGACTCCCCTTGAAGAAATCCTCTTCTTCCCCGACAACGGAGCCAGAAAACTTGCTTGATGGCGGGTAAACACGCGCTCGTTGGGAGACCCCAAATGTAAGGTATGAAGAGTTCAGCGACAAGTTTTCCCTCAGAAAGAAACCAAGGTATAATCGACCAGTAGGGGAAAGAAATCACTTCTGAAGGTTGAAGCCATCTTATGTTGGCAGCGTGCACTACGTACTAGGCTCAGCAGCAACGTGGAATCTACACACCACAATCAAAGTACTTTTCCCCAACGATACATTGAGGTTGGCAATCTCACCGGTTTGCTAACACAAAGGATTAGATGTATAGTGTGGAAAATAATACTTGTTTGTAGTAAATGGAAAGAGAACAGTAATGTAGTGAATGAGAGGAAAACAGTGATTGCGGTAAACAAAACAGTGTTTGGAGTGGTTGTATTATCAGTGTAAAAGAATGGACCGGGGTCCACAGTTCACTAGTGGTGTCTCTCCAAAACAGATAGATAACATGTTGGGTAAACAAATTACAGATGGGCAATTGACAGATATAAAGGCTGCACCGTAGTGCATATGCATCACCTGATGGTTACTATGTGATTCATGCGGGCGTTACAACATAATTCATAGACCGTTATCCAACAACATCTATGAGTAATAATCCACCCTCAGAGCGTCATCCAATCAAACCTCGGATATTAAGTTGCAAGCAACAGATTATTGTCTTAAGTAAAGTGTGTAATGTAAACAATTAAAACATTGTTGTTTTCTCCCTAATGGAAACATCACATCCCCCATCCGTTACGTTTCTGTCACTCGAGCGTGAATGAAAGGGAGGCATGAACCCACTATCGAGCATAAATACTACCTCTTGGCGTTAAAAGTATCAAATTGGACAAAGCATGTACTAGTAACGGAGATCATGCAAGATCATAAATAACATAAACACGATAGATTGATAATCACTGGACATAGCATTCAATATTCATCGGATCCCAGCAAACAAAACATGTAGCATTACAAACAGATGATCTTGATCATGTTAGGGAGCTCACAAGGTCTAAACATGATGCATAAAGATGAGAACGTAACCATCTAGCTATTGATATGGACCCGTAGTCCAAGGATGAACTACTCACGCATCACTCCGGAGGCAGGCATGGTGATGATTCCCCCTCCCGGCAGCGTGCCAGGGAGAGCTTCAGAACCGTCCCGAACTAGGGCTGATGATGACGACGGTTATGTAACTTTTCGTGGATGGAGGCTCGGGTATTTAGGGTTAACCCGAGGAGGGGCTTAAATAGGAGAAAGGGAAACATTGTTTGGCAGCCAGGGGGCACACCACCTGGTGGCACGGCCAAGGGGGGCGCCACCCTATGGTGTGGTGGCTCCAGGCCCCCCCTCCGGGTCCCCTCTAGACTCCTTGTACGTGACAGATTTCTAAGACCCTGGGATTTTGTTTCGTCCAATTTCGAGAATATTTCCAGAACATCTTTTCTGAAACCAAAAAATGCAGAAAACAGGAACTGGCTCTGTCGGATCTTGTTAATAGGTCAATCCTAGGAAATCCATAAAAATGACATAAAGTGTATAGAAAACATGTATCATATGGCATGAAAACAACATGGAACATCAGGAATTATAGATACGTTTGAGACGTATCAGTGGCTGCAAATCCCCCTATGGTCTGCGCGGTCCGCAACCGACGCATCGCTCGCCACACGGATAGTGTAGAGGTCATGATGACTTCGCCAGCTGCTGAAGCTGGGAAATGTGCGGCTGATGGTGCCGATGTCGGTGTCAAACCCACCCGTTTGGCATGCCAGCCGATGGAGAAACTCTAGAACCGCCCGGGTTATGCATGTCTGTCCAATGCGCCGGCAAAGCCAAGTCCTCTTCAGGACGTGATCAAGAAGCTAGCAGTGACGGTTGATACCGGTGCCGATCCTATGTTGGCGCAGGCTCAGTTGGAGGAGAAGCGACAGAGCATGCCTCAGGAGGCTATAGAGATATCCCGCATAAGGCAGGAGTTCCAGATCAATCTCCATGAGTATAATAAGGCTCATGGTTTTACTCCAGTAGCAAACAATCCTAGTCGCATATATGTTGTGCACAACCAAGGTAGAGACCTCAATGCTGAGATTGCTAGAGATGGTAGATATAGATCTAGTAGAGCTGCTAGTCACATATCGGCCGATAGGCCTAAATATAGCCCCCTTCTAAGAACCTTAGAGCCGCAGAGGCAGCTACAACCGAGTTGTCCGGCTTAACCGGCGAGGCCCTGCGTAAGCAGCAGGACCGGGTTAATGAGATAGTGTTTGTTGCAAACCGAAAAAATGAGGCCTATTGTAAGGAATATCCAGGTGCAGGTGCATGTCAAGTGGTTCACTTGGCTGGTGGTGCTGGTTCAAAATCTGGCGGCCATGCTTCATCGCCACATGTTGGTGGTGGGCGTGATCGGAGTGTGAACTCTGGCCGAAACAAGCAGATTCAGACTTATGATCCGGCGTATGCCGGAAAGCAGTTAGCCGGTAAGGGCGATGCCGGTCTAGGCCATGTCGGTCAAGGTGGTCGTGGCGCCAGCCGAGGCCACCTAGTTGGGCATGAGCGCAACCCGGCTGACCAAGGTCAGCCATCGCGGTATCCGGCAACAAATCCAGCTCAGCAGCATGGTGCTGAGCGTGCCTCTCAGCATCGAGGAAATGATCAAGTGGGCAATCGATATGATGATGGTTACTCGGCTATGGAGAGATTTGGATATCTGAGATATGAGCGCCTGGTGCCCAAGGGTGCACTGGGATCCCGGTTGGGATCCCGTGTGCTACCGACACATGATGCCCGCAACAAGCTGGACAAAATCCATTTGTCTGAGATGCTTGAGGAACAAGGTCCTCCTAGGCCTGCATGTTTTGGACCCTAGATCATGAGGGAGCCACCAGTGCCGAAATTCCAACTCGCCCGGGGTACAAAGATATATGAAGACAGCCCCAAGCCATAGGATTGGCCGACATACTATGTAACGATGGTGCATATCGCTGGTGGAAATCACCGTTGGGCGGTGCGATATGTTCCGCGGATGTTGGAGGGTCTAGCCTAAATCTAGATGAACAATTTTCCAGAGGATAACATTGATTGTTGGCTGGACTTCTCAGATTCTTTCGTCAGCAACTTCACCAACACATACCAGAGGCCGAATCACCCTAAAAAACTCTCCATGTGATGACAGAGGGAAGATGAAACTGACCGGGACTATTTGACAAGATTGAGTACACTGAGGAACTCCTGTGAAGGAGTAATTGAGCCACAAGCCATTGCATGGTTTGCCCAAGGGTGCCGATATGGTTCTATGCTCTCGCAAAGATTGCAGAGGGAGATGCCATCTACTCTAGCCAAGATAATCAAGAGCGAGGATATGTACGCATTGGGTGACCCAAATCAGCCTCTACTGACCTCGATGGAACCGAGTAAGCGGTACTCGGGAAATGATGGTGAGAGGTCATACAGGCGGCATGATCGTCAGGATTACAGAAACAAGAGGAGGGATGATCGGCCGGATTACACATATGGGTCAAACCATGTCGCTGCAGTTGATCAAGATCAACCGGATGCCGGCAATAGCCAGCGTCAGAAGAACAGTGGTCCTCAATGCGGACAAAACAATTATATCAACAAGAAGGGGAGTAACCAGAAGAAGCACTATGAGAATTAGGAGAGGTTCACTTTCGAGATGATGGTGGATGGGCCTTGCAGCTACAACACCAAGCATCCCAGTAGGCCGGCTAACCACACTACTCGGTAGTGCAATTGGTATGACCGCATAAAAAGGGAAGGAGGAAATCTACCACCTTCTCCCCCACCGCCGCCGCTTACGGGTGCAAACACTCAGATCCTGAATGCACCCCCAAGGCCTGCGGATAACCGGAGGAAGCCGGAGAATGTTAATCAAATGGCTCGGGGGGCCAATAACAAAAATGCCGGTGCTAGTCGCCAAAATGAGTATCAAGAGCATCACCAGAGTTACATGGTTTTTGTGACCGATCCAATGATAAGCAGAGCCAGCATCGGCGTGCAATGGAGGTCAATGCAGTCATGCCGGCTGTGCCAAAATTCATGTATTGGTCTGAGGAGGAGATTACGTGGAGCTTGGCGGATCATCCCAATGTCATGCCTAACCCGGGAGGTTATGCACTAGTGGTAGACCCAACGTTCATTGCGCCCAACATTAATGTCAAGATCACCAGGGTTCTCATTGATAATGGGAGCAACATCAATGTCATGTATCGGGGTACTATGCTGAAGTTGGGAATTACTGAGAACATAATGCAACCCAGCCGGACTACCTTTCATGGTATTGTGTCGGGTGTATCTTGTGCGCTCATCGGAAAAGTCTGGGTGGATGTGCTATTTGGCACCCGAGATAACTACAGAACTGAGAGCTGGAGTTTGAGGTAGTTGACCTCGAGAGCCCATATCACGCCTTACTCGGTAGGCCGGCATTGGCCAAGTTCATGGCCTTTACTCACGTGGCATATCTCAAGATGAAGCTACCGGGTCCAAATGGTGTGATCACCATCTCGGGTGAATACAAGTGGTCTATGGAGTGTGCCTCGGGTGGCTCCCGTTTGGACAAGTCTCTGGCCATCTCTTTAGAGAAATAGAGGATTCATGAGGTGGTGGCTCTGGCCCAGTCAGCTCAACTCTGTATGCTAGGTATGTCTAACCCGCATCAGAGTGCGGAATTGATACGTCTAAGGAAACCAAGAAGGTCCAGGTTGCTGATGCATTCCCGGACCGTGCCGTCATCATTGGTGTCGAGTTAGAAGACAAATAGGACGGCGAGCTCATCCACTTCCTGTGTGAGAATCGGGATATCTTTGCATGGTCGAATTAGGACCTGACGGGTGTCCCGAGGGAGTTGGCTGAGCACTCATTGCATGTCAGGCCGGATGCTAAGCAGGTGAAGCAACCTCTCCCGCGCTTCGCCGCAGAAAAGAGGAAAGCTATTTGCGACAAGATAGCGAGGCTACTCGTGAGTGGCTTTATCACGGAGGTGCTGCACCTGGACTGGTTGGCTAAGCCGGTCCTGGTAGAGAACAAGAACGATGATCCAAATGTGGCCATTGTGTGGTGCATGTGTATTCACTACACCAACCTAAACAAGGCATGTCCTAAAGATCCATTCCCGCTGCCTCAGATTGATTAGGTGATTGATTCCATAGCCGGGTGTGAGCTATTATCATTTGTAGATGCATATTCTGGTTTCCACCAGATACCTTTGAACCTAGCTGATCAAATAAAGACTGCCTTTATTTCCCCGTATGGGGCTTATTGCTACCGTGTCATGACATTTGATCTGAGAAATACCGGTGCCACTTATAAGAGATGCATGCAGAAAAGCTTGCATGATCAAATTGGCAGAAATGTGCAGGTATATGTCGATGACATCGTCATCAAGACCAAGGAGAAAAACACTTTGTTGGATGATCTCCGAGAAACATTTGCAAACCTGAGGAGATTCCAGTTGAAGCTTAACCCGAACAATGTACATTTGGTGTGCCGGTGGGAAAATTACTCGGTTTTCTCATCTCCAGCCAATGTACTGAGGCGAATCCAACCAAGATCAGCACTATAGATAGTATGAAGCTGTCGAGATGTCTCAAAGATGTGCAGAGGTTCACAGGTTATCTGCCATCTTTGAGTCGATTCATTGGTAGAATGGGGGAAAATGCACTGCCTTTGTATCAGTTGATGAAGAAAACAGACAAATTCGTCTGGACCCCCCAGGCTGACTCGGCGTTTCATGAGTTGAATAAGATGTTGGTTTCTGCACCAATATTAGCCTCGCCACTTCCCAAGGAGCCAATGTTGCTCTATATTGCAGCCACTAACCGGGTTGTTAGTGATGTGGTGGTGGTAGAGCGAGAAGAGGAAGAGAAAACAGTCCAGATACTGGTATATTACCCCAACGAGGTAATCTCTTTGTCAAAGCAGAACTATCCACACTACCATAAGATCACATATGTTGTTTATATGGTGGCCAATAAACTCAAGCACTATTTCCAAGAGCATCTTGTGATCGTGGTGAGTGCAGATCCTATATTGGAGATCATTGGCAACAAGGATGCAAATGGCCGAGTAGCCAAGTGGGCTATTGAGATGGCCTCTTATATGCCACTATATGCAAGGAGGGATTCCATTAAGTCTCAGGTTTTGGCCGACTTCCTGGTCGATTGGGCCGAGATGCAGTATGAACCACCATTGCCTGATTCCAATTTTTGGAGCATGCATTTTGATGGATCCATGACGAAAGATCCCTGGGTGCCAGCGTAGTACTTACCTCGCCCAAGAAAGATCAACTGAAATATGTATTGCAAATCCATTTTGCAACATCCAATAATGTGGCCGAGTATGAGGCACTAGTACATGGGCTCAAAGTTGCTAAGGAGATTGGTAATCGCCGGATATGCTACCGTGACTCAGACCTGGTGATCCAGCAAGATTCTTGCAATTGGGATGCATTGGATGCCAACATGGCATCATATCAATTTCATGTCTAGAAAATCTCCGGGTACTTTCATGGTTGTGAGTTCAACCATGTGCACCGGGCAGCAAATGAGTCGGACGACATACTGTCAAAGTTGGGTTCATCCCGGCAGGCCATTCCACCCGGAAAATCGCTCGAGCATATTCGAAAACCATCCATCAAGCCTGCACCTAAATCCGAGTCAATATTTGTCCCGGCCAATCCGGAACCTGATGTCGTTCCAATGGAAGTGCATGTGGGCTCCATCTCCGAGAACCCGAGGACTTTTTGGCAGAACCCGGGGACTACTTGGGGAAACTCGGGGACTGCTCTCCAGAACTCGGGGACTTATCTAGATTATGTGTATGTGTCGGATGATGTTGTGTCGGTTGAAGCCACGGAGATCGAAGAGCCCGTGTTCACCGCTCGTCCTGTGCCGGTATGGGCACAACCAATAATGCCATATATGATTGATGGTACTTTGTCGAGGGATGAGATCTCGGCTAGGAAGATACAGAGAAGATCCAAGGCCTTCACCATCATCAACAAAGAGATATACAAGAGAAGTGTCACCACCATCCTTCAGCGCTGTGTGGAACCAGAGGAAGGGCAAGAAATCCTCTGGGATATACATCAAGGAGAATGTGGTCATCATGCATCTTTGAGAGCCCTGGTTAACAAGGCATTCTATCATGGGTTCTATTGGCCCAATGCTTTGCAGCAAGCAAAAGATATTGTCCGGAAGTGCAACGGATGCCAGAGATATGCCAACAAGATCCACGTGTCGGCTTCAGAACTCAAGACTATTCCCATTACCTGGCTATTTGTTGTCTGGTGTTTAGATCGGGTGGGGCCATTCAAGCCTACCCGAGGTAACATGACCCATATGTTGGTGATGGTGAACAAGTTCACCAAATGGATAGAAGTGAAGCCAATCGGGAAGTGTGACAGCCACACGGTTGTGTCTTTTCTGAAAGATATAATTCTGAGATATGGCTATCCACATAGCATTATCTCGGATAATGGAACTAACTTCGCTAAAGGAGCCTTTGCTCGGTTCTGCAAGGAGAAGATGATTAGGCTTGATCTAGAATCGGTCACACATCCAGAGTCCAATGGACAAGTGGAGAGACAAAATGCGCTGGTTTTATCCGGCATAAAACCTCGGCAGATTGAGCCACTGCAGCATGCTCCGGGTTGTTGGCTGGACGAGATACTGGCAGTCCTGTGGAGTCTCAGGACTACCCCGAATCGTTCTACCGGATATACGCCATTCTTCCGTGTTTATGGGGCTGAAGCGGTCCTGCCGACCGACATACAACATAACTCGTCGAGAGTTACTCTGTATACAAAGTCTGAGATAAAAGAAGCTCGAGAAAATGATGTTGATCTGCTCGAAGAAGCACGAGGATTGGCATTGTCCAGATCAGCAATATATTAGCAAAATCTCCGACGCTATCATAACCGGAAGGTGAATCCTCGCGTGTTCCGAGAGGGTGATATGGTGCTTAGGCTTGTGCAGTGCACAGCCGGCATGCACAAGTTATCACCTCCTCGGGAAGGCCATTCATCGTGAGCAAAGCCCTGCGCAATGATGCTTATTATCTTATAGATGCTCAGGACCGGAGAATAACATGATGGACAGATCCAGAGAGGAAACCAAATGACCCTGGAATGTAGCTCTCCTTCATCCCTTTTATTCGTAAGGGTGTGATGTATGTATCTCTGTACCCTGCAATGAATAGCTGGCACCTCGAGGAGGAACCCGGGGACTACATTTGCCTAACCTTTTCTTTGTGTATTTCTGTATTTACTTCCTATTTGTTGCGTGTGTCGGTTGGCTATGTCGGAATTTCCCATGTCGGCCTAGTAGTGTGTCGATACCTAAAAGCCAACTCTTCGACTCAGCTTCTGTCTACAACCCAACTTCATGGCTAGCAAGAGAACAAGTTAAAGGTCGCTATACACACAAAAAATGGTTAAGGAAAGAAAAACCGGCGAATCGACATATGCTTGTTGTTCTTCTTTGCTTGTGTTGGATGGTTCTAAATCATATCTCAAAGTTATGAGTACTATAAAATTTGTTTTTGAAATCTTGTGACCCGACTCTCAAAAAACAAAAATGGTAGACAAGAGCAGACATGATGAAACCTAGTAAACTCGGGTACTTGATTTAAAATGATCCGACATTTAGCCAGTCTCGTTGAAATTTAAAAGTAGCATAATGTTTATAAAAACATAAGTGTTTGAGTTACATATATGCACCTGGCATCCCGGGGATTTAACGATATAACTGTTCCATGATAAGCCTAGGCAGCAGTGCGGGAGCTGGATGGATAAGTAGGAGGAGCTCTACTCGCAATACAAGTAGGACGTGCGGCCGCAGTGTCGGTGCCAGTCGGGACAGCCGTGTCGGCGGTGGTCTCGGTCACGGCTGTAGCACCAGTTCCGACGTTGGTGGTAGGGGCAGCCTCAACCTCGATCTCCTCGTCAAGTTCTTCTTCATATTCTTCTTCGTCGTTTGAGTCTTGTGGACCCACCATGAAGTTTTGGATTTCGGCGTACTTGATGAGCGAATAGGCCCTATCCTTGCAGCACTGGATGAGATCCTCGTTCGTGATCCACTGCGAGTCGGATCACATGGATTGGAGCAGGTCAAGGTTGATTCAATCGTACCAAGATAGCACAAAGGACAATGCCTCATCTGCACCAGCTCGAGTAGAAGATGCTTTCCACTTGCAAAGCCGGTCTTTGCAGGACTGAAGACACTTCGCCAGCTCACCCACCGATACTGGTGCTTCACAACCCGGCCAGAGGACATGGTAGGCGCGTATGCCAGCGTCCAAGAGCTAGACTCTGATGGTCCTTAGTGGAGATATGTGCGCCTTCAGCGATGTCACATGATCATCAAGGGTCCACGCCTACGAGATAGGCCCAGCCTGGGCTCTTCTTTCTCGAGACCTCTGAACAGAATTGGTGGCAACGACTTGGGAGTGGAAAAGGCACAAGCAAAACATAAATGAGTCCAAGGTCGGCATACATTATATGTCGGCTGAAAGAGAAGACGCGGAGGAACTTACTCTTCATATCCGAGTTAATCTTTGTAAGGTTCGACATCCACTTGTCGGCCTTGGCCTTCAACGCGTCCAACTCGGTCTGGGCCGAGGAGGCGCAGGTCTCGGATTGGGCAAGCAGGTCCTTAAGCTTCTGGGCCTCCTCATCTTGGTGATTCTTTTCTGCGGCTCCTGCCTTCTCCACCTCGGCCTTCTGTTCCTGCGCTACAGCAAGTTCTGCCTTTAGACGAGATACTTCATTTCTCTCCCTTTGGATCTCTACCTGATGTGTGTTTTCACGCTCAGATATTTGAAGGGCTGTCTCTGGCATGGAGATGAAGTCTTGGTGGCGTTCGGCTTAGGCCTTATGGCCGACTCTGTTGATATAGCAAGGTTAGCATGCATAAAAGTATGTAAGTGCAAATTAAAAGCTCAGAAAATAGCTTCTTACTCTGGAGCTCTGTGACCCGGTTAACCAGCTCGCGAACCTGAGTCTCCAACCCGGCTGTTTATGTCAAAGAGAGAAAAATATGAAGTGAGATTGATACGGATTAAGCAAGGATCTATGTTGGCTGAAGAAGTGCATACCTTTCTTCTTTAGCCCGGCCTGCAGCCGCTTATGCCGGTCACTGAGGTCCATGTGTTCTGTGAGCAGCTTCTGGTACAATCTGGCCTGGGTCTCACTGACGATCTGAAAAGGGAAAATTTAATAAGTTTGTGAAGATTTGCGTCAAACAAGTTTTACTCGGTTGAGTATCAATTACTCGGGGACTGAGGATGATATACATCTATGTCGGAAATTATATCTTCCAGAAATTTACAAGAGCTGAAAAGAGAAATATTGTTTACCTTAGCGGTTGCTTTGGCATCCATGGAGGCAACCTTCAGTGCATGCAACTTTTGGGCGAACTTTTGGGCGAGCACACCAGGAACAGCTGGAATCGCGGTGGTCACCTCGCTCGCGTCAGCACAGTTTTAGTCCATGGAGTACTGTTTGGGAGAGCCTAGGCTCTTCCCGCTCAGAGTGCGCATCATGAACCCGGGGGCTGCGCTACCGGCCTCAATGCTGGTTGAGATGGAGCCTAGGCCCTGGTGCACAGCCACTTGTCTATCCAGATTTCCCTCTGACTCGGGCGTTGGCATCTTCTTCTGCAGTGGCTTCAAAGGTTGCGATGCCGGTTTCTTATGTTGCACCGATGTAACTTGCTTATGCTGAGGTGGTGGATCTTGCTTCTTTGGAGAAGGTGGTGGTCCCTATGCCGGCGGTGGCTGCTGTGTCGGCGGTGCTTGTGGCTGATGTTGCTGAGGATGGAGTGGTTGTTGCTGCTGCTGTTGTTGTGGGGGTGCTTGATGTTGTTGCTGCTGCTATGATTGCTCCGGATACTCTGGAGTCTTGGTCTTCTCAATCTCGGTGCCCATGTTGCTAGTGATACGTCTCCAACGTATCTATAATTTCTGATGCTCCATGATCATATTATGCCAATTTCTACATGTTTTCTCCCTTATTTATAGCATTTTTTATACGTTTTCCGGGACTAACCTATTAACAGGATGCCAAGTGCCAGTTCCCTGTTTTCTGTTGTTTTTAGTTTCATAAAAGTTGTTCTAGAAATATTCTAGGAATTGGAAAATTTGAAGCCCAGAAGTCTTAGAAGTCCCGGAAGCTTTCAGAAGTACCGAAGAGGTCCCCCCCGGCCGCGCCACCTAGGGGTGTGGGCCCCCTGGCCAACCCCCCGACATCGCCCTTTTGCCCATATATACTCCCCGATGCATAAACCCTAAAGGAATCGACCTTTTCCACAAAATACATTCGTAGCTCCGCCGCCGCCGCCTACAAGTTTCGGGGGTCAAATCTCTGTTCTGGCACCCTGCCGGGACGGGGAAGTGCCCCCGGAAGCCATCTCCATCGACTCCACGGCCATCTCCATCGCCATTGCTGTCTCCTATGATGAGGAGGGAGTAGTTCTCCCCCGAGGCTGAGGGCTCTACCGGTAGCTGTGTGGTTCATCTCTCTCTCCCATGGTGTGATCTATATGTGATCATGAGCTTTGTAATCTATTTGAATTCGTAGATTTTACTCTTCATCTTTTGCTACTCAAGTGCTTTATTAATATGAACTATGGAGTCACCTTGTATCGCGGTGTGAAGGTGATAGTGTGCACATCGTGTGTGTCTCCTCTATGAATTGTGGTGTTTGTCTAGTACCTTCTAGGGTGTTCAAGTTGAAAGTGTGGGGCTAATTAGACATGGGGATGCTTACTTTAAGGAATGCTTTTTTCATCTCTATGCAATGATTAGTGTTTGTTATCTAACCGGAGAGGGTTAAGAGTAGCATAGTGAGAGAAGTTATCTAGTTATTCATTTATGTGATCATTGTTGAGAGTGTCCACTAGTGAAAGTAGGAGCCCTATGCCTTATTTCCAAGCATTGAAACACCGTTTTCCGCATGTTCTGCTACATGTTTGCTTGCTGCCATTTTTATTTCAGATTGCTATTATCACTTATTATCATCCACATTACTTGCATTTTACTCTCTCTTCGCCGAACTAGTGTACCTATACAACTGAAAATTATATTAGGTGTGTTGGGGACACAAGAGACTTCTTGTATCTTAATTGCAGGATTGCTTGAGAGGGATATCTTTGACCTCTACCTCCCTGAGTTCGATAAACCTTGGGTGATCCACTTAAGAGAAACTTGCTGCTGTTCTACAAACCTCTTCACTTGGAGGCCCAACATTGTCTACAAGAATAGAAGTGTGTGTCGTGGAGTGGACAAGACAGATGCTATAGGATGGCTGAAGTTGGGGCCGATGGACGCTGTAGGTATTCGGGGAGGGATCGCACGTCGAGTAGACGCGCTCAGGAACACCACAAACACCACAATCTACCCAGGTTCGGGGCCCTCGTGTGGAGGTAACACCCCTACTCCTTCCTATCTCTCTGTATAATGCTCAACCGGGTACAGAAGTTACAATCTCTCAGCTAGTCGCTCTCAACCGAGTAGCCAGCACGGAGCTCCCTCTCTACTGTTTTCTCTCTGTGAGTGGTTCTGCCTCGCAATAAATGCGCTCCCATCCAACGTCCCTCGCGCAGGAGGGGGCTGGCCACCTTATATACTGGTAGCCAGCCACTATACTAAGAATAGAAAGTACATATGGGACAACTCTTCTGTGACAAGGGCGCACGCCTCCGTGTTCCCGCTGACGCTGTTGCCGAAAGTCGCCGCGCCGTCCGGCTGACAGGTCGTGTCCACCCTGTCAGCCCTTTAGGGTAGGTCACTGACATGTCCTGTCCCCCCTGTCAGTAACAGGACTTAACATATACCCACCTGTACTGTTCCCACGTCTTAGCGCGGATAACCAGGCGCCTAGTAAGTTGAACCGCACGCCGGTACGGTCCCTGGATACGCGGGATCTTCCACAACGGCTCCATTGACTTTTTGCCTGAGTAGGATAGCCTCCCGTCTACTCGGATCACAGAGCTCTACCCGGCTGATCCAGAACGTCACTTGTCATCTTCTCTTGGCCTTCAGTACTTCTCACCGAATAGCACTTATCGACTACCGGGTACCGGGTAGCCGCCTACTCGGCAAAACTGTACCTTGAGCACTGTTTACCACCAGTCTTACCCCTACTCGGGGGTAGCCCCCCGACATTAGTCCCTGAAGTTGGTAGAGTCCGGCGAACTTGGGCGTTGGGCCCTGCCAGCTTTAACCAAAATATCCTCCGTGATGAACTGCAGCCGAATAGCCCCTCAACTCGGATGCCCACCATTTGAACTCAGGCCTTCACCACTGTGATCTTTAGAGTTCTTATCGACATGCCGAGTAGACCAAGCACTCTTGGTCCCAACCGAGAACCCAACACTTAGCCAAATTTTCAAAAATCTTACCGCCCAGAGCGGTTCCATCTTTGTGTGTCCAGTCTGGGCACGTGTCATGCAAACGTACCCACGACGCCTCAGTTCTGGCGAGACAGCACGCACCTGTCTCTGTACTGCGGGCCCACAGGCCGTCATGTCGCGTCATGCGGGCACTCGATAGCCCACGATCTGCGTCGTGGGATTAACTGCGCCCGTTACGCGTGATTTACTCGTTGTGTGCGTTTCTAACGGGCGTGTTAACTCCCGCGCCGCATGATCTCTCCCATGATTAATCATAAGTGGCAACTGCACTCGAGGCGGTTTAAATACCCCCATACCGCTCTTCGCTCAATCTTCCTTGCCACTTTCCCCATCTACACTTCCTCTTCGCCTTCGCATCCGCAGCGAGAACCGGCGCCGCCGCCAGAGCACTGCGCACCACCGTCCAGCGCGCAGAGAGAGATCCCATCCCCGCGCGCCGCCATATCTCTTCTTCTTCGCCGCCGCTTCTTCATCGGAGGAACAACTATGGAGCTCGAGGCCGCCGCGGGAGATCTGCACGAGGAGGATGCCGCGCAGCTGGGCGCCGGCTGGGAGGGCTCCGACGTGAAAGCGTCGGATTGCCTGTGACGCCCCGAGATCGGGCACTATGCAGATTTCAGCATTTCCGCCAAAATCCACATAATAACCGGTTCCAGGTTGCCACTTGTGATAACATTACAACAGTTCACGAATAATCCACAACAACAACAGAGGAGGTATATACAAGACGACTCAAACGAGTCAAGGATACAGCTAATACAATACAGAGATCCAAATAACAGCGGAAGAAACAACATAGTGTCCGACTACGGACAAGATACAAATTGGACTAAGAGTCCTGAAGATAACCGATGGCGTCCAATCCCTGCCCAGGCCAGGCCGGGGGGATTCCCAAGCTAACGTCATCAGACTTCAAACCTGTTGACTGCAATGTGGAATATGCAGCCACGAAATGGGTTCGTGGGTCAGTACGGTTAAGTACTGTCAAGTGGATAAACCATACCCACAAGATACCAGCGTAACCAATCATCACAAGATACAAATACTTTGGGTACAACGGAAAGGAAGGGGTTATTGCGAAGAAGCGGCAGCGGGCTGCACTAACTAACTACAGAGACGCGCTACAACATCCCGCTAAAAGAAAGGGATAAGATAGCGCGACAAAACCAACTATAACTACTCACCAAACAATACCCATCTAGTGTTACCCCCTACTAAGGAAGCAACCCAAGGAAAACTCACACTGTTGATTAAGGTGACATTCATTTTTATGGTGGAGGTAATCTATATTACTAGTCAAGTTATCATCATTAGGTGTAAGTTGTCTGAGTACTTGTTAGCCAGCACTTTCACCAAGTTATCCATAACCGCGGACAACACGGCTTCTCGAGAAGATTGACCCTGCAGGGATGCACCAATTTGGTCGTACACGTAAGAATGACCCGCCATATGGAAAGGCCCTTCCACCAAGCGAGGCACTCAACACAACCCAACTCTTCTTCGCATCAAGCCCAAAGAACAACGTGATGTGCGTGCGCGGCTAATCGAGCCCCCACGAAGAAAAGGGGGACCCTCATAGCACTCTAAGACCACGCCGCCTTAAATGCCGACTACAAAAGTTCCACCCTGGCGCCAAGGGTTCACACCTGCATATGCATGCATCAAATGGAAAGCCCGAACTAAGTGTGGCGATTTGGACGAGATGCGAATCGAATCAGAATTGCGGGGGGTGCCCATACTCGCTTCCCACATGCGGTTAGTGCGCTCATCATGGATCGGAGGACAAGACCCTTTTCCTAATTAAGTTCGACACTAGCAGGCCTCAAAACCATGACGGGCCTCCTGCCGGTGCCTTATCATCAAATTATTATTACCCCAAAATATTAACATGTTGTTGATTAAGACAAGCCCAACTATCAACTAAACAGGTGATATGAAAAAAGACAACAAGACCTGAGCGCAAACAAACCTAAGCATGCTAGTACGACACAGGCCAACAAACAACAGGGTTATAGGTGTAGAGGTAAGGCAATATCGTGGCAGCAGGGTAAACATGTGATGGGATCGGAACACAAGCATCGAATCATAAGGCTAGCATAAGGACAACGGAAAGAATCGGTAACAAGTGATGAAAGACAGCCATAGGCAGCAAGTGAGTATACTTGCCTGAGATCCAGCAAGTAGAGGTACATCCGCAGAACTTGTCGTTGCTCACATCATCTCAGCGTCCTATCCGCGAAGAAGCAACGAACTAGAACAAACATGGGATGCAACAATTACTTTTACGGCAAAAGATTCAGCATGATCCTATTTTATATGCATGACAATTAATTGATGCATCAAAGTAAACCAGTTGACATGGTAAACATATTTAAATGGGCCCATATGCAATTTGGATTGCATATGGAAAAGCCCATGAATTAATGTTGAATTAAATGATCTACAAATAACCATCATGTGAAAGTTGATTAGAATGATGCATGGATGATGAAAACAACAAGAAAACAACAATAGCTTCAGTTTGATATGTTGTTTACCAAGTTTGGAATTTTATTTATTAAGTTATGAACTTTGGCATTTTAAATGATTTAAACAAGCATTTGTTGTTTTCACCAATTTTAAATGTTCAAAACAGATAACAAAATTTATATTTGGAAAGAACACAAAATTTTAGATGGAATACATATATCATTTGTTGAATTTGGATTTAAAATGGACAAGCTATGAATTATGCAAGTTTAAGTGAATTAATTAAAGTACATAAAAGTGCATGAATTTTATTTGCTCAAAACAGTAAACAAATTCCATATTTAATTGTTAGGTGATTGCTAATTACCCAGAACCCACACAAAGCAATGCGACCTGATGAATGATTTAGTATGAACAAAATAGATGACATTTAGAAAAATAGGCATATAGGGTTGGGGTTTGGGTTCACACGTTGAAAAGAAGAGGATCTTCAGGTTCAACGTTGATGTCTTCGGGGAGTGGTGGAAGTAGTCGTTCACGGGTTGTAGAAGGAGTAGTCGACGTCGTGGAAGTAGTGGAATTAGTCGTTCTCGTTCCGAAGGGGAACTAGTCGAAGCCGAGATCATCGTATCGTAGAGGAAGTAGACGGACGTAGAGGAAGTAGTGGAAGTAGTCGTGGTCGAACCGTAACATCATCGGCTTCGTGGTCAGCGGAGGACTTGACAATTCCGATAGTAGAGGTTCACGACATGCACAACGGCGGTCAAAACAAGACGAATACAGAGAGCGGTGGGAGATCTTGTCGGTGGTTGGTCTTGGTGTCCAACTCATCATCGCAATTGCCATTGTTCACGGAGTCGGAGTAGAGGTACTTTTGCTAAAAGAACTTGTCGACAAGGTACCGGTCAGGTTCGAACTTGGAGGATCTCCGAATGAAGAAGATCTTGGCAACGAGAACATGGCACGGTCGCATACACGAACAGAAACATCAACGGAAGTGGATCTTGCCGGGGACGTTCGGTACTCATTCTCGATGAAGGCTTGGTCAACAACACAAAGCACACCACCGCAATAGGCACCACCGGCGAGTCGTGCACGAGCACGTCCGGGTGGAGGCCGCACCACCACGGAGAAGTCGACGGCCAGAGCCACGAGGTATAGAACCTGCAGGCCCCAACGGTGACCTGGTTGGAGAGGATCCCCGTGGAGGCATACGCCGGATTGACGGACTAGCGGACATGGCAGTAGCGGACTCGACTGCGGCCAGGAGCTCTGGTCGACGAGATGCAGCGCGGGGTAGAGGACGAGGAGGAAAGCGGGTGACGGGGTGCTCAAGCTCGTCGGCTAGGAGAACGACGGGGCTCACCGGCCCTTGGCGGAGCAGAGTCGTTGGGGCCGCGGCTCCTACCAGCGGGGGAAAGAGGCCGATGCTCTGGCAGCTGGAGGACGGCCCTTAGCGGGGTAGTGGAGGTAGTGGCTTGGGGAGGAGCTCTGGTGGCATGGTCGTCGAGTCATGGAGGAGGGCCACCGGGACGGGGTTGAGCTCGTGGAGGACGTGCGCGAAGGAAACTCCACGGATGGCGGCGGCGCTTCCCTGCGCTGGAGAGGAGAGGAGGGTCGCGATGTCGGGAACTAGCAGGGAAGGGTGGGCGTCGGGGTGAGGGGAGAAGGGAATTGAGCGAGGGTTAGTGGCGGCGAGGTCCTGGCGATGACGCGGTCACGAGGACGATGGGGAGCAAGCTGCGAGGAGAGGGAGAGGATCCAGGGGAGGAGCTCGGGGTGGGGATCGAGCTGGGCTCTCCCGTGTGTGCTCGGTTGGTGGATGGACCCGATTGCAAAAGGAAAATGGAGGCGAGGGGTGGCTGGAAAACTGCCAAGGGGAATCGGCTGGGGAGCTAGGGTTTGGCTGCGGGTCGGTGGGGGGTTTGCTGGGCCGGTTGGCCTGGCTGGCTGCTGGGCCGCTCTCGCTCTCTCCCTCAAAAGATTTTTTTTCTGTGGGTTTGCTTTATTATTTTTCAGAGATTGTTTCGGGACTAATTAAAATAGATTTATGCATCAAACAACTTGTAGAGAATGTTGGAAAATAGGATTTGATGAATTTTAATTGGGTTGCAAGTTTTAAATGAATGATGATGCATTATGCCATGTTATGCAAAGAAAAGAAAAACAAGCAACATATTTTATTAGGGGGAAAATTCCCCGGGTGTTACAGCCGACACCACTAACAAGGGATTGCGCCCTCGCAATCCACTCCAAGCCGGTAAGGGAGAAGAGGTGGGAGTTATCGAATCTTTGGTCACCTTGTTGATCTTCTCGACACCACTAACAAGCTTCTCGACACCACTAACAAGAGATTCTTGCTCGGATTGATGACGATGTTCTTCCACCAGGAATCTTCCGATGATCGAACCTATTAGGTTAAAGGCTCAGAAAACGTCCACCCACGTAGAATCCTAGAATTTTGAAAAATAGACAAGAGGGGAGACTCCAAAACAAATGGGATAGAAGGAGAAGTAGAATAGAGGAAAGGAATAAACAAGAATCCTATCGAGAGGTTTCCAAAACAGTTTAGCAGAAAATAGTTTTTGACACTCTAGAAACAACGACCGTTAGCGAGGTTATCCTACAGGCTTTGCGGACCCGTTGCTTCGAAACAATATCGGGAATCGGAAACCATGCTCTGATACCATTTGTGACGCCCCGAGATCGGGCACTATGCAGATTTCAGCATTTCCGCCAAAATCCACATAATAACCGGTTCCAGGTTGCCACTTGTGATAACATTACAACATGTCACGAATAATCCACAACAAGAACAGAGGAGGTATATACAAGACGACTCAACCGAGTCAAGGATACAGCTGATACAATACAAAGATCCAAATAACAGCGGAAGAAACAACATAGTGTTCGACTACGGACAAGATACAAATTGGACTAAGAGTCCTGAAGATAACCGATGGCGTCCAATCCCTGCCCAGGCCAGGCCGGAGGGATTCCCAAGCTAACGTCATCAGACTTCAAACCTGTTGACTGCAATGTGGAATATGCAGCCACGAAATGGATTCGTGGGTCAGTACGGTTAAGTACTGGCAAGTGGATAAACCATACCCACAAGATACCAGCGTAACCAATCATCACAAGATACAAATACTTTGGGTACAACGGAAAGGAAGGGGTTATTGCGAAGAAGCGGCAGCGGGCTGCACTAACTAACTACAGAGACGCGCTACAACATCCGGCTAAAAGAAAGGGATAAGATAGCGCGACAAAACCAACTATAACTGCTCACCAAACAATACCCATCCAGTGTTACCCCCTACTAAGGAAGCAACCCAAGGAAAACTCACACTGTTGATTAAGGTGACATTCATTTTTATGGTGGAGGTAATCTATATTACTAGTCAAGTTATCATCATTAGGTGTAAGTTGTCTGAGTACTTGTTAGCCAGCACTTTCACCAAGTCATCCATAACCGCGGACAACACGGCTTCTCGAGAAGATTGACCCTGCAGGGATGCACCAATTTGGCCGTACACGTAAGAATGACCCGCCAGATGGAAAGGCCCTTCCACCAAGCGAGGCACTCAACACAACCCAACTCTTCTTCGCATCAAGCCCAAAGAACCACGTGCTGTGCGTGCGCGGCTAATCGAGCCCCCACGAAGAAAAGGGGGACCCTCATAGCACTCTAAGACCACGCCACCCTAAATGCCGACTACAAAAGTTCCATCCTGGCGCCAAGGGTTCGCACCTGCATATGCATGCATCAAATGGAAAGCCCGAACTAAGTGTGGCGATTTGGACGAGATGCGAATCGAATCAGAATTGCGGGGGGCGCCCATACTCGCTTCCCACATGCGGTTAGTGCGCTCATCATGGATCGGAGGACAAGACCCTTTTCCTAATTAAGTTCGACACTAGCAGCCCTCAAAACCACGCCGGGCCTCCTGCCGGTGCCTTATCATCAAATTATTATTACCCCAAAACATTAACATGTTGTTGATTAAGACAAGCCCAACTATCAACTAATAGGCTATATGAAAAAGGACAACAAGACCTGAGCGCAAACAAACCTAAGCATGCTAGTACGACACAGGCCAACAAACAACAGGGTTATAGGTGTAGTGGTAAGGCAATATCGTGGCAGCAGGGTAAACATGTGATGGGATCGGAACACAAGCATCGAATCATAAGGCTAGCATAAGGACAACGGAAATAATCGGTAACAAGTGATGAAAGACAGCCATAGGCAGCAAGTGAGTATACTTGCCTGAGATCCAGCAAGTAGAGGTACATCCGCAGAACTTGTCGTTGCTCACATCATCTCAGCGTCCTATCCGCGAAGAAGCAACGAACTAGAACAAACACCGGATGCAACAACTACTTTTACGGCAAAAGATTCAGCATGATCATATTTTATATGCATGACAATTAATTGATGCATCAAAGTAAACCAGTTGACATGGTAAACATATTTAAATGGGCCCATATGCAATTTGGATTGCATATGGAAAAGCCCATGAATTAATGTTGAATTAAATGATCTACAAATAACCATCATGTGAAAGTTGATTAGAATGATGCATGGATGATGAAAACAACAAGAAAACAACAATAGCTTCAGTTTGATATGTTGTTTACCAAGTTTGGAATTTTATTTATTAAGTTATGAACTTTGGCATTTTAAATGATTTAAACAAGCATTTGTTGTTTTCACCAATTTTAAATGTTCAAAACAGATAACAAAATTTATATTTGGAAAGAACACAAAATTTTAGATGGAATACATATTTCATTTGTTGAATTTGGATTTAAAATGGACAAGCTATGAATTATGCAAGTTTAAGTGAATTAATTAAAGTACATAAAAGTGCATGAATTTTATTGGCTCAAAACAGTAAACAAATTCCATATTTAATTGTTAGGTGATTGCTAATTACCCACAACCCACACAAAGCAATGCGACCTGATGAATGATTTGGTATGAACAAAATAGATGACATTTAGAAAAATAGGCATATAGGGTTGGGGTTTGGGTTCGCATGTTGAAAAGAAGAGGATCTTAAGGTTCAACGTCGATGTCTTCGGGGAGTGGAGGAAGTAGTCGTTCACGGGTTGTAGAAGGAGTAGTCGACGTCGTGGAAGTAGTGGAAGTAGTCGTTCTCGTTCCGAAGGGGAACTAGTCGAAGCCGAAATCATCGTATCGTAGAGGAAGTAGACGGACGTAGAGGAAGTAGTGGAAGTAGTCGTGGTTGAACCGTAACATCATCGGCTTCGTGGTCAGCGGAGGACTTGACAATTCCGATAGTAGAGGTTCACGACATGCACAACGGCGGCCAACACAAGACGAATACAGAGAGCGGTGGGAGATCTTGTCGGTGGTCGGTCTTGGTGTCCAACTCATCATCGCAATTGCCGTTGTTCACGGAGTCGGAGTAGAGGTACTTGTGCTAAAAGAACTTGTCGACAAGGTACCTGTCAGGTTCGAACTTGGCGGATCTCCGAATGACGAAGATCTTGGCAACGAGAACATGGCACGGTCGCATACATGAACAGAAACATCAACGGAAGTGGATCTTGTCGGGGACGTTCGGTACTCATTCTCGATGGAGGCTTGGTCAACAACACAAAGCACGCCACCGCAACAGGCACCACCGGGGAGTCGTGCACATGCACGTCCGGGTGGAGGCAGCACCACCACGGAGAAGTCGACGGCCAGAGCCACGAGGTATAGAACCTGCAGGCCCCAACGGTGACCTGGTTGGAGAGGATCCCCGTGGAGGCATACGCCGGATCGACGGACTAGCGGACATGGCAGTAGCGGACTCGACTGCGGCTAGGAGCTCTGGTCGAAGAGATGCAGCGCGGGGTAGAGGACGAGGAGGAAAGTGGGTGACGGGGTGCTCGAGCTCGTCGGCTAGGAGAACGATGGGGCTCACCTGCCCTTGGCGGAGCAGAGTCGTTGGGGTCGCGGCTCCTACCAGCGGGGGAAAGAGGCCGATGCTCTGGCAGCTGGAGGATGGCCCTTAGCGGGGTGGTGGAGGTAGTGGCTTGGGGAGGAGCTCTGGTGGCATGGTCGTCGAGTCATGGAGGAGGGCCACCGGGTCGGGGTTGAGATCGTGGAGGACGTGCGTGAAGGAAACTCCACGGATGGCGGCGGCACTTCCCTGCGCTGGCGAGGAGAGGAGGGTCGCGATGTCGGGAACTAGCAGGGAAGGGTGGGCGTCGGGGTGAGGGGAGAAGGGAATTGAGCGAGGGTTAGTGGCGGCGAGGTCCTGGCGATGACGCGGTCACGAGGACGATGGGGAGCAAGCTGCGAGGAGAGGGAGAGGATCTAGGGGAGGAGCTCGGGGTGGGGATCGAGCTGGGCTCTCCCGTGCGTGCTCGGTTGGTGGATGGACCCGATTGCAAAAGGAAAATGGAGGCGGGGGGTGGCTGGAAAACTGCCAAGGGGAATCAGCTGGGGAGCTAGGGTTTGGCTGCGGGTCGGTGGGGGGTTTGCTGGGCCGGTTGGCCTGGCTGGCTGCTGGGCCGCTCTCGCTCTCTCCCTCAAAAGATTTTTTTTTCTGTGGGTTTGCTTTATTATTTTTCAGAGATTGTTTCGGGACTAATTAAAATAGATTTATGCATCAAACAACTTGTAGAGAATGTTGGAAAATAGGATTTGATGAATTTTAATTGGGTTGCAAGTTTTAAATGAATGATGATGCATTATGCCATGTTATGCAAAGAAAATAAAAACAAGCAACATATTTTATTAGGGGGAAAATTCCCCGGGTGTTACATTGCCAGTCGCTCATAAACACGCGTCGGGTCCCTCCCGGCGTCATCTGTCGCCCGCCCGGGAAGGAGCTCGTCCCAACTCCCGGCCCCGGTGAGTATGTGGTGATTTTGAGTCACTGCAAGCGCGGATTTGGCCTTCCCATTTCCAAGTTCATGCAAGATTTCTTGCGACACTTTGGCCTCCAGCCGCATCACCTACCCGCCAACGCCATTGCCATGCTTTTCACCCATGCAGCCTGCTGCGAAGCCTTCCTCGGTTTCTACCCCACGGTAGACACCTGGGCCAAATACTTTTTCCTCCGCCAACAAGTAGTTCCTAATCCCTCAAACCCAATCGCCCCGAAAGAGTTGACTCAGACGGGTGCCGCGATGATGCTACAGCGTCCCACGGGTATTCACCCGCGGGTACTCGGGCTAGATACCTGCCGCAAATGGCAGAGAGGTACCTCTACATGAAGAACCCAACTCCCGCAGAGGGCGAGGAGGCGGTGGACCTCAACAAGTTGCCAACGTTCCAGGATTTTCCCCCAACCAAGATGCGGAATTGGGGCTACCATCCCAGGAAGACAGTGAGGGACGTCAACCAGGTTGACGACCGCCTGCATGAGCTGGTGGAGAAAGGGCTCCTCAAAGACGATCCGGTCGCCTGCTGGGTAGAGCGCCGAGTTCTCCCGCTCCAAGATCGAGTGCACAAGATGTGCTACATGGATGGTGGGCGCGACTATACCCGGACGACCACCTTCGAGCTCACCAAGGCGGAGGTGGCGATCTGGGTCAAGTCCATCCTCAGGGCTACGCTCTCGGAGACCTGGTTCTACGACTTTGTGCCGTATAGCCGCAGTAAGCCCATTCCCCAAGTAAATATTCCTCTCTGCACACTTAGTTGATCTTAATTCCCATTTTTTTCACTTCATACCAAATAGGGAATACCTTAGCCTCTTCTCCTTGGGCTTATCCCAATATGCTTTATGTCTACATTTCATACCGGATAGAGTTCCTCTGTTTAGAACTTAGGTAATTATGCTTTATGTGTGCATGGTTTTCAGAGTAGAGCCTCCATCTTCTTTCCTACTTAAGACTTAGTCGTAAATGCTTTCTGTTTGCAGGTTAGGTCGAGTAGAATTTGTACTCGTTTTCCTCTTATAGGCCTTAGCCCTTTGTGCTTTATGTTTGCATGCTAGACCGAGTATAAATCCTCTGTTGAGACTTAGTTTACCGTGCTTTGTGTTTCCACTTTCAGCTTATCGCTCATCATAAAAAGTAGGACGATGCCGTCTTCGAGAGGAACTGGAAGCCGGACAGGACCGAGGACGACGCGAAGGTGTTTGACGTCCAGGATACGCTCTGTATCCCTCGTGCTGGCCAAGACGGTAAGTCCCAAGATTACAACTCTATTCGGGACTGATCTGATGATGAAGAAGGTGACCGAGTTCACCTGCGTGCACCTCACACCTCACTTCGTACTTTGACCTTTCTCATTTCTTACTCCCATACTTGTTCATCGCAGCTGCGGACGAACTGGTGGAGGAGGAGGAGGGGGAGGAGCCGCCCCCACCGGAACCAAGAAGAGAGCGGGCAGCGGAGCACTGGAGCCCCCTGCCAAGAAGATAAAGAAGAAGGCAGGCAAGAAGACTTCCACGCGCAAGAGGCGCCCAACTGTTGACGGGTAAGTGTTTCCGAGTTGCCCTTCTCACTCGCATTTCATAATCTTCTCTGTTCTCCTTCTGCTCTCTTGCTCCGCACCCCTCTGACTCTGTTTCTTCTCTTCTTGTCTCTTTTCAGTGATGCACTCGATGCCGAGGCCACCAACGAACCCCCCAAGACAAGTGCGCCCTGGGAAGTCGTGAACCTTTCAGAGATGATGGGGACAAACAACCAAAGGGCAGGACGCAGATGTTCTCTCCTGCTATGGAAGGGCACGATCTTGGTGCCGAGAACACTGGCGCCGAGATGTAGACAGAACAACCTTTAGATCAGCCGCAACCCAACTCTCAACAGGCTGCCCAGGAGCCTACCACCGAGAAACCACCATCACCGCCAGCGGCTTCCGCCGAGGAGCCCAGAGAGACCCCTGCCGAGCAGCTGCAAGACGACTCCGCCATGGAGCGACCGGATTCAGCTGCCGAGCAGCAGCAGGACGACTCCGCCATGGAGAGACCGGATTCCGCTGTCGAGCAGGGGGAAGAGATCCATGCCGGCGGCAAGGGATCCCGTCCGCGCAGGACCGGGTTGCGGAGCAGCCATTGCCCCAAGGCCAAGCCAGGCCTGACACTGCACCAGCTGAACAACCAGAAACGCCGACCAAGAAGACGCCAACGCCACAACAGGAGGCTCCCGAGCCAACCTCCAAGAAGCAGCTAGCACCCCCAGTAGCAAAGCCGGCTTCGCAGCTGCATCCAACCAGGGTGCAACCTAAGCGAGGTGCAGGGCAGACCGGGCACCAACCGCTCGAGAAGCGGCAGCGGACCCCTCAGGCTTCCGAGTAGCAACTGCCAGGTGCTCAGCAAGGCGGGCAACCCGCGCAGCAGCGACCGCCACCGAAGAAGAAAGACTGGCCACTCAACAAGCCCAAGCAGGCTAAGGCCCCGGGTAGCGGTCCCGCTAATCGGAACACCAAATTGGTCCAGACCAACATCAAATTCGCCCCTGCTGAAGAACAAGCTCCTGGCGCGGGTGTCAGTGGCACCACTAAGCCTCCGAACTTCCCGGATTATTGGGTCGAGTTGCAGGAGTAGCACAAGATCAAGATGGCGCGAGAGGCGAAACGGTTGGATGAGCTAAAGCAGCAGAAGGCCCTGGCCCGCTCCGAATCCAAGGGTAAGAACACTTCCCTGACTATCCGATATGATACCCCCCCCACAGATGATGAGTATGAGTTCCCGGAAGATGTAGACACTATCCTTGACCGGATAGGATACATCGAGAAAGACTAGGACAACAAGAAATTTGGCCGCCCCGAATGGGACGGTGTGCGGCTGAACAACATTGACAACTACCGGCAGTTGTGGAACAAGGCCGATACCGGTCGTGTTACAATGGCGATGTCCTCCTCCAGCAGCATCCAGGGGCATAAGCTGTTCTGCCTACGCAAAGCTGCTGAACATGCTGAAAAGACCAACCGGGTAAGTGCCTTTCCCTTTTTTGACTTTTCCGAGTTGCCAACCTTCCTATTTTTAGACTTTGCTTTATCCACCATCCAGTCCCCGGGATTTTGGCCGAGTAGACAAGGCTCATCCGAGTTGTAATCTACTCGGTCTGAATCTTGCAAATCACAATGCTTTCTTCTTCTCTGCAGAAGTGCACTTAGACCCAGACCAAAGTTTTTCGTCAGCTTCTGTGGTCGCACCGGTCCATCAGGGATAGAAACCGGGTGCTAGAGTTCGAGAAGAGCGAGAGGGACGCTCTGGAGAAGCATGTCACGGACACTATCACCAAATTGTCCTCTGTTGAAAGTAAGTACCTAGCATTTTTGGTTTGTGCGTTTTGTGTTTACGCCCATTTTTTGCATTTGTTCAATCTTTGTCTTCTCTGCAGGTGAACTCAAGGCGCTCGTCGAGAGGCACCAGGACTATGAAGTCATGGCGGCCTCCGCGCAGAGTAAAATTTCCACTTTGGAAGGTGAGTTAACTCTTCTTTTCCATTCCCTTATGTTTTGTTTCTTCCTTACGCTTCTCACCGGGTTGCTATTCTCGCAGAAGAATACAAGGCCTTCCATGAACAACATCAGGGGTACCTCACCCCGGCCGAGGCGCAGCAGCAGGTGCAGGCCTGAGAGGCCCATCTGGAGAAGAACTTGGACGCCAATAAGGCTGAAGTCAATAAGCTAAAACTTGAGCTTGCTGATGCCCTCAAGTCTGCATTGGAGGTGGGGAATGAGAAGACTGAGGACTTGAATCGAGCCGCCATGGAGAAGCTGGAGCTCGAGAGGGAGATTATTTCTCTGAAAGAGAGAAATCTATCTCTCGAGGCCATGGTGGATGATTCTCGCCATCTCCAAGATAAGCACATCCGTCTTGCTGAAGATTGGACGCGCCGACTAGGGGCCCTTGTGCTGGAGCTAAGCTGTGAGTTACCTCTACTCTTTATCCGGTTTTCATTTTCTCACTTCTTCCTTTCTGTTTTTCTTCTTCTTGGTTCCCCCTTCTGACTCATCCTAGCAATTCCTACGCTAGATACCTTCCCCGATCTCAACCCTGCTGCTGAGACCGTTGTGGAGAAGGCCAGGAGATTGAGGGAAGCCTTAGGCCTTAACGTGGACGACTCGGCCACCATGGACGATCACATCGAGAGCATCAAGACCAGGGTTCTCGCCCTCAAGGGCATGGGTGCCTCCATAGTTTCCACTGCTATGAAGCTGCATAAACTATTCTAGCCCGAGAAGCAGATCCCGGAAACTATCAATGAGATGGCTGCTGATCTGAACCATGTCAAGGAGTAACTGAAGAAATGGCACGCCTCCGCAGCCCGGACTGGTGCGGATGAGGCCCTACACTTTGTGCTGTCATGGTATGAAAATCTTGATCTTGAGAGGATCAGCACCCTCCGGAATGACTCCAAATGGACCAACCGGGATGAATGCATCTTGCGCCGCAAGGAGGTCGCCTACAAGCTTGCCTCTTATGCAGAAACACAGTTGTACATCGACGGCCCCATGGAGCCGGATACCGATATCGAAGAGGAAGAAGAGGATGAAGCTGAGGATGACGGTGATGCCGGTGAAGACGGCAGCATTTGTGACAAAGAGGAGGAGCAGGACTATGCTGGGGAAGAGGAGACCGAGCAGCGCAACGCTGCTGAGGAGTCCACGACGTAGATGTACCTAGAAGTGATCAAGCCAGGAGCTGGCACTGACGAAGTCCGGGAAGAGTCGCAACCCACTGCCCAGGATGGAGTTTTCACCACCGAGATGGTGATCGACACTCCAGCTCCCGAGTTGGGCGCAACTGAGGCTGCAACCGAGAACATCGCCTCCGAGCCTCCTCCTTCACCAGGTAACCCCGCTGCCCAGGCCACCAATGCCGCATCCGAGCCTGCAGCCGCTACTCCAACCTCCACTGCACCTGAGCCCGCATCCGCTACTCCAACCTCCACTGCACCTGAGTCCGCATCCGCTACACCGACCTCCGAGTCTGCAGAGCCGGCCAACACCGAGACCAACTCCACCACCTCAATAGTGTCTTAAGTTCCTGCACCTTTTATTCTTGAACATTTATCAGATCCCCGGTATGCCGGGTGCAGATGTAACAAATACTGTAAGGCTCCTTATGCTACTCAACTTTATTTAGTTCTCTAGCAAGACTGGCTGAATGCCGGATTGCGTTAAAATGCAAGTCCCCGAGTTGCTTTTTTCGTCCACTCGGTTCTTTTGTGTTTGCTCTTACCTGCCACTTGTGGCTTTTTTGGTTGTCGAGTCACCATATTTCATAAAACAAGTTTCTGATACTTAACCCGTCGGGGGGCTACCCCCTAGTAGGGGTAAGAATGGTGATAAAACAGAGGTAAAAGCACTGTTGGCCGGGTAGGTGGCTACCCAGGTACCCTCTATCCGGTAGTCACTATTCGGTCGTAGACTTTGAAGGCCAAGAGAAGATAAGAAGAGAGACTGTGATCGTCCGGGTAGCAATCAAGTGGTCCGAGTAAATGAGTTGCAGTCCTACTCGGGCAGAAAGTCAATGGAGTCGTTCTAACAAGATCCCACGTATCCCGTAGCCGTACAGGCGTGCGGTTCAACTTATGGAGCGCGTGATTATCCGCGCTACGACGTGGCTACAGTGAAGTAGGCGTCTGTCATGTTCTGTCACTGACAGAGGGGACAGGACGGGATGTAGGGCCTACTCTGTGTGACTGACAGGGTGGACAGGTCCTGTCAGCCGGACGGCGCGGCGACTTCTCGCACCCGCGTCAGCGAGAAGCCGGAGGCGTTCTCTACGCCACTATGGAGATGTCGCATCATCGTACCTTTTATTCTTTGTTTACTCGGCTGGGCACCAGTATATAAGGTGCCCTGCCCCCTCCTGCGCGAGAGACGTTACACGAGAGAGCATTTATTGCATGAGCAAGTGTTAGCAGTAGAGAGAGCATAGAGTGGCTACTCGGCTAAGAGGCAACTTTGTACTGTGGCTACTCAGATATCATACATACAGACAAATAGGCAGGAGTACGGGTGTTACCTCCACACGAGGGCCCCGAACCTGGGTAGTTCTTGGTGTTTGAAGTGTTTCCTGAGCGCCTCTACTCGACATGCGATCCCTCCCCGGATACCTACAGCGTCCATCGGCCCCAACCTTAAGCCATCCCATGGCATCTGTCTTTATTCATCCACGACAGTTGGCCCCCACCGTGGGGCCAGCAGCGGCGCTGGCTGGGGTTCATATTCGGACGGGACCCGTTTCTTCTTTGGGGGAGCGCGTGGTCTGTGGCCTTGTCCACATATTCGGCTCCTTCGACTTCGTCAACGACAACGCCGGCGATTTCTGCGGCAGGCCTGTGCCTGCAGGCAGCTCTATCCTTTCCTTCGACGCGCATCTGGTCTATGTCGCCACCATCGTCATCCGCGAGTTCCCGGAGGAGGTGCTCGTCGCGGAAGATCCTCCTGCTGTACTCGCTGCCCGCGGGAAGCCTACTGGCTGCTCTGCGGACAGCGTGGAGGTGATGATGACGGGCCCGACTATCGATGTCGGGAAAAGCGCGGCAGTTGCCGCTGAAGTCATCGACGAGCCGGCTGCTGCAAGGGTCCACAAGCCCTACGACATGCCCCGGAACATTCCGGGTTACGTGGCTCCTTCCACGTCCGTGGCTATACTAGTTGCTCGCGGTGGCGCCACCGAGCAGCTGGGCATGCCGCCTCCCACCGACCTCGAGCTCATGACGTTGAGGGCACAACTCGAGCAACAGCGTCAAGCGCTACCCGCGGAGGCCCAGGAGCTGGAGAAGGTTAGGCTTGAGCTTAACCTAGATCAGAACGAGTACAATAGAGCACATGGCGTTAACCTAGCAAGATAGGCATTATCCGTCGCAACTTGGGCGCTGAGCTAGCTAGGGATGGTAGGGCTGCTAGCCAAACTGCTAGTTTGAACACTGCTACTAGGCCCAAATATAGCTCCCCTGCCAAAACTCTTAGGGCTGCAGAGGCAGTTGCTGCTGAGTTGCCGCATCTCACTGGTGACGCGCGCGCTAGGCAGCAGGATAGGTTGAATGAGCTAGTGCTAGAAGCTGGCAGGTAGAACGAGGAGTTCCGGAAAGCCAATCCGGGAGCTGGCGCTTCTCAGGTCGTCCACTCACATGCGATCAGATCTATGGATCAGGCCTCATCGCTGCTTCCTGGCAATGAGAGGGACCAGAGTGTGAACTCTGGAAAGAACAAACAGATGCAGGTGTACGACCCGGCTGCCGCCGGAAAACAGCACGCTGTGGCGCGACAGCCCGGTCAGAAACACAACTCTGCAGGAGCAGGCTATAAAGCCACTAAAGCTCACAGCAAGGGGCAAGGAGGAAACCGCGCGGGAACATCTCGGCATCATGCTGCCAACCCGGTCCAGCAGAGAGTGCAGCAGCCAGCCGCTGTGCAGCCGCAGGCAGTGGTGGCAGTAGCCAACTCGGTTGTTCAACCCGGTCCCGTGCCGCAAGACCGCTACGACGATGGGTACTCGGCAATGGAGATGGCCGGGTACGCTGACCCAAGAGACATCACTTATCGTTTGGGTGACCGCATGCTGGAGCCCAGCGATGCAAGATACAAGTTGGACCGGATTAATCGGTCAGCACAGATGGAGACGAGGGGGCCACCCGTCGCAGCTTGTTTTGGTAACCGCATCATGGGGGAGCCTTCTGTGAACAAGTTCCAGTTGGCTAGAGGGACCAAGTGCTATGATGGCAGCACCAAGCCGGAAGGCTGGCTAAGCGACTATGTCACCGCCGTGCACATTGCAGGCGGCAATCGGAGATGGGCCGTGAGATACGTTCCCCAGATGCTGGAGGGCCCTGCCCGGATCTGGTTGAACAACTTGCCCAATGACAGTATCAACTGTTGGCTTCACTTCTCGGAAGCCTTCATCAGCAACTTCACCAGCACGTACAAGAAGCCGAATAGGCCACAGCAGCTTTCAGCTTGCAAGCGGAGGGAAGAGGAGACCGACCGGGAGTACCTTACTCGGTGGAGCACACTGAGGAACACCTGCGAGGGTGTGAATGACTCACAGGCAATCGCCTGGTTCGCTCAAGGCTGCAGGCATGGCAGCATGTTGTGGCAAAAGCTGCAGAGAGAGATGCCCAGTACGCTCGCCGAGACGATCAAGATAGCTGATATGTATGCACTCGGTGACCCTACTCAGCCTCTGCTCGATACTTTCGAGCCACGAAGGAAGCATCATGACGACCACAGACACCAAGATTTCCGCAACAAGCAAAGAGGTGACCGACCTGATACTCGGTGTGATGCCGAAGAAGTGAATGCTGTGAACCAAGACCCTGCGGCTGCTGGGAGTAGCCAAAGGCAGAAAACTGCTGGAGCCCAATACGGGCAGAACTAGAATCAGGGCCAAGGCATCAAGAAGCCATACAGTGCTCCTCAGCAAGGTAGCGGCAACCCAGACGCAGGAGATGCTCAGAGATTTATCTTTGAGAACATGAAAGATGGGCCATGCAGCTTCCACACTCGGCATCCGAGTAGGCCAGCCAACCACACTACCCGGCAGTGCAGCTGGTGGGACCGCATCAAGGGTGAAGGTTTTGGTCAGCTGCCCCCTCCTCCTCCTCTGCTGCTCTCGGGAGCCAGTGTGCAGCCTATCCGGGCAGCTGCTCCTAGGCCAGCAGTGAATCCGAGAAGGGAGAACGTGAACCAAGTGGCTCAGGGAGCCAACCGCAACTACAACTACGACAACCGCAATGAACGCAACCGCAACTTCTACACCCGCAACAACAACAACAATAACAACAACAACAACAACAACAACGGCAACAATGGTGGTGGAGACCGTAACCATTACCAGGAACACCATGAGAGCTACATGGTGTTCACCACCGAGCCAGACGACAAGCAGTCGCTACACAGGTGTGCGATGGAGGTGAATGTAGTGATCCCAGCTGTGCCTCACTATCTGCTCTGGTGCGAGCAAGAGATTACTTGGTCCAGAGCTGATCATCCCAAGGTGATGCCCAATCCGGGTACATATGCTCTGGTGGTGGATCCCACCTTCCTGGGGACCGCGAAGAATGTCAGGTTCAGCAAAGTGCTGATTGATAACGGCAGCAGCATCAACATCATGTACCGAGATACCCTGGAGAAGCTCGGCCTTGCCGAGAACATGCTGCTACCCAGCAGGACTACTTGCCATGGCATTGTGCCAGGAGTGTCTTCGCTTCGATCGGCCACATCTGGGTAGATGTCCTATTTGGCACCAGGGAGAACTGTCGCACCGAGTGCCTGCAGTTTGAACTAGTTGATCTTCAGAGCCCCTACCATGCTCTACTCGGTAGGCCTGCGCTCACCAAGTTCATGGCCTCAACCCATGCAGCCTACCTGAAGATGAACCTACCTGGTCCCAATGGTGTAATCACCATCTCGGGTGATTACAAGCGTTCCCTGGAATGCGCGTCTGCTCGTTCTCTGCTGGCAGAGTCCATGGTCATTGCTGCTGAGAAGAAGAAGATACACGATGTGGTTGCTATGGCTCAAGCAGCGCAAGTCGGTATGCCTGGTATGACGGGTACTCAGTGGTGCACCGGTCGGATGATAGTGCTGCGGACTGATTACGGTGCGTCAGACGGGCCCAGGAGGTTGCCGCGGTCGGATTACGTTGCACCAGTCGGATGACGGTGTGCACCAGTCGGAAGAAGCTGGTGCACATGGAGCAGCTTTCCAGGACTCCCAGGAAACCAAGAAGGTGCAGGTGGACCCTGAGTTCCCAGACCGTGTTTCCATCATTGGCGCCGGGTTGGGCGAGAAATAGGAAAGCGAGCTCATCCACTTCCTCTGTGAGAATCGGGACGTCTTCGCATGGTCTAATGAGGACTTGCCGGGTCTCCCGAGGGCTTTGGTTGAGCACTCGCTACATGTGCGTCATGATGCCAAGCCAGTTAAGCAGGCTATGCGCCGCTTTGGTGGTGAGAGGAGGAAAGCTATCGGTGATCAGGTCACCAAGTTGCTGATAAGCGGATTCATCATGGAGGTGCTGCATCCGGATTGGTTGGCCAACCTGGTTATGGTTGAGAAGAAGAAGGAAGATCCCAAGGCCGATACTGCATGGCGCATGTGCGTGGACTACACCGACCTGAACAAGGCCTGCCCCAAGGACCCATTCCCGCTACCCCGCATAGATCAGGTGATCGATTCCACTTCCGGGTGTGAACTTTTGTCTTTCATTGATGCCTACTTAGGTTTTGTCACGACCCCGGACCCCAAGATATACATACTGTTATGTGCTCCTAGTCATGGACCCACAAGGGCTTCAGGGTTACCAGCCCCGGCCGCAACAAACAACGGCAGGCAGACTGGATTCATCGGCACGTAGTCCAGATCCCCAGTCTACTACTCCTTGTGTCCATGCTATTCATAACCAACTATGCATATCAAAGCGTCCACGAATTGTATGAAAATGAAGGAAACGGGACCAAAGCTATACAGAGATGCTATGTGTCCAGAAAGTGCAACAAAAATCGAGGGTTACTGGGGTTACCTCGCCCCAGGCCGATCACATCGACAGGCGGGCTCGGACATGGATCATCGGCTCCACAACCCCTCGACTGCGACAACTATGCAGGCATAGCCAAAACTGTATAACAATGAGCTCGAAACCAACAACCGATCAAAGCAGTACTCTAAACATGGAAGCTGTATTAAACAGGTGTTACTAGAGTATAGCTTACAAACAGAGGTCACACGACCCAACATTACATCATACAACAGAAGACAAATTATGTTGCTAATCAACAAGAACCAAAAAGGCCTAAGAGGCCGCAACATAAGGCGACGTCCCAGCCCATAGATTCCAGGCTGCTACCTGGGAACCCCAAACTACTCGTCGATGTCCACGTTGAATCACCACCGATGGAGTTCTTCTCCTGAACCAAAATTATGCAAACCTGAGTACGGGAGGTACTCAACAAGACTTAGTTAACCTATTATATATCTGCTAGTTTCTGAAAGGGTTTTATGAAAGGCTGATTTGCGTAAAGCAATCTTTGTTTTCCAAATCGAGGAAGAATAGCACGTCTTGTAGAGGGTTTTCAAAACAGATGAGAATGGACTCAACTCTTGTAGATCTTCATCTTTTGAAACCACCAACTTCATTTCCCAACATCTCACTTGCTACAAGGATCACCCCTCTCGGCATCTCCGAGGAGGCACCCTTCATTCATTGTCAACATGTTTTACGTCATGTTCAAGTTGTCTATGGTCTCTACCTTCACCAAGTGGTCCATAACCGTGGACACGGCTTTTCGAAAAGATTGCCCTGCAGGGATGTACACTTTACCCACACGTACCAACCGACTCTTAGCGCCACGCGGTGACGCTCTTCCCAAGGGAGCGCGGCAGAGGGTGGTTGGCCACGACCTTTACCTTGTCGAGCCCTATCCATGAGTCAACCTAAACAGGGCCACCCCGTCAACAGGGAGTTGGCCACCTCCTGACGGCACCTGTTCTGTGAGTCGGGATCAAGATCCGTGTACGTCCATCACTTGTCCCGGTCACGCCCTAAACACCTCCAAAATGTTTTTGACTCACACGCAGATGGAAATCCCAAACTACGTGACTCACGGATAGAACCAAACAAGTTAGTTAGTCGAGCGCGGTTACTTAGACCCCGCGTGTGGTTGCACTCTCAGTCTTGGCTTCCGCCCGACACCTTAGTCCTAGGGGTGGCAAGTATAGGACGAACAACCACTTCCCAAGTGGCCTCCTATCCAAGCCTTAGTCAGGTTAAACACACATAGCTCATCTTTCCACGTTATCCTGCCTTACTAGATTCATCCGCAACTCTGATTCATCAACCGGATGGAGCAGAGCTAAGCAAGTATGCAAAGCTAAGCATAGCATATATAAGGCTCTGGCGATGCGCACAATCAAATCTAGGCGGCGAGGAGCAGTGGATCATGGTATTTTGGCTATGCAAAGTATAGGAGGACACTACCTACAGACACCAAATACTTGGAATCGAATGCAAATACGAGAACCAAAAGTCATTGGAAAACATATATGAGCAGATAAGAGGTTATGCTTGCCTTCCTTAAAAGAAAACCAAATAAGAATCTTCTAGAATAAGTGCTTGACTTGTTGGTTAAGATCAAGTATTCACCACAGGATTGCTGGCCTTCTCTTCGGAGTCACGTTCTACCGAGGGGGAAACAACACCGAAACAAAGAAGAACAGTCAACCATGGCATCGATGCAATTCGCAATATGTATGCATGAGCAAGTTAATGCACTGAAATAAATCCCTAAACATGTTTGTTGGGTTGCTAGGGTTCGTATGTCAGTTATGCGTTTTTACTGGAATTTGCCCGAAATGGACCCCGGAGGGGCAATTCGGACGATTCTGAAAGTGAGTACAATTTTAAAAGCTCAAATGAGGTTGAAAACATCATAACTATATTCCATTTGTCATTTTGAGCAATGTGGTATATAACTTTTAATTTTCTAATTTTAGTGAATACAAACTTATTTTTTCTATTTTTAAAAGAATAAACAACATTAAATAACAGCCATTTTTCAACTTTCTCAAACATGATTGAAAATGACATATTTGGATAGATAATATTTTTAGGATCATTTCCATACTTTCCTTTTATTTTTATGATTAATAAAACAATAGTTATTAATTATACGAATTTATTCATTTTCTGTAAAAAATAACCATTTTCTGGAAATTAGGGAAATTGGATTTGTGACGTCACGATGGTGTCACTGTGACATCACTAGGAGGAGCTCTCCTATGCTGAACATGCAATCGATCGATTCCACCCGCGAATTTCAAATCGAAAGGCATCACGGCACGGAGGGGGACATGCTGAACGCGTGGGTGGCGGAGAGTTCACCAAATGGTCGCCGGAGGAACTCCGACGAGCACCTCCCGCGGTGGCCGGAAATGGCGCACGGAGGCCGTGATGTACAGAGGAAGAGGGGACAAACGGAGAGCATGGAGAGGCTCACCACGGCGCGCTGGAGCTCGTGGGATGATCGGAGAGGGCAGGGGCGGTCGGAGTCGGCCGCATCGAGTCCGGCGGCCGGCGGCCGGACATCAGGAAGATGGCCCCAATTCGGCCATCTTGTAGCTTCTCCGCGACCCTAGTTTCACAGGGAGGAAGAGGGAAGGGTACCGGAGCTCTTGGGGTTGATGGAGAGATAATAACCCGGTAGGCCAATTCCATGGTATAACCCGGCCCAAAGGACGCTGCGCAGGATCCGGCTAAGGATAAAGAAACTTCTAGACGGCCCAAGGTTTATAGGCCTTGTAACCCGGATTGTGGGTTGCAGTAAGGAAAGCTAGGGTTTGTAAGCGGTGTTCGGGTAGGACTCAAGCTGCGCCTTGGAGGGCAAGCCGGGTAGGGGGACGGGTGCTTTATAAACCGGCCCTAGGCTTAGTTTAAGAGAGATCCAAGTAGTAATCATATCGCCGAATATCAAGTATCCATTGTACACAAAGAGATCGAGTTAATAAAGCGAGATTGGAGACCCGGTGACTTCATCGCCGACTACCAGATTGAATTCCATCATGTTTTCCTCTGAGCTAAATCCTCTCCCAAACGCCTGTGTCGACTTGCCCCAAGATCAGTTACCCCTGGTAACATCTGCCGTGATCATCCCACGACAGTTGGCGCCCAACGTGGGGCCTGCGTCCAAAGGTGTTTACATCACGGGAGAAGCTCGGAAAAGCATGAGGAACCTCGTCGTCGGAGAGATCTACGACGACCACAAAGGGGAGAAGGTGGTGGACGACTCCGGCTGGGGGCCAGAATCGGATCACCTCGAATCCGGATCTGTCGTGACAATCGGCGAGATCAACATCTTCGTCGGTATGGTACGTATGTTTGGCTTAAAAGGACAATATCATGTACATGTTACAGGAACTTCTAGCAGGGATAAAGAAACACCAAAGCAAACGGTAGATTCGGTTTCCTCGGCCGTTCCGGGATACCTGAGATGGGCGGAACAGGAAGTAACGTGGAGCAGAAGGGATCACCTGGAAGGAATAGAACGCCCAGGAACCTTGGCGTTGGTGGTCGCGCCGCAGGTCAATGGTTATGAGTTGAAAAAAGTCTTGATGGATGGGGGAAGCAGTATTAACATCTTGTATTGGGAAACCTTCTTACGTATGAACCTCAAAGAATCCCAGCTGCAGAAAAGTTCAACAGTTTTTCATGGAATTGTGCCGGGTCACTCAGCGCGCCCTGAGGGAAAGATCACATTGGAGGTTGCTTTTGGAGAATCAATGGATAATTATCGAGTTGAGTGGCTCACGTTTGAGGTGGTCAAGTTGCGTAGTCCTTATCATGCGTTGTTCGGAAGACCGGCCTACGCTAAGTTCATGGCCAGACCGTGTTACGTATATTTACAGCTAAAAATTCCGGGTCCTAAGAGGACCATCACCATACAAGGAAGTAGGGATATAGCGGCTGAGTGTGATGAAGGAGATTCAGTGATGGCTGAGCAGGCTTGCAGAAAAGAAGAACTCAAGTATTACCGATCCCAGGTGGATCCGGATGATGGAACAACGTTGAGAAGGCCGGATTCTGAGGATGGAAGAGTGAAATTCAAGGCAGCACAGGACACCAAGAAAGTGGATTTTGTTGAAGGTGATCCCACCAGGCAGTTTACTATAGGGTCTAATCTGAAAAGCGGGCAGGAAAAGGCGCTGGTGGAGTTTATTCGTTCTAATGCGGACGTATTCGCTTGGACACCCAGCGACATGCCGGGTATCCCCACGGAGTTGGCAGAGCATAGTTTGCATGTAGATCCCAAGGCCAGGCCCGTGAAGCAGGGCTTGAGAAAGATGAATGAGGAAAGAAGGAAAGCAATAGGCGAAGAAATTGCGCGGCTATTAACAGCAGGCTTCATCATGGAAGTGTTCCACCCGGAGTGGCTGGCAAATCCGGTTCTAGTAATGAAAAAGACCAACGAGTGGAGGATGTGCATCGATTTCACAAGTCTCAACAAGCATTGCCCAAAGGATCCGTTCGCACTACCAAGGATAGACCAAATAATAGACGCAGTAGCTGGGAGCGACTTGTTGTGCTTCCTGGACGCATATTCGGGGTACCATCAGATTAAACTCAAAAGGGAGGATTGGGAGAAAACATCGTTCATAACCCCTTTTGGAGCCTTCTGCTACAAAACAATGACGTTTGGACTGAAGAACGCAGGCGCAACCTACCAACGGTGCATTCAGAAGTGCTTCGAAGACCAAATTGGACGCAATGTCAATGCTTACGTGGATGACGTGGTTGTCAAGACCAGGAAGGCAGAGACATTTATAGACGATCTAAAGGAGACGTTCAAAAATCTAAGGAGATATCAGATGAAGCTCATCCCGACAAAATGCGTATTTGGGGTTCCAGCTGGGAAGTTACTCGGCTTTATCGTTTCCGAGAGAGGAATTGAGGCAAACCCGGACAAAATCAAAGTTATCCAAAGTCTGAGAAAGCCGGAAAATCTGAAGCAGGTCCAAAAGCTTACAGGCTGCGTAGCAGCCTTGAGCCGGTTTATATCCAGGTTGGGAGAAAAGGCAATGCCCCTGTACCGGCTCTTGAGGAAATCCGACAAATTCGTATGGGATCAAGAGGCGGATGAGGCATTCGAGGCACTAAAAAAGCAGTTATCTGAAGCACCAGTATTAGCGGCCCCGGGCCCTAAAGAACCTATGTTGTTATATGTTGCGGCTGGCCCCAAAGCCGTCAGTGCAGTAGTGGTTGTGGAACGCAAAGAGGACGGAAAGGGTTATCCGGTTCAGAGGCCGGTTTACTATGTCAGCGAGGTATTGTCTGAGGCGAAACAGCGTTACCCGCATTGGCAGAAGCTGGTTTTCGGGGTCTTCATGGCCAGCCGGAAACTAAAGCCGTACTTCCAGGAGCACCCTATAACAGTAGTCAGCTCAATACCAATGGCGGATATCATCAGAAACTCGGATGCAACCGGAAGAATAGCCAAATGGGCGATAGAGATGGGGGATTATCACATCAGCTACGAGCCTAGGTCGGCAATCAAATCACAGGCCTTGGTGGACTTTGTCAATGATTGGACACACACAGGCATGGCTACCATAGTTCCAAACTCCGAATCATGGATCATGCATTTCGACGGATCGAAACAGTACGAGGGCTCAGGAGCTGGAGTGGTGCTAACGTCACCCAAAGGAGACAAGTTGAGTTATGTATTACATATTCACTTTGATTGTTCCAACAATGTAGCCGAGTACGAGGCCCTATTGCATGGCTTAAAAATAGCTAAGGAGATGAACATTAGGAGGATACGATGCTTTGGAGATTCGGATCTTGTGGTACAACAGGTGTCAGGAACTTGGGATAGAAAGGATGCAACTATGGCGGCATACCGCAGAGAGGTCGATAGGGTAGCCGGATGTTTTTCCGGGTATGAGGTGGAGCATATAGACAGGAGAAAGAATGAGGCAGCCGACGCCCTAGCCAGACTCGGCTCCCGCAGAGAACCGGTTCCACCTAACGTATTTTTGGACGAATTATGGCGACCATCAGTTAAAACAGAGTCTGAGGAAGAGCTAGCAAATCAAGACCCGGGCTTGGAGCTCGTGGCCACTGTACGCGCTATTCCCGAGTGGACAGAACCTTTTTTGGCCTACCTATCACGAGGCGAGTTGCCGCAGCAGGAGGTATTAGCAAGGCAAATTTTGCGACGAGCAAAGGGATATTCTATTATTAATGGGGAGTTATATAAGAGAAGCGCTACGGGGGTCTTCCTGCGCTGTGTGGCACCAGAGGAAGGCCGACAGATCCTCAAGGAGATTCATGAAGGTGATTGTGGGCATCACGCGTCTACAAGGTCACTTGTGGCCAAGGCTTATCGACACGGGTTTTTCTGGCTCACGGCTCTGGCAGATGCGGAACGATTGGTAGCAAGGTGTGACGGATGTCAAAGGTACGCCCGCCAAATCCACGTGCCGGCTATGGAATTACGGACCATCCCGCTAACTTGGCCGTTCGCCGTCTGGGGTATGGACATGGTTGGCCCCTTTCATATGTCACCTTGCAAAAAGACACACTTGTTGGTAGCTATCGATAAGTTTACCAAGTGGGTAGAAGTTATGCCAGTCACTAATTGTGAAGCAGCTACAGCAGTCAAGTTCCTGAAAAGAATTATCTATCGGTTCGGGTACCCTCACAGCATAATCACCGACAACGGAACCAACATGTCCCTTGGCGAGATGGAGAAGTTCTGTGGTAACAACGGAATCCGGCTTGACGTAGCATCGGTAGCTCATCCACAGGCCAATGGACAAGTAGAAAGGGCGAATCAAGAACTGCTTCGCGGACTAAAGCCACGTCTACGAGTCCCCTGTATTAGGGCTGCTGGTGCATGGGTCGAAGAACTTCCTGTTGTGGTTTGGGGTATCAATACAACACCTAACAGATCCACTCAAATGACGCCGTTCTTCATGGTATATGGCGCGGAGGCAGTGTTACCGAGTGACATTATTCATGATTCACCGCGAGTGTCAGCTTACGTTGAAGTGGAGAACGAAAAGAGCCGGCAGGACGCCGTGGATATGTTAGAAGAACAAAGGGAACAAGCCCTGGAAAGATCAGCGATATATCAGCAGGATCTACGGAGGTATCATAGCCGGCGTGTGAAAACCCGGGTCTTCCAGGAAGGAGACCTAGTTCTGCGTCTGGTTCAGTCAAACGAAGGAAAACACAAGTTATCACCACCATGGGAAGGACCATTTATCATAAGCAAGAATTTACACAATGGGTCATATTACTTGGTAGACGCAAGGGAAGAATCGGCCACGGGTAATGACACCGCTCATACCACTTCGTCTATGCGAGAAAGAGACAGACCGTGGAACGTGGCCCAGCTACGCCCGTATTATACTTAGCAAGGATTATATTGGCACGTGGAATTAAATGATGTAACAGGCAGCAGGTTTCAGACGCACTCTTTTCCTATCCAGGGCACCCTTGGGGACTGGACGGGTTTTTAATGAGGCGGCTTGCTGACCTAATTTTTCATATCAAATAAAGAGGTGATTATCGAGAATAGAGGTGATCATAAATTGAGTCTTATACTTTCAGCATGATGCGTATATTTAGGTCTTGAGGGCTGGTTGCTTGGATAAGCGCAGTTGCAAACTCAAAAGACCCGGCCTCGATGCCTATGAGTTATAAGGGCCGATTACTCGCAAACGAGTACGGCTGCAATCTTATAATCGGACAAAGAAGTCCAAATTTCTTGGCTATTCTTACTTAAGCTCGATGTGACTCGCACTAAAGTGGCACGATTTGTTCGCTTACGATTACAGGCAGCCATGAAGCCCAATGGGACTTGCCTGACCTCGTTTTCGTATAGATGTAATAACATGGTATCCACGCGAAAGCCGGCTTACAGTACAAGATAGTCAAAAGGGTCATCTAAACCACAAGTTATGTAGAGTACAAGGCTAATAGCCGGAAACTCAATGATTATTAAGCATAACTTCAAACCCTATGTGAAACGACTCTGGGGCCTTTGCGAATTCGGCAGCAGGCAATTTGTTTTCCTCTAAAAAGTCACGTGCCCTAGACCCGGAAGACCGGGTCAGGGGGACTTGGGTCTTGGAAGGGAAAAATTGCATAGTTGTTTGATTTCCAACAAACCCAAACATCCGGGTCTTGGGGACTTGGGGACTTAGAAGCAAGTCCGCTTGACAAACACCCATATAACCCGGATGCCGAGTCTCACAAAGGGAAAAATAAAGAATGTCGGATATCAAGATCCAAGAAAGTTGCATATCAAAAATAAAGAATGTCGGATATCAAGAACAAAGAAAGTTGCATATCAAAAATAAAGAATGTCGGATATCAAGAACAAAGAAAGTTGCATATCAAGGGTAAAGAAGGTTGGATATCAGGAGCAAACGAGTTCAAAAGTAGATAGATTTCAGCCAGAAGAGGCACAAGGCGCATCAGGAGCTTAGAGTGCATTACAAAATTTCACCAAAGAGTATCAAAGGTGCACAAGCGCACCATTCAAATAATAATTGTTTCAACGGCACATCAGCCGACTAACGAGTACGAAGTGGCAGATATTACTCGGCACTCTAGGCCGTCGGGTCCATCTTGGCCTTACCCTTGCCGTCACTTGGGGTAGCAGCCCTACTCGGATCAGCAGCACCGCCGGCTCGCGCTGGTGGAGGGACGATAAGTGTTGAGGTAGCGGGCGCAGAGTCGGCTTCAGCCTTCTTCTGTGCAGCTTCTTTCGCATCTTGGCAACGTCTTCCTTCCATCGGGCAAGCATATCGAATGGCTTGGGGCGATCTGCTTTAATGACTTTGTCGTCAGCATCATATGCAGGAAGAATAGTGTCAATGATCAGGCTATCGGCGATCACACTGGCCGGGTGACGAACTTCCTTTTGAACGGCTTTGAAATCCTTCGGCGAAAACTTGGACCCGTCCTGATTGAACTCCGGAAACCCGGCTATCATTTTGGCCGGTTCTAGCTTTGGAACATAAGCTTTAGCCAGGGCAAGTCCCCGGGTTACCCCAAAACGGCAGGATGAGCGCTTCCAATGCCAAATCCATTCAGGAATGGTGGAGCAGGCCTCCAGCAACTTTTTCATGCTACCCGGCGCAGCGCACGGCAGTCGTAGCTCATCAAGAATCCATCCAACGCCGGCGCCAAGTTGCCGGATAGTATCTTTAATCAGTTGCAGTTTGGCGGTATCATCTTCTTCTTCAGGGGCAGCTTCACCCGGACCTGTTGAAAAGCAAGGAAAGTAACGAGTAAGAAATCCGGTTATCCAACCAAATGAAACATGGGTCATAATCGCCAAGGTTCAGAAATTGTACCAGTTGCGACGCGATAGATATCAGCAATCTGCACCGAAAGAGTCGTCAGCCTATCTTCAGCTATATGAGCCCTTTTTCTGTATTTCCTTGTGATTTTTCCGCTTCTACGCGCCTCAGCTTCCGCTGCTTCGCGCAGAGCGGTCTCCTTCTCAATACGTTTGGCAGCTTTGGCCAGTTTCTTCTCAGATTGCGCAGCAAAGTCCTAGATGGATAACACAAGGAAAAAGGGTTAATTGGAGCCATTGCATAAAGTTCCAAGCAAATCAATCAGTAATTCACTCGGAACTTGGGGACTATACAAGGATGCAGATGATATTGCTCGGGCTTACCTTGTGCTTGGTTATCAAGGCGTCTAAAATATTTTCTTCGTCGGACCTCAAGGTGTAGAGGGCGTCAAGCATTTGGGCAAACGTCATGTCTTCAGGACGAATTCGTGAAGGACCGGCAGATTGGTCTTCTGGTTGAAGGAGTTTTTCGACTTTTGGGGTCGAAACCCGGATCGTCTGGGTATCCGGGTTAGGAGAGCCCGGCTTGGTCTCTAAGATAATGTCCTCGTCTACCTCTTCAGAGGATTTGGGGGATGTGGTCTCCGGCTTAGCCGGGTCCTTGAAGGGGTCTTGTTCTTGCCCGTCCTCAACCTCGTCGTCAGCTTCAGCATCCGTGTTAATGTGCGGCTCCTCCCCGCCTTGCCTTTTTGCTTCAGGAATTTCCGGGTCATCAGTGGTCACTTGGGCACTCAAAGGGGAAAAGGAAAGAGTGGTCAGTAGTACATATTAAAGAGTTAATAAGTGTAAAAGGGTATCAAGTAAAGGACCTTTACCCGGTGTTTATGGCATAATCCGGCGGGAGCTCGCTGCTAGAGGCGGACGAAGTTGTCAATGGTACCGGCTGCGGTACCCGGAATTGCCCCGCGTGTGGGTGGTTAGGAGATGGATGGCGCTGAGGTGGAGGAATGTTGGCTCGGTGAGCAGGGGAAGTGGGGATACCCGGGTTAAGGGGATCGTCCCCCGGGGAGGTCCGGGTTACCCTGCGCTTAGCCGAGAGGAGATCCTTCAAGAGTGGTGAGTGTGACAACCGTTCATTAAGGATGCGCATAGTTTCGAAGGAGTAAGGTCAGAAGACATGGAGGAGAAAGGAACCTTTGCAATCACCCCTCTGGCCTTCCTCTTGTTTCCGACTGTGACTTCCTGGTCGGATTCGGTGGCCTCCGGGTCATACTCTTCTTTTTCTTCCTCGTCCTCCAACCCTGAAAGCCGAGTATGTATCAGACAAGAAGAAATATGGGTGATAGGAAAGTAGTATAGGTAAAGGGCTAATGTAAGATTTGGGAAAGCACCTTCGTCATCATCGGCCGGTTCGTCCTCCACTTCCGGGTCTTTGGACGGGGGGGAGGTTTCGATCCTCCAGAAGGGATCTTCAGCCTATGATTGAGGAGGTGAAAGCAAGAGTCAGAGGCAGTATCAAGTTAAAGTATTGAAATAAGTTGTGGGGACCGGGTCTTACTGCTGGAGCCGGGTTTTCTCGACTGAATGGGGGTAACCCGGCAATATTCCTTATCACCTCTAGATTCTCTGTCAGGAAGCCTTTGATGGTCTTGATGGTGTCGCCGGTTGTGAAGTTCTTAGTGGAATATCGGAGCGCGTCTGTGGTGTGCCCAGAGTACTCGTGCATCAACTTGGAGCGAATGGAGTTGGGTTGGATCCTGAAATCCACCCAGGTCTTCAGCAAGTTGAGCCCAAGAAGGCCTTGGGCCGATAAAACGGCCAACTTAGCCAGCAAAGGCTGGATCGCCTCCCTGTCCGAGTCAGGGGCAAAGGCGCTGAAAGATTCGGAAGGCTCGAGGAGACTCTCCGAGTAACCCGGTAGCTTCCTTTCGCCGTCCGAGGAGGTATCATGGCAATAAAAGAAAGACAATTGCCAGTTTTTGACGTGGGAGTTTAAGTTGAGAGTGGGCATTGGTGAGTGCTTGCGGCGCTGGATGGATACCCAGCCGCAAGTAAGAAGTGTTCCGTTACTGCTTTCGCAGCACGGCTTGCACTGGAATAGTTCAATAAAAAGGGTCAAACTTGGCGGAACGCACAAGTATGATTCCGATAGAACGATGAAGTGGGTAATATTTAGGATGGAATTGGGCCCTATGTCAAATACCCGGAGCCCGTAGTAGTTTGGGACCTCTCGGAAGAAAGGGTGACCCGGAGGACGGAATCCCCGGGTCACGTGCTCAATGAAGCAAATTACCTCACTGTCGGCAGGAGTGGGACGGGTCTCGTCGCCTGGTGCCCTCCAGTGTATGTCCTTCTGAGAGGGGAGGATCCCTAGTTCGGCCAGCTCGTCCAACTTGTCCTTTGTTACTGTGGATCGACCCCAATTGGCCGATATGGTTTGGGTAGTCTTTGCCGGAGCAGGCTGTTTCCCTTTCCTTTTTGGAGCCATGGGGTTAACCTGCAAAACGCGAGAAAAAGAGGTGTAGGAAATAAGACTCGGAAGTGTTGGATTATCCGAGTTTGAAATATTCGGAAAATGTGAAGACTAAAAATATCTGGGTAACGCATCCCGGAGCACAGATTGCGAGATGTCCGGGTATCGGGTACGGCTGTGGAAATCATTGGTCACTTACGTGTTGAGGTGAGTTTGGGGCGCACGGATGATTGCCCATGTCTCTACTGCAAGCAAAATAACTGGAAAAGGAGGATTTTCCGGGTGTTAATGATACGCGCGGAAGTTTGGACGAAATGGATCTAGGTTAGGAGAACTCGCGAGTGATTTTACGAAGAAATTGGAGATTAATGGCGGTAGGGTGGTGGTATGAGATCATCCAACAAGTTATTGAAGAAGCTAGCAAGTATCTAAGCGGTTTAATTCAACGCGGTAAGAACAACGGCTCGCGGATCGACCTAGATCCAATCTGGAGTGAATCTAGAAATTGCAAGGACAAATTGCTGGGTGCGAGAAGCTTACCAGAGGGGATCGGAGTAGTGCGTGGCGGCGGCGAATAGCGTGATAAGAATGCTCCTTTGTGATTGCCGGCCAGACACTCGCAGATTCGTCGGTGAGGGTCGACGGCGGCATGGAACCAATTGCAGCGGGGCGCGGCCTGCGATAGGATGGATCCAAAGACGAGCGCAGGGTTTCTGTGGTGGTGCTCCGTGAGTTCGAGCACGGAAGCGAAGAGAAGAAGGAGGAGAAATGAGCCGTTGGGATTAGGTTAACCCCTGAGTGCTTATTTATAGAGCGCGGCAGGGTAAGCCTAGGCCAACGGGCGAAAACCGGGAATTGCGGATAAAACGTGTCTGCCCGGATTTTTCGAGATATACGTTAAATGTTAGACGAGATTTCCGGGATAGATGTGACCTAAATCTCTTTCGTGATTACCGGATCGGAAAAACGAGTAATGGGTTTGGAGAAAAGCCGGGTTGCTATGCGGCCACCATGGAGTTAGGCCTAGCCGTTTATCAGAGCAACCTAACCCGGCCTTCGTGAAGTGGTGAGTTTGGTATTTTTGCAGGGAATAGCGTGCGCTTCGAAGAAAATCTAGAGAAGCCCAAGATATTCTGGGGACTACTGATGGAGAGATAATAACCCGGTAGGCCAATTCCATGGTATAACCCGGCCCAAAGGACGCTGCGCAGGATCCGGCTAAGGATAAAGAAACTTCTAGACGGCCCAAGGTTTATAGGCCTTGTAACCCGGATTGTGGGTTGCAGTAAGGAAAGCTAGGGTTTGTAAGCGGTGTTCGGGTAGGACTCAAGCTGCGCCTTGGAGGGCAAGCCGGGTAGGGGGACGGGTGCTTTATAAACCGGCCCTAGGCTTAGTTTAAGAGAGATCCAAGTAGTAATCATATCGCCGAATATCAAGTATCCATTGCACACAAAGAGATCGAGTTAATAAAGCGAGATTGGAGACCCGGCGACTTCATCGCCGGCTACCAGATTGAATTCCATCATGTTTTCCTCTGAGCTAAATCCTCTCCCAAACGCCTGTGTCGACTTGCCCCAAGATCAGTTACCCCTGGTAACATCTGCCGTGATCATCCCACGACAGGGGTCCTTGGCTCTCTGCGGGGCGGCCGGAATCGGTGGCAAAACGACGGCCGGCGGTGAGCTTGAGTGCGGGCAGGGTTTCGGACGTGAGGGAGTTACAGAGAGGTAGAGGGAGCTCGAGGGAGATGGGGGAGCGCCGGGTCCTTATCCTCCCTCACACGAAGCAGCGACAGCGAGGATCCCCTCGCGGGATCGATGGCAGGAGCAGCTCCACCGAGCTGCTTACCGTCCGGAGGAAGAAGACAAGGGGTGGTTTTTCAAAAACCCCCTAAAGTTTTGGAAAATTTCAACAAGGCCCTTTTCTCTTTTAAAACAGGACATAAAACAGAGGTTTTGGGGCCTTTTTGCAAATAGAAAAATTTCCAAAAATACGTTTTGGAAACCTTAGAAAATTTCCAACCTCACCATATCTTTGTTTGGTGAAATTGAATTATTTTTCAGCACAAAATTTTGGACCCCATTTTAAGTACTATTTGTGGGACTTTTCTCAAACCAAATTAATTCACAATTTAAATTGGTTAAAACATGATTAAATTTTATTGATTCATGCATGTATGAGATGAACACAATACCACACCCTATTGTAGCAAAAATTGGGATGTTACGAATCTACCCCCCTTACGAGAATCTCGTCCCGAGATTCCCGAAGGAGAAGAAAGAAGGAACACCGGTTTTGAACGATCTTCTTGAACCTTACGACTCTTTTCTCAAAGAGGTTGATCTGTAGCACTTGTGAAGATATCCAGCGGCTACATCTTAGATGAGAGGGAAAACTCTTAGGAAATAATCTCCACGAAGATCGAGTATCTCATGGGTAACTCATGACAAGAATGTTCGTAAAGAACTTTTGAGCTAACATGCATGAAACACATCAAGATAACGGAGGGAATAAGAGAAGATTTCAAGTTTTTAGGACCATGGTTCTTGAAAGGTTTTAGAATATGAGCTTTGCACAAGACTTTAAATCCTTTTGGAAAAGAAAGGTTGGACAACTTATGACATCGAGGTTTCTTCAAAATAGATTACCAAGATGGAAAGGATTGTCTAGGATATCACAAAGTAATATCCGTAGACGAGGGAGAACACGAGAAAAAACTGTAATCGTGCGTCAGAGGGAATTTGATACATGATCATGTTCACTCCTCGGAGTGGACACGGAAGATAACGGAACTTTTCATTCCGTCAAAGTTTGTCGAAAACTTTGTCAAAGATCGGGATGTTACTTCACAACAAAAGATGAGTAACCAAAAGAATGTTATAACACCGTAATTAAGGAGGAATTCTTGGTCACACCATAAGAATGGACAACCAACGAGGGATTGAAACACCGGAAGAAAATAAGGAATCTTTTTTCCTATTGTGGGTTAGACGTAGAAATACATCTATCACATGGTTAAGATCCCATGGCTGAAGTGACTGACAAATTCACACAATGTGTGAGAAAAATAGAACTTCAAGTACAAACAACTTGAAAAAGGGAACTGATCGAAAGCGGTTACAAAACACCACGAGATAGTTCTCATGATGAACTTGTTTCCACTAAGACAAAGGTTTTGGAGGTTCAACGGAGAGATATTGGAAATATCAACTTCCAAGTTTTCCTTGATGTTCTAGATACAGACAACATGCTCACGACAAGCCTTCTATAGGTCATCAAGTGAAAGTATAACTCCGGTTTGGAAGAACGGTGAGGAAAATTTGTTACCACGAGCCACACAAGAATTCTCATGGGGAGTGGCTGTTGTTACGGATTCAGAGGGATATGACATTAGGTCTTCCGGCTAATTGTGTCAACCACAACATCAACCATGCCGGATTTTTGAATAGACCTAATTCAATACCCTTGAGAAGACACCAACCATTATTGCTGCTTGAGATTCAGCTCTGGTTAGTGGATTTATAGCTCAGGCTCGGTATGTTTGAGCGAAGAGATTTGCACCGTTTACCAACAAGATACATATGCTGGATTCTCAAGATATGGACTATGATGCCAAGCTCAAGAAGATGAGCAGGATTATGGAACCCATGTATTAGCAACTTGTGGAAGACGGTTGCACGGACATGACTTACTTACAAAGAAACACATCGGAATCCTTGTTGGGGAGACGATACAAAGATAACGAAGTTCTTAAACTTCTTCTCTTTCAACGAAAGATCAGTCAGTGGCTTGGTGTGGATACAAACTTCTTCATGTGATAGAGGTATCAACCATCCATATCTAGAATAGTCCGCACATGCATGGCCAACTTGGGATTATTCCCGGAGGAACCAGAAAACTATACTCGGGCCCATGGCGACAACTTTCACCATAAACACACGAACCCGAGAAAGTCACTTTGAACATCCAGAACACAACTTCGTGATGACACAAAGCTGGTTCTCGAAAGTTTCCAACATTATTGTCAATTGTTCAACATGAACCTCTTGTGACGCCCCGAGATCGGGCACTATGCAGATTTCAGCATTCCCGCCAAATCCGCATAATAACCGATTCCAGGTTGCCACTTATGATAACATTACAACAGTTCACGAATATTCCACAATTACAACAGAAACAGATAGATACAAGATGACTCAAACGAGCCAGGGATACAACTGATACAATACAAAGATCCAAATAACAGCGGAAGAAACAACACATCGTCCGTCTACGGACAAGATACAAATTGGACTAAGAGTCCTGAAGATAACCGAGAGCGTCCAATCCCTGCCCAGGCCAAGCCGGAGGGATTCCCAAGCTAACGTCGTCAGACTTCAAACCTGTTGACTGCAATGTTGAATATGCAGCCACGAAAAAGATTCGTGGGTCAGTACGGTTAAGTACTGGCAAGTGGATAAACCATACTCACAAGATACCGGCGTAGCCAGTCATCACAAGATACAAATACTTTGGGATCAACGGAAAGGAGGGGATTATTGCAATTAAGCGACAACGGGCTGCACTAACCAACTACAGAGAGATACTACAACTTCCGGCTAACAGAAAGAAGATAAGATCGAGTATCGTAACCAACTGAAAGTAGCTCCAAACAAACCCATCCTGGATCTCGCCCCTTATCCAAAGAAGCAATCCGAGGATAACTCACACAGTTGGATTAATGATTAATGGATCAGGTTGTTGTGTCAATAAGACTATTACTAGTCAAGTTATTATCATTAGGTGTAAGTTGTCTGAGTACTTGTTAGCCAGTACTTTCACCAAGTCGTCACATAACCGCGGACAACACGGCTTCTCGAGAAGATTTATCCCTGCAGGGTGTGCTCCAGTACCCGTACACACTCAAGCCACCAACTAAAACTCAGGTTGGCTTGACACGACCCAAACCATCTCTACAACCCATCCTAGGAGCCACGGAGCTATAAGGTCCCAGCCACGCAGCCGAATACTCAGCGCAGGTGTGCAAAACTCCCGCAGGACACAACACCCCGGCACTACAGGCCTCGCCCTATATGCATCATCATCATCATCAGTAACCATGGGTGATCAACCCATTATGCAAGGAGCAAATGGAACACCCGAACTAAGTGTGGCTCTTCGGACAAGCTGCAGATCAGGTCTAAGTCGAGGGGGGTCCCATACTACCACCCGGATGCGGTGAGCACGCTCATCATGGATCAGTAGACAAGACCCTTTTCCTATTAGGGTCGACACTAGCAGGCCTCAAAACCACTTAGGGCCTCCTGCCGGTGCCTTATCAGCATAATATTAATAACAGGTTGATTGATTAACATCGAGCCCCCAGAACATAAGAATAGTAACTGAAAGTAACGGGTAACAGACTCGAGCAAAACAACCTAAGCATGCTAGTAAGACACGGGCACAAGCAAGGGTTATAGGTATGGAGGTGAGGCAATAACAAGGTTAAGGGATTCATGTGATGGGTTCGTAACAGAAACAACTACTACTAAGGCTAGCAGAAAAGAACAACGGAAAGAATCGGTAACAAGTGATGAAAGGCAGCCATATGGCAGCAAGTGAGTATACTTGCCTGAGATCCCGCAAGGTAGCAGAACTTGTCGTTGCTCACATCATCTCAACGTCCTATCCGAGAAGAAGCAACGAACCTCGAACAAACACCGGATGCAACAATTACTTCTACGGCAAAGATCCAGCATGATCCTATTTTATATGCATGGCATGGCAAGATGCAACGGAGAGAAAACAACTTAAGCAATTTAATCGGAACCGGAGTCCGGACAAATAATTATTGGTTCAAGTTGTTTAGCTAACCATCAATATTAAATGTTGATTAACAGGTTTAAACAAGGTAGAGGTGATCTATTCAATATTAAATGGAATAGGGCAACAATTGAATTAAATACCCCAACACATCCATATTTAATTATTAGGTGATATTACTATACCCCGAAACCCACAAGATGCAATGCAAACATGATGCGATGACATTTTAAATATAGTTGATATGTTATAGAAAATAGGGCATAGGTGTCGTGGGATAATCACGGCAGATGTTACCTGGGGTAACTGATCTTGGGGCAAGACGACACAGGTATTTGGGAGAGGGTTTAGCTCAGAGGAAAACATGGTGCAACTCGATCTGGTAGCCGGCAATCAAAGTCGCCGAGTCTCCGATCTTGATATAATAACTCAACTCTGGGATTACACTTGATGCTCGATATCACGCGATGTTGCTAGGGTTCTTAGATCTCTACCTAAAACTATACCTGGGGGTCGGTTTATAAAGCACCCGTACCCCCTAGCTTATTCGGCAAGGCATATTTCGGATCCTACCTGGACACGGCGCGCTAACCATAACTTTCCTTTACAATAACCCATAACCCGGGCCGTTAAGCCCACAAGCTTGGGCCTTCACAAGCTTCTTTATTCTTAGCCGAATCCTGCACACCATCCTTTGGGCCGGGTTATTCCTCAGAGCTTGGCATACCGGGTTAGCATCCCCCTGTCAGTAGTCCCCAGAATAGCCTGGGCTTCATGGATCCTCCTTGAAGCGCTTGCTATTCCCCGCAAAGATGTCGAACATACGGGCATATGGAAGCCGAGTTAAGATGTTTTGATATTCTGCTAGGCCTCACTCCATGGTGGCCATGTAATAACCCGGATTTGGCCTCCAGACACTTAGGTTCAAATTCCCAGGTCCAGACTACAAAAAAAATGCCAAGATCTCATGCTCGATAATCAGTCCCGTCATTACGGGGCAAATCCCTTCCTTCTTCTATCCCAATGCCTTGCCCAATACTTGACGCATATCTCGCAAAATCTTCGCTGATAACCATTACCCCGCGGCTTCCGGCTTCTGGCCGTTAGGATAGGCTCACCCTTGCCTTATAAATAGCACTTAATGGGTAACCCTAAGCCCCTCACCACGCCACAACTTCCCCTCTTCTTCCTTGCTCCTAACACCCTCGCAGCACCACCGTGAGGAGCTCGTACCTGCTACCAACGCAAGGCAGCCAGCGGCCGCGCCCGCCCTTGAGTCGCCTTGCGCCACCGTCAAGTGTCACCGTTGCTCCTCCATTTCTCTCATTCAAGCCACGCCGCTCGTCGTCATCGTATTAGACTCCAATCTCCCCGGTAAGCTTCTCGCAACCAGTTAATTCAACCTCACAACTTTCAATTTATCCAAGATCAGATCTAGGTCAACCCGCAAGTCATTTGTCCGATTGCACCAAATTAGATCGATTCGACGCTTGCCAACTCCTTCAATTATCTGCCCTATAGTCACAAATGATCCTCCAACCATCATTGATTACCAATTTTACTTAAAAATCATCCGCAAACGTTTCCATCTAGATCCGTTCCTCCTCGATTTTCCGCTTATTGCATTAACACCCGGAAAAACCCTCCTTTTCCAGCTATTTCATTTGCGGTATAAATATGGGCAACCATCCGTCATCCCCAAATTCCTTTCCCTACGTAAGTGACCAACAATTTCCACAAGTGTGCTCAATACCCGGACAGTTCTCAGCTTCGTACCTTCTTGATACCTTTATACTCGGATATTTCAGCATTCCCGGGTCTTATTTCACACGCCTCTTCTCTTTGTGTTTTGCAGGCTAGCCCCATGGCTCCCAAGCGACAAGGAAAACAACCGGCTCCAGCGAGGACCACCCAAACCATATCCGCCAACTGGGGGCGTTCCACAACCACAAAAGCCAAAATTGGACGAGCTAGCCGAATTAGGAACCCTCCCTTCTCAAAAAGACATCCACTGGAGGGTACCGGGTAATGAGACTCGTCCCACCCCCGAAGAAAACGAGGTAATCTGCTTCGTTGAACACGTGACCCGAGGATTTCGTCCTCCGGGTCATCCTTTCTTTAGGGAGGTCTTAGATCATTATGGACTCCGGGTGTTCGACATAGGGCCTAACTCCATGTTGAACATTACCCACTTCATTGTTCTATCTGAGTCGTACTTGTGCATGCCACCGAGTCTGACTCTTTTCATTGAGTTATTCCAGTGCAAGCCGTGCCGCGAAAGCGGCGACGGAGCGCTTCTCACTTGCGGCGGGGTATCCATCCAACGCCATAAGAATTCTTTGATGCCAACCCTCAACCTGCACTCCCACGTTAAACATTGGCAGCTATCTTTCTTTTACTGCCACGATACCTCCCCCGACAGCGAAAAGAAGCTGCCGGGTTACTCAGAGACCCCCCTCAAGCCCTCCGAGTCTTTCAATGCCTTCGCATCAGACTCAGACAGGGAGGCAATCCTTCCTTCGCTAGCCAAGATAGCCATTCTCTCAGCCCAAGGCCTCCTAGGGCTCAATTTAATAAAAACTTGGGTCGATTTCCGAATCCAACCTAATTCCGTTCGCACCAAATTGATGTGCGAGTATTCGGGGCACACCACAGACGCACTCCGCTACTCCACCAAGAGCTTTGCGACCGGTGATACTATAAAGACCATCAAGGGCTTCTTGGCGGAGAAACTGGAGGTGATAAAGGGCATCGCCGGGTTACCCCCGTTTACCCGGGAAAATCCAGCTCCAGCGGTAATACCCGGCGCTCATAACTTGTTTCCACATTTCAACTCGATACTGCTTCTAAGCCTTAATCTTATCTTTTTACCTCAGGCTGATGACCCTTTCTGGAGAGTTGAACCACTCCCCCCTCCAGAGACCCGGAAGAGGAGGACGAGGCGGCTGACGATAGTGAAGGTACTCACTCAGGATCTGCATATTTTTACTTGCATTACTTTCCTCTCGTCTGTCTTTTTTCCAATGAATACACACCTGGTTCGCAGGGCTAGAGGACGAGGGTGGAAACAATGAAGACGACCCGGAGAGAACCGAGTCTGACCCAGAGGCAACAGTCGGGGCCAAGAGGAAAGGCAGGGGGACAGTGTCCAAGGTTCCTTTTTCCTCATTATCCTCTGAACCTTACTCCTTTGACGTCATGCGACGACTTAACCATCAATTATCAAATTCGTCATGCTTGAAGGATTCTTTCCCAGCCAAGCGCAGAGTAACTCGGAGCTCCCCAGGTGAAGATCCCCTTAACCCGGGCATCTCCGCCCCCTCGGTCCCTCGTGGCAGTGCTCCTCCATCTCGTTCTTCCAACTCTCCTCAGCGCCACCCTTCTCCTAACCACCCACGTGACGGGCAATTCCGGGTTCCACTAGTGGTTCCTGCGAAGACCTCATCTGCTTCCAGTGGCGAGCTCCCACCGGATTACACCGTAAATGCCGGGTAAGTTTTTGCTATATTATTTCTTTTTGCATCTGACGAACTTTCATTCAAGCCGTCGTCATCATTAATAACTGCCTTTTCTCATCTTTCCTTCAGCGCTCAAGTCACCGTCAGTGACCCGGAAAACACAGAAACGGATAACCTCCAGGTGGAGAAGCCGACTGACGACGCAGACGCCGCAACTGGTGGTGATGCGACAACTAACCGGGAACAAGGCCCTCTGAACAATCCACTTTCCCAAACCGTCGGATCTCCTTCCTTATCGGAACCAGTAGACGAAGAGATAGAAATTCTAGATACAAGGATGAGCTCTCCCAACCCGGACACTCAGACTGTCCGAGTCTCCACTCCAAATGCAAGGAGAACCCCCCTACCAGATGATCAAGCTGCCTGCTCTTCCGGGACTCGCTCCGAGGAGTTAACTTTTTCCCAGATGCTGGAAACTCTGCGCACCTTAAGGGCTAACGAGGAAAACATCTTGGGGTCTTTAATAACCAAACACGAGGTAAATTCGATTAATATTGCTTGTACCTTTGTCCAGTCCCCAAGTTCCAAGTGAGTTCAGTCATGACTTGCTCGGGACTTTTATTATACCAATGACTGATAACTGTGCTCTTCTACCTGACTAATGCTTTTTTAACATCCGTGCAGTCTTTCGTGACTCAATACGAGGAGAAACTTGCGGACGCCGCCAAGCTCATTGAAAAGGAGATATCTTTACGTGAAGCAGCCGAGGCTGAAGCCAGGAGGAATAGGCAATTAATGAAGAAGTACCGAAGAAGGGCTCACCAAGCCGAAGATGACCTGACAAGCCTTTCCGTCGAAATATCTGATACCTATCGTTCTTTGCTTGGTACGCTTCCTTCTCCGGGTTTATCCTTTTGACAAACAGCAAAAATTTTCTAACTTATATCTTCATTTTACTTCAGGCCCGGACGAAGCCATGCCGGATGAAGATGACATTGCCAAGCTGAAAACCATAAAGAGTGTTATCCGGCAGCTATGTGCCGGAACCAGATGGATCCTTGATGAGTTGCGGTGGCCGGGCAGAGGACATGTTGATCTGAAAAGGCTGTTGGACGCCCTATCCACTGTTCCCGAGTGGATTCGGCACTGGAAGCGCTCATCTTGCCGGGTTGGAGTGACCCGGGGGCTTGCACTTGCGAAAGCTTATCTCCCCAAGCTCGAGCTAGCGAGGCTTATGGGCGGCTTCCCAGAGTTCAAGCTTGACGGATCCAAGTTTTCAGTAAAGGATTTTCAGGCCGTCCAGAAGGAGGTCCGTTACCCGGCCAGCGTAATTGCTGATGAACTGGATGTTAACATACTTGTTCCAGCATATGATTCTGCCGATAAAGTAATTAAGTCGGATCTTCCTGAGCCGTATGACATGCTGGCTCGGTGGAAGGAGGAAGCTGCTGCGATAAGGGCGGAGGCTGCCAAGAAGCAAGCTGAAGCCGGCTCTGCTCCTGCTGCCTCAACACCAGTCGTTCCGCCCCCTGCAGGGGCTGGTACCGCCGATCCGGGTGCTGCTGCTACCACCAATGATGGCAAGGGTAAGGCCAAGATGGAGGCCGAGTGATATATGGTTTCCAATGCCTCTTCTTAAGCGCCAGTCGGTCGACATACTTTTTGAAACAGTCATATTTTGGGCGGTGCGCCTGTGCACCTTTGATATTTTTTCACCAGGATTTTGTAATGCACGCTAAGGCCTTGATATACTCGATGCATGTTCCGGCCTTTTTAAGTTTAAGCTCATCTGTTCTCGATATCTGGTTTTATTTATTGTTCCTTTTGTGAAAACTCAATTTCCGGGTCTCATGGGTATTGACAAGCGGATTTTGCTTCGAAGTCCCCAAGTCCCCAAGACTCGGATATTTGGATTTTTGCAACTATACAAGTAAGCCAGTTTTTCTCTTTTCAAGATTTCAAGCTACCGGGCCCGGATTGCCGAGTCTAGGACACTTGATCTTGAAAAGGGAACAAAATGCTTATTGCTATTTTCACAAAGATCCACGAGTTGTTTCACATAGGTTTTGAAGTTATGCTTAATAGTCGTTGAGTTTCCAGCTATTCAGCCTTGTACTCTGCATAACTTGTGGTTAAGATGACCCTTTTGACTGTCTTGTACTGTAAGCCGGCTTTCGCGTGGATACCATGTTGTTACATCAATACGAAGACGTAGCCAGCCAATCCCTGTCGGGTTTCATGACTAACTGCCATCGTAAGCGAACAAATCATGCCACTTTAATGCGAGTCACATCGAGCTTAAGTAAGAATAGCCAAGAAATTTGGACTTCTTTGTCCGGTTATAAGATTGTAGCCGTACTCGTTTGCAAGTAATCGGCCCTTATAACTCATAGGCATCATGGCCGGGACTTTGAGTTTGTAACTGTGCTATTTAAGCGACCAGCCCCCAAGACCTAGATATACGCATCGTACTGAGAATACATAACCTGATAACAACCATCTCTTTTCTTGATAACCATCTCTTTTCTTGATAACCATCTCTTTTCTTGATAACCATCTCTTTACTTGATATGAAAAATGTAGGTCAGCAAGCCGCCTCATTAAAAACCCGTCCAGTCCCCAAAGGTACCCTGGATAGGAAAAGAGTACGTCAGAAAACCTGCTGCCTATTACATCGTGCAATTCCACTTGCCAATATAGTCTTTACTAAGTATAATACGGACGTAGCTGAGCCACGTTCCATGGTCTATCTCTTTCTTGCATAGATGAAGTGGTGTGTGCGGTGTCGTTGACTGTAGCCGACTCTTCCCTTGCATCTATCAAATAATATGATCCGTTATGCAGACTCCGGCTTATGATAAATGGTCCTTCCCATGGTGGTGATAATTTGTGTTTTCCTTCGTTTGACTGTACCAGGCGCAGAACCAAGTCTCCTTCCTGGAATACCCGGGTCTTCACACGCCGGCTATGATACCTCCGTAGATCTTGCTGATATATGGCTGATCTTTCCAGGGCTTGTTCTCTTTGCTCTTCTAACGTATCTATGGCGTCCTGCCGGGTTTTTTCGTTCTCTACTTCGACTTAAGCTGATACTCTAGGCGAATCGTGAATAATGTCACTCGGTAACACTGCTTCCGCACCATAGACCATGAAGAAGGGTGTCATCTGAGTGGATCTGTTAGGTGTAGTGTTGATACCCCAAACCACAGAAGGAAGTTCTTCGACCCATGCACCAGCAGCCCTGACACAGGGAACTCGCAATCGTGGTTTTAATCCGCGAAGCAATTCTTGGTTTGCCCTCTCCACTTGTCCATTGGCCTGGGGATGAGCCACCGATGCCACATCGAGCCGGATTCCATTGTTGCCACAAAACTTCTCCATCTCACCAAGGGACATGTTGGTTCCATTGTCGGTAATTATGCTGTGGGGGTACCCGAACCGGTAGATAATCCTTTTCAGGAACTTGACTGTTGTAGCTGCTTCGCAATTAGTAACTGGCATAACCTCAACCCACTTGGTAAACTTATCAATAGCCACCAAAAGATGTGTCTTCTTGCATGGTGACATATGAAAGGGGCCAACCATGTCCATACCCCAGACGGCAAACGGCCAAGTTAACGGGATAGTCCGCAATTCCATAGCCGGCACATGGGTTTGGCGCGCGTACCTTTGACATCCGTCACACCTTGCTACCAATCGTTCCGCATCCGCTAGGGCCGTGAGCCAGAAAAACCCGTGTCGATAAGCTTTAGCCACAAGAGACCTTGTGGACGCATGATGTCCACAGTCGCCTTCATGGATTTCTTGGAGAATCTGTCTGCCTTCTTCCGGCGCTACGCAGCGCAAAAAGACTCCTGCTGCACTTCTCTTGTACAATTCCCCATTGATGATAGAATATCCCTTTGCTCGCCTCAAAATTTGCCTTGCTAATACCTCCTGTTGTGGTAACTCGCCTCGTGATAGGTAGGCCAAAAACGGTTCTGTCCACTCGGGAATAGTACGTACAGTGGCTACGAGTCCTGAATCCGGGTCTTGATTTGCCAATTCCTCCTCTGACTCGATTTTAACTGATGGTCGCCATAATTCGTCCAGGAAAACGTTAGGTGGAACCGGCTCTCTGCGCGAGCCGAGTCTGGCGAGGGCGTCGGCTGCCTCATTCTTTCTTCTGTCTATATGCTCCACCTCATACCCGGAAAAACATCCTGCAACCCTATCAACTTCCCTGCGGTATGCTGCCATAGTTGCGTCCTTTCTATCCCACGTTCCTGACACCTGCTGTACCACAAGGTCCGAATCTCCGAAGCATCGTATCCTCTTAATGTTCATCTATTTGGCTACCTTTAAGCCATGCAATAGGGCCTCATACTCGGCCACGTTGTTGGAACAGTCGAAGTGAATTTGTAGCACGTAACTCAATTTGTCTCCTTTGGGTGATGTTAGCACCACCCCAGCTCCTGATCCCTCGTACTGCTTTGATCCGTCGAAGTGCATGATCCATGACTCGGAATTTGGAACCGTTGCAGTCATGCCTGTATGTGTCCAGTCGTTAACGAAATCAATTAAAGCTTGAGATTTGATTGCTGACCTGGGTTCGTAGTTGATATGATAATCCCCCATCTCTATCGCCCATTTGGCTATTCTTCCCGTCGCGTCCGAGTTTGTGATGATATCCGACATTGGTATTGAACTAACCACTGTTATGGGATGTTCTTGGAAATACGGCTTCAACTTCCGGCTGGCCATAAAGACCCCGAACACCAACTTTTGCCAATGTGGATAGCGCTGCTTTGCTTCTGATAATACCTCGCTGACGTAATAAACCGGCCTCTGAACCGGGTATCCTTTCCCATCCTCTTGGCGTTCCACGACAACTACTGCACTGACGGCTCGGGGGCCAGCTGCCACATATAGTAACATAGGTTCTTTAGGACCCGGCGCCGCTAGTACTGGTGCTTCAGATAACTGCTTCTTTAGTGCCTCAAATGCCTCGTCTGCCTCTTGATCCCACACGAACTTATCTGATTTCCGCAAGAGCCGGTACAATGGTATTGCTTTTTCTCCGAGTCTGGATATGAATCGGCTCAAGGCTGCTACGCAGCCCGTGAGCTTTTGAACATGCTTCAAATTTTCCGGTTTTTTCAGACTCTGGATGGCCTTGATTTTATCCGGATTTGCCTCGATTCCTCTCTCGGAAACTATGAAGCCGAGTAATTTCCCAGCTGGAACTCCAAACACGCACTTTGTCGGGTTAAGCTTCATCTGGTACCTCCTCAAGTTTTTGAACGTCTCCTTTAGATCATCGATAAATGTCTCCGCCTTCCTAGTCTTGATGACCACGTCATCCACATAGGCATGGACGTTACGTCCGATTTGGTCCTCAAAGCACTTTTGAATACACCGTTGGTAAGTTGCGCCAGCGTTCTTCAACCCAAACGTCATAGTTTTATAACAAAAGGCCCCAAAAGGGGTTATGAATGATGTTTTCTCCCAATCCTCCCTTTTGAGCTTAATCTGATGATACCCGGAATATGCGTCCAGGAAGCATAACAGATCGCTTCCAGCTACTGCGTCTATAATCTGATCTATCCTTGGCAGCGCGAACGGATCCTTTGGGCAATGTTTGTTGAGACTCGTGAAGTCAATGCACATCCTCCACTCGTTGGTCTTTTTCATCACCAGAACCGGGTTAGCCAACCAATCCGGGTGAAATACTTCCATGATAAAGCCGGCTGCCAATAGCCGAGCGATCTCTTCGTCTATAGCCTTCCTTCTTTCCTCATTCATTTTCCTCAAACCTTGTTTCACGGGCCTGGACTTGGGATCCACATGCAAACTGTGCTCAGCCAATTCTGTAGGGATACCCAGCATGTCGCTAGGTGTCCAGGCAAACACATCTGCATTCGAGCGAATAAACTCCACGAGCGCTCCCTCCTGCTCTTTTCCCAGGTTAGACCCTATGGTAAACTGCTTAGTAGAATCCCCTTCGACAAAATCTATCTTCTTGGTGTCTTGCGCTGCCTTGAATTTTGCTCTCTCATCCTCAGTATTAGGCTTTTTCAAGGCTGTTCTATCGTCCGGATTTACTTGAGACCGGTAATATTCGAGCTCTTCCTTCCTGCATGCCTGCTCGGCCATAACTGAATCTCCTTCGTCGCACTCGGCCGCTACATCCCGGTTCCCATGTATAGTGATGGTCCGTTTAGGACCCGGGATTTTTAGCTGCAAATACACGTAGCACGGTCTAGCCATGAATTGGGCGTAAGCCGGCCTCCCAAACAGCGCGTGATAAGGACTGCGCAATTTAACCACCTCGAACGTGAGCCACTCGACTCGATAATTATCCGTTGATTCTCCAAAAGCAACTTCCAAGGTGATCCTTCCCTCGGGGCTCGCCGAGTGACCTGGTACGATCCCGTGAAAGATTGTCGAACTTTTCTGCAGCTGGGACTCTTTGAGACTCATCCGTAAGAAGGTCTCCCAATAAAGGATGTTGATGCTACTTCCACCGTCCATCAGGACCTTCTTCAGTTCGTAACCATTAACCTGTGGAGCAACCACCAATGCCAAGACTCCTGGACGCTCTACTTTTTCCGGATGATCTCTTCTACTCCACGTTATCTCTTGTTCTGCCCATCTAAGATATCCCGGTGCGGCCGATGAAACCGAATTTGCCGCTTGCTTTGACGTCTCTTTGTTCCTGCTAGAAGTTCCTGTAGTATGCACATGATATTGTCCTTTTAAATTAGTCGCTCGTACCGTACCGACGAAGATGTTGATCCGGCCGACCGTCACGACGGATCCGGATTCGAGGTGATACGACTCTCCATCAACCCGGGTCAAGACCGGGTCTCCGTTAACCGCGCCCTGTTGCTGGGCCACTGCCTGAGCCGCCCCGACTGATGCCGCGGTTGTGTTCCCTTGGTTGGCCGCGGGGGCCGCATAGACTGCAACTCGGCGTACGATATCCGGTGCAAATTCGGGCTGTTCTTCCTCACCGTTCTCCTCATACCGGTTTTCCAGTAGGTCCAGGATAGACCCGGTGTCATCTTCTCCTTGGGCCCGGTCGCGTGGGGTCCATGCCGGCTCCTCCGGCTATTCCCACCCCGCGATGGGTTCTTCTGCCGGATATGTTGTTCCAGTCGATTCTTCATCATCTGATCGGATAGACGTGGCTTTTCCTGGCATAGAATCAGATCCAACGTTGTCAGGGATCGAATTGGAAGCACATACCATACCGATGAAGACGCTGATCCGGCCGATCGTCACGACGGATCCGGTTTCGAGGTGATCCGACTCCGGCCCCCAGCCGGAATCGTCCACCACCTTTTCTCCTTCGCGGTCGATGTAGATTTCGCCGATGACAAGATTCTCCATGCCCTTCCGAGCTTCTCCCGTGATGTAAACACCTTTGGACGCAGGCCCCACGGTGGGCGCCAACTGTCGTGGGATAATCACGGCAGATGTTACCTGGGGTAACTGATCTTGGGGCAAGACGACACAGGTATTTGGGAGAGGGTTTAGCTCAGAGGAAAACATGGTGCAACTCGATCTGGTAGCCGGCAATCAAAGTCGCCGAGTCTCTGATCTTGATATAATAACTCAACTCTGGGATTACACTTGATGCTCGATATCACGCGATGTTGCTAGGGTTCTTAGATCTCTACCTAAAACTATACCTGGGGGTCGGTTTATAAAGCACCCGTACCCCCTAGCTTATTCGGCAAGGCATATTTCGGATCCTACCTGGACACGGCGCGCTAACCATAACTTTCCTTTACAATAACCCATAACCCGGGCCGTTAAGCCCACAAGCTTGGGCCTTCACAAGCTTCTTTATTCTTAGCCGAATCCTGCACACCATCCTTTGGGCCGGGTTATTCCTCAGAGCTTGGCATACCGGGTTAGCATCCCCCTGTCAATAGGTATAGGGGTTTTAGGGTTTGGGTTCGCACGTTGGAAAGAGGATCGCCGGGGTCAACGCCGGAAACTTCGGAACATGGAGGAAGTAGATGTTGAATGGAAGTAGACAAAGTCGTCGATGTCGTGGAAGTAGTCGACGTAGTCATAGTAGAGGAAGTAGTCGACGTCGAGGAAGTAGTCGAAGTAGTCGTTCTCGTTCCGGTGGTCGTTGTCGATCTTTTCATCGGGGTCCGAAGAGGAAGTAGGCGTTCGTTCTCAAACCACACGATCATCGTCGTCGACGTAGTCGTTCAACGTCCGGAGCCGGTGGTAGTCGTAGTAGTCGTGGGCGAGCCGCTACCGCATCGTCTTCGGGGTCGGAGGTGATCGTGACGGTCCCGGTCTTCGGGCGCGCACGAAGGCGGCCAACGCAAAACGGACATGGCGAAGACGATGTAGTCGTTCACGGGTTGGGGTAGTGGTACTCATGGAAGATCTTGTCGATGATGTACATGTCGGGGCCGATCTTGTCGATGATGTATGTGTCGAGGAAGAACTTGGCGACGTCTCGGTGCTCGGACCTGGCGACGGGAATTTGGCGAACGCGCACGTAGGCGGCGAGACACACACGAAGTGACAACGGCCACGACGGGGTTGACGGCGTCGCGGTAGCTGTACGAGTCGAAGTTCTTGACGATGAGGTACTTCACACGGACGTCGGGGTAACGGAGAGAACGGAGGGCGCTGCTGCAAGGGACGGTGGGGACGGGTGCAGGGAATGGAGGCGCGGCGTGGCGGGGAAAACGGCGCACCGGCCGTGGTGCTCGCTGCGGGAGGACGGGGCAAACCAACTCCAGGAGCGGCACCAACGCTCGGGCGCGTCGACCATGGCAGTAAGAGGACGGGAGGATCGACTTGGAGGCGGCGTTGCACACTCAGCAGAGGAGCTCGCGCAGAGAGGACCAAGGGAGCCCGGACGTGAAGGAACCGGACACGGCCGCTCGGGCGCCGGGAAGGGGCAGCAGCGGCGCCGGCGTCCGTGGCCGTGGCAAGGAAGAGGCGCTGCCAGTGCTCCTTCTCTTCGAGCACGGAGGCCGGGCAGCAGCCCATGCTGCCGTTGTTGACGCGGGCGACGGCGGGCGGAGGAGAGGATGGGGCGCCGGAGATGGGCAGGGCGGAGCTCGGGGAGACGGCGGCGGACGCCACGGGAGGAGGCAGTGGCGGCGCCGGCCGGTGAGGGGCAGGGAGGAGGCGCCGGGGATGAGGGCAGGGGGCGGAGGCGAGCTCGGGGAGAGGAGGAGCTCCGGCGGGGCGTCGGCCATCCGCGGGAGGAGCAGAGGGCGGAGGTGGAGCGGCGGCCGGAGGGGCATGGCCATCGAGGAGGGGCCGCGGGAGGAGAGAGCCAGCGACGGGAGGAGGCTCGCGCGAGAGAGACGCAGCGATCGGGAGGAGCGGGGATCGATCGCTTCGCTGCGTGCGTGCGTTGCTTTTTTTCTGTTGGTGGAGGGACCTGTCCGCTAATAGAAGAAACGGCGGGGGAAAAGGAGGAGGGGGAGAGAAATTTAGGGTTTGGGTGGGGATGTTGGCCGGCTAGGCCTTGTTGGGCTGCTGGGTGGGCTGGCTGGCCTGGCTGGCTTGCCCAAGCCCTTTTTTTTTTGTTCTATTTTTTTTTTCCAGCAAGTTTTTAGGCCAAGAAAAAAATAGCTTTAAACATCAAATTAATTTCTGTAAATTTTAGCAAACAAAAATCAACTAATTTTATTCAGTGTGCAAGTTTTAAAATGCATGGCGATGCCTTATGCAATGCGATGCAAAACAAAGAAAAACGAGCAACAAAACCAGTTGGGAAAAATTCCCGGTCGTTACAGACGACACCACTAACAAGGGATTGCGCCCTCGCAATCCACCTGCTAACCCGGGAGGGGAAAGAAGTTCGACTATCGATTCTTCATGCTTCCAGTTGATCTTCTCGACACCACTAACAAGAGATTCTTGCTCGGGTTGATAACGATGTGCTTCCACCAGGAATCTTCCGATGATCGAACCTATTAGGTTAAAGGCTCAGAAAACGTCCAACCACGTAGGATCCTAACACTTTTGAAAGGTAGACAAGGGGGGAAGACTCCAAAACAAATAGGATGGGAGGGGAAATAGAATCTTATATTTACTAATTGGAGGCACCGTAAAAGGCTCCACGTTAATCCTAGAAAACTGCAATAATTATCTGTCCGATCCATAGGATTAGCTACCCCGAGCCGTTGGATTAATCTCTCGCAGCGCCCGTACCTTTTACTCTCCCGCATGAGTTCTCGATGAATCCTCTCCGTAGATTAGGAAAAATAAACTCTCCCGTGAGAAACCAAGAAAAAATAAATATCTTCTCCATTGTCGAGCGACACCTAGCGCCGCCCATCCCCATCACCCGTCACGCCGCCGCGTCTCCTCTCCATGGCCTCATCGGCTTCAGTAAAAAGCCCCGATCCATGGAATCTTTGTGTTTCTCTAATCCCCTTCTCCTCTAGCTTTGGTTCTCCCGAGCTTCTATGCTCTGACCATGCTGCAGTCTAGCAGATCAATCTTAGAATATATATACTATGACGGAGGAAGAGCCTGCAGGGTCAAAATCAAATCTAGCTTCCCCCGATGCACCTTCCTCTTCAACCTTTCAATATATCCCTAGATTCCTAGAACAATCAGTGAACCACTTGACCAGTCCGCAGTTGGTTGATGCAGTAGACCAAATTTTGTACGAACATCAACTTGAGGCCGTTTAAGTTGTCGTAATTGTTGGTGAGGCTGCGGAGTTCAAAAACTTACACTCCTGTCCACACTATGCAGGCAAAGAACCCACGCCCTTAAATTCCCTTATCTATTTACAGTTTGTTGAGTTGATAAAAAAAGGCTTGCTGAACTTATGTCTGATGTATAAGAAAAATATATTCAGTTTTGTAGGTATTTTAATCTCTCCCGGGTTGGTATTGCAGTGGACGAGGACCTGCTGGAGTTGCTTCTGTGGTGCGATTTCATCACCACTGTGACATCCATTGTTCTTTCTCTGGTGGGATTCAATCGCCAATTGCAGGCGCACATGAAGTCCTTCCCCCGGTGAGATGATGCAAAAAAATAAAATGCCCCATGGTCAGTCTGTGTTCTAAATTAATACTGTTTTTTTTTCTTAGCCCAGGCGCCTCAATTTGTTTTATGTAACCATCTGATCCCTGCAGCCATATTTCAAAAGATTATCTCTTCCTTGATTTAGTACAAGGCATGGAAAACAAGCCGGTGAGAACTGATGCCTCAGAATAATGTTCTTCATACCAGTATTTTTTTTAATGCAATCTGGAACGATGTATCAATCTGGTGATAATTTGAGGCTGCAATAAAATTGCAATACTCGTGCTACTATCTGTAATTGTAGTTCATGCTGACAGAAATTAAAACTGCAATTTGTCTTCAACTTCTTATTAATTTATTCATGTTTTGAAATTTTCATCTAATATTTCTATCCTATATAATCAGAAATATACAAAGATTTACGATTGAGCACAAGGTACTGTACTGGTATGACATCCAAACGACAATAATATTATGATATTTACTTCACATTTTGAGATTTTTTTGCACAATATTTTTTCAGCTCAACTTACAATGAGTATCTGCTCAATTTTGATGTTGCGCTAATCAGTGTTTTGAAACTGATGTACCTAGAGTTATCAGATCCCGATATTAAATTACGAAAGTATTAGTGCATTTATATTATATACCGAGCAATGAAGTCAGTTCATTGATGGATGCACAAATACATAAAGTGATTTTCTCTATATTCTCAGATGTGATGTTCATGTCCAAGCCCAGTAATTTTCTCTCTGTAAAATAACTCAGTGGCGTGCATAGGTGCATGCCTTCTTTATAGGTGATATTTTCATAAATGAGTCGTGCAAATTATCTATTTTCTAATGTCAGGTTTGTTCAAGTAGCAGCTCTTGCTATGGTAGTAAACCAAAAAAACGTGTATTGATATATACATCTATGACACGATGGCCATCACCTCTTGCAGTCATCACAAAGCAACGTCGATTGATATTCTTTCAAGAACCAGTAGTCCATACTAAAAAAAAAGATAAATAGACTTTTTTCACCATCACCTTGATTTTGTGGCGATGATTTCTACCTTCCAGCCATCCTACAACATTTTGGAGGCTAATTCCATTTATGGTAGCACATGGTGGAGAAGTCACCTCTGCGGTGTCCCTTCACGGCAGCCACACCGGCTATCCCCGTCGCCAAGATCACACAACATTTTGACAGTATTGCCATGCGTCCTCTCTTTGTCTCGAGGCATCGCTAATCTGAGGTGAGCTCATGATATAAATTGGTTTGGAATATTCAACATTGTTGGATTGTAGCAAGTTCTTCATGCATTGACGCACTGATCGGATCTTCCCTATGTCAAAACAGGCAGATACGAACTCTCTCTAGAAGAAACTGCGATGCATTATGCTGAAGATATCCATGACGCTCAGTGCAAGTAAACTTCTCCTCCCTACCTGATCCGCATGGTACCCCTACTGAAGGTTTAGTGAATGTTTTTGTTTAGCTTATTTGGTCTCTAACACAGTTTTTAAACAAAAAAACAATCTGGTGGACAAATGGATAAAGTGCTATTGTTGCCTAGAACCAGAAACATAGTTTGATAAACGTTCTTCTCTTGGTTTTATCATATTTACTTAGATGATTTCCTTGCTCACCAACAATCAGCACCCAAATTTCCCGTCTATACATCTTTCTGTGAGATGTATTTGACGAATGAAGAAAAGAATTAATCAGAGACTTCACTGCCTTATGCGGATATTTGTTGAGTAGGAGTACATACTTATGATTAGAATTAGGTAGGATTAGTTGATGGTCCTCAATGTTTAGTGGTTCTGGTGACCCAAATAGTGTGGGCCTCATAATTCGTCATATGCAATACAAGTACATATGTTCATCGAGTGACCTTTGTTAGATCACATGGTTGTGATCTCCTGATATGTTTAGGATTTTTTTTCCTCGCAACATTATAGGTTGCGCCTGCCTCTTTTGTCATGAAAAATAAGTGCCCATACCTGAACCAAATTAAATACGGTATGTAATGCAATTAACAACTGATTACCCTTTTCTATTGTCCATATTATTTTAGTGTTTTTTGATTAAATTTGTTGGCCTATGCCAATTTTTTTCCTCACAAGGAACACCAATGACCACAAAAGTAAGTTGTACTTCTGATGAGGTTTCTATTGGTACTCTTATGGTGTCTGCTTACTGTTGATATTGTACCTTCTCAGTCGTACAGACAATATTTTTGTTTCTCAAATACCCATTAGCTAAACGTTCATCCGTAGATGTTGTTCGGAATAAAAAGTCTTATATTATTTTTTCTTGCTGTGTATCACAGGACACAAGAAATTCACCCCCAAGGTTTTTGTTTGTACATAAGCTCTCCAATCGCCGAATTTTGCAATGCAAATATTTTTAATACCACTATGAATGTGCCCGTGTTTCCCCTGAGTTTAGACACACATGCGGTGGCTATTGGTGGACCGAAGGAGTAGATATTACCGGAGGTGCAGTTAAATGCGTAATTATGAGATCTGCACAAAAGATTTTGTGTGCTCTTTCAGATACGTGGTATGATTTTCCAGTATTGTGAGTAGATTTTTCAATGGTAATGGTGTTGAAGTTTCAAGATTGTAAGTCACTCTACTTGGGTACCAAAATAAGTGAATGATTTAATAACAGATTTTTTTTCAACGACCTTAAGTGATGTTAACCGTGTGCTATCATTCATCTAATTTTCTTTTCGGGAAATCCACCTGGTAGTATTGATCTAGGCATCTGCGCCTGGCAGTATTTTATCACCTCAAGTGTGTTGTTTTCTGGCACAATATGATTTTCGACCCCATGTCGCCAAAACGTTGTGCACTATATTTAAGAAAAGTGTTGTGCAATATTATTTTCCATTGCAATATCTAAATTATACACACTCCTCTAAAAAAAGTATGTCTTATAGATTTTGTCCTAAGAACTTTTTTATGTTTGACAAAGTTATTCATAAAATATTAACATATGCAATAGCAAGTCAATATAAATAAATAGACAAATCATGAAATATGTTTCTTGGTCAAACGAATAAGGTTGGCTTATGGCAAAATTAATATGCCTTATCTGTATTGGATACACCAATAAATGTGTGTTTTTTGTGCAAATTATTTATTCGATATACATACCAGTTAGAAAAGTGATAGTAACTTATTGTGAAGTCTACGAAATTTCATTATTTTGGTCTAACATGTGATTTGGGCCCAATATTGATATAATTATAGATTTTTTCTGTGGTAGTGAAAAATGTGTCATGTTTAAATGAAATCTATACATCTTTCTTCAACATACTGGGTGACATTATAATCTTTTCAAAACTATTTTTAATGTATTACATAAATAACTAGCCCGTGTAGTTGCACGGGTTGATGACTAGTAGGGATAAGGAGAAAACAAGAATCCTATTGAGATGTTTTCCAAAATAGTTTAGCAGAAATAGTTTTTGACACTCTAGAAACAACGACCGTTAGCGAGGTTTAACCTACATGCTTTGCTGACCCGTTGCTTCGATAACCATTCGTATCGAAACAATCTCGGGAATCGGAACCAAGGCTCTGATACCATTTGTGACGCCCCGAGATCGGGCACTATGCAGATTTCAGCATTCCCGCCAAATCCGCATAATAACCGATTCCAGGTTGCCACTTATGATAACATTACAACAGTTCACGAATATTCCACAATTACAACAGAAACAGATAGATACAAGATGACTCAAACGAGCCAGGGATACAACTGATACAATACAAAGATCCAAATAACAACGGAAGAAACAACACATCGTCCGTCTACGGACAAGATACAAATTGGACTAAGAGTCCTGAAGATAACCGAGAGCATCCAATCCCTGCCCAGGCCAAGCCGGAGGGATTCCCAAGCTAACGTCGTCAGACTTCAAACCTGTTGACTGCAATGTTGAATATGCAGCCACGAAAAAGATTCGTGGGTCAGTACGGTTAAGTACTGGCAAGTGGATAAACCATACTCACAAGATACCGGCGTAGCCAGTCATCACAAGATACAAATACTTTGGGATCAACGGAAAGGAGGGGATTATTGCAATTAAGCGACAGCGGGCTGCACTAACCAACTACAGAGAGATACTACAACTTCCGGCTAACAGAAAGAAGATAAGATCGAGTATCGTAACCAACTGAAAGTAGCTCCAAACAAACCCATCCTGGATCTCGCCCCTTATCCAAAGAAGCAATCCGAGGATAACTCACACAGTTGGATTAATGATTAATGGATCAGGTTGTTGTGTCAATAAGACTATTACTAGTCAAGTTATTATCATTAGGTGTAAGTTGTCTGAGTACTTGTTAGCCAGTACTTTCACCAAGTCGTCACATAACCGCGGACAACACGGCTTCTCGAGAAGATTTATCCCTGCAGGGTGTGCTCCAGTACCCGTACACACTCAAGCCACCAACTAAAACTCAGGTTGGCTTGACACGACCCAAACCATCTCTACAACCCATCCTAGGAGCCACGGAGCTATAAGGTCCCAGCCACGCAGCCGAATACTCAGCGCAGGTGTGCAAAACTCCCGCAGGACACAACACCCCGGCACTACAGGCCTCGCCCTATATGCATCATCATCATCATCAGTAACCATGGGTGATCAACCCATTATGCAAGGAGCAAATGGAACACCCGAACTAAGTGTGGCTCTTCGGACAAGCTGCAGATCAGGTCTAAGTCGAGGGGGGTCCCATACTACCACCCGGATGCGGTGAGCACGCTCATCATGGATCAGTAGACAAGACCCTTTTCCTATTAGGGTCGACACTAGCAGGCCTCAAAACCACTTAGGGCCTCCTGCCGGTGCCTTATCAACATAATATTAATAACAGGTTGATTGATTAACATCGAGCCCCCAGAACATAAGAATAGTAACTGAAAGTAACGGGTAACAGACTCGAGCAAAACAACCTAAGCATGCTAGTAAGACACGGGCACAAGCAAGGGTTATAGGTGTGGAGGTGAGGCAATAACAAGGTTAAGGGATTCATGTGATGGGTTCGTAACAGAAACAACTACTACTAAGGCTAGCAGAAAAGAACAACGGAAAGAATCGGTAACAAGTGATGAAAGGCAGCCATATGGCAGCAAGTGAGTATACTTGCCTGAGATCCCGCAAGGTAGCAGAACTTGTCGTTGCTCACATCATCTCAACGTCCTATCCGAGAAGAAGCAACGAACCTCGAACAAACACCGGATGCAACAATTACTTCTACGGCAAAGATCCAGCATGATCCTATTTTATATGCATGGCATGGCAAGATGCAATGGAGAGAAAACAACTTAAGCAATTTAATTGGAACCGGAGTCCGGACAAATAATTATTGGTTCAAGTTGTTTAGCTAACCATCAATATTAAATGTTGATTAACAGGTTTAAACAAGGTAGAGGTGATCTATTCAATATTAAATGGAATAGGGCAACAATTGAATTAAATACCCCAACACATCCATATTTAATTATTAGGTGATATTACTATACCCCGAAACCCACAAGATGCAATGCAAACATGATGCGATGACATTTTAAATATAGTTGATATGTTATAGAAAATAGGGCATAGGTATAGGGGTTTTAGGGTTTGGGTTCGCACGTTGGAAAGAGGATCGCCGGGGTCAACGCCGGAAACTTCGGAACGTGGAGGAAGTAGATGTTGAATGGAAGTAGACAAAGTCGTTGATGTCGTGGAAGTAGTCGACGTAGTCATAGTAGAGGAAGTAGTCGACGTCGAGGAAGTAGTCGAAGTAGTCGTTCTCGTTCCGGTGGTCGTTGTCGATCTTTTCATCGGGGTCCGAAGAGGAAGTAGGCGTTCGTTCTCAAACCACACGATCATCGTCGTCGACGTAGTCGTTCAACGTCCGGAGCCGGTGGTAGTCGTAGTAGTCGTGGGGGAGCCGCTACCGCATCGTCTTCGGGGTCGGAGGTGATCGTGACGGTCCCGGTCTTCGGGCGCGCACGAAGGCGGCCAACGCAAAACGGACATGGCGAAGACGATGTAGTCGTTCACGGGTTGGGGTAGTGGTACTCATGGAAGATCTTGTCGATGATGTACATGTCGGGCCGATCTTGTCGATGATGTATGTGTCGAGGAAGAACTTGGCGACGTCTCGGTGCTCGGACCTGGCGACGGGAATTTGGCGAACGCGCACGTAGGCGGCGAGACACACACGAAGTGACAACGGCCACGACGGGGTTGACGGCGTCGCGGTAGCTGTACGAGTCGAAGTTCTTGACGATGAGGTACTTCACACGGACGTCGGGGTAACGGAGAGAACGGAGGGCGCTGCTGCAAGGGACGGTGGGGACGGGTGCAGGGAATGGAGGCGCGGCGTGGCGGGGAAAACGGCGCACCGGCCGTGGTGCTCGCTGCGGGAGGACGGGGCAAACCAACTCCAGGAGCGGCACCAACGCTCGGGCGCGTCGACCATGGCAGTAAGAGGACGGGAGGATCGACTTGGAGGCGGCGTTGCACACTCAGCAGAGGAGCTCGCGCAGAGAGGACCAAGGGAGCCCGGACGTGAAGGAACCGGACACGGCCGCTCGGGCGCCGGGAAGGGGCAGCAGCGGCGCCGGCGTCCGTGGCCGTGGCAAGGAAGAGGCGCTGCCAGTGCTCCTTCTCTTCGAGCACGGAGGCCGGGCACCAGCCCATGCTGCTGTTGTTGACGCGGGCGACGGCGGGCGGAGGAGAGGATGGGGCGCCGGAGATGGGCAGGGCGGAGCTCGGGGAGACGGCGGCGGACGCCACGGGAGGAGGCAGTGGCGGCGCCGGCCGGTGAGGGGCAGGGAGGAGGCGCCGGGGATGAGGGCAGGGGGCGGAGGCGAGCTCGGGGAGAGGAGGAGCTCCGGCGGGGCGCCGGCCATCCGCGGGAGGAGCAGAGGGCGGAGGTGGAGCGGCGGCCGGAGGGGCATGGCCATCGAGGAGGGGCCGCGGGAGGAGAGAGCCAGCGACGGGAGGAGGCTCGCGCGAGAGAGACGCAGCGATCGGGAGGAGCGGGGATCGATCGCTTCGCTGCGTGCGTGCGTTGCTTTTTTTTTCTGTTGGTGGAGGGACCTGTCCGCTAATAGAAGAAACGGCGGGGGAAAAAGGAGGAGGGGGAGAGAAATTTAGGGTTTGGGTGGGGATGTTGGCCGGCTAGGCCTTGTTGGGCTGCTGGGTGGGCTGGCTGGCCTGGCTGGCTTGCCCAAGCCCTTTTTTTTGTTCTATTTTTTTTTCCAGCAAGTTTTTAGGCCAAGAAAAAAATAGCTTTAAACATCAAATTAATTTCTGTAAATTTTAGCAAACAAAAATCAACTAATTTTATTCAGTGTGCAAGTTTTAAAATGCATGGCGATGCCTTATGCAATGCGATGCAAAACAAAGAAAAACGAGCAACAAAACCAGTTGGGAAAAATTCCCGGTCGTTACACCTCTTGCATCTTGGAGAAAACAAGAATGTCGTAGATGGGCTCAACAACAAGTTTATCAAGACACTCCAAGAAGAGGGATTCATATGACACATGAACAAGGCAAAATATTGGTCTGACCAAAAGACATGAAGGTGTACTTAGGTGGCACACCAGGAGTAGAAAACACCATCAAAGTAGTCCTTGGAGCTGAACATGATCTGACGATAGCCGAAATCAAATCAAGAGGTAGAGTGATAGCATGTCCGCTGAGGAGATACTATCAAGCTTCAACACAGAGGAAACTAGATATCCCTTATCAAAGGATCAAGTTAGGCGGAGATTTTGCCTTTCAACTCTCCATGTTGTTGTTTAAGCTCAACCAACTAGTCCAGGATATCCAGCATTGTTCTCTTGGAGAAAAGAGTAATTCAAATTACCCTTTGCTTAGACATTACGGTCAGGTAAAACCTGGTGATACTTCTAGAAAGACAACAAGAATATCACAACCTACCCGTATGTCTTGGATTCTGAAAAGGAATCTTGCTTTTCAAAGCAACTGATATGCTATTGAGACCTTCGGCATGAACCTAACTCTTTGACCAAGAATGTGCACCAGAATGAACGGATTTGGTAACACGGCCAACTTTAATAGAGACCGGGTGACCAATAGTGCTAAGAAGGATACAGATGTTTTCTTAGATTTTCAAAGCAATACGAATTGCTCAGAATATCTGATGCACACATCGACACACACACCCAACCTTCTCGAGCATTTCAGCTTGGAGGATGGGGGAGTGGAGAATTGTAAGAGCATCACTTCATCAATAAGGCCATGAAATTGAACATAGCCTCTTGATATGTAAGAGTGTGATTCTCAAAGGTAGAACGGAATAGAAGCTAATGAAACTTCTTTAATCTGCGAATTACAAAACTTTGACCTAGTACTTAAGATGAACGAGGTACTGGAGTTTGTTTCTCCTGACATTCCAAGGTGGAATGTTCTGACGAAAAACAGGAGCAAATGCATTGGAAGACTCCAACACACATATGCAATTGGATGTCCAAAACAACGGATGGAGACTTGAGAGAAACTGAAGATGGGAACATGCTCAGGAGGATTCCTAAGATCACATTGGTTGCACAGAGTAATACTCATTTGTAGAACCCATGCTGAAACGATAGGTTTAACAGAGTCAAGAACAAGGATATGGAATCATAAGAACACTGTTGCCGTGATCCGTTTGATTCCTAAAGAAAACCTATGGCTATTGGAGCTGAGATTACCTAACCACCCTGAGGTAGAACAGATTCTTCAGTATCCAAAGAAACAGAACTTGGGTTAAAGGTCAGCATCCTGTACTGATAGCGTGAGCATCACATGGTTATGAAACCACATGGTTCAACCCACCACAATTCAGCACATTCCGGGACCTTCGGTTCAGGTCCAAGGGTAAAAAACACAGAGAAAGGAATAACTACTATCTTAGTGCCTTTAAAGGACACTATGGTTAGCAATCACGGAGTATCTTTCGAAGGACAATGATAGCTCCGGAAGAACTTGAGCAGTGGATAACGGATACATTCGAGATGAACAGGAAATCTTGAGGTTCAGGATTTGAGACTTTCAAACTACTCTAGAACTTAACACTAGGTCAACTTGGGTGGAAGAAACGTCTTGCCAAAGAAGGCACCTAAGTTTTGAATGACTAGAAGAGATAGCAAAACCTTTTCAAATCAAAACAGATGAGGTGACCCAGAGTTAGAGCGATACCAGATACGGAGTAAAAAGAATCCTAAGAAGGTTTTCACAACTCATTTGTGGTTTCAAAGTAGTTTTCACAAACACTAGACTCAACATCGACCAAGCAATAAGGTTTTCCTACAGGCAGTTCTGCTCTGATACCATGACCTGGCACGACCCCGGACCCCAAGATATACATACTGTTATGTGCTCCTAGTCATGGACCTACAAGGGCTTCAGGGTTACCAGCCCCGGCCGCAACAAACAACGACAGGCAGACTGGATTCATCGGCACGTAGTCCGGATCCCCAGTCTACTACTCCTTGTGTCCATGCTAGTCATAACCAACTATGCATATCAAAGCGTCCACGAATTGTATGAAAATGAAGGAAACGGGACCAAAGCTATACAGAGATGCTATGTGTCCAGAAAGTGCAACAACAATCGAGGGTTACTGGGGTTACCTCGCCCCAGGCCGATCACATCGACATGCGGGCTCGGACATGGATCATCGGCTCCACAACCCCTCAAATGCGACAACTATGCAGGAATTGCCAAAACTGTATAACAATGAGCTCGAAACCAACAACCGATCAAAGCAGTACTCTAAACATGGAAGTTGTATTAAACATGTGTTACTAGAGTATAGCTTACAAGCAGAGGTCACACGACCCAACATTACATCATACAACAGAAGACAAATTATGTTGCTAATCAACAAGAACCAAAAAGGCCTAAGAGGCCGCAACATAAGGCGACGTCCCAGCCCATAGATTCCAGGCTGCTACCTGGGAACCCCAAACTACTCGTCGATGTCCACGTTGAATCACCACCGATGGAGTTCTTCTCCTGAACCAAAATTATGCAAACCTGAGTACGGGAGGTACTCAAGAAGACTTAGTTAACCTATTATATATCTGCGAGTTTCTGAAAGGGTTTTATGAAAGGCTGATTTGCGTAAAGCAATCTTTGTTTTCCAAATCGAGGAAGAATAGCACGTCTTGTAGAGGGTTTACAAAACAGATGAGAAAGGACTCAACTCTTGTAGATCTTCATCTTTTGAAACCACCAACTTCATTTCCCAACATCTCACTTGCTACAAGGATCACCCCTCTTGGCATCTCCGAGGAGGCACCCTTCATTCATTGTCAACAGGTTTTACGTCATGTTCAAGTTGTCTATGGTCTCTACCTTCACCAAGTCGTCCATAACCGTGGACACGGCTTTTCGAAAAGATTGCCCTGCAGGGATGTACACTTTACCCACACGTACCAACCGACTCTTAGCGCCACGCGGCGACGCTCTTCCCAAGGGAGCGCGGTAGAGAGTGGTTGGCCACGACCTTTACCTTGTCGAGCCCTATCCATGAGTCAACCCAAACAGGGCCACCCCGTCAACAGGGAGTTGGCCACCTCCTGACGGCACCTGTTCTGTGAGTCAGGATCAAGATCCGTGTACGTCCATCACTTGTCCCGGTCACGCCCTAAACACCTCCAAAATGTTTTTGACTCACACGCAGATGGAAATCCCAAACTACGTGACTCACGGATAGAACCAATCTAGTTAGTTAGTCGAGCGCGGTTACTTAGACCCCGCGTGTGGTTGCACGCTCAGTCTTGGCTTCCGCCCGAAACCTTAGTCCTAGGGGTGGCAAGTATAGGACGAACAACCACTTCCCAAGTGGCCTCCTATCCAAGCCTTAGTCATGTTAAACACACATAGCTCATCTTTCCACGTTATCCTGCCTTACTAGATTCATCCGCAACTCTGATTCATCAACCGGATGGAGCAGAGCTAAGCAAGTATTCAAAGCTAAGCATAGCATATATAAGGCTCTGGCAATGCGCACAATCAAATCTAGGTGGCTAGGAGCAGTGGATCATGGTATTTTGGCTATGCAAAGTATAGGAGAACACTACCTACAGACACCAAATACATGGAATCGAATGCAAATACGAGAACCAAAAGTCATTGGAAAACATATATGAGCAGATAAGAGGTTATGCTTGCCTTGCTTAAAAGAAAACCAAATAATAATCTTTTGGAATAAGTGCTTGACTTGTCGGTTAAGATCAAGTATTCACCACTGGATTGCTGGCCTTCTCTTCGGAGTCACGTTCTACCGAGGGGGAAACAACACCGAAACAAAGAAGAACAGTCAACCATGGCATCGATGCAATGTGCAATATGTATGCATGAGCAAGTTAATGCACTGAAATAAATCCCTAAACATGTTCGTTGGGTTGCTAGGGTTCGTATGTCAGTTATGCATTTTTACTGGAATTTGCCCGAAATGGACCCCGGAGGGGCAATTCGGACGATTCTGCAAGTGAGTATAATTTTAAAAGCTCATATGAGGTTGAAAACATCATAACTATATTCCATTTGTCATTTTGAGCAATTTGGTATATAACTTTTAATTTTCTAATTTTAGTGAATAAAAACTTATTTTTTCTATTTTTAAAAGAATAAACAACATTAAACAATGGCCATTTTTCAACTTTCTCAAACATGATTAAAAATTACATATTTGGATAGAAAATATTTTTAGGATCATTTCCATACTTTCCTTTTATTTTTCTGATTAATAAAACAATAGTTATTAATTATACAAATTTATTCATTTTCTGTAAAAAATATCCATTTTCTGGAAATTAGGGAAATTGGATTTGTGACGTCATGATGATGTCACTGTGACATCACTAGGACGAGCTCTCCTATGATGAACATGCAATCGATCGATTCCACCCGCGAATTTCAAATCGAAAGGCATCACGGCACGGAGGGGGACATGCTGAACGCGTGGGTGGCGGAGAGTTCACCAAATGGTCACCGGAGGAACTCCGACGAGCACCTCCCGCGATGGCCGGAAATGGCGCACGGCGGCCGTGATGTACAGAGGAAGAGGGGGCAAACGGAGAGCATGGGGAGGCTCACCACGGCGCGCTGGAGCTCGTGGGATGATCGGAGAGGGCAGGGGCGGCCGGAGTCGGCCGCATCGAGTCCGGCTGCCGGCGGTCGGACTTCGGGAAGATGGCCCCGATTCGGCCATCTTGTAGCTTCTCTGCGACCCGTGGTTCACAGGGAGGAAGAGGGAAGGGTACCAGAGCTCTTGGGGTTCTTGGCTCTCCGCGGGGCGGCCGGAATCGGTGCCAAAACGACGGCCGGCGGTGAGCTTGAGTGCGGGCAGGGTTTCGGACATGAGGGAGTTACAGAGAGGTAGAGGGAGATGGGGGAGCGCCAGGTCCTTATCCTCCCTCACAGGAAGCAGCGACGGCGAGGATCCCCTCGCGGGATCGACGGCAGGAGCAGATCCACCGAGCTGCTTACCGTCCGGAGGTAGAAGACAAGGGGTGGTTTTTCAAAAACCCCCTAAAGTTTTGGAAAATTTCAACAAGGCCCTTTTCTCTTTTAAAACAGGACATAAAACAGAGGTTTTGGGGCCTTTTTGCAAACAGAAAAATTTCCAAAAATACATTTTGGAATCCTTAGAAAATTTCCAACCTCACCATATCTTTGTTTGGTGAAATTGAATTATTTTTTAGCACAAAATTTTGGAACCCATTTTAAGTACTATTTGTGGGACTTTTCTCAAAACAAATTAATTCACAATTTAAATTGGTTAAAACATGATTAAATTTTATTGATTCATGCATGTATGAGATGAACACAACACCACACCCTATTGTAGCAAAAATTGGGATGTTACAGGTTTCCACCAGATACCTCTTAATGCGGCTGATCAAATAAAGACTGCTTTCATTACCCCGTACGGGGCTTATTGCTATTGTGTCATGTGCTTTGGGTTGCGGAATGCTGGGGCTACCTATCAGAGATGCATGCAGAAATGCTTGCATGATCAAATTAGCAAAAATGTGCAGGTGTACGTAGATGACATTGTCATCAACATGAAAGAAACACATACTCTGCTTAGTGATATTGAGGAAACTTTTGCTAACCTGCGCAAGTACATGATGAAATTGAATCCGACCAAATGCTCCTTTGGCGTTCCGGCTGGCAAGTTACTCGGTTTCTTGGTATCCAGTCGGGGCATTGAAGCCAATCCTTCAAAGATAAAAGCTATAGAGAGCATGTCTTTGCCGAGATCACTGAAGGATGCGCAAAAGTTTACCAGGTGCTTGGCTTCTCTGAGCCGTTTCCTGGGAAGAATGAGTGAGAAGGCCTTGCCTCTTTACCAGCTCATGAAGAAGAGTGATAAGTTCGTCTAGACATCGCAAGCCGATGTGGCCTTTAGAGAACTCAAGACCATGCTGGGTAGCGCACCCATCCTGGCTAGCCCGCTACCCAAAGAGCCAATGTTGTTGTACACTGCAGCAACCAACCGGGTAGTCAGCGTGGTGATAGTGGTGGAAAGAGAAGAGGAAGGCAAGAAGGTGCAGCGGCCAGTGTATTATCTCAATGAGGTGCTATCCAGCTCCAAGAAAAACTACCCGCATTACCAGAAGATGACATATGGCGTGTACCTGGGTGCCAAGAAGCTCAAGCACTATTTCCAAGAGCATCCCATCAAAGTGGTGAGTACTGCTCCCATCTCGGAGATCATGGGCAACAAGGAAGCAAGCGGCCGGGTAGCCAATTGGGCAATTGAGCTAGCAGCGTACACTCCTCTGTACGCGAGAAGAGAAGCAATCAAGTCAAAAACTCTGGCAGATTTCTTGGTGGATTGGGCCGAGATGCAATATGATCCTCCCTTGCCGGAAACCAACTACTGGAAAATGCATTTTGATGGCTCCAAAGTGAAGGAAGGCCTTGGTGCTGGCGTAGTTCTTACGTCACCCAAGCGAGATCAACTCAAGTACGTGCTGCAGATTCATTTCAAAGCATCTAACAATGTGGCCGAGTATGAGGCATTGGTACATGGTCTGAGGGTAGCCAAGGAGATTGGGGTGCAGCGTATCGTATGCTATGGCGACTTGGATTTGGTGATTCAGCAAGTATCCGGCACCTGGGATGCTTTGGATGCCAACATGGCATCCTACGGGTTTCTGGTGCAAACCATGACTGGCTTCTTTGAAGGGTGTGAGTTTCATCATATACACCGAGCTGAGAATGATGCAGCTGATGAGCTGTCCAAATTGGGGTCTTCTCGGCAGTTTATCCCAGCTGGGATTCCCTTGGAGCATTTGAGAAAGCCATCCATCAAGCCATCCCCCAACTCGGAGTCTATCTTTGTTCCATCTCTGCCACGAGAGGAAGCTGTGCCCATGGAGATTGATTGGGAGGCTGCAAAAGAGAACCCGGGGACTGTCGTCTCCAACCCGGGGACTGGCACTCGCAACCCGGGGACTGCTCCATTCAACTCGGGGACTGTCGCATTCATTGAGGGGATCATTTCTCGGTACTCGGGGACTCGCCCCCAGCTCAGAAGAGGTCTTGGTAGCTGATCCAATGGAAGTGGACGAACCAGTATTTCCCACCCGGGAGACACCGAGTTGGGCTCTGCCCATATTATCCTTTCTAACGGATGGCACATTGCCAAGTGATGAGGTCACAGCCAGGCAGATACAGAGAAGATCCAAGGGCTACACAATCATCAACAAGGTGCTGCACAGAAGGAGTCCTACTTGCGTGCTGCAACGTTGCGTTGAGCCAGAGGAAGGAGAAGAAATTCTTATAGTGATACACCAAGGAGAATGCGGACATCACGCCTCTTCTCGGGCTCTGGTCAACAAGGCTTTTCGGCATGGCTTCTTTTGGCTCACTGCTTTGAGGCAAGCTGAAGATATAGTGAGAAAGTGTAATGGGTGCCAGAGGTTTGCAAGCAAGATTCATATGCCAGCTTCCGAGTTGAAGACCATTCCCATTACTTGGCCATTTGCTGTTTGGTGCTTGGACATGGTAGGCCCCTTCAAGCCAGCTAGAGGTAAAATGACTCACATCTTAGTCATGGTTTACAAGTTCACCAAGTGGATTGAGGTCAAGACTATTCGGAAGTGTGATGGAGTCACAGCTGTGAGTTTCCTGAAGGATGTCATTCTGAGATACGGCTACCCGCACAACATCATCACTGACAATGGCACAAACTTTGTTGAGGGTGCATTCGCAAGATTCTGCAGAGAGAAACGGATCCGGCTAGATGTTGCGTCTGTTGCGCATCCTGCCTCCAATGGGCAAGTTGAAAGAGCAAATGGCATGGTCCTATCCGGAATAAAGTCAATGCTGATTGAGCCATTACAGCGAACTCCTGGTTGTTGGCTGGACGAGTTGCCGGCGGTGTTGTGGATTCTAAGGACTACCCCTAACCGATCATCCAGATACACACCATTCTTCCTAGTATATGGAGCTCAGGCCGTGTTGCCCACTGACCTAGAGCATGACTCGCCCCAAGTAACCCTCTACACTGAGGCGGAGGCGAGAGAAGCTCGAGAAAATGACGTTGACCTGCTAGAAGAAGCAAGAGAGTTAACTCTGTCACGTTCAGCCATTTATCAGCAAAATCTGAGGCATTATCACAGCCGGAAAGTAAACCCAAGGGTTTTCCGAGAAGGAGACATGGTCCTTAGGCTCGTGCAGCGCACGGACGGGATGCACAAGCTATCCCTTCCGTGGGAAGGGCCCTTCATTGTGAGCAAGGCTCTACACAATGATGCCTACTACCTAGTTGATGCACAGGCACCCCAGAAGAACAGGCCGGATAAAGCTGGAGAGGAATCTAAGCGCCCCTGGAATGTAGCTATACTCTGCCGTTTTCATTCGTGAACAAAACTTGTATGTATCTCCTCTTCACCGAGTTAAAATTCTAGTCGGCACTCCGAATTCAAACTCGGGGACTGCCCTTGTCCAAATTTGCTATGTGTTGTTCTACTCTGTTTTCTTTTGTCTACTCGGTTGGTCTACTTAGAATTTCACGTGCATATCTAGTAGTGTGTTTAAACCCACGGGCCAACTCTTCGACTTTGCTGCTGTCTGCAACCCGGCTTCATGGCAAGCAAGAGAAGAAGCCAAAGGTAAATGAGCACATGAAAAATTGCTAAGGAAAGGAGAAATGTAGCAACCGAGTAGGGTGTTCTTTACTGGTTCTATTATCTCTTTTCGGTTAAGTGGTGGGCAGCGTTACCATGCAATTTTCTAAGTGGCTAAGTATCTGAAACTTGAACTTTGAAATCTTGTGACTCGACTACCAAAAAGCCACAAGTGGAAGGTAAGAGCAAAGACAAAGAGAACAAGTTAATGAAAAATGCAACTCGGGGACTTGCATTGAAACGCAACCCGGCATTGAGCCAGAGTTGCTAAAATGTTAAACAAATAAAATCGAGTAGAAAACGACTTATGACATAAACTTGTTCGATACATATGCAGCCGACATCCCGGGGATCTGATGAGATTGTTCAGAGATAAAATGTGCAGTAGTTAAACAGCAGTGGAGGCAGTCTCAGTGTTGGCGTTGGTAGGCGCTTCCGGCTCGGAGGAAGCGGTGGTTGAGGTTGGCTCAGCTGAAGGAGTTGCAGTTGTAGAGATGGGCTCTAATGCAGGGTTGGAGGCTTGAGTGGCTTGGGTGTTGGGAGAGGATAGAGCTCGGCAGTCGCAGTCCCAGTAGCGCCCAACTCGGGAGCTAGGCCATCAATCACCATCTCGGTGGTGATGGTCGCTTCGCGCTCAACGGATTGTGCCTGCTCAGCCTCCGGGTTGGCTCCCGTCCCGGAGTCCTCCATAGTATCGCGCTGCTCGCTCTCCTCCTGCTCGGCCTCTTCATGCTCGGACTCGTCCTGCTCCTCGTCATCTTGGCCTTGGTCATCGTCGTTGTCATCCTCGAACTCGGCCTCTCCTTCGTCTTCATCACCCTCAATATCTGTATCCGGCTCGGTGGGGCCGTCGATGAACACGCTGGTGTCGGCGTAGGAGGCAATCTCGTAGGCCACTGCCTTCCGGTGGGAGACGCACTCGGGGCGTTTGGTCCACTTGGAATCGTTGCGCCGAGTGCCTATCCTGTCGAGATCCAGGTTCTCGTACCAGGATAAGATAAAGTGAAGGAGCTCGTCAGCGCCTGCCCGAGCTGCGGAGGCGCGTCACTTCTTCAAATCCACCTTGACCTGGTCCAGGTTGGTGGCGATGTCGCGGAAGGTCTCCGAAACATCCTTCTCGGGCCAGAAGAGTTTATGCAATTTGATTCCAGTAGACACCATGGAGGTTCCCAAGCCCTTGAGGGAGTGGATTTGCCTCTTGAGGTTGAGGAGATGGTCGTTGATGCTGGATGTGTTGTCAATATTCAGACCAGAGGCGGCCCTGGCCTGCCTTGCCTTGTCCACAACAATTACACCAGCGGAACGGAGTTCCGGGAAGATATCTGCAGAAGGATCTGGGTTGGATCAGAAACAGTGACCGAGAAGAAGTGAAACTGGGTAGAAGAAGGCAGAGAAGAAAAAGACAAGAGAAGTAAAGAATAGCGGTAAATCACATTCCATATCCACCACCAGGCCTCCCAGCTTGACCTTCCAGTCCTCGGCATCTTGGAGGTGCTTGTCATGGACGCGGCGCGAGTCAGTGATTTGCGCCTCAAGAGCCTGATTCCGCTCCTTCAGCATTTGGATCTCCATCTCGAAGGCCCGCTTCTTGGAAGCAGCTATTTTCTCGATCTCCTGCTTCTCGCGGACTTGGTTGATGGCAGTCTGGAGTGCATCTGAGAGGTCAACTTGGAGCTTGTCGAAGTCCGTCATCTCGACCGCACGCTCTTTCTCTATCTCGGCTTCCCGGGCCTGCACTTGCTGGTGTGCCTCAGCAGGAGTGAGCCATTGCAGGTGATGCTCCCGGAACTTCTTATATTCTTCTGCGAGAAGAATAGCACCATTGAGCAGGGTAGCCAACTGAGAGAAGGCAAATACAGAAAAGAGAGAACAGTACTCACCTTCCAGAGAAGAGATTTTACTCTGCGCGGAGGCAGCAAAAACCTCACAATCTTGGTGTCTTTCCACCAGAGCTTTGAGCTCGCCTATAGAGAAGAAATCAGTTGAGCAAAAAGAAAAAAATGGGTGTAAGTACAAAGCGCACAAACCGAGATGCTAAAAGCTTACCTTCGATTTCAGAGAGCTTGAGGGTGCGGTCCAGAGCGTGCTGCTCCATGGCATCCCTGTCTCTCTTGTCAGCCTCCAGAGCTTGGTTTCGTCCTCTGGCTTGGCGGTGACTCCAGAGAAGCTGACGGAAAACTTTTGTCCTTTTTTGGACGCTATCCTACAGGGGAGAAGGAAAGAGTATAAGTTTTGGAAGATTTGGCCCGAGTAGATTTCAACTCGGTTGTGCTTCATCTACTCGGCCCGAATCTCGGGGACTGGGGTAGTGACTAAGAGAAGAGAAAGAAGAAAATGGCAACTCAGAAAATTCAAAATGGACAGGGACACTTATCACATAACTTTGCTCGATATCTTAAATATTCTTGCGCAAGACGAACAGCTTGCCGGCCAGAGTGCTGCAAGGGCTGGCCACGGCCATGCCAACAGGACCAATATCGGCCTTGTTCCAGTCTGTCCGGTAATGGTCGAGCTTTCCCAACTCGGCACCATCTCAGGCGTTATTTCCGTACATCTTGCTATCCTAGGCCTTCTCGATGTGGCCTACCCGGTCCAAGATGGCTGCAATGCCTGCTTCGGGTAGCTCCTCGTCGTCCTCGCCGCGGGAAGAGAGTTCCTTAATGACCAAGGAGTCTTTCTTTCCCTTGGACTTGGAGAGGCCCACGGCTTTGCGCTCTTTGAGAGAAGCTATCCGCTGTTCCTCCTTGGACAACTGGATTTGGTGGCACTGCTGCAGATCTGTCCAATACTTGCGATACTTGCACTGCCCTCTGGCTCCAGCACCAGCACTCAACTTCTCGACAGGACCAAGGGTAACCTCGGAGGGAACCAGGCTGACGTTTGGGTTAGGCGGTGTCTTGTTCTGAGTGAGTGTCAGCTGGGTGCTCCTGATCGGCTGTCCGGGTTGTCCGCCTTGAGGCTTGGAGGGCAGCGACGCCTGCCCAACCTGTGAGGCGGCGCGTTTTGGCTGCGTCTGGGTTGGTTCACCACCCGCCTTGGTAGTCTTCTTGGTGCTTGGCGTGGGGGTTGGCCGAGAGGGCGGAGGTGCTTGGAAGGCTGGCTGAGAAGGTGGTGGCACCTGTTTGACAGGTGAAGGTACTGCGCGAGTCAAAGGCGCCTTTGCTCGGTTGGCAGCAGCAGCATCCGGCTACACTGCGTACTCGCGGGAGGGCTCCTCCACAGAGTCCTCTGTGCGCTGCATGACAGCGGGATCCTCGGTGTGCTGCGCGGCAGCAGCGTCTTCTACCCGCTGGTCGGCAGCGGGGTTGGGTTGTTCTGCAGCATTGGTCGCAGGCTGCTGCTCGGTGGTGGCGTCTGGCCGCTCCACGGCCGTGGTTTCCTGCTGCTGCTCGACAGCATGTTCAGTGTCTTCCCGAGCTGATGCAGCCGGGGGAGTTGGCGGTCTGTCGGTGTTGGCAACGTCTTGGGCAGCCTGCTGCGCTTCAGGCTGCTACTGCTCGGAGACGGGATCGGTATCGCCTTTGGCGCCAGCATTCTCGGCGCTGAAATCTTGCTCTTCGTCAATAGGGGAGGACGCACGCGTCCTACCCTGCGGTTCCTGGTTCTCATCATCATCCGAGAGCTCTACAAGCTGCTCTTGGGGCGCGACTGTTTTCTTCTTGCGACGAGGTGACGCAGTGGCATCAGCGTCGAGAGCCTCACTAGAAGAAGAAATAGAGTCAGAAGGGAAGCGGAAAAAGGAACAAGGGAAAAGCACAACAGAGAAGCGGGGTATACTCGGAATCACTTACCCGTCCATGGTGGGGGCATCTCTTCCTGCGGGAGGTGGTCTTGATTACCGGCTTCTTCTTCGCTTTCTTGGGAAGGGGTGCCAGTGCACCACTGCCCACTCGTTTCTGAGTAGTGGGAGCGGCAACGGATAGCAGAACTTTCAGACCCCGGACCCAGAGATATACATACTGTTATGTGCTCCTAGCCATGGACTCACAAGGGCTTCAGGGTTACCAGCCCCGGCCGCAACAAACAACGGCAGGTAGACCGGATTCATCGGCACGTAGTCTGGATCCCCGGTCTACTACTCCTTGTATCCATGCTAGTCATAACCAATTATGCATACCCAAGTGTCCACGAGTCGGATGAAACTGAAGGAACGGGACCAAAGTTATACAGAGCTGCTATGTGTCCAGAAAGTGCAACAACAATCGAGGGTTACTGGGGTTACCTCGCCCCAGGCCGATCACATCGACAGGCGGGCTCGGACATGGATCATCGGCTCCACAACCCCTCGACTGCGACAACTATGCAGGCATAGCGAAAACTGTATAACAATGAGCTCGAAACCAACAACCGATCAAAGCAACACTCTAGACATGAAGCTTTATTAAACATGTGTTACTAGAGTATAGCTTACAAACAGAGGTCACACGAACCAACATTACATCAAACAACGGAAGGCAAATTATGTTGCTAATCAACAAGAACCAAAAAGGCCTAAGAGGCCGCAACATAAGGCGACGTCCCAGCCCATAGATTCCAGGCTGCTACCTGGGCACCCCAAACTACTCGTCGATGTCCATGTTGAATCACCACCGATGTGAGATCTTCTCCTGAACCAAAATTAAGCAAACCTGAGTACGGGAGGTACTCAACAAGACTTAGTTAATCTATTATATATCTGCTATCTTTAGAAAGATTTTATGAAGGTTATTTGCGTAAAGCCATCTTTGTTTTCCAAGTTGAGGAAGAAACAGCACGTCTCATAGAGTATTTTGAAAACAGATGAGAAAGCTACTCAACTACTGATATCATCATCTTTTAATCCACCAAATCATTTCAGCACCTCGTGCTTCAAAGATCACCTCCTCCAGTTGTTCCACACTATCTTATGCTACAAGGTAACCCCTCTCGGCATCTCCGAGGAGGCATCCTTCAATCGTTATCAGCAAGTTTTAGTCATTCCGTTTAAGTTGTCTATGATCACAGAATCCGTCACCAAGTCGTCTTTAACCGCAGACACGGCTTTTCGAAAAGATTTAACCCTGCAGGGGTGTACAACTTTACCCACACGTACCAACCGACTCTTAGTGCCCCCAGGGTTAGCACTAGTCCGGGAAGTGCCGGCAGAGGGTGGTCGATTCCCGGCCTTTACCTTGTCGAACCATATCCATGAGTCAACCCAAACAGGGCCACCCCGTCAACAGGGAGTTGGCCACCTCCTGACGGCACCTGTTCTGTGAGTCGGGAACAAGATCCGTGTACGTCCATCACTTGTCCCGGTCACGACCTAATTTTCTCCAAAACATTTTCCGACTCACACGCAGATGGAAAGCTCAAACTACGTGGCTCATGGATAAGGTTAAACAAGTTAGTTAGCCGGGCGAGGTTCATCGGCCCACGTGTGGCTGTACGCTCAGTCTTGGCTCGAAGGCGAGAACTTGCTCCTAGGGGCATGAACAGGACAAAACGCCACAACCCATTGTGGCCTCACATCCATGCCGTGATTAGTCAAGTTATCAAAGATAATTCAAATCATAAACACATGACGTAGTAGATTCACGCATTGACCAGATTCATCAACTAGGCATGGCTAAGCAAGACTCACAAGGTTTAGCGGAGCGCGCACAAACAAACCTATAGATGCTAGGTGAAGTGGATCAGGATATCTAGGTTATGCAGTATATAGGAAAACTCTATCTACTGACATCAAATAGTTTGGAACCGAATGCAAAGTACGAGATTCAAATCACTTTGAAACGATATATGAGCAGATAAGAGGTTATGCTTGCCTTGGTAATAAGATAACCAGATAAAGTCTTCAGGAATAAGTGCTTGACTTGTTGGTTAAGATCAAGTATTCGCCATGGAGTTGTTGGCCTTCTCTTCGGAGTCACGTTCTACCGAGGGGGACAAACACCGAAACAAGAAGAACAATCAACCATGGCATCGATGCAATGCGCAATATGTATGCATGAGCAGGTTAATGCACTGAAATAAAGCCCTAGACATGATCAATGGTTTGCTAGGGTTCGCATGTCAGTTATGCATTTTTACTGTAATTAGTACGAAATAGGCCCCGGAGGGGTACTTCGGGTGATTATGAAAGTGAGTACTATTTTAATTCCTCAAATGAGGTTGAAAACATCATAAACAGGTTGCAAATGTCATTTTGAGCAATTTGGTATATTACTTTTAATTTTCTAATTTTCTTGAATAAAAACTTAATTTTCTATTTTAAAATGATTTAAATAGCATTAAATAATGTTCAAAATTCAACTTTGTCAAACATGGTTGAAAATGACATATTTGGGTAGATTACATTTTTCTGAGCACAACCATATTTTTATTTTATTTTTCTGATTAATAAAACAATAGTTATTGATTTTCTAAAATAGACCATTTTCTTGAATTATTAAACAGGAGATTTATGACGTCATCACTACGTCACTGTGACGTCACCCAGGACGATTTCTTCTCTGATCTTCACAGATGAATTCAAATTGACGAACTGGTTGCAAATTGGATGAAACGAATCATACCACGAGGAAGAGAAGATCATGGGGACTCTAGGGGTGGCGCCGGAACGACCAAATGGTCGCCGGAGCTTCGCCGGCGGCGACCTTCCGCGGTGGCGGTGACACGGTCATGTCGGGGCGGAGGATTCCGAGGGGGACAAGGAGAGCTGAGGCCATGGGGAGGCTCACCGGATCGAGGGGAGTACGATGGCATCAATGGGGAGGTGCGGGAAGGCCGGAGGCGCCGGAATTAAGCTCGTCCGCCGGCGGCCGGTCGTGAGGAAGAAGGCGATGGCGCGGCCGATTTCGGCCATCCCTGCTCACGGGGTTTTGGGTAGGAGAAAGAGGGGGCCGAGGCGGAGCCGTAGGTGGTCTCCGCTCGTCGCGGCGTGGCCGGAGACGGCGGGAGGAGCGGCGGCCGACCGGACAGTACGGCTAGGGTTTCGTCCGCCCAGGCTTTTACAGAGAGCGGGAGGGAGGGCGCGCAAGGAGGGGGGTTCTGCGACTTGGAGCGATTCGGACGGCTCCTCTGCGTCCTCATCCGTCCCATGCCGCGCTGGAAGCAGGAGCTGGCGCGAGACGACGTCGGCGGCCAACCCTCCTACTGGCAGGAGGTAGAAGACAAAGGAAACTTACGAAAACCCCCTGCGGTTTTTGGAAATAGCAGCAAGGTCCTTTTCCTTTTAAGAACATAACAAAAACCACTTATTTGAGGGCCTTTTTGCAAAGGAAAAATTTGGCAAAAATAGTTTTTGAAAAGCTCATGAAATTTCCAACAAAACCATAACTTGGGTTGGTGCATTTGAATTATTTTTCAATACAAAATTTTGGAACCCAAAATAAGTGCTTTTTGTGGGATTTTCTGAAACCATTTAAATTCACAATTTAAATTGGTTAAAACATGATTTAAATTTTTGTTCCATGCATGTATGAGATGAACACACACCACCCACCCTAATGTATCAAAAGTTGGGGTGTTACAAATCTACCCCCTTACAAGAATCTCGTCCCGAGATTCCCGAAGGAGAAGAAAGAAGGAACACCGGTTTTGAACGATCTTCTTGAACCTTACGGTTCTCTTCCTGAAGAGGTTGATCCGTAGCATCTTGGAGTATTGAACGGACACACCTTAGGTAAGAGGGAAACTCTTAGGTAAAATGATCTTCACGAAGATCGAGTATCTCATGGGTAACTCATGACAGGGATGTTCATAAAGAACTTTTGAGTGAACATACATGAAACACATCAAGATAACAGAGTGAAAAGAAGATGGTTTCAAGTTTGCGGACGAGTGGTCTTGAAAGGATGTTAGAATATGAGCTTTGCACAAGACTTTAAATCCTTTTGGAAAAGAAAGGTTGGTCAACTTGTGACATAAAGGTTTCTTCAAACAGAAAATCAAAATTAGGAAGGAGGGTCTTGGATACCACAACGTAATATCCGTAGACGAGGGAAAACAGAAAACACTGTAATCATGCGTCGGAGAAAATTCTGATACAAGATCATGTTCACTCTTCGGAGTGGATACGGAAGATAACGGAACTTCCGTCCATCAAAGTTTGTTGAAATCCTTTTCAAAGATTAGGATGTTACTTCGCAACCGATAAGGGGTAACCAAAAGATGTTGGAACACCATAATGAAGGAGGTATTCTTGGTCACACCATAAAGATGAGTAACCAATGAGGATTGAAACACCATAAGAAAATAGGTAATCTCTTTCCTATTGTGGATTGTACGTAGCAATACGTATACCACATGATTAAGATCCCATGGTTGAAGTGACTGACAAATTCACACAATGTGTGAGATGAACAGAACTTCAGGTACTAACAACTTGAAAAGGGGAACTGATCAACGGCGGTTACGAAACACCACGAGATGTTTTTCACGATGAACTTGTTTCCATTAAGACAAAGGTTTTGGAGGTTCAACAGAGATATATTGGAAAGATCAACTTCCAGGTTCTCCTGGATGTTCTAGATACCGATATCAGGCTTAGACAAGCCTTATATAGGTAAACAAGTGAAATTTGAACTTCGGTTCGGAAGAAAGGGGAGGGAAACTTGTGAGAATGAGCCACACAAGAATTCTCACGGAAAGTGGTTGTTCTTACGGATTCAAATAGATATGACATTAGGCCTTCCGGCTAATTGTGTCAACCACAACATCAACCATGCCGGATTTTCGAATGGACCTAATTCAATACCCTTGAGGAAACACCAACCATCGTTCCTGCTTGAGATTCAGCTCTGGTTAGTGGAAGGATGATTTAGAATCAGCACATCTGATCACAGAGGTTACACCGGTTACCAACGGGATACACTTGTTGGATTGTCAAGATATGGACTACGATGCCACGCTCAAAAAGGTAAGAGAGGTTGTAGAACTCATGTATTAGCAACTTGCGAAAGACGGTTGCACCTACGTGGTCTACTTTTAAAAGAACACATCGGAGCCCAGGTTGGAAGGAAGTTACAAAGATAACGAAGTTCTTGGATTTTTTTATCTTTCAAGGGAAATGAGTCAGTGGTTTGGTGTGGATGCACTTCTTCAAGGGATGGAGGTAACAACCAACCATCTCAAGAATACTCCACACATGCATGACCGACTTGGAGTTATTCCCGAAGGAACAAGAAAACTCTTCTCGAATCCACGGCGACAACTTTCACCAAAAGCACATGGACCAGAGTAGGTTACTTCGAACACCTAGAACCCAACTTCGTGATGACACAAAGACGGTTCTCGAAAGTTTCCAACATTAGTGCCAATTGTTCAACATGGAACTCTTGCAACTTGGAGATAATAGGGATGTCATCGATGGGCTCGACAACACCCTTATCATAACACTCTAAGAAGAGGGGTTCATATGACATGAACGAGGCAAGGTATTGGTCAGACCAAAGGACATGAAGGTATACTCGGGCAAAACACCATCAAGATAGTCCTTAGATCTTTTCTCGATTTGATGATAGCCCAAATCAAATCAAGGTAGAATGACAGCACTTCCGCAAAGGAGATACTATCCTGCTTCAACACGAGGAAAACTAGATATCCCTTAACAAAGGAACAAGTTGGGCGGAGCTTTTGCCTTTCAACTCTCCAAGTTGTTGTTTAAGCTCAACCACTAGTCCAAGGTGTCCAGCGGAGTTTCTTGGAGAAAAGAGTAGTTCAGATACCCCTTGTTTAGACATCACGGTCAGGTGACAAACCTGGTGATACCTCTAGAAAGGCAACTAGAATACCACAACCTACCAGTATGTATCGAAGTTTGGAAGGATCTTGCTTTTCAAAGCAATCAATATGGCCTTGAGAGCTTCGGTGTGAACCTACCTCTTTGACCAAGAATTTGCACCGGAAGGAACGGATTTGGTAACACAGTCAACTTCAAACAGAGACCGGGTGACCGATAGTGCTAAGAAGGATACAGATGTTTTCTTAGATTTCCAAAGCAATAAGAATTGCTGGGAATAGCAGATACACATGTCGATGAACTGACCCATCATTCTCAACCATTCAAGCTTGGAGGAAGGGGGTGAGGACGTGTAGGAGCATCACTTCATCGGTGAGGCCATGAAACTCAACACGACCTCTTGATATAAAGGAGTGTGATACCCTAAGGTAGAACAAAATAGAAGCTAATGAAACTTCTTTAATCTGTGAATTACAAAACTTTGACCTGGTTCTTAAGATGAACGAGGTTCTGGAGTTTGTTTCTCCTGACATTCCAAGGTGGAATGTTCTGACAGAAAACAAGAGCACATGCATTGAATTATCCAACACACATATGCAACTTGGTGTCCAAAACAACGGATGGGGATTTGAGAGCAACTGGAAATTAGGAACATGCTCGGAGGAGATCCTAAGATCAAGATGATGCACATGGTCATACTCGTTTATAAAACCCATGCTAAAAGATTGGTATATACGAATCAAAGAACAAAGATGTGGGGTCCACAATAATCACTCTTGTTGTGATCCCTTTCGATTCCCAGATAAAACCTATGGCTATTGGAGTAGAGATTACTTAGCCATCCTGGGGTAGAACAGATTCTTCGGGATCCAAAGAAACAGAACTTGGGTTAAAGGTCAGCATCCTGTACTGATGGCATGAGCATCACCTGGTTATGAAACCACATGACTCAACTCACCGCAATTCAGCACATTCCGGGACCTTCGGTTCAAGTCCAGGGGTTAGAAACACAGGGAGAGGAGTAACTACTATCTAAGTGTCTTGGAGAACACTACGAATAGCAATCACGGAGCATCTTTCAGAAGACAACGATAGCTCCGGAGGTACTTGAGCAGAGGATAACGGGTACATTCGAGATGGAAAGCAGATCTCGAGGTTCAGGATTTTGAGACTTAGAACATGGAAGAATGTGGAATCCACACAACTCTGAGAGATTAGAGTGGAAAGGAAATCTCCCAGATTAAGAGATAACGGAACATGGAACACACACGGCTCTAGAAACTCATAACTAGGTCAACTTGGGTAAAAGGCGTCCTTGCCAGAGAAGGCACCTAGGTTTTGATGACTAGAAGAGATAGCAAAACCTTTTCAAATAAAAACAGGTAAGGTGACTCAGAGTTAGAGTGATACCAGATAAGGAGTAAAAAGAATCCTAAGAAGGGTTTTCACAACTCATTTGAGGTTTCAAATTAGTTTTCACAATCACTAGACTCGACATCGACCAAGCAGTAAGGTTTTCCTACAGGCAGTCTTGCTCTGATACCAAGACTTGTCAGACCCCGGACCCAGGGATATACATACAGTTATGTGCTCCTAGCCATGGACTCACAAGGGCTTCAGGGTTACCAGCCCCGGCCGCAACAAACAACGGCAGGCAGACCAGATTCATCGGCACGTAGTCCGGATCCCCGGTCTACTACTCCTTGTATCCATGCTAGTCATAACCAATTATGCATACCCAAGTGTCCACGAGTCGGATGAAACTGAAGGAACGGGACCAAAGTTATACAGAGCTGCTATGTGTCCAGAAAGTGCAACAACAATCGAGGGTTACTGGGGTTACCTCGCCCCAGGCCGATCACATCGACAGGCGGGCTCGGACATGGATCATCGGCTCCACAACCCCTCGACTGCGACAACTATGCAGGCATAGCCAAAACTGTATAACAATGAGCTCGAAACCAACAACCGATCAAAGCAACACTCTAGACATGAAGCTTTATTAAACATGTGTTACTAGAGTATAGCTTACAAACAGAGGTCACACGACCCAACATTACATCAGACAACGGAAGGCAAATTATGTTGCTAATCAACAAGAACCAAAAAGGCCTAAGAGGCCGCAACATAAGGCGACGTCCCAGCCCATAGATTCCAGGCTGCTACCTGGGAACCCCAAACTACTCGTCGATGTCCACGTTGAATCACCACCGATGGAGTTCTTCTCCTGAACCAAAATTATGCAAACCTGAGTACGGGAGGTACTCAACAAGACTTAGTTAACCTATTATATATCTGCTAGTTTCTGAAAGGGTTTTATGAAAGGCTGATTTGGGTAAAGCAATCTTTGTTTTCCAAATCGAGGAAGAATAGCACGTCTTGTAGAGGGTTTTGAAAACAGATGAGAAAGCTACTCAACTACTGATATAATCATCTTTTAATCCACCAAATCATTTCAGCACCTCGTGCTTCAAAGATCACCTCCTCCAGTTGTTCCACACTATCTTATGCTACAAGGTAACCCCTCTCGGCATCTCCGAGGAGGCATCCTTCAATCGTTATCAGCAAGTTTTAGTCATTCCGTTTAAGTTGTCTATGATCACAGAATCCGTCACCAAGTCGTATTTAACCGCAGACACGGCTTTTCGAAAAGATTTAACCCTGCAGGGGAGTACAACTTTACCCACACGTACCAACCGACTCTTAGTGCCACCAGGGTTAGCACTAGTCCGGGAAGTGCCGGCAGAGGGTGGTCGATTCCCGGCCTTTACCTTGTCGAACCATATCCATGAGTCAACCCAAACAGGGCCACCCCGTCAACAGGGAGTTGGCCACCTCCTGACGGCACCTGTTCTGTGAGTCGGGAACAAGATCCGTGTACGTCCATCACTTGTCCCGGTCATGACCTAATTTCCTCCAAAACATTTTCCGACTCACACGCAGATGGAAAGCTCAAACTACGTGGCTCATGGATAAGGTTAAACAAGTTAGTTAGCCGGGCGGGGTTCATCGGCCCACGTGTGGCTGTACGCTCAGTCTTGGCTCGAAGGCGAGAACTCGCTCCTAGGGGCATGAACAGGACAAAATGCCACAACCCATTGTGGCCTCACATCCATGCCGTGATTAGTCAAGTTATCAAAGATAATTCAAATCATAAACACATGACGTAGTAGATTCACGCATTGACCAGATTCATCAACTAGGCATGGCTAAGCAAGACTCACAAGGTTTAGCGGAGCGCACACAAACAAACCTATAGCTGCTAGGTGAAGTGGATCAGGATATCTAGGTTATGCAGTATATAGGAAAACTCTATCTACTGACATCAAATAGTTTGGAACCGAATGCAAAGTACGAGATTCAAATCACTTTGAAACCATATATGAGCAGATAAGAGGTTATGCTTGCCTTGGTTATAAGAAAACCAGATAAAGTCTTCAGGAATAAGTGCTTGACTTGTCGGTTAAGATCAAGTATTCGCCATGGAGTTGTTGGCCTTCTCTTCGGAGTCATGTTCTACCGAGGGGGACAAACACCGAAACAAGAAGAACAATCAACCATGGCATCGATGCAATTCGCAATATGTATGCATGAGCAGGTTAATGCACTGAAATAAAGCCCTAGACATGATCAATGGTTTGCTAGGGTTCGCATGTCAGTTATGCATTTTTACTGAAATTAGTCCGAAATAGGCCCCGGAGGGGTACTTCGGGTGATTATGAAAGTGAGTACTATTTTAATTCCTCAAATGAGGTTGAAAACATCATAAACAGGTTGCAAATGTCATTTTGAGCAATTTGGTATATTACTTTTAATTTTCTAATTTTCTTGAATAAAAACTTATTTTTCTATTTTAAAATGATTTAAATAGCATTAAATAATGTTCAAAATTCAACTTTGTCAAACATGGTTGAAAATGACATATTTGGGTAGATTACATTTTTCTGAGCACAACCATATTTTTATTTTATTTTTCTGATTAATAAAACAATAGTTATTGATTTTCTAAAATAGACCATTTTCTGGAATTATTAAACAGGAGATTTATGACGTCATCACTACGTCACTGTGACGTCACCCAGGACGATTTCTTCTCTGATCTTCACAGATGAATTCAAATTGACGAACTGGTTGCAAATTGGATGAAATGAATCATACCACGAGGAAGAGAAGATCATGGGGAGTCTAGGGGTGGCGCCGGAACGACCAAATGGTCGCCGGAGCTTCGCCGGCGGCGACCTTCCGCGGCGGCGGTGACACGGTCATGTCGGGGAGGAGGATTCCGAGGGGGAGAAGGAGAGCTGAGGCCATGGGGAGGCTCACCGGATCGAGGGGAGTACGATGTCATCAATGGGGAGGTGCGGGAAGGCCGGAGGCGCCGGAATTAAGCTCGTCCGCCGGCGGCCGGTCGTGAGGAAGAAGGCGATGGCGCGGCCGATTTCGGCCATCCCTGCTCACGGGGTTTGGGGTAGGAGAAAGAGGGGGCCGAGGCGGAGCCGTAGGTGGTCTCCGCTCGTCGCAGCGTGGCCGGAGACGGCGGGAGGAGCGGCGGCCGACCGGACAGTACAGCTAGGGTTTCGTCCGCCCAGGATTTTACAGAGAGCGGGAGGGAGGGCGCGCAAGGAGGGGGGTTCTGCGACTTGGAGCGATTCGGACGGCTCCTCTGCGTCCTCATCCATCCCCTGCCGCGCTGGAAGCAGGAGCTGGCGCGAGACGACGTCGGCGGCCAGCCCTCCTACTGGCAGGAGGTAGAAGACAAAGGAAACTTACGAAAACCCCCTGCGGTTTTTGGAAATAGCAGCAAGGTCCTTTTCCTTTTAAGAACATAACAAAAACCACTTATTTGAGGGCCTTTTTGCAAAGGAAAAATTTGGCAAAAATAGTTTTTGAAAAGCTCATGAAATTTCCAACAAAACCATAACTTGGGTTGGTGCATTTGAATTATTTTTCAATACAAAATTTTGGAACCCAAAATAAGTGCTTTTTGTGGGATTTTCTGAAACCATTTAAATTCACAATTTAAATTGGTTAAAACATGATTTCAATTTTTGTTCCATGCATGTATGAGATGAACACACACCACCCACCCTAATGTATCAAAAGTTGGGGTGTTACAAGAACCGCGTCCACGGGTTCCTCCAGATCCTCCTGTTCGGGATCCTCTGCTGCAAGAAGAAGGAAGAATTCAGAGTTGAAGGGGTGAATTAGGATGAAGTAACAAGTGAGTTAAAAGGTGAACACGGTCACCTTCTTCATCTTCGGACCAATCCTGAATAGAGGCATCATCTCGGGACTTACTGGCCTGAATGGCGTGAGGGATACACAAGGTATCTTGGGTGTCGTAGGCGGTCTCGTCATCTTTAGTTCTATCCGCTTTCTAGTTGGCCTCAAAGATTTCATTGTCCTCTTCTCTCTGGCGATTGATGTTCTATTGATGCAAACATAAAACATAGTGAGTTGAACTTCCGATAAGTGGTTCTATTCGGTCTAGCATGCAAACATAAAGCATATCAAGCTAAGGAACTCTACTCGGTCTAGCATGCAAACATAAAGCATATCAAGCTAAGGAACTCTACTCGGTCTAGCATGCAAACATAAAGCATATCAAGCTATAGAGTTCTACTCGGTCTAGCATACAAACATAAAGCATATCAAGCTATAGAGTTCTACTCGGAGTAGCATGCAAACACAAAGCATATAAGGCTAAAGGAAGGTCTATTCGGTATTAAGAGCCAGTACTGAATGTGAAGAGAAGAACACTAACCTGGGTGATGGGTTTGGTGCGGCTATACGGCACGAAGCCATAAGCCCAGTTCTCGGTGAGCGTGGTCTGCAAAATAGACCTGGCCGAGATGGCCACCTCAGCCTTGCTGAACTCGAAGGTCGTCGTCCTGGTACAATCCCGAGGACCTCCCATGTAGCACATCTTATGTACTCGGTCCTGGAGCGGGAGTACCCGGCGCGAGATCCGGCAGGCGATTGGGTCGTCCTGAAGGAGCCCTTCTGCCGCCAACTCGGTCAAGCGCTTCTTGACCTAGACGACGTCTGGCACGGTCTTCTTCGGGTCGTATCCCCAGTTCTGCCTGGTGGGCAGCGCGTTCACAACTTAGGGAGCCCTATCCGGTCTTCGATGGGCTTTCCCTTCTCGGCGGGAATGTTCTTCACGTAGAGGAAGCCGTGCTGCCACTTGCGCACGGTATCCAGCCCGAGTACTCTCGGGTGGTGTCCGGTGCGGCGCTGCAACATCATCGCGCTACCTGTCTTGGTCTTCGCGCGGGGAATGAGAGGGTTGTTGGGATTGGGCACGCTTTGTTGATGGAGGAAGAAGTAGCGTGCCCAGGTTTGAACTGTCGGGTAGACACCCAGGAAAGCTTCACACACAGTGGCGTGTGTGGAGAGCATAACCATGGAGTTTGGTGGAAGGTGGTGCGGCTGAAGGCCGAAATGGCAGAGAAAGTCCGAAAAGAACTTGGAGATGGGAAGTCCGAAGCCGCGTTTGAAGTGGGAGAGGAATACCACGTACTCGCCCGATTCTGGTGCCGGGACGAGCTCGGTGCCGGGAGGCCCGCAGACAACGCCGGGGTGGGGGACTCGGCGGGTGTTCACCAGCCACTGGCAGTCATCGGCAGTTACGTCCGAGCCCTCCCAGCCGGCTCGGGCGGGAATCATCTCGTCTCCGTGCTGGTCCATGGAAGCGAGGTTGCTGTTGGAGAAGAAGAGCTCGTCGGAGTTGAGGGCGAGGATGACGGCGGTGGCGCGCCGAGATTCTTGCTCTCAGTTCTCACGGTGGGGGTGCGGTGAGTACTCGCGGTGGCGCTGTGCTCGACGGCGTCGACAGAGGCGATGGGAGCGCGAGATTGGAAAGTGAGGAGGAAAGAGAAAAGGTAGGTGGCGCGGGGGTATTTCTCTCTCCCCGCGAGCTGTAGTTACTACTGGATTGATCGTGGCCAGAGATCGTGCGGCGTGGGTTAACTGCCCGTTAGAAACACACACAGCGCAATACGCGCGCGTAACGGGCGCAGTTAATCCCACGACGTGGGTCGTGGGCTTTCGATTACCTGTTCGAAGTGACCTAACGGGCTATGGGCCCTAGGTGCAGTGATAGGCGCGTGGCCTGCTGCTGCGTAGGCACCGAGGCATCAGGGGCTTACCCGTGTGACGCGTGCCCCACGGTGACACTAGAAGCTGGATTTGATCTGGACAGTGCGGGATCGTGTTGAAAATTTCACCAAGGTAATCTACTCGGCTGCACTATGCTGACTATGCGTTACTCGGCTCAGAAGGGATTTCTCCAATAAGCATGATGGGGAAGTTCGACTAGGAGTTATGGGTCCGGGTTGAGGTGCAACTCGGCCTCATTCTTTCGAAAAAGACAATTTTGTTTAAGCTGGCAGGGCCATACGAACAAGTTCGCTGGACTCTACCAGCTTCGGGGACTAATGTCAAGGGGCTACCCCCGAGTAGGGGTAAGACTGGTGATAAAACAGAGGTAAAAGCAATGTTGGCCGGGTAGGTGGCTACCCGGGTACCCTCTATCCGGTAGTCACTATTCGGTCATAGACTTTGAAGGCTAAGAGAAGATAAGAAGAGAGATTGTGATCGTCCGGGTAGCAATCAAGTGGTCCGAGTAAATGAGCTGCACTCCTACTCGGGCAAGAAGTCAATGGAGCCGTTCTGACAAGATCCCACGTATCCCGTAGCCGTACAGGCGTGCGGTTCAACTTATGGAGCGCGTGATTATCCGCGCTATGGCGTGGCTACAGTGAAGTAGGCGCCTGTCATGTCCTATCACTGACAGAGTGGACAGGACGGGATGTAGGGCCTACTCTGTGTGACTGACAGGGTGGACAGGTCCTGTCAGCCGGACGGCGTGGCGACTTCTCGCACCCGCGTCAGCGAGAAGCCAGAGGCGTGCTATGCATCACTGTGGAGATGTCGCATCATCGTACCTTTTATTCTTTGTTTACTCGGCTGGGCACCGGTATATAAGATGCCCTGTCCCCTCCTGCGCGAGAGACGTTACACGAGAGAGCATTTATTGCACGAGCAAGTGGTAGCAGTAGAGAGAGCAGAGAGTGGCTACTCGGCTGAGAAGCAACTTTGTACTGTGGCTACTCGGATATCATACATACAGAGAGATAGGCAGGAGTAGGGGTGTTACCTCCACACAAGGGCTCCGAACCTGGGTAGTTCTTGGTGTTTGTAGTGTTTCCTGAGCGCGTCTACACGACGTGCGATCCCTCCCCGGATACCTACAACGTCCATCGGCCCCAACCTTAGGCCATCCCATGGCATCTGTCTTTACTCATCCATGACATAACCACTTTGAGATTTGAATATTAACGTCACCCAACACTTAGCCGAGAACACAAAAGAAAAGACACCCTACTCGGTTGCTACACTTCTCTTTTCCTTAGCAATTTTTCGTGTGTTCATTGACCTTTGGCTTGTTCTCTTGCTTGCCATGAAGCCGGGTTGCGGACAGCAGCGAAGTCGAAGAGTTGGCCCTTGGGTTTAAACACATTACTAGATATGCACATGAAATTCTAAGTAAATCAACCGAGTAGACAAAGAAAATAAAGTAAATACCACATAGCAAGTTTGGCAAAGGCAGTCCCCAAGTTCGAATTCGGAGTGCCGACTTGAATTTAACTCGGTTGAGGAGATACATACAATATTTGCTCATGAATGAAAACGGCGGAGTAGAGCTACATTCCAGGGGCATTTAGATTCCTCTCCGGATTTATCCGCCCTGTTGTTTTGTGGTGCCTGTGCATCGATGAGATAATAGGCGTCATTGTATAGAGCCTTGCTCACAACAAAAGGCCCTTCCCACAGAGGGGATAGCTTGTGCATCCCGGCTGTGCGCTGCACGAGCCTAAGGACCATGTCTCCTTCTCGGAAAACCCTTGGGCTTACTTTCCGGCTATGATATCTTCTCAGATTCTTTTGATATACAGCTGAGCGGGACAGAGTTAACTCTCTTGCTTCCTCGAGCAGGTCCACATCATCTTCTCGGGCTTCTCTTGCCTCAGCCTCAGTATAGAGGGTTACTCTGGGTGAGTCATGCTCAAGGTCAGTGGGCAACACAGCCTCAACTCCATATACCAGGAAGAATGGTGTGTATCCGGTTGATCGGTTAGGGGTAGTCCTTAGACTCCACAACACCGCCAGCAACTCGTCCAACCAACAACCAGGGGTTCGCTGTAATGGCTCAATCAGTCTTGGCTTTATCCCAGAAAGGACCATGCCATTAGCTCTTTCAACTTGCCCATTCGAGGCCGGATGTGCGACTGACGCAACGTCTAGCCGGATCCGCTTCTCCTTGTAGAACCTGGCAAAGGCTCCCTCAGCTAAGTTTGTTCCATTGCTCGTGATGATCCCATACGGGTAGCCATATCTCAGAATGATATATTTCAGAAAGCTCACAGCCGTGTTCCCATCACACTTCCGGATAGGCTTCACTTCAATCCACTTGGTGAACTTGTCAACCATGACCAGGATGTGGGTCATGTTGCCTCTAGCTGGCTTGAAAGGGCCTACCATATCCAAGCACCAAACAAAAAATGGCCAAGTGATGGGGATTGTCTTCAACTCGGAAGCTGGCATGTGAATCTTGCTTGCATATCTCTGGCACCCATTGCAATTTCTCACTAGGTCTTCGGTTTTGTTGCAAGACAGTGAGCCAAAAGAATCCATGCCAAAATGCCTTCTTGACCAGAGCCCGAGATGAGGCATGATGCCCACACTCCCCTTGGTGTATTTATCTTAGGATCTCTTCTCCTTCTGGTTCAAAACAGCGTTGGAGCATGCCAGTAGGACTTCTCTTGTGCACATCCTTGTTAATGATGGTGTAGCCCTTAGATCTTCTATGTATCTGCCTGGCTGTGACCTCATCACTCGGCAGTGTGCCATCCATCAGAAAGGATAATATGGGCAAAGCCCAACTCGGTGTCTCCCGGATAGGAAACACTGGTTCGTCCACTTCCATTGGATCAGCTGCCATGACTTGCTCTGATTTGGAGACGAGTCCCCGAGTACTAAGCAATGATCCACTCGATGAATGTGACAGTCCAGAGTTTGCAGAGGCAGTCCCCGGGTTGGATTGAGCAGTCCCCAGGTTCTATTTTGAGCCCTCCCAATCAATCTCCATGGGAACAGCTTCCGAGTCCAGCAGCCCTGGAATGAATATTGACTCCGAGTTGGGAGATGGCTTGATGGATGGCTTCCTAAAATGCTCCAAAGCAATCCCCGGCAGGATGAACTGCCAAGAAGATCCCAACTTGGACAGAGTATCAGCCGCATCATTTTTAGCTCGATGGATGTGATGAAATTCACACCCATCAAAGAATCCAGTCATGTTCTGAACCAGAAACCGGTAGGACGCCATGTTGGCATCCAAGGCATCCCAATTCCCCGAAACTTGCTGAACCACCAAGTCCGACTCGCCATAGCATACAATCCACCGGACACCAATCTCCTTGGATACTCTCAGGCCATGTACCAGTGCCTCATACTGTAACATCCCAAGTATGAAAAATAGCCATTAGAATGTTTGCTCTCTGTTATTTTTATGTTTTGCATCATGGCATCATGTTCATTGCAATTGTTTTGTTTGTTTTCCATTTGTTTTTCTCTGTTTTGCTTTGTTTTCCAACTGTTTTCATTTGTTTTCCTTTGTTTTCTATTTGAATTTCAAACCAAAATTCAAACCTTTTGTTTCATCCTTGTGATGTTACAATTTCCAAAAGGATATTTCAAATCAAAACAACCAATTGTTTCCATTAAAGTTGTGATTCCAAAACTATTGTTTTGTTTCTAACAAAAATTCATTTAATACCAAACCCTTTGCAAATTCCATTAATTTCCAAAACATCAACCCCTTTTGAAAACTATGAAAATGACAAAACACTCCATCAATTGTTTCCATTAAACCATAAGGTTCAACTATTTAAATTTGTGGCTTCTAATCTTTCACTTATTTAAAATGTTAACTAAAAGGTTATTCAAATCCAATTGCATTGTACAAACAACAACCTTTTTGGAAATAATGAAAATTACCACAACAATGTTAAGCAATTGTTTCCATTTTAAACTAAAGGTTCAAACTAATTAAATTCTTGTTTCCAATATTTCAATCAATAATCACATTCCTCCAAATTTGAATTAAATTCCAAACCACATTTTTATTTTGATCATTTTGAAAAAACAGAATTTGCTAGCTGTTCCTATTACTTAAATAAGCAATCTAAAAAATTTCCCCTAATTCTTTCTACCCTAAAACTTATCATTTGCTTCCATTTTTATTTCTGCAAAAAAAAAGAAGAACAAAGAAAAAATAAGCAGCCAACAGAGAGAGAGAGGGCCCAACCCAATTCTTTTCCCTCAGGGCCCAAATACCCCTTCGCTGCTTGTCTTCTTCCTCCGTGCTTTCGTCAGCAATGGTACGAACACCCCATCCACCACACGATCACCTCCCCCTCCTCCTCTCCCCTCTTCCCCCTCTATTTATTCCCCTGCCCAGGCCAAACCCTAGCTCCTTTCTCTCCTCCCTTCCCAGCCGCCGCCCCTCTTCTTCTTCCTCCTCTGCTTCTCCCTTCTCTGTACTTCCCTGTACCTGAAAAATTAGCCCTTTTGGCCTGAAGTTGGGGGTGGGCGTGGGGTTGCTATGGTCGTCCTCCGGGCCGTTTCTTCACGGGAATGGGATCGCCACATCACGCTCTCCATCTTTGGTGAAGGCGCCGTGGTCCGAGGAGGCTCCGGGCGGCCGCGGCGTCGAGGTTTCCCGCTGGCCAACTCCCTGCATCGCCCTCTGCTGCTGCCCCGACCTGCACCCGACCGCCTCCTCCTGCCCACCCGAGGTGAGCAACCTCTCATCGACCCCATCTCCCTCTCGCCTCCCTACTCCTCCCGCGAGCCCGCACCCCCCCACGGATGGTCCCCCTCCGGCGAGCAGCAGCCGCCATGGCCCTTGTCGACCCCCTCGTTTCTGTCCGCCAGGTACAGGTTACGTGCAGTTTAGATTCAGAGAAAAATCCCGCGAGCCAACACCTTATCCCCCCTCGCCCCCCTTCCTAGCCACAACGCATCACAGTACCGCAGTGGTTTCTGTCCTTGTGCGCGCAGCGAGAGGTGCAGAGTTCGAATCCCAGCCCCCACCTTTTATGTTTCCTTTTCCGAATTAAATTCAGTCCGTTTCTGAACCATATACCCCGAGCTGCCCCCTTCTGTTACAAACGCACAACACACCCAGTTGGTTCTGTCCCTTGCTCGCAATCCACAGGTCTCGAGTTCAAACCCCCAAAGCCACACCTTTTTTCTGTTTTTATTTCTATTCTGCCCAAACTTTCAGAAAGCCAGATCTGAACCATTAACTCTAAAATCCATCTAAAATCCATTTTTGCTTCAAATTGGATGATTCAAAATCCTGTGGGTTCATATTTTTGTGCTCCTTCTAGTAATGTCAAGTTTGCAACATGTTTCTGTAACAATTTTTGCACTAAATAATTAATTACTGAAAATGCAATAAAATTTGGAAACTTTGGAATTTCATAACTTTAGTTCTACTCATCCAATTTAAGCAAACTTGGGCTCTAAAAATTTGTCTTAACAAACTCTACACATTGGTATTTTATTTGGTCACAATTGAATTAATTTTGAGCATGTTTCCCTATGTTTACTAAAAATGGCAGAATAAGAATGATTATGGAAAATTGCATAATAAATTCAATAATCCCCCAAAAATTATGTTTAATAGCTCAAAATGTTCAGTGAAACATTTGCTACATGTTTCCAACCTTTTCAGTGCAATTTGTTACTGTTTTGAATATTTTAAATTGGTGAAATATTTAAAAACTTGTCTAATTCACTTAATTTTGCAAAATTCATAACATGAACATAAAAATTCCAAATTCAACAAACTAAATATGTTTTCCAATCAACTTTTCATGTACTTTCCAAATATAAATTTTGTTTGCTGTTTTGAATAATTTAAATTGCTGAAAACAACTGTTTCTTAATTAATGCATTTAAAATTGCCAAAATAATAACTTGCTCATTTTAAATCCAATTTCAACAAATGAAATATGTTTTCCATGCAAAATTAAACCACCTTTCCAAATATAAAATTTGTTTCATGTTTTGAATAATTAAAATTGGTTAAATAATTTAAACCTTGTTTAAATCATTTAAAATTGTTAAATTCATAAATAATTTATTTGAAATCCATTTTCAACAAGTGAAACTTGTAATCCACCCAAAATTGTGTGTTCTATTCAAATATGAACTTTGTTATCTGTTTTGAACAATTTAACATGATGAAAACAACAAATGCTTGTGTGGCACCTTTAAGAAACCAAAGTTCCATAACTTAATAAATGAAATTTCAAAATGGGTAAACCTTATTTCCAATTGATTCTATTGTTGTTATTTTGCTGTTTTCCTCATCCATGCATCATGATAATCCACTTTCATCTATTGGTTAGTCGTAAAACAATTGTTTCACAATTCATGGGCATTTCATATGCAATCCAATTGCATGTGGGTCCATTTAATCATGTTGCTACCTTGTCAACTAGTTTATTTCTATGCATCAATTAAATGGTCATGCATCATCCCCTGTTTGTGCACTATGCCATGTTATTGATTGTTTGTCTCCTTGCGTTTTTTGTTTGCATCTTCCCGGATACACGACGACGTTGAGACCGACGATACTTACGACACCCCTTCTGAGGATCTGGCTCAGTACCAGGCTGCTGAGTTTGCAGGCAAGTATTCACTCACATGAACCAATGTGTTCCTTTCAACATTGGATACCGATACTTTCCATTGTCTATTCTGCTAGCCCTATGAATCGTTGCTTCTGTTACGAACCTATCACATGATATCCTGAACCCTAATATTGCCTCACCTCCACTCCTATAACCCCTTTGCTTGTGCCCGTGTCTTACTAGCATGCTTAGGGTTGTTTGCTCGAGTCTGTTACCCGTTACTTTCTGTTACTATTTCTATTATGTTCTGGGGCTCGATGTTAAACAACAACCTGTTAATTTTGAGGTAATAATAATTTGCTGATAAGGCACCGGCAGGAGGCCCGGCGTGGTTTTGAGGCCTGCTAGTGTCGACCTAATAGGAAAAGGGTCTTATCTACTGATCCATGATGAGCGCACTAACCGCATGTGGGAAGCGAGTATGGGCGCCCCCCTCAATTTGATTCGATTCGCATCTCGTCCAAATCGCCACACTTAGTTCGAGCTTTCCATTTGATGCATGCATGTGCAGGAGCGAACCCTTGGCGCCAGGGTCGAACTTTTGTAGTCGGCATTTAGGGCGGCGTGGTCTTAGAGTGCTATGAGGGTCCCCTTTTCTTCGTGGGGCTCGATTAGCCGCGCACGCACAGCATGTGGTTCTTTGGGCTTGATGCGAAGAAGAGTTGAGTTGTGTTGAGTGCATCGCTTGGTGGGTTAGCTCCCCGCCTGGCGGGTCATTCTTACGTGTACGGCCAAATTGGTGCATCCCTGCAGGGTTAAATCTTCTCGAGAAGCCGTGTTTTCCGCGCTTATGGATTACTTGGTGAAAGTACTGGCTAACAAGTACTCAGAACAACTTACACCTAACTAATGATAACTTGAATAGTAATAGCCCTATTGCCACAATAACTTGATCCATCACTAATCCAACTGTGTGAGTTTATCCTCGGATTGCTTCTTTGGATAAGGGGCGAGATCCATGATGGGTTTGGTTGGTGGTTAGTTGTAGTTGGTTACGATACGCTATCTTACCCCTTTTTCTGATAGCCGGAAGTTGTAGCATGTTTCTGTAGTTGGTTAGAGCAGCCAGTTGCAGCATCTTTTATATCCCCTTCCTTCCGTTGAACCCAAAGCATCTGTGCTTGGTGTTGACGGGTTACACTTTGGTGAATTGTGAGTCTTGCTTTCCAGTACGTTTATGTACTGACCCCTTTGGGGCTGTGGTTTCCGCAGACTATGTTTCCGAGGATCCCCATGGTGGCTACTACGTGGAGTATGACGAGACTGCTGACGAGTAGATAGCGGACCCGGGCAGGATCCGAGACTTCGTGGATGGGCTCCGTCTTTTCGTTTCCGGCCTCTTAGGCCTATTTGGACCTTGTCTGTACTCAGACATGTTGAATGCTTCCGCTGTGTTGTAATGATGATATGTTGGGACATGTGTCCTCTGGATGATTGTATTTGCTATCTCTGCTCTAGTGAGAGCTATTTGCAACTTATTTCCATCTTTTGTGTCGTAGAGATCTGTTGTGATATCACTTGTTCCAATGCCGTTGACGTACCATGTGTGTATGTTTTGAAGTACGTCAACGGAAGTATCTGGATTTCTATGGGATGGTTTGCGCAGACGAGGAATAGTAAGAGAATGGTTGTCACACGTTTACATGTTGGCCTGCTCATATTGAGATGCGGGTGCCGGTATGCCCCGCAAGCCATTTATCTACTGTTTAACGGACTGTGAGTATCCCCTAGAAGTCCGGGTGCGACAAATGGTATCAGAGCCTGTCTGCCTGTAGGATCCCTTCTTACTGGTCGCAGTTGAGTCTAGAAACTATTTTGTAGCTATATAGGAAAAATGAAACGTGAGAGTAGGAATTCTGTTCTTTTTCTTCTTTCCCCACCCACCCTCCCTTTTTCTGGGAAGGAAGTGCAACGTTGTTTTCCCTTCTCATCTAAACTTTCAAGTTAGGATTTCACGAATTCTGGTTTCTCTAGGATGGTTATATCTACTAGACCATAGGAATGGAGGTGGTTGTGACATGATTTATCATGTTGCCTACTCATGATTGAGAACGGAGGCGTGTAAGCCCCGGAAGCAAATCCTCTATTCCTTAAGCAGTAGATATTGATCCTTTAGAAGCCTGGATGGGTTTTCCATAGTACCTCAGGAGTTTTGTTCTCGTTTTCCCCGATGTTGATATCCTGTTCTTCTCAACATCCTTTTCGTCTGTTCAAACCTTGTTGTTGCTTCCCATTTCAGTTCTTCTACCGGCGTCTAATCAATAACGCTGTTCCACCCTTATGACCAGATAATCTATTCCACAAATGAATCAAGTTCTATCCAGCTATACACCCTCGATGCAAAACCTTTACCTTTACTCGAAAATGTTCCGGTGGTTTCCAAATTCCCTGATATCTTCCCAGAAGAGTTGCCAGGAATGCCTATCGTCTTAAACTTCCAGAAAAACTATCCAAGGTGCACGATGTGTTTCACGTGTCATAGCTCAAGAGGATCTTCCCAAGAAGTATCCGGACCTTTTCTTTTCTCAGTAGGAATCTCGGGGCGCGATTCCTTCAAGGGGGCGTTTTGTAACATCCCAAGTATGAAAAATAGCCATTAGAATGTTTGCTCTCTGTTATTTTTATGTTTTGCATCATGGCATCATGTTCATTGCAATTGTTTTGTTTGTTTTCCATTTGTTTTTCTCTGTTTTGCTTTGTTTTCCAACTGTTTTCATTTGTTTTCCTTTGTTTTCTATTTGAATTTCAAACCAAAATTCAAACCTTTTGTTTCATCCTTGTGATGTTTCAATTTCCAAAAGGATATTTCAAATCAAAACAACCAATTGTTTCCATTAAAGTTGTGATTCCAAAACTATTGTTTTGTTTCTAACAAAAATTCATTTAATACCAAACCATTTGCAAATTCCATTAATTTCCAAAACATCAACCCCTTTTGAAAATTATGAAAATGACAAAACACTCCATCAATTGTTTCCATTAAACCATAAGGTTCAACTATTTAAATTTGTGGCTTCTAATCTTTCACTTATTTAAAATGTTAACTAAAAGGTTATTCAAATCCAATTGCATTGTACAAACAGCAACCTTTTTGGAAATAATGAAAATTACCACAACAATGTTAAGCAATTGTTTCCATTTTAAACTAAAGGTTCAAACTAATTAAATTCTTGTTTCCAATATTTCAATCAATAATCACATTCCTCCAAATTTGAATTCAATTCCAAACCACATTTTTATTTTGATCATTTTGAAAAACAGAATTTGCTAGCTGTTACTATTACTTAAATAAGCAATCTAAAAAATTTCCCCTAATTCTTTCTACCCTAAAACTTATCATTTGCTTCCATTTTTATTTCTGCAAAAAAAAAAAGAAGAACAAAGAAAAAAATAAGCAGCCAGCAGAGAGAGAGAGGGCCCAACCCAATTCTTTTCCCTTAGGGCCTAAATACCCCTTCGCTGCTTGTCTTCTTCCTCCGTGCTTTCGTCAGCAATGGTACGAACACCCCATCCACCACACGATCACCTCCCCCTCCTCCTCTCCCCTCTTCCCCCTCTATTTATTCCCCTGCCCAGGCCAAACCCTAGCTCCTTTCTCTCCTCCCTTCCCAGCCGCCGCCCCTCTTCTTCTTCCTCCTCTGCTTCTCCCTTCTCTGTACTTCCCTGTACCTGAAAAATTAGCCCTTTTGGCCGGAAGTTGGGGGTGGGCGTGGGGTTGATGTGGTCGTCCTCCGGGCCGTTTCTTCGCGGGAATGGGATCGCCACATCACGCTCTCCATCTTTGGTGAAGGCGCCGTGGTCCGAGGAGGCTCCGGGCGGCCGCGGCGTCGAGGTTTCCCGCCGGCCAACTCCCTGCATCGCCCTCTGCTGCTGCCCCGACCTGCACCCGACCGCCTCCTCCTGCCCACCCGAGGTGAGCAACCTCTCATCAACCCTATCTCCCTCCCGCCTCCCTACTCCTCCCGCGAGCCCGCACCCCCCCACGGATGGTCCCCCTCCGGCGAGTAGCAGCCGCCATGGCCCTCGTCGACCCCCTCGTTTCTGTCCGCCAGGTACAGGTTACGTGCAGTTTAGATTCAGAGAAAAATCCCGCGAGCCAACACCTTATCCCCCCTCGCCCCCCTTCCTAGCCACAACGCATCACAGTACCGCAGTGGTTTCTGTCCCTGTGCGCGCAGCGAGAGGTGCAGAGTTCGAATTCCAGCCCCCACCTTTTATGTTTCCTTTTCCGAATTAAATTCAGTCCGTTTCTGAACCATATACCCCGAGCTGCCCCCTTCTGTTACAAAGGCACAGCACACCCAGTTGGTTCTGTCCCTTGCTCGCAATCCACAGGTCCCGAGTTCAAACCCCCCAAAGCCACACCTTTTTTCTGTTTTTATTTCTTTTCTGCCCAAACTTTCAGAAAGCCAGATCTGAACCATTAACTCTAAAATCCATCTAAAATCCATTTTTGCTTCAAATTGGATAATTCAAAATCCTGTGGATTCATATTTTTGTGCTCCTTCTAGTAATGTCAAGTTTGCAACATGTTTCTGTAACAATTTTTGCACTAAATAATTAATTACTGAAAATGCAATAAAATTTGGAAACTTTGGAATTTCATAACTTTAGTTCTACTCATCCAATTTAAGCAAACTTGGGCTCTAAAAATTTGTATTAACAAACTCTACAAATTGGTATTTTATTTGGTCACAATTGAATTAATTTTGAGCATGTTTCCCTCTGTTTACTAAAAATGGCAGAATAAGAATGATTATGGAAAATTGCATAATAAATTCAATAATCCCCCAAAAATTATGTTTAATAGCTCAAAATGTTCAGTGAAACATTTTATACATGTTTCCAACCTTTTCAATTCAATTTATTACTGTTTTGAATATTTTAAATTGGTGAAATATTTAAAAACTTGTCTAATTCACTTAATTTTGCAAAATTCATAACTTGAACATAAAAATTCCAAATTCAACAAACTAAATATGTTTTCCAATCAAATTTTCATTTAATTTCCAAATATAAATTTTGTTTGCTGTTTTGAATAATTTAAATTGCTCAAAACAACTGTTTCTTAATTAATGCATTTAAAATTGCCAAAATAATAACTTGCTCATTTTAAATCCAATTTCAACAAATGACATATGTTTTCCATGCAAAATTAAACCACCTTTCCAAATATAAAATTTGTTTCATGTTTTGAATAATTAAAATTGGTTAAATAATTTAAACCTTGTTTAAATCATTTAAAATTGTTAAATTCATAAATAATTTATTTGAAATCCATTTTCAACAAGTGAAACTTGTAATCCACCCAAAATTGTGTGTTCTATTCAAATATGAACTTTGTTATCTGTTTTGAACAATTTAACATGATGAAAACAACAAATGCTTGTGTGGCACCTTTAAGAAACCAAAGTTCCATAACTTAATAAATGAAATTTCAAAATGGGTAAACCTTATTTCCAATTGATTCTATTGTTGTTATTTTGATGTTTTCCTCATCCATGCATCATGATAATCCACTTTCATCTATTGGTTAGTCGTAAAACAATTGTTTCACCCTTAATTCATGGGCATTTCATATGCAATCCAATTGCATGTGGGTCCATTTAATCATGTTACTACCTTGTCAACTAGTTTATTTCTATGCATCAATTAAATGGTCATGCATCATCCCCTGTTTGTGCACTATGCCATGTTATTGATTGTTTGTCTCCTTGCGTTGTTTGTTTGCTTCTTCCCGGATACACGACGACGTTGAGACCGACGATACTTACGACACCCCTTCTGAGGATCTAGCTCAGTACCAGGCTGCTGAGTTTGCAGGCAAGTATTCACTCACATGAACCAATGTGTTCCTTTCAACATTGGATACCGATACTTTCCGTTGTCTATTCTGCTAGCCCTATGAATCGTTGCTTCTGTTACGAACCTATCACATGATATCCTGAACCCTGATATTGCCTCACCTCCACTCCTATAACCCCTTTGCTTGTGCCCGTGTCTTACTAGCATGCTTAGGGTTGTTTGCTCGAGTCTGTTACCCGTTACTTTCTGTTACTATTTCTATTATGTTCTAGGGCTCGATGTTAAACAACAACCTGTTAATTTTGAGGTAATAATAATTTGCTGATAAGGCACCGGCAGGAGGCCCGACGTGGTTTTGAGGCCTGCTAGTGTCGACCCTAATAGGAAAAGGGTCTTGTCTACTGATCCATGATGAGCGCACTAACCGCATGTGGGAAGCGAGTATGGGCGCCCCCCTCAATTTGATTCGATTCGCATCTCGTCCAAATCGCCACACTTAGTTCGGGCTTTCCATTTGATGCATGCATGTGCAGGTGCGAACCCTTGGCGCCGGGGTGGAACTTTTGTAGTCGGCATTTAGGGCGGCGTGGTCTTAGAGTGCTATGAGGGTCCCCTTTTCTTCGTGGGGCTCGATTAGCCGCGCACGCACAGCATGTGGTTCTTTGGGCTTGATGCGAAGAAGAGTTGAGTTGTGTTGAGTGCATCGCTTGGTGGGTTAGCTCCCCGCCTGGCGGGTCATTCTTACGTGTACGGCCAAATTGGTGCATCCCTGCAGGGTTAAATCTTCTCGAGAAGCCGTGTTTTCCGCGGTTATGGATTACTTGGTGAAAGTACTGGCTAACAAGTACTCAGAACAACTTACACCTAACTAATGATAACTTGACTAGTAATAGCTCTATTGCCACAATAACTTGATCCATCACTAATCCAACTGTGTGAGTTTATCCTCGGATTGCTTCTTTGGATAAGGGGCGAGATCCATGATGGGTTTGGTTGGTGGTTAGTTGTAGTTGGTTACGATACGCTATCTTACCCCTTTTTCTGATAGCCGGAAGTTGTAGCATGTTTCTGTAGTTGGTTAGAGCAGCCAGTTGCAGCATCTTTTATATCCCCTTCCTTCCGTTGAACCCAAAGCATCTGTGCTTGGTGTTGACGGGTTACACTTTGGTGAATTGTGAGTCTTGCTTTCCAGTACGTTTATGTACTGACCCCTTTGGGGCTGTGGTTTCCGCAGACTATGTTTCCGAGGATCCCCATGGTGGCTACTACGTGGAGTATGACGAGACTGCTGACGAGTAGATAGCGGACCCGGGCAGGATCCGAGACTTTGTGGATGGGCTCCGTCTTTTCGTTTCCGGCCTCTTAGGCCTATTTGGACCTTGTCTGTACTCAGACATGTTGAATGCTTCCGCTGTGTTGTAATGATGATATGTTGGGACATGTGTCCTCTGGATGATTGTATTTGCTATCTCTGCTCTAGTGAGAGCTATTTGCAACTTATTTCCATCTTTTGTGTCGTAGAGATCTGTTGTGATATCACTTGTTCCAATGCCGTTGACCTACCATGTGTGTATGTTTTGAAGTACGTCAACAGAAGTATCTGGATTTCTATGGGATGGTTTGCGCAGACGAGGAATAGTAAGAGAATGGTTGTCACACGTTTACGTGTTGGCCTGCTCATATTGAGATGCGGGTGCAGGTATGCCCCGCAAGCCATTTATCTACTGTTTAACGGACTGTGAGTATCCCCTAGAAGTCCGGGTGCGACACATACTCGGCTACATTATTGGATGCCGAGAAGTGGATCTGTAGCACATATCTGAGTTGATCTTGCTTGGGCGAAGTGAGCACCACGCCGGCGCTGAGCCCTTCTTTTACTTTGGAGCCATCAAAATGCATCCTCTAGAAATTGGTTTCTGGCATTGGAGGCTCATACTGCATCTCGGCCCTATCCACTAAGAAATCCGCCAGGGACTGAGACTTGATCGCTTCTCTTCTCGAGTACAATGGGGTGTATGCGGGTAGCTCAATCGCCCATTTGGCTACCCGGCCGCTTGCATCCTTGTTGCCCATAATCTCCGAGATGGGAGCGGTGCTCACCACTGTGATGGGATGCTCCTGGAAATAGTGCTTGAGTTTCTTGGCAGCCAGGTATACGACATAAGTCATCTTCTGGTAGTGTGGATAATTTTTCTTGGAGTTGGATAGAATCTCGCTGAGGTAATATACTGGCCGCTGCATGGTCTTGCCTTCCTCCTCTCGTTCCACTACTACCACCACACTAACTACCCGGTTGGTGGCTGCAATATAGAGCAGCATTGGCTCCTTAGGCAGAGGGCTTGCCAGGAAGGGAGCGCTACCCAGCACGGTCTTGAGTTCTTTGAAGGCCACATCAGCTTGTGGTGTTCAGACAAACTTGTCACTTTTCTTCATGAGCTGATAAAGAGGCAAGGCCTTATCACCCATTCTTCCCATGAAACGACTAAGAGAAGCTAGGCACCCGGTAAATTTCTGCACATCCTTCAGTTATCTCGGCAAAGACATTCTCTCTATAGCTTTTATCTTTGAAGGATTGGCCTCAATGCCCCGACTGCATACCAAGAAGCCGAGTAACTTGCCAGCCGGGACGCCAAATGTGCACTTGGTTAGATTCAGTTTCATCCGGTATTTGCGTAAGCTGGCAAATGTTTCATCAATATCGCTCAGCAGAGTGTGTTTTTCTTTTGTTTTGATGACAAAGTCATCTACGTACACCTGCACATTCTTGCCTATCTGGTCATGCAAGCATTTCTGCATGCACCTCTGATACGTAGCCCCAGCATTTCTCAACCTAAAACACATGACAAGATAGCAATAAGCCCCGTACGGGGTAATAAAAGCAGTCTTTATTTGATCAGCCGGGTTCAGATGTATCTGGTGAAAACCAGAGTAGGCATCAATGAAAGACAAAAGTTCGCACCCGGCAGTGGAATCGATCACCTGATCTATGCGGGGTAGCGGGAACGGGTCCTTGGGGCAGGCCTTGTTCAAGTCGGTGTAGTCTACGCACATGCTCCAGGCCACAACAGCTTTGGGATCCTCCTTCTTCTTCTCCACCATGACCGGATTGGCCAGCCAATCCGGATACAGTACCTCCATGATAAATCCACTTGTCAGCAGCTTTGTGATCTCGTCACCAATAGCTTTTCTTCTCTCAGCCGCAAAGCGGCGCATCGCCTGCTTAACCGGCTTGGCATCAGGGCGCACATGCAATGAGTGCTCAACCAACTCCCTCGGGACACCCGGCAGGTCCTGATTGGACCATGCGAAGACATCCCGATTCTCACGGAGGAAGTGGATGAGTTGGCTTTCCTATTTCTCCTCCAACCCGGCACCAATGATGGCCACACGCTCTAGGAACTCTTGGTCAATCTACACTTTCTTTGTTTCTTGGGAGGCCTGGAAGGTGGCTCCATACTGAGAACTCGGCATGCCAGGCATACCGACTTGAGCTGCTTGGGCCAGGGCCACCACCTCATGAATTTTCTTCTTCTCGGCAGCAATTACCATGGACTCGGTCAACCGAGATCCAGCAGATGCACACTCCAGGGAGCGCTTGTAGTCACCCGAGATGGTGATGATGCCATTGGGGCCAGGGATCTTTATCTTCAGATAGGCCGCATGAGTTGAGGCCATGAACTTGCCGAGTAGGGCGTGATAAGGGCTCTGAAGGTCCACCACCTCAAATTGCAGGCACTCGGTCCGGCAGTTCTCCCTGGTGCCGAAAAGCACATCCATCCAGATTCGGCCAATGGGAGCGCAAGACACTCCCGGCACGATGCCATGGAATGTAGTCCGACTGGGTAGCGGCATGTTTTCGGCAAGGCCGACCTTTTCCATGGTATCTCGGTACATGATGTTGATGCTTCTCCCGTTGTCGATCAGCACCTTGCTGAACTTCACGTTCTTCTTGGTCCCCAAGAAAGTGGGGTCCATCACCAGAGCATATGTACCCGGGTTGGGCATTATCTTTGGATGATCTGCTATGGACCAGACTATCTCCTGGTCGCACCACTCCATGTAATGCGGCACAGATGGCTTCATAGCATTCACCTCCATCGCACGCCTGCGCTGGAACTACTTGTCATCCGGCTCAGTGGTGAACACCATGTAGCTTTCATGATGCTCCTGGTACTGGTTCCGGTCCCCAGCACCACCATTGTTGTTGTTGTTTTGGTTGGCGTTGTTGTTGTTGCGTTTGTCGTTGTTCAAGTTGCGGTTGTAGTTGTTGTTGGCTCCCTGCGCCACTTGGGTCACATTCTCCCTCCTCCGTTCTCGGCCGGCCTGGGGGCTGTTGCCCGAATAGGCTGCACATTTGCACCCAAGAGCGGAAGAGGAGGAGGAGGAGGCAGCTGACCGAAAGCCTCGCTCTTGATCCGGTCCCACCAGCTGCACTGCCGGGTAGTGTGGTTGGCTGGCCTACTCGGATGTCGAGTATGGAAGCTACACGGTCCATCCTTCATGTTCTCAAAGATGAATCTTGCAGGGTCTCCGGATTCCTGGGAGGCATTGTTCTGCTGGGGAGCATTGTACGGCTTATTGAAGTTGTGGCCCTCAGTTTGGTTTTGCCCGTATTGGGCTCCAGCAGTTTTTTGCCTTTGGCTGGCCCCGGCAGCACCTTGGTCTTGAGTAACAGTAGCGACATGGTCAGACCCATAGCGGATATCCGGACGATCCTCCCTTCTCTTGTTGCGGAAATCTTGGCGGTCATGGCACCGGGAACCTCATGGTGCTTCCTCTTTGGCTCGAAGGAATCAAGCAAAGGCTGAGTAGGGTCACCGAGAGCATACATATCTGCAATCTTGATTGTCTCGGCGAGGGTACTCGACATCTCCCTCTGCAGTTTCTGCCACAGCATGCTGCCATGTCGGCAACCTTGTGCAAACCAGGGAATGGCCTGTGACTCATTCACACCCTCACAGGTGTTCCTCATAGTGCTCCACCGAGTAAGGTACTCGCGGTCAGTCTCCTCTTCTCTTTGCTTGCATGCCGAGAGCTGCTGCGGCCGGTTTGGCCTTTTGTAAGTGCTGGTGAAGTTGGTGATGAAGGCCTCCGAGAAGTCAAGCCAGCAGTTGATACTGTCTTTCGGCAGATTGTTGAGCCAGATCCGGGCAGGGCCCTCCAGCATCTGGGGCACGTATCGAATAGCCCATCTCCTGTTGTCACCTGCAACGTACACAGCAGTCACATAATCATTCAGCCAGTCCTCTGGCTTGGTGCTTCCGTCATAGGTCTTGGTTCCTCTAGCCAGCTGAAACTTGGCCACAGCCGGCTCCCCCATGATCCTGGGACCAAAACAGCTTCGCCCGGGTGGGCCTCTTGCTTCTATCTCCTCGGGCCGATAGATTCGGTCCAGCTTGTACCTTGCATCACTTTCCTCTAGCATTCTTCCTCCCAACCGAGCTATGAGATCTCTTGGGTCGGCGTACCCGGCTAGCTCCATTGCCGAGTACCCGTCGTCGTAGCGGTCTTGGTACACTGGACCGGGTTGAGCAACCGGGTTGACCACTGCATCAACCACATGTGGCTGAACAACTTGTTGAACCGGGTTAGCAACATGCTGCCGAGGTGGGCCATCTCGGTTTCCTTCTTGCCCTCCTTGATGAACTCGGGCGACCTGGCGACCAGTACCAGCAACATTGTGTTTTTGGCCGGGCTGCCGCTCTACAGCGTGCTGTTTTCCGGCTATAGCCGGGTCGTACACCTGCATCTGTCTGTTCTTCCCAGAGTTCGAACTCTGAGCCCTCTCACCGCCGGGAAGTGGCGATGAGGCCTGGTCCACGGATCTTGCCCCATGCGAGTGAACAACATGGGATGCACCACCTCCTGGATTAGCCTGCTGAAAAGCCTCATTCTGCCTACCCGCTTCTAGAACGAGCTCATTGAACCGCTCCTGCTGCCTAACACGGGCCTCGCTAGTCAGATTTGGCAACTCGGCAGCAACTGCCTCTGTAGCTCTAAGTGTTTTTGCAGGAGAACTGTATTTCGGCCTACCAGCAGTGTTTTGACTAGCAGACTTGCTAGCAGCTCTACCATCTCTAGCTAGCTCAGCACCCAGGTTACGATGAATAACTCCTATCTTGCTAGGATTTCTAGATACCGGAGTAAAACCATGTTCTCTGTTGTACTCATTTTGGTCCAGGTTGAGCTCAAGCCTAACCTTCTCCAGCTCCTGGGCCTCCTGCAGCAAAGCGAGTCGCTGCTGCTCAAGTTGCGCCCTCACCACAGCCGGATCCACGTCCGTGGCGATAGGCATACCGAGGTGCGCGACACCGGCGCGAGCAGCCGGTATCACAGTCGATGTAGAAGGATCCACATAGCCAGGTTGGTTCCGCGGCATATCGTAGGGCTTGTGGCCCCTGCGAGCAGCCGACTCGTCGACGACTTCAGGCGCAGTGGGCGCGCCTTTCCCGGCATCGATAACCGGGCCAGTCATCATCACCTCCAGGCTGCCCACAGAGCAGCCAGCCGGCTTCCCGCGGATAGCGAGAACAGCGGGAGGGTCCTCAGCGACGAGCACCGCCTCGGGGTACTCGCGGATGACGGTGGTGGCAACGTACACCAAATGCGCGCTGAGGGAGAGGACGGAGTAGCCTGCAGGCATGGGCCTGCCGCCGAAATCACCGGTGTTGTCGGTGACGAAGTCGAAGGAGCCGAATCTGTGGACAAGGCCACAAACCACGCGCTCCCCCGACGGAGAAACAGGTCCAGTCCGAATATGCACCCCAGCCAGCGCTGCTGCCTGCCCCGCGGTGGGCGCCAACTATCGTGGAGTGGAGAAGATAGATGCCATAGGATGGCTAAAGTTGGGGCCGATGGACGTTGTAGGTATTCGGGGAGGGATCGCACGTCGAGTAGACGCGCTCAGGAACACCACAAACACCACAATCTAACCAGGTTCGGGGCCCTCGTGTGGAGGTAACACCCCTACTCCTTCCTATCTCTCTGTATAATGCTCAACCGGGTACAGAAGTTACAATATCTCAGCTAGTCGCTCTCTACCGAGTAGCCAGCACAGATCTCCCTCTCTAATGTTTTCTCTCTGTGAGTGGTTCTGCCTCCTAATAAATGCGCTCCCATCCAACATCCCTCGCGCAGGAGGGGGCTGGCCACCTTATATACGAGTAGCCAGCCACTATACTAAGAATAGAAAGTACAGATGGGACAAATCTTCTGTGACAACGGCGCACGCCTCCGTGTTCCAGCTGACGTTGTTGCCGAAAGTCGCCGCGCCGTTCGGCTGACAGGTCTTGTCCACCCTGTCAGCCCCTTAGGGTAGGTCACTGACATGTCCTGTCCCCCCTATCAGTGACAGGACTTGACAGATGCCCACTCGTACTGTTCCCACGTCTTAGCGCGGATAACCAGGCGCCTAGTAAGTTGAACCGCATGCCGGTACGGTCCCTGGATACGCGGGATCTTCCACAATGGCTCCATTGACTTTGTGCCTGAGTAGGATAGCCTCCCGTATACTCGGATCACCGAGCTCTACACGGCTGATCCAAAACGTCACTTGTCATCTTCTCTTGGCCTTCGGTACTTCTCACCGAATAGCGCTTATCGACTACCGGGTACCGGGTAGCCGCCTACTCGGCGAAATTGTACCTTGAGCACTGTTTACCACCAGTCTTACCCCTACTCGGGGGTAGCCCCCCGACAGCGTGCGTAGACAACAAGCTCTTTTCTTGCGTCGTTGCCAGGGAGGTAAGGTAAAAGTTACTCACATCCTCGGGTGTGAGTGCTCGGAGTTATTTCCTTTAGATTCTGCAATTATATCTTTTTATTTCTTGTTTTCACTAGTTAGGCTTAATGGAAAACAAAAAAAATATGAGAGAGCTTTATAACCTTTATCTTGAGTTAGGACATCAAGTGTTTGAAGATAAAATTAAAAAACCTATGGAGCTTTATTTGCATGCTAGTAGCAATGTTATTAGTATGAATTATTTGAACACCATTATTGATAATTCTATGGAAAATTCTAAGCTTGGGGAAGCTAGTTTTGATGAATATGATATTTTTAGTCCCCCAAGTTTCGAGGAGGAAAATTTCTTTGATGATACCTTTCCTCCAATATATGATGATTATAATGATTGTGGTATTCTAGTTCCACTTGTTTAAAATGATGAATATTATATTTTAAGTCCAGCTACTATTGAGTAAAAAATTAATTATGATTACAAAATGCCTCCTGTGTTTGATGATTGTGGTGATGAGAATTATAATGATATCTATTTCATTAAATTTGGTCCCACTACTATTAATAAGAATGACTATGCTTATGTGGGGAGTAATAATTTTTTTATGCATGTGGCTCATGATAAGAATGTTTCTTGTGCTAGTTATATTGTTAATTATATTCATGATGCTACTGAAAGTTATTATCATAGAGGGAAACATAATTTTATGCATCTCAACAATATCAAGTTTCCCCTCTCCATGTTGAAATTTTTGAAGTTGGACTTATTTGTCTTCCTATGCTAGTCACTTCGTCTTCGTTGACTTGTTTTTTACAAGATTCTTTTTCATAGGAAGTGGATTAGACTTAAATGTGTTTTACATTTTCTTCTTGATGATATTTTATTGTGCTTCAACTCTTATCCTTATGTGAGAATCTGTTAAAAAATCATTGTGCCTAGCTGAAAGGCATTAAAAGAAAAGCGCTTCCGGGAGACAACCCGTTTTATTTCTCCGTTTTCAACCCGTTTTCTTTTGTTTTCTTTGCACCTGGGTGTTGTATATTTCCTTAGAAACCCTGCTGTATCTTTTCTTTTGAGTTTTTGTTGAGCCAAGTAAAGCCTCCAATGGAAAGTTGAGGCTATATTTCGGATTTCTGCGCAGGAAACAGATTTCTACTGTCCACTGTTAATTACGTATAAAATCACAGAAAATTCAAACTGACCTGAGTTTTTGTGTGCATAATACTGAGCTATATACGCAACGTTTTTTAGTAGACCAATTTTTTATTTGACCAACATGGGATTTTCGAAAAAAATCATCTTTACCTGCTGTCCTGTTTTGAGAGATTTCTGCCAGTAATTGCATTTGCATCTTAATCTCTTTCTTTTGGTGTTCTTTTGAGAAAAAGAGTTTTAAAAGAAGTTGTGACAATAGCTAATGTGTTTATGAGTGCTAGTCTTGTGTTGAATATGAAGCATGTGAATTTATTATTTCGATTGCACTAACGTTGCAAATGAAGATTGTGAGAAGTTTGGTGTGAAGGAAGTTTTCAAGGGTCAAGAGAAGAGGATGATATGATGTGAGCAACAAGAGTGAAAAGCCTAAGCTTGGGATGCCCCGGTGGTACATCCCATGAAATTCCAAGAAGACTCAAGCATCTATGCTTGGGGATGCCCAAGGCATCCCCTTCTTCATCAACAAATTATCAGGTCACTACTAGTGAAACTGTATTTTTATTCGGTCACATCTTATGTGCTTTCCTTGGAGCGTCTTTTATTTTTGCTTTCAGTTTGTTTGGTTTTCTTTGCTGTATTTTATGGTTGGATCTTATCATACTTGTGTGGGAGAGAGACACGCTCCGTTTTCATTGCTTAGAACACTCTAGTTTTCATTCTTATTGTTTTGTGAGTGTTCACTTTTTGCTAGTACTACGTTTAGCCTTTGTTTTCATGCATCTCTTATTTAGAGTTGTTAGTTTTAGTAGTTTTATGTTAGTACTCTCTAGTTTTCATTTCTATAAGCTTAGAGAGAGTTTTTGTTGTCTCGTATATGTGCTTGGTTGAGAATAGAAATGCTATTGTGATAGTTGGTATAGTGGAAAAGATTGCATGGTCTTGTAGATCACTAAACTGCTTCACTTGAATCATTGTTATTGTTTTGAGATATTAATTTGCTTAATGGATAAACAGGAAGGACTAGTAAGTATAAAGTTTTAATGGTTGGTCTAAGAAAATTGAAATTGCGCCACACTTAAATTACCAGCTGATAGAAACAATGGTATATGATTGCTACGAGTGATACATTTCTGATCGGCCTTTTGTTACGCGCTACAGTCGGGGTAGACAATAGTGACGTGTCACTACTACGGACCCTCTTGGAGTGATTTGCATTGTGCCTTGTAAGATGATTTGCTTGCTGCAACCTTTTAATTCGTGAGTCTATGTTGTGGTTCCTGGCACTTCCACCATCCATATTAGCTAGCCTCTTCGGTACTGTGCATTGCCCTTTCTCACATTGAGGGTTGGTGCAAACTACGCATGTGCATCCAAATCCCGTTGGAGGACTTTTTTATCCTACACATAAGCCCATATATTCTTACTCAAATTAGCCACCATACCTACCTATCATGGCATTTCCATAGCCATTCCGAGATATATTGCTGCACGACATCCACCTCCATTATGTTACTTGATGATGAGCTTCATGGTTATTTATGCATACTGCTACACTGGCAGGAGCATGGAGTTGGATACATAAGAGATATTACATTATGAGTTATGAGTACTAAAAGTGTGATGATTCATTGTAATATAGGATGTTGCCTCTACAGGTGAGGATGTATATATAAAAAAATGAAAAAGCGCAAAAAGGAAAAAAGGGGCCAAAGTGAGAATAAAGAGAGAGGGGGCGCATCGCTATCCTTTATACCACACTTGTGCTTCTTGTTTAGCACCAATACTTTAGATTGGAGAGAGTTTTCATATTATCATTCATTCATAACTATGTGGGGAACTTTATATTATAGAACTTGCCTTGTATATTCCAATGATGAGCCTCCTCAAATGAGCTCTAGGTCTTCGTGAGCAAGAAAGTTGGATGCACCCCCACTAGTTCCATTAGAGAGCTTTCATACACTTTTTGCTCTATGTGCATCCGTTGTGTTCCAATCCCTACTCCTTGCATAGCTTCGGTTGTAAGACTTTCTCTTGTCTAATGACCAATTTCAGCTTTGTGAGCCTTTCTTTCATTGACCTTCCAAACCCCCCATAATGCTCTCTTAGCCATAACATCCCGGTGCCAGGGACCAACGCAGAACACTTGCTTGTTTTTAGTGTGCAAATAGTTTAAGATTCAAGCATTGAACATGGGTTGTGAAGATCGTTTGACGTGCATGATATTGTTGTTCTTGAAAGCTTAAATCATCTCTTATAAACTTTGCACGGTTGATAGTCTTTTAGTATTGATTCATTAAATTTTTTGCGTCTTTCTTTTTTGTTTATGCATTACTTGATGATATCAAATATAGATCGCAGCTTTAGTTCATTTGATCCTAGTTTACATGCTCTACTTTACATAATATGATCAAGATTGTGTGGTAGCATATCACCTTAGAATTTTTTTTATCGTTTACCTACTCGAGGACGAGTAGGAACTAAGCTTGGGGATGCTTGATACGTCTCCAACGTATCTACAATTTCTGATGCTCCATGATCATATTATGCCAATTGCTACATGTTTTCTCCCTTATTTATAGCATTTTTATACGTTTTCCAGGACTAACCTATTAACAAGATGCCAAGTGCCAGTTCCCTGTTTTCTGCTGTTTTTAGTTTCAGAAAAGTTGTTCTGGAAATATTCTCGGAATTGGAAAATTCGAAGCCCAGAAGGCTTAGAAGTCTCGGAAGCTTCCGGAAGTTCCGAAGAGCCCCGGAGGAGGGGCCACACCATGGGGTGGCGCGGGTCCCCCTGGCCACCCCCGACATCGCCCTTTCACGCATATATACTCCCCAATGCATAAACACTAAAGGAATCGACATTTTCCATAAAATACATCTATAGCTCCGCCGCCGCCGATGACAAGTATCAGGGGATAGATCTCTATTCTGGCACCCTGCCGGGACGGGGAAGTGCCCCAAGAAGCCATCTCCGTCGACTCCACTGACATCTCCATCGATGTTGCTGTCTCCGATGGTGAGGAGGGAGTAGTTCTCCCCCGAGGCTAAGGGCTCTACCGGTAGCTAATTGGTTCATCTCTCTCCCATGGTGTCATCTATACGTGATCATGAGCTTCGTAATCTATTTTAATTCGTAGATGTTACTATTCATGTTTTTCTACTCAAATGCTTTATTAATATGAACTATGGAGTCACCTTGTATCGTGGTGTGAAGGTGATAGCGTGCACATCGTGTGTGTCTCCTCTATGAATTGTGGTGTTTGTCTAGTACCTTCTAGGGCACTCAAGTTGACAGTGTGGGGCTAACTAGACATGGGGATGCTTACTTTAAGGAATGCTTTTTGCAGCCCTACGCAATAATTAGTGTTTGTTATCCAACCGGAGAGAGTTAAGAGTAGCATAGTGAGAGAAGTTATCTAGTTATTCATTTATGTGATCATTGTTGAGAGTGTCCACTAGTTAAAGTAGGAGCCCTAGGCCTTATTTCCAAGCATTGAAACACCGTTTTCCGCCTGTTCTGCTACATGTTTGCTTGCTGCCCTTTTTATTTCAGATTGCTATTATCACTTATTATCATCCATATTACTTGCATATTACTCTCTCTCTCTCTCTCTCTCTCTCTCTCTTCGCCGAACTAGTGCACCTATATAACTGACAATTGTATTAGGTGTGTTGGGGACACAATAGACTTCTTGTATCTTAATTGCAGGGTTGCTTGAGAGGGATATATTTGACCTCTACCTCCCTGAGTTCGATAAACCTTGGGTGATCCACTTAAGGGATACTTGCTGCTGTTCAACAAACCTCTACATTTGGAGGCCCATAACTGTCTTCAAGAATAGAAGCGTGCGTAGACATCACTAGCACCAAGGTCTTCAACTCGGTCTGGGACCGAATTGTCAGCTTCGGCCCGATCCATGTTATGATCTTCCAGGACAATGTGTCTGACGTTGGCCTTAGGTCCCGGCAAAAGTATCACGAGGCCCTAGGGTTGCACCAGAGGAGGGTTCGCCCTGGCGGAGCTCTGGCCATCGACGTTGGCTTGTCCCGACGGTGGCGTTGTTCGTATTGGGAAGCGGATGGAGGACGCACTTTGTGCAATCTCCAAGTCATACATGCAGTGGAAAATCACATTGATTTACCTCGGACAAGATAACAAAGAATAAAAAAAATACAGAGTGGGAAATGTGTCTTGGAGGAAAATCCCATACCCGTGTGCCAAAGGCCTTGCGCGTGGCTTGAGCGTGGCCTTCTTCTTCCTCTTGGTCGCAGGTCTCGAAAGCTCAGTCCCGGCACATTTCTTGGACTCGGCCTTTCCCGCTACCGACGGAAGCGGAAACATGAAAGCAAGTGAGCAGGGGTCAAGTACCTCTAGAACCCGAGATTCATCGTCATCATCATCATCGGACCAATCCTTAAGCAAACCCGGGATGTGGGTCTTACCCGCGCCAAGGGAGATGCCGACGTCCGACATTGTCATGTTGTCCTTGTTATCCGGGTCCTCTGTGTCGGACACGGTGAGGTACGCGCCCCATTTCGCGGACAGAACTGGGCCATCCTCGGTTGTTTGGCGAGTGAATCTCTGTAAGGCAGAAACATGAGGTAAGCATTGGACTAAGCATATAGAAATAGAGTTACATGGAAAGCTATGTTGTCATGAGGCTATGTGTGATGGAGTCCCGTGTACTTACCACGGGAGCTTGGAGTATCTTGTCGAAGGGTTCCAATCCCCACTCCCAGTCGTCCATCATAGTGGTCTGGGCCACGCCCTTGATGCGCCTCCGGACTTGGGCCTTGGTGAGCTCAATGGTGGGGGGCCGAGTCGGGTTGTGTCGGCCGCTCATGTGGCAGATTTTTGTGAGCTCGGAGCTGAAGGGGGGAGACCCGACGGCTAATATAGGTGGCCAGGAGATCATCAGCTGTCCTCCTTGAGTGTGTCCATGAGCTAGGGAACTTGATTGATCTCGGAGAGCTACTCTTTCGTATCATGTTTCCAGTTGACCATGTCCAGGGGCAGGCCGAGTTTGAATCTCGGCAGCCGAATCAAGTCGACTTCGGTAGCATTCTTCACGTAGAAGAATGAACAGAGCCACTTTCTGGAGGATTTCAGGCCCCGGATCCTGGGGAAGATGGAGTTCCGCCTCGGGATGATGATGGCCGTGCCACATTGCATCATCTGCTTGCGAGCGCCGGGTTTCTACGGGTCTAGGATCACCTGCTTCTGGAACTAGAAGTACTTGCACCACAAGTTGAGTGTGGGCCACAGGCCGAGATATCCTTCGGGGAAGGAGATATATGCAGAGAGTGTGGTGATAGTGTTCTCCTGGAGATGGTGCGGTTGAATAACAAACTTTTCAAAGAATCTTTTCATAAAATCGCTATGGGGTAATCCGAATCCCCGTTCGAAGTGCGTGAGAAGACAACATACTCACCCGTTCTGTCCTCTGGCACGAGCTTGTTGCCTGGTAGACGACATTCCACCCCTGCAGAGATCCGGCGCATCCGGATCAACCAGTCGACTTTCATCTGCATGACGCCCGAGCCTTCCCACGCGGCTCAGGTGGATCCGACCTCCACCTCCTCCTGTTGCTCCACGAGAACAACCTCCCGGGAGGCCATGGGCTCGGTGATGAACGGCGGTGGTTCCGGTAGATCCGTGGCGGTGGCGGTGTAGACGCGCACGGAAAGTGGCGCTGAAGTTCGGTGAGTTACGGCAGCGAGGAATAAGGATGGAGAAGTTCCTCAGAAGTCCAGTGACGATGCAATGCAAGGAGGCGAACGACGGCGTCATTGTGCACACCGATGACGGAGAAGAAGACGAGTAGATCTGCGAAGTTGTGGTGGAGCAGTGATCTATGGCGCTCCAGCGTGGCGCGGTGCATAGAAACATGGCGGTGTGCGGAACTTTGTGTGCTGCGTGGCGGTGGAGTGCGGTGTTCACAGAGCAGCGCTGCATGGCGGCGTGCTGCTCTGCGTTCTGCGCGGAGAAGGGGAAGATGGGAGTGTGCGGGGGTTGTGTGCAGCACTTTGCCCCCGGTCCTCTATTTAAATCACTGGAAGGTGGTGCGGCGTGGGATTAACTGCACATGATCTCTAGTAACGGCAACAATAAAAACGTGCCCACGATGGAACACAAAATGGCAACCGTTCCCAATGACGCAATCGATCCATGGAATTCGGAGCGGTGAGCACTTGAGTGCATGTGCTGTTTCGACCGCGCGTGGGCCTGCTCTGGCACAAGCGCTGATCCGGGATAAATTGTGTTGGATGTCGCATGTCTTATCCTTTGAGTGGAGAAAACGAGAAAGTCTCCCGTATCTCGGAGCGACCGAGGTAATATCAAGAATCAGTATTGGCTAAGTGCCTGCTCTGGCACAAGCGCTGATTCGGGATAAATTGTCTTGGATGTTGGGAAAGCTCTTGCCTTGGGCTGAGGATCAGCTCGGACACAAAAGGATGAACGGGCATAAGTCATATCGGTTGTGCAGCATATGTTTGTTATTTGGGAAAGCTGTCGTGGCCCTTCATCCATGTCTGCAGGACTGCACCAGCTTCAGGGGCTAATGTTGGGGGGCTACCCCCGGGCAAGGTCATGATAGGAGAAAATTGTTGTATAGGTGTTGACCCATTCAAGGTTAACCGACATATGGCCGGTATGGTCATACCGACATACTGATATCCCACAAGTGTAGGGGATAGTGATGCGCGTGAAACACACGTTCGTTGGGAGACCCCAAGATGAAGGTATGAAGAGCACAACAGTATGTTTCCCTCAGAAAGAAACCAAGGTTGAATAGACCAGTAGGAGAAAAAAGCAACGTCCGAAGGTTGAATCAGCTGAGATGGCTGATGGAGGGATAATAACCCGGTAGGCCAGCTCCAAGGTATAACCCGGCCCAAAGGACGCTGCGCAAGATCCGGCTAAGGATATAGAAACTTCTAGAAGGCCCAAGTTTGTGGGTCTCGTAACCCGGATTGTGGGTTACGATAAAGGAAAGTTAGGGTTTGTATGTGGTGTCCGGGTAGGATCCAGGGTGCGTCTTGGAGGACAAGCCAGGGGGTACGGGTGCTTTATAAACCGACCCCTAGGTTTAGTTGAGAGAGATCTAAGAACCCTAGCAATACCGTTTGGTATCGAGTATCCAGTGTAACACGAGAGTTGAGTTAATATCTTAAGATCGGAGACTCGGCGACTTGATTGCCGACTACCGGATCGAGTTCCATCATGTTTTCCTCTGAGCTGAACCCTCTCCCAAACGCCTGCGTCGTCTTGCCCCAAGATCCGTTACCCCCAGTAACGTCTGCCGTGATTATCCCACGACAGTTGGCGCCCACCGTGGGGCCTGCGTCCAAAGGTGTTTACATCACGGGAGAAGCTCGGAAGAACATGGAGAATCTTGTCGTCGGCGAGATCTACATCGACCACGAAGGGGAGAAGATGGTGGACGATTCCGGCTGGGGGCCAGAGTCGGATCACCTTGAATCCGGATCCGTCGTGACAATCGGCCGGATCAGCGTCTTCATCGGTATGGTATGTACTTCCGGTTCGATCCCTGACAATTTTGGATCTGATTCTGTGTCAGGGGAGGCGACTTATATCCAATCAGATGAAGAAGAATCAGTTGGAACGACATATCCGACAGAAGAACCCATCGCGAAGTGGGAACAGCCGGAGGAACCGGCATGGACCCCGCGTGACCGGGTCGAAAGAGAGGATGATACCGAGTCCATCCTGGATCTGCTGGAGAACCGGTATGCGGAGAATAACAGCAAAGAGGAACAGCATGAATTCGCGCCAAGCATCATACGCCGAGTTGCGGTTTACACGGCTCCCGCGACCAATCTCAACCAAGAGACCGTAGCCGCGGCCGCGGCCGGGTCAGCACAAGCATTAACCCGGCAGCAAGGGCCGGCTAACGGAAACACAGTTTTGGCCCAGGTTGACGGAGAGTCGGCGTCGGTTACCAGTCAAGCGCCAGAAAACGAGTTACACGCGAACACGTTCGGATTCCTAGCAAACCGGACACCAGCAGCGGGTCCTTCCAATCCACAACATCCGGCCTTGTTCGACAACAATCTGATCCTAGATCTGACGGTTCTTGCCACAGTTATCACTCCAGAGAACGCGGCGGAACGTGTTAGGGATTTGGACGTAGCCCGTCGTGCATTGGAGCAGCAGAGGAGGCAAGTAGAAGCAGAAAGACAAGGGATGGCCACACGACAACACGAGCTGGATGCACTGGAAACCCGGCTCCGAGAGGAAACGACTAGAATACATCAAAGGCACCAAACTAGATTACCAGCATTGGGAGGAGTCATAAACCCGGCCGCACTATTTATCACGCCTCAGGATCAGCCGATTCCAGCGGCAAATCAAGGAACCGCCCCTCAGCCGACAACCGGAGGAGTACAACCGGTAGACACGCAGGCCGGGTTACCCGCACCACAGACTGGAGTTACTGCCGGCAATACTGTACCACCGCCACCACCACCACCACCATCGCGTTTTCGCACACCAGCGGGTCATTACAACAATCCCATGGACAACGTGTACGCGGCAACGCTTGCACTAAATCAAATCCCCGTGAGAGATTCACCCCACGCAGAGGAGACCCAGCGGGCGATAGATATGTTGCGCACCGCGGTGGCGCAACAGGTTAATTACCCGGATCACAGAAGTGGAATGCATGGGACACCATATGTCAGCCAACAGCAAGGTAACGCTGGAAACATCCAAACAAGTTCGGCACGGCGGAGGGAAGAGCAGCAGCAAATGCTGCCTCCTCCACACAATCAGGCAGTACCAGCAGCATCAGCGGCACAGGCCATCGTGGACAGTTCCAGAGCCAGGAGAGCCGTGGCCGGGTCTGCGGTACATGGGATACCAGCAGTACCGCGTCCAGCGGTACCCCTGCAGGATCACACGTTTCCCGAGTAAGACCAGCTTCGACCATTCTTGCAGGACCTAAGTGTCTTTCGGATAGCATCAGGGCTGAGCCTTACCCAGAAAAGTTCAAAGAACCGGGTAAAGTAGTAAATTACGAGCCAACCATGGATCCGGAAACATGGTTGAGCAGTTATGAGATGGCCATGTCGATTCGCAATGCGTCCGAGAATCTTCAAGCCAAATTCATGTATCTAATGATGTCAGAGGGAGCAGCAAAGTTATGGTTCGCCAATCTACCAGAAGGATCTATTAAGTCATGGGAAGAATTGAAAACTGCGTTTATCAAGCACTTTCACGGGACGTGTAGAAAGTTATTCACTATTGATGACCTAGAGCGATGTGTTCAGAAGAAGGGAGAATCGGCGCGCAGTTGGGTGCGCCGGGTTATGGAAATTCTTCATTCATCTACGGATATTCAGCCCAAGGATGCGCTGCAAGCTATGGCAAAGAACTGCAAGTACACACCTTTAGTACAAAAGTTAACTTGCATGAAATCTAGTCGGAATGCTTCGGAGGTTACAATGGGAGAATTGATGGATGCATGCAACAAACATGCCGCAACGGACACTACGGAAGAGGAAACTGACGATAAAAAAGCAAAAGCAAACACAAGTAATAACGGAAGAACCGGCAACGGATCAGCGCCGGGTAACAACAGCCAGAACAAGCGCCCGTTCGAAGGAGGCTCCGAGTTTGTCGCCAATACTGAAGCCGGATCTTCCAGACCCAGGGCACAAGGAAATTTCAATACTGGAAATCACAATGGAGGAAACTACCAAGGGCCACCAAGGCTGAGTAATAATTGGGACATATTCAGAATGGCATGCCCGAAGCACAGCAGAAACGGTAGGCCAGCTAACCACTCCTTGGAGCAGTGCGCCGACCTACAGAGATGGAAGAATGAGGAAGTGAACAGAGCCATGCGAGGTGCAGGTCGGGGAGGAGGACCGGGTCCAGGTGGAAACCCGGGCAACGGCCCACCCCCAGCCGGTAACCCGGCAGCTGGAAATCAAGGTAATAACCAAGGGGGAGCAGGAGGTTTCCAGGCCAACCCCAAACAGTTGGGTCAATATCACGTGCATACCACAGGAGGTTCTAACAAGGACAAAAAGATACTGAAGCAAGCGGTCAACTCAGTTTCTTCGGCTGTCCCGAGATACCTGAGATGGTCAGAACAGGACGTAACATGGAGCAGAAGGGATCACCCAGAAAGAATAGAACACCCGGGAGTCTTAGCATTAGTAGTCGCACCGCAGGTCAATGGGTATGAGCTGAAAAAGGTTTTGATGGACGGTGGAAGTAGCATCAATATACTGTATTGGGAAACCTTCTTACGCATGGGCCTCAAGGAGTCTCGTCTACAAAAAAGTTCAACAATTTTTCATGGGATAGTGCCGGGTCATTCAGCGTGCCCCGAGGGAAAAATCGCATTGGAGGTAGCTTTTGGGGAATCAAAGGATAACTATCGAGTTGAGTGGCTCACTTTTGAGGTGGTCAAGTTGCACAGTCCTTATCACGCGCTATTCGGAAGGCCGGCTTATGCTAAATTCATGGCTAGGCCGTGTTACGTGTATTTACAGCTAAAAATCCCGGGTCCTAAGCAGACCATTACCATACATGGAAATCGAGATATAGCAGCTGAATGCGATGAAGGAGACGCAGCAATGGCCGAGCAAGCCTGTAGAAAAGAGAAACTCAAGCATTACCGGTCTCAAGCTGACCCGGAGGACAGAACCACATCAAAAAGGCCGAGCACTGAAGGCGAAAGAGCAAAGTTCAAGGCAGCACAAGATGCTAAGATGGTGGCTTTTGTCAAGGATGGTTCCTCCAAACAATCGGGTATAGGAGAAGAAACTGCACGGCCGCTCACAGCCAGCCGCGTTATGGAAACACCTCACCCGGGTTGGCTGGTAAACCCGGTACTTATCATGAAAAAGTCCAACAGATGGAGAATGTGTATCGGTCACGTCAGCCCGGGACCGGTTCCCAAGAAGAACTAAACAATGTAACGGGCAGCAGGTTTCAGACGCGCTCTTTTCCTACCCAGGGTACCTAAGGGGACTGGAAGGTTTTTAATGAGGCGGCCTGCAGATCCAAACTTGCTCGTATCAATAAAGAGATGGTTATCAAGTCCTATTTTGTTACGATCTTTACTTCGTTTACAGGTGAGTAGTATCCATTGCTATCAATACATCAGTATCATTAAGTATGTTGAATATATATAGGTCTCGGGGGCTGATTGCTTGAATAGCACAGCCACAAACCCAAAGACCCGGCCTTGATGCCTATGAGTTATAAGGGCCGATTACTCGCAAACGAGTACGGCTGCAATCTTATAACCGGACAAAGGAGCCAAATTTTCTTGACTTTTCTTACTTAAGCTCGATGTGACTCGCACTAAAGTGGCATGATTTGCTCGCTTACGATTACAATCAGCCATGAAGCCCAATGGGACTTGTCTGGCCCTGTTTTCGTATAGATGTAACAACATGGTATCCACGCGAAAGCCGGCTTACAGTACAAGATAGTCAAAAGGGTCATCTAAACCACAAGTTATGCAGAGTACAAGGCTAATAGCTGGAAACTCAACGTTTATCAAGCGTAACTTCATTATCAATATGAAACAATTCCGGGTTTCGGCTTAGCAACAACAAGTTTGTTCTCTTCGAAAAGACCACACACCACAGACTCGGTAATTCGGGCCTTGGGGACTGTGGGTTTCGAAACAGAGTCAAGTTCTTCCGTCGCTAAGCTCGAAAGACCCCAATGTCCGAGTCGTGGGGACTTGGGGACTTAAAGAAAAAGTCCACCTGTAAAAACTCACGATACTCGGAAATAAAGAGGGGAATAAAAAGAAATGAAAAGAAAGTCGGATATCAAGAATAAGTTCAAAAATAGACAAGTATCAAGTTCATCAAAAGGCCTAGAAAGGCACGAAGTGTATCACAGAGTTAAAGTGCGTTACAAATTGCGACACCAGTATCAAGGGTGCACAGGCGCACCGTCAAAAGAATACTTGTTTGGAATAAAAGCATCAGATGATCGAAGTATTTTGATGGCATTTGCCTATTCAGCTTCCTGAGTAGGGTCCACATCTTTGCCCTTGCCCTCCGGGTCTTGCTCCTGGACTTGTTCTTTAGCTATCCCGGCATCATCACCCGGATTCTTCGCGACAGGACGGATAGGCGGAAGAACAGCTGGTGTAGAGGTGGTTGGCTCTGATCCTAACTCGGCCTCTCTCTTCGCAGTTTCTTCCCTCTTCCTGGCCGAGTCAGCAGCCCATTTCTCCAAAACATCAAAGGGCGGGGGTGCGTCCTCCGTGACGATCTTGCCTTCAGCATCGTACGCACTCATAATTGTGTTCAGATCCATACTATCGGCCAAAGTGGTGGCCGAATGACGCACTGCGGACTGTATGGCCTTGAAGTCCTTGGGTGAAAACTTGGAGCCATCCGCTTTGAATTCTGGAAACCTGGATATTACCTTTGCCGGATCAAGCTTCGGAAAATAAGCCTTAGCCAGGGTAAAAGCCCGGGTCGTACCAATCCGGCATGCCGAGCGTTTCCAGATTTCAATCCAGGCAGGCACGGTGGAGCAGGCTTGGATAAGATTTTCTTCACCCGGATATACTTCAGTAGGCCACTTCACGGCGTCCAGTATAAACTTCATGCCGGCAAAGAAAGTCCGGAGCACAGTCTTTAAAGTTTTAGCCTTTGTAATGGCATCCTCCTCTGGGGCCACAAGGTTGGCACCTGCAGTTAAAACAAAGGAAGAACGTATCAGTAATCCCGAGTATCATGTAATAAAGTAATGGCATGAAGTCAGTCGGCAGCAAAAACTTACTAAGCAAGATGCGATAGGTATCGGTAACCTGGTCCGATAATTTCTTCAGTGCGGTTTGAGCAGTATTGTACTTCTTCTTGTATTTAGAAACATCCTTCTTCAAGGTTTCCACGTCATCCTCAAGGGGTTCTCTACGCTTTACCTCGGCAAGAAGAAGTTGTTCGGTCTTGAGCAAAACTTCATCAGATCGGGTCATCTGTGCCTGTAAAGAACAAGGAGCACAAGTATCAGTCGGGTATCATGGCAAGCCGACTATTGCATAAAGTACCAAGCATAACTTCAACAAAGTTATGCTCGGAACTTGGGGACTAAATGTATACTGCGAGATATCAAGTGTTATTACCTGGTGCTCTGCGGCCATGCGCTCTAGAATGTTGCTCTCTGAGGTCTTCATAGTGAGGAGAGTGCTTATCAGCTGGTCAAAAGTATCATTACCCGTGTTAGAAGATCCGGGTCCTCGGAAACTCGGAGAATGAGTTTTCTTCTTAGCGGGAGATGGCCTCCGGGTCATCCGAATGTTGGAATCTGGTACTCCTCCCCCCGCACCCAAAGTTGCAGCTTTTTCCTTCTCGCTTGCATGCGAGGCTATCGGATACCCGACTCCTTGACTGGCCGGGTTCATCGGTGACACTTGTCCTTCGTCGCCGGCTGCGGCTGCCGTATTATCAGTCGGGGTCCCCTTACCTGGGTCATCGGTCTCCATATCCTCTTGGTCGCTAATAATGACCGTGGCCCTATAGATAGTATGAGTGAGCAGTTAGTGTACAACCAGGAAAGGGTGATGAAAATGTGATAGAACGTCAGGAAAGGAACTTTACCCAGGATTAACTGCAAAGTCCGAAGGGAATTCGCTGCTGGACCCGGGCGAAACTGAAAAGTATCAAGCGATATTTTGTAAGGGAATGGTTCAGGAAGATTGTTTCGTCCGAGAAAGGATAAGGTAACTACCAGCGCGCCGAGTCGGAGACAATGAAATACCCGGGTTAAGAGCATCATCACCCGGGTAATTTCGAGTCGCTCTGTGCTTGGTCATGGGCGACTCCTTCAAATATGGCCAGTGGAATAACGTCAAGTTAGCTCATGTATATCATCAAAGGAATACGAATTGAATACAAGGAGGCGATATGAAACCTTGAGGACGACCCCTCGGGGTTTTCTTTTGGATCCGACTCTGATTGTTGGCTCCACTTCCTCCTCATCACTGGCGGATTCTACCTTGCCGTCAGTTTCTTCTTCTTCGTCCTTGTCCTCTTGCTCTGGAAGTTATCAAGGTCACAGTTGGAAAATGAAGAACGGGACACGATGAACTCAAAGGAACTAAGTGAAGTTCGAAACATACCTTCATCCGAGTTAATGCCATCCTCTTGCTCCTCTGGGTTTTCGGAGTTAGGAGGAGTTTCAATCTTCCAAAAGGGATCATCAGCCTGAGAAGAAGGTATAAGAATAAGGGTTATTAGTCATATCGAGTGGAAGGTGTGAAAGCAAGAGTATGAAAACCGAGTTTTTACCTTGGGGGATGGGTTCTCACGAGTGAAGGGTTCCAACCCGGCTATGTTCCGGATTACCTCCAGCTTCTCTGTCAAGAAGCTCTTGATAGTCTTGTTGGTATCTCCGGCTGCAAAGCTGTGGGTGGAGTACCGGAGCGAGTCCGTAGTGTGCCCTGAATACTCGCACATTAACTTAGTGCGGATGGAGTTGGGTTGGATCCGGAAATCGACCCAAGTTTTCACCAGGTTAAGCCCAATGAGACCTTGGGCCGACAGAACAGAGATTTTGGCTAGTAAAGGCCGGATGGCCTCCCTGTCCGAGTCAGGGGCAAAGGCGTTGAAAGACTTGGAGATATCGAGAAGGCCCTCCGAGTAACCCGGCAGTTTCTTTTGGCCGGGTGGGGAGGTGTCTCGGCAATAGAAGTACGAGAGTTGCCAATGTTTGACGTGGGAGTTGAGAGTGAGGGGTGGCATCAGAGAATTCTTGCGGCGCTGGATAGAAACCCCGCCGCAAGCGATAAGTGCCCCGTCACCGCTTTCGCGACACAGTTTGCACTGGAAAAGCTCGACGAATAGAGCCAAACTTGGCGGAGTGCACAAGTATGACTCGGAGAGAACGATGAAGTGGGAGATATTTAACACAGAATTAGGCCCTATGTCAAAAATGCGAAGGCCATAATGGCTCAGAATATCACGGAAGAAAGGGTGACCCGGAGGACGGAAGCCCCGGGTCACGTGTTCCACAAAGCATATTACCTCATCCTTTGCCGGTGTAGGCCGGGTCTCGTTGCCCGGCACCCTCCAGTGGATTTCCTTTTGAGGGGGTAGAACCCCTAACTCGGCCAGTTCTTCTAACTTGGCCTTCGTAACCGTGGATCGCGCCCAATTGGCGGATATGGAGCTGGTGGTCTTGGCCTTGGCCGGTGTTTTCCCCTGCTTCTTGGGAGCCATGTGATTGACCTGCAAAGCACGAGGTAGAAGGATACAAGGAATAAGACTCGGAAGCTATGAGTTGTTTGAGCATTGACAAGTGATATCGAGACAACATGGAAATTGCATACTATCCGGGTATCAATCTACAGAGTAAGGTTCAAACTATCCGGGTATCAAGCATCATAATAAAATTTATGAAAGCCTATGCATTGAAAGAGCCTTTGAGGGTGATGGATGGTAGCGCGGGTACTTATTCCGAAAAAAAAGAACCAGAAAAGGGAAGATTTTCCGGGTGGCGGAAACAAGGGCGGAAAATTTGGGCGGCCCGAGCTCAGATTGGAGACTCCGTTTCTAGATTTGTGGTAAAATTAACGACTATGGGTGATAGGGAAGTGAAATAAAGTCTATATCCAATTCATTGGATGAGCTAGAATGAATATGAGAAACTTAATTCGGCGTGACCAGGAAAAGGACCGGCGAATTGATTAGATCTAATCTGGAGAAAGTCAAGAAATTGTGGAGGCTAGTTAATGGATGAGAGAGGCTTACTGGAGGGGATTGCAGTGAAGCTCGACGGAGGCAAATGGCACAAGCCTGGTGCCCCTTTGCGATTCCCGGCGGGCAGGTAGGGGGTCCGGCGGCGGATCTGGGCGGTGGTGCGGAGCTCACCGTGGCGGAGCGTAGCCGACGGCTGATGGGCTCCGGTGATGCACGCGAGGCTTCCGTGGTGGCACTCTGTGAGCTAGAGCACTGAGGAAGAAAGGAAGAAGATTGGGGGGAAATGAGCTGTTGGGGTTAGGGTTACCCCTAAGAGCCAATTTATAATAGCGTGAGTGGATAAGCCCGGTTCAACGGGTGGGAGCCGGAAGTTACGGAGTAACGGCTATTTGTTTAAGTTTTGCGAGATACGCTTTGAATATTGGGCGAGGTATCCGGACAGAAATTGGAAGGAGATATTCTTCATAATATCAAGATCAATTATCGAGTAAAGCACAGGAACTTGACATTCTTATCAGGGCTTAGACCCGAAAAGCTAAGTGTTTGGAAAGAAGCCGGGTTACTATATGGCCACCATAGAGCTGGGCCTAGCTATTTATCAGAGCGCTTTAACCCGGCCTTCATGCATTCGTGCATCTGATGTTTTTGCAGGGAATAGCAAGCGCTTCAAGGAAGGATCTGTGAAGCCCAAGCTATTCTGGGGACTACTGATGGAGGGATAATAACCCGGTAGGCCAGCTCCAAGGTATAACTCGGCCCAAAGGACGCTGCGCAAGATCCGGCTAAGGATATAGAAACTTCTGGAAGGCCCAAGTTTGTGGGTCTCGTAACCCGGATTGTGGGTTACGATAAAGGAAAGTTAGGGTTTGTATGTGGTGTCCGGGTAGGATCCAGGGTGCGTCTTGGAGGACAAGCCAGGGGGTACGGGTGCTTTATAAACCGACCCCTAGGTTTAGTTGAGAGAGTTCTAAGAACCCTAGCAATACCGTTTGGTATCGAGTATCCAGTGTAACACGAGAGTTGAGTTAATATCTTGAGATCGGAGACTCGGCGACTTGAATGCCGGCTACCAGATCGAGTTCCATCATGTTTTCCTCTGAGCTGAACCCTCTCCCAAACGCCTGCGTCGTCTTGCCCCAAGATCCGTTACCCCCGGTAACGTCTGCCGTGATTATCCCACGACAATGGCAGGGCGCACTACCGGTTCAGCAGCAACGTGGAACCTACACAACAGTGAGGTTGTCAATCTCACCGGTTTTGCTGAACACAAAGAGGTTAAACGTATGGTGTAGAAAATAGTATGAGAACAGTATGAAAATAGCAGAAGCAATGTGAAAACAGTGGAAGCTATGGTTGTATTATCAGTATGAGAAAATGGACCGGGGTCCAGAGTTCACTAGTGGTGTCTCTCCATAAAAGATAGGTAACATGTTAAATTAAAAAATTACAGTTGGGCAATTGATAGATAATGAAACATGCATGACATAAGGGTTACTATGAGATTCATGTGGTCATTACAACAAAATACATAGATCGTCATCCAACTGCATCTATGACTTATAATCCACCCTCCAAATATAATCCGAACAAATGTTGGGTATTAAGTTGCAAGCAACACATTATCGCAGTAAGCAAAGTGTGTAATGTAAACAATTGTAAACAAAGTAAACATCGTTGTTTTCTACCTAATGGCAACAGCACATTGATATGTCATAAACGTATCCTTAATTTCTGATGTTCCATGGTGTTTTCATGTTGTTTCCTACATGTTTGCTTTACACTTTATGTCATTTTTATCGATTTTCTAGACTAACCTATTGACAAGATGCCACAGAGCCAATTCTCTGTTTTCTGTTGTTTTTAGTTTCAGAAAAGTTGTTCTGGAAATATTCTCAGAATTGGAAAATTCGAAGTCCAAAAGCCCTAGAATTCCCGAAGGTTCTACGGAGTCCCGAAGAGGCCCACAGGGGGACCACAGGGGGGCACACCATAGGACGGCGCACCCCCTGGCCGCGCCTAGGGATGGTGTGGGCCCCCCGGGCGTCCACCGCCATCGCCTTTTCACCTATTTATACCCCCCGACATATCAACCCTAAAAGTATAACACTTCGTCCCGAGAAACACCGGAGTCCGCCGTCATCGTCATCTCGAGATCGGGAGGGTTCTGGAGCTCTCCTCAGCACCCTACCGGGAGGGGAATTCATCACCGGAGGGGTCTGCACCACCATGCCCTCCTCCGAAGTGATGCATGAGTAGTTCATCCCTGGACTACGGGTCCATCGCATTAGCTAGATGGTTGTCTTCTCCAGTTCGTACCTCATGTTTAGATCTCGTTAGCTGCCCTACATGATCAAGATCATCTTTATGTAATGCCACATGTTGTGTTTGCTGGGATCTGATGAATGTTGAATGCTATGTCTTCTGATTATCAATCTATCATGTTATCTTCATGCATATGTTATTTATGATCTTGCATGCTCTCCATTATTAGTAGATGCTCTGGCCAAGTAGATGCTAGTAACTCCAAGATGGAGTATTTATGCTCGACAGTGGGTTCATGCCTCCTTTGCATTTGTGCTTGAGTGACAAAAACGTGACAGATGGATGATGTGATGTTGCCATTAGGGAGAAAACAATGGTGTTTACTTAGTTTACATTGTTTACATTACACACTTTGCTTACTGCGATAATCTGTTGCTCGCAACTTAATACGCAATGTTTGTTCAGATGTGATTCGGAGGGTGGATTATTAGTCAGAGATGTAGATGGATGACGTTCTATGTATTTTGTTGTAATGCCCGCATGAATCACATAGTAATCTTTATGTCTTGCATATGCACTATGGTGCAGCCTTCATTTCTGTCAATTGCCTAGCTATAATTTGTTCACCACACATGTTATTAATCTTTCATGCAGAGACACCACTAGTTAACTGTGGACCCCGGTCCATTTTCTCATACTGATAATACACACACTGCTGCTATTGTTTTCACACTTCTTCTACGGTTTTCATAATGTTTTCAACAACATACATTTAACCTCTTTGTTATCAGCAAAACCGGTGAGATTGACAACGTCACTACTGAAAGATCGAGAGGTTAACTAGAGGGGGGGTGAATAGGTTAACTACAAATTTTAACTTCTTTTTTAAGTTAACAAGGTAATGCTCAAATATAGATTATCTAGATTATGCAACTAGGTGAACAATCCTATATGTTGAGTAAGTACAACTAGCACAAGGTAAGTATATGACTAAGCTAGTAATAACTAGTAAAGGTAAGTTGAGGAATAGCCGAACATAGTGACACACCGTATCTCCTTCGAGTCCTTCCACCGATGTGGATAGGCTCAAATCACTATGTTGCCGTTGAGGGTGACAACTAGAACCTTTACAAGGATGAGGCACACTCCACAAGATTGGAGGGTCCTCACCAAATCCCAAGAGCCTCCAAGACTCCGAGAAGCAAGATCCACGGGCACAAAAGCACCGGGGATATCAACAAGGCTCCGAGCTCCGATGAACTAAGAGCAACAAGATTCCTAGCTCCAATGAACTAAGAATGGCAAGATCCCTAAGAAATGAGTGGGTGGATTTCTAATCGACTCGGTGGAGTTGTAGATCGGGGGTGTCTCCTTCAAATCCCAAAGTATCACGAGCTTTGGTTGGGGATTTGTGGAGATCTTGTTCTTGAGCTTGAGCTTGGTCAATCAATGGTGGTGTGAGAAAGTGTGGGTGAGATTGACAAAGCAAGGAGGTAGGTGGAGACCCCCTATTTATACCCGTGTTCGAAATACGGTCGTTGGGGGGGGGGGGGGTATTTTCACCTTCCTGCGCCCCCCCGGCCTGGGGGCCGGCATGGTCGGCCTGGGGTCAGCCAGGGCCGGGCCAAACCCACCCCGGCCTGGGGCCGGCGTCGGACAGAGGGGGAGGCCGGCGTGGGGGCAGCCAGGCGCCCAGCCAGCCCGTCCTGGGGCCGGCGTGGGAGCTAGGCGAGGCCGGCCCCCACCCGAGCCACCCGGCCTAGCACCCGGCCTGGGGCCGGCGGGGGCTGAGGGGGAGGCCGGACCCCCACCCGAGCCACCTGGCCTGGCACCCGGCCTGGGGCCGGCGTGGGGCGCTGGGGGGGCTGGCGCCAGCCCGGCCAGGCCGGCCAGCAGGCCGACCACCCCTATTTTCTTCTCCTCTTTTCCCTTTTCTTTTCCGTCTCTTCTCTTCTCTTCCGCATCTTTTTCCGTACTCTTTTCTCTCTTATTTCTGCGACTTGTATGATGTTTACGGGTAGATCTTTTCTGAGTACACTTAGCAAAACACATTAGTCCATCTATATGTTGTAATCAAACACTCAAAATAGGATTTAGGAACTATGTTCTTTCAATCTCCCCCTTTTTGATGTTTGATGACAACATACGGATTTGCGTAAGAAATAATTTTGCATAGCTATTTGTGAGAGAATTAACATATATTCGTACTCCCCCTATTTGTGTGCCCATAACAATTGCCATGTATATTTGATAATCATGTTGAATGCTCCTTTCCTAAACTCAACTTCACACTATGTTTTATAAGATAATGATGTGACTACGACATACTTATGTGAAGTGCGAGAATTAATCCAATCATGAGTTTAACATTGAAGATACACATGTATGGACACAAAGGTGAGCAATAATATTTAACACTAGAATGATCTTACCATAGCATTCTTCTCATAGTTATAGATGAATAACAACTACCCTCATTATGGCTTGAACACATCGAAATAGTGAGTAGATGAAATAACATGATAGCCTTGCTATGATCTTCAATATGTCAACTATCACACGCATAATATATAGATAAAGAGTACGATAGATAAATGACGACATAGTCTTACAATAACACCAAAGTTTCAACGAAACGCACAAATAGTCTCAAATAAGAATGACGAAAGCAAATCACGAAGATAAGACGCAAATGAATGCATGAAATGCAATGCAATGCGTGAGTGTTTCTCCCCTTGGCATCATACACCAAAAAGGGAGAAAAATGCAATCCAATCACTCGTCGCCCATCTCCTCATCTCCCTCAATGAAGTCCTCTGGAGGAACCTGACTGGAGCTAGCACCAGGGGTACTGTATTGCGCCGCAAAGGAGCCGAGTGAGCTAGCATCATCTCCACACCAATAAGTATGCGCAGACTTCCACTTCTCCTCTGAAATCTCCTCTGAGCTAGAAGAATCACTAAGGGGAATCTTAAGAGCAGTCTGGATGGAGCGCTGACGGCGACTAGAGGCCTTGCCCTTGCGATAGGCCTCATAATCCTGATGCTGCTTATCAATGAAGAAGCAGTTCATCTTCTGAAGAATCTTCTTAAGATTGAAAGTCTCAGGAGGAGGAGAAGGTGAAGGGGAGCGGCGAGCAAATGACTCAGTGCGGGTGCGCTTAGGCCTTGGATCAGCAGCAATCTCAATGGGAGCATCATACATAAGAATAGATTTCTTGGGAGTCACTTTGGCATAGTTGTTGATGAGACCTTCTGGGATCCGGGTCTCAATAAGACGCTGAATATAGGAGCCATAGATGGGGACACGCTTTTCCCGAACCACATTCTGCATCTCTTGCCACATGTAATCCAGAATATCCAATTGCTTCCTGGCCCTCATCTGAGACTCAATGTGGAATAGAAGCTTGATCATCCACTTGCGTACCTCGCCCTTCTCACCAAATTTGGCGTTGATGGTGTTGCGAAGAATAGCGTGTACCATATACCAATGCTCAGAAAAGAACTTGATCTTAGGAATATGCATGGAGCCGGTACCTTCGGGATAGCAATGGCGAATACCTTCCTTGCCTTCATAATTTTGTTGGAATCCCCATGAATGCGGAAATAGAAGGTATAATCAAACCGATACTCGGGGATACCGAGAATAGTACCAAACTCATCCATGGTAGCCTCACACTTGGAGCCACCGCTCATCCATGTCAACGTACGCGGGAGCCGCGTGGGGCCTCCAGAGGAGAAGTGAACGGTGGAGTAAAACTCCCTGAGCAGCTCTGGAGAGAATGGATGAGCAAGAGTGTCACCCATGAGAGGAGTGAGGTTGTGGTAGTCCATGATTTGCATAACTTCAGGCCACTTGTTGCGAGCATACTCAATGTCAAAGTAAGGTTGATCCACGTGACTGTGCTGAAGCTTGCCAAGAATAAACTCATGCATGACTTGATGCATCTTGCAATAGAACCGAGGATCCGAGCATGTGCGTTCACCAAACTCATAAGGATTAAATTTCAGCCTTGCTTCATCAAAGTCGGTGGTACTAAGACCACCCCAGTTGTTGATCACGGGTTCCTTCGGATTGATTGGAAGAGATGGAGCCTGTCTCCGTGAGGGAGTAGAACCAGCAACATCCGCGGCACTCTTCTTGCGGGAGGTGCGAGGGAGGAGAGAGCGGGGAACCTCGGACTCAGGTTGAGGATTGGAATCACTTGAAACATATGATGCATGGATATGGAGCATGATGATGAGTGCACATGGTCGTTGTTTGATTAAAAAAATGAATCCATGAATATATGTGATAGTGACATGGTGAAAAACAAATACTAGCCCAAGATAAATGACAACAAGGCACATTATTATGAGTGGGAGCACATTATCATAGTATGTGTAGAGGATTCTGTGGTGTGCTTAGTGAACATAGGCATGTGAAAAGAAATCGGGCATGATACTAGAAACACTATTAGTATGTAAAAGAGAATTTCGGGTCACAATGAATATAATAGTTGAGAAGCACAACACTAGGATAATCATATCAATAAGGTGAAAAGTTTATTTGTTGAACCATGGCCAAACATGAGAAAATATGTTGCAAATTTAGGTAAAACATAATATCATAGGGCTAGAATACGAGGAGCATATGACATCAACATAGCCTAACATAGGAATAGATGGAGCATATGACATCAACAAATCATAATATAGCATAGCGGTATGAACCCTAGCATTAATAGATGGTAAAAAACTTAACACATGAACACTAGCACTAGCACAACGATAGAGAGCACTCACATACACCTAATCCATAGAAGAGCCCAAGGAAAATTACCCGAGTTCGAAGCCATCTTCAAACAAAAAGCACTAGGCAATAAAGTGACCCGATCTCCTCCAATAAGGGGCCAACGAGAAATCCGTGTGGAGGAGGGGGCGGAGAAGGCCGAGGGCTTGCGGATCCGTGAATTTGGGCGGTGGGGATGGGCTAGGGAGGTGGGGGGAGGGGGTGAGGGAAGAGCACCAAGGTGCTCTAATGGAGGGGGAGAGAGGAGGAAGAAGGGGTTTGGGGTGGATGGGGTGGGGTTGGGGCGTGTGTGCGTGTGTTTGTGGGGGCAGCGCCCGACCCTGGCCTGGGGCCGGTGGGATGCCGGCCTGGCCGGCTCGGCGGGTGCGGGGCGGGTGGGTGGGCGGGGCGGCCGGCCTGGGGCCGGCGCGCGGGGGGGAGGCCGGAGGTGAGGCCGGCCAGGTGGCCGAACGGCCCGGCCTAGGGACCGGCCTGGGGCCGGAGCGCGGTGGAGGGCGAGGCCGGCCTAGTGGCCGAACGCCCCGGCCTGGGGCCGGCACGGCAGTGGCGAGGCCGGGGTGGGAGGGCAGGCACGCTCGATTTTTTGTGTTGTTTTTTTTTCGGCAGGTGGGGTGGGTTGGGTTTGTGTGTGTGTGTGTGTGTGTGTTTTTTTGTAGAAAAAAATCCTAAAAAAAACAAAGTGAACTACACAACTACCAAGCCACAACGCGCAACAAACAACAAAAAAAAATTCCAATTCAAAAGATTTTCATGAATATATTCTAACAAACAAACGACAAGGTGAAGTTAATGTCTTAATAACACATTTTCATGAATTTGTTTCTTAGAGCAATTTTATTTGACCATGTGCACGAATGGAATGAGAATGATGACATGCATATGATGTTTTCATTTGTATCCAATGGGGAAAATGAGAGACGAAATGAGCAACATTGGATACCCATGAAATAAGAAAACAAGTGGAAAGGCAAATGAGTGAACACTCGAACACACATGTCTCATGAAAATTGGCAGTGGCCGTAGCCACCATGTATGAGTATGTTCGATATGTCACCGCGAAGATGTATCTTGGGGTGCATTGTCGAGACTCATCATTGAAGCACATGATGTCATTTAAAAATGATCATTTAGGCATGATTTTTTTATTTATGCATTATAAAAGTAGTGTTGGCTCATTGATTGAGCTACACTCCCCCTATGTCTATGCGTGCATCTAAATCCAAATAAGAGTCTAGTAGGGGTGTGTATGCAAGATTTTCAATCAATTAAAATTGCTTGCACATACGATGTTGAGCTCACTCCGCAATTCCTTGAATCTCTTCACATCTAGAGGCTTGGTAAGGATGTCGGCAAGTTGATCTTTAGTGTTGACATAAGAAAGTGAGATATCACCATTGGCCACATGATCCCGAATAAAATGATACCGAATCTCAATATGCTTGGTCTTGCCATGAAGTACCGGATTGTGACCAATCTTAATAGCACTCTCATTGTCACATAAAAGAGGCATTGTCTTAATCTTAATTCCAAAATCCTTAAGACATTGCCTCATCCATAAGAGTTGAGAGCAACAACTTGCGGCGGAAATATACTCCGCTTCCGTGGAGGAGGTGGCAATGCAATTTTGCTTCTTGGAAGACCAACACACAAGGGACCTACCAAGGAATTGGCAAGCACCTGAGGTTGATTTTCTATCCACTTTGTCACCTCCCCAATCCGCATCCGAATATCCCACAAGATCAAAAGTTGTGTTTGATGGATACCAAAGCCCATGTGTGGGAGTATCAACCAAGTACCTAAGAATCCTCTTGACCGCAATCATATGGCTTTCCTTGGGGATTGAAATCTTGCACACAAACCCACACTAAACATAATGTCCAGTCTAGATGCACAAAGGTAAAGCAAAGATCCAATGATGGATCGATAAAGTTTAGGGTCTACCGGTATACCTTCATGATCCATAGTATGATTCGTGGTTATTGGCATTGGATAAGGTAGTGGTTTGGCATTGTTCATATCAAATTTCTTGAGCATGTCTTGAATATATTTGGCTTGACAAATAAAAGTCCCTTCATAATATTGCTTGATTTCAAAGCCTAGAAAGAACTCTAATTTTCCCATCATAGACATCTCAAATTCACTTGTCATTAGTTTTGCAAATTGATCTACAAAACTCACGTTAGTGGATCCAAATATAATATCATCAACATATACTTGGCATACAAAGAAATGACCATCTACACTTTTGGTAAAGAGAGTGGGATCAATTACCCCAAGTACGAAATCACGATCCACTAAGAACTCCTTTAAATGATCATACCAAGCACGTGGGGCTTGTTTGAGGCCATACAAAGCCTTATGGAGGAAGTAGACGTGGTTAGGATACTTAGGATCCTCGAACCCCGAAGGTTGTTTAACATATACCATTTCATTTAGAGGTCCATTTAGAAAAGTACTTTTAACATCCATTTGATGCAAGATGAAGTTATGACTAGTGGCAAATGCAAGTAATATACGAATGGATTCAAGCCTAGCTACGGGAGCGAAAGTTTCACCGTAGTCAAGTCCTTCGACTTGAGAGTAGCCTTCAGCAACCAATCGAGCCTTGTTGCGAATCACTTGCCCATGCGAATCTTGCTTGTTTTTGAATACCCCTTTAGTTCCAATGATATTATGATCCTTGGGTCTTTCCACTAGTGACCATACTTTGTTTCTTTCAAAATTATGGAGCTCTTCATGCATAGCTTGAACCCAATCTTCATCTTCAAGAGCATCATAAACTTTGATGGGTTCAACATGAGAGACATATGAATGAAAACCACAAAACTTGAGTACTTGTCCACGAGTGGAGACACTTCTCCCCAAGCCACAAATGATGTTCTTTTGATATAGTGACTTTTGTTGCAATCTTGATGCTTGACGAGTCATGATACGAACAAGTGCATCATCGGGATTTTCATTGGGGGGAATATCCTCATCATTTCCTTCATCAAGGCCATTGTCCACTCGTATTGGAGTTCTTGGTGACGAAGCACCAAAATCATTTCCACCATTATCATTGGGTGGATCTTGATCACTTTCTTGATGAGAGGTATACACATGAAATTCTTCTTCTTGCTCTTGGTCTACCATTTGATTGGTGGTTGATGTAGGGGGCTCCACTTGCGTGGAGCTAGTTCCATCCTCATTCGCCACAAGGTGTCCCTCAACGGGTATAAGTGGACCTACACCCATTCTTCCTATGGCTATGGAGGACGGTTCATCACCTACAACATCACAATCAATTTGCTCCACTTGGGAGCCATTATCCTCATGAAATTCCACATTCATAGATTCATCAACACACCCGGTGGATATGTTGTAGACTCTATAAGTGTGGGAGTTCGTGGCATAACCAACAAAAATGCCTTCAAAAGTTCTAGCATTAAACTTAGACAATCTAGTTCCCTTTATGTAGACTTGGCATTTACACCCAAAAACTCGAAGATATTTGAGGTTGGGTTTGTTACCGGTTAGGAGCTCATATGGAGTCATGCCAATCATCGGACGAAGGAAGAGTCGGTTAGATAGATGACAAGCGGTGTTGATGTCTTCGGCCCAAAAGTTATATGGAGATTTGAATTCGGCCATCATAGTTCTTGCCATATCAATAAGTGTGCGATTCGTCCTCTCCGATACACCATTTTGTTGAGGGGTGTACGCGGCGGAATATTGATGTCTTATCCCCTCATCACTCAAGAATTCATCCATGGTGTAGTTCTTGAACTCGGACCCATTGTCACTCCTAATGGACAAGATCTTGGTGTCATATTGGTGTTGCACTTCGGTGGCCCAAGTTATGAATCTTTCTTGAGTTTCACTCTTCTTCTTGATATAGAAAACCCAAGTGTATCTTGTATAATCATCAACAATAACCAAACAATACTTCTTGCCACCAAGACTATCATATGTGGGAGGTCCAAATAAATCCAAGTGAATGCGCTCAAAGGGTCTTGTTGTGGCGATGATTGATGTCTTGGGATGATTCTTCTCATGCATCTTTCCGGCAGTACAAAAGCTACAAGGACGATCTTTGGAAAAATTCACACTTGTTAGTCCTATCACATGCTCACCCTTCACAAGAGTTTGTAAATTTCTCATACCGACGTGGCCTAGGCGGCGATGCCAAAGCCACCCCACGTTGGATTTAGCCATTAGACATGTGGCGATATGTGTAATTTCTTTCGAGAAATCCACTATGTACATACCGTTTTCCACAAATCCAACAAAGGCTACTTTAAGAGAAATAGTGTGAAGGACGAGCACATGATGACGCCCAAATACACATGTAAAATTGCACTCACAAAGTTGCAAGACGGAAAGAAGATTATAGCCAAGGGACTCAACAAGAAGGATGTCGTGGGATTATCACGGCAGACGTTACCGGGGGTAACTGCTCTTGGGGCAAGACGACACAGGCGTTTGGGAGAGGGTTTAGCTCAGAGGAAAACATGATGGAACTCGATCTGGTAGCCGGCAATCAAGTCGCCGAGTCTCCAATCTCAATATATTAACTCAATCCCTCGTATACACTGGATGCTCGATATCAACTGGTACTACTAGGGTTCTTAGATCTCTCTCAACTAGACCTAGGGGTCGGTTTATAAAGCACCCGTACCCCCTGGCTTATTCTCCAAGGCGCACCCTGAATCCTACCCGGACATCGCATACAAACTCTAACTTTCCTTTACCGTAATCCACAATCCGGGTTACGAGGCCTACAAACTTGGGCCTTCCAGAAGTTTCTTTATCCTTAGCCGGATCTTGCGCAGCGTCCTTTGGGTCGGGTTATACCTTGGAGTTGGCCTACCGGGTTATTATCCCTCCATCAGTAGTCCCCAGAATAGCTTGGGCTTCACGGATCCTTCCTTGAAGCGCTTGCTATTCCCTGCAAAGACATCAAATGCCCAAATGCATGAAGGCCGGGTTAAAATGCTTCAATAAACAGCTAGGCCCAACTCTACGGTGGCCATATAGTAACCCGGCTCCTCTCCAAAAACCCGGCTTAGCTTTCCGGGTCTAAGCCCTGATAAAAGTGTCAAGATTCTGCACTTTACTCGATAATTGATCTTGATATTATGAAGAATATCTCCTTCTTATTTCTACCCAGATATCACGTTCAACACTTAAAGCGTATTTCGCAAGATTCAAACAGATAGCCGTTACTCCGTAATCCCCGGCTCCCGCTCGTGGAACCAAGCTTATCCACATGAACCATTATAAATATGGTCGCAGGGGTAACCCTAACCCCAACGGCTCATTTCCCCCATTCCTCTTCATTTCTTCCCCCGTGCTCAAATTCACAGAGCGCCACCACGGAAATCCCGCGCGCATCACCGGAACCTATTGGCCGCCGGCTACGTTCCGCCACCGCGCACTCTGCACCGCCGCCAAGATCCGCCGCCAAACCCTCAACCGGCCCGTCGGGAATCGCAAAGGGGCACCAAACTTGCGCGATTTGCCTCCGTCGAGCTTCACTTCGATCTCCTCCAGTAAGCTTCCCATACCCGTTAATTAGCCTCCATAATTTCTTGATTTTCTTCAGATTAGATCTAGGTCAACCCGGCGGTCATTTTCCCGGTCATGCCGAATCGAGTCACTTGTATTCACTCTAGCTCATCCAATGGATTGAATGCTGGCTTTATTTCACTTCCCTACCACCCACAACGGCTAATTTTGCCACGAATCTAGAAATGGAATCTTTAGCCTGGGCTCAGGCCGCCCAATTTTTCCGCCCTTGACTCTATCATCCGGAAAATCTTCCCTTTTCCGATTCCCTTTACTCATAATAGGTACCTATATAACCATCCATTACCCTCAAACATTCTTTCAATGCATAAGCCTTCATGATTTTTATAATGATGCTTGATACCCGGGTGGCTTGAACCTTGCTTCACAAAATAACACCCGGATATTATGTAACCTTCATACTGTCTCGATACCGCTCACTGATACTCGACCAGCTTATTATTTCCGAGCCTTATTCCTCACACTCCTATACCTCGTGTTTTGCAGGTCACACCCATGGCTCCCAAGAAACATGGAAAGCAGCAGGCAAAGGCCAAGACCACCAACTCCATATCCGCCAACTGGGCGCGATCTACGGTCACCAAAACCAAGTTAGAAGAACTGGTCGAGCTGGGAGTTCTCCCTCCTCAAGAGGATATCCAGTGGAGAGTGCCGGGTAAGGAGACCCGGCCTACGCCGGCAAAGGACGAGGTAATATGCTTTGTAGAGCACGTGACCCGGGGCTTTCGTCCTCCAGGTCACCCCTTCTTTCGCGACATTCTGAGCCATTATGGCCTTCATGTATTTGACATAGGTCCTAATTCTGTGTTAAATATCTCCCACTTTATCGTCCTTTCCGAGTCATACTTGTGCACTCCGCCAAGTTTTGCTCTTTTCGTCGAGCTTTTCCAGTGCAAACCGTGCCGCGAAAGCGGTGACGGGGCACTTCTCGCTTGCGGCGGGGTCTCTATCCAGCGCCGCAAGAATTCTCTGATGCCACCTCTTACCCTTAACTCCCACGTCAAACATTGGCAGCTTTCATATTTTTACTGCCGAGACACTTCCCCACCCGGCCAAAAGAAACTGCCAGGTTACTCAGAGGGTCTTCTTGACATCTCCGAGAATTTTAATGCCTTTGCCCCTGACTCAGACAGGGAGGCCATTCAACCTTTGCTAGTCAAAATCACTATTCTTGCGGCCCAAGGTCTCATCGGGCTCAACCTGGTGAAAACTTGGGTCGATTTCCGGATTCAACCCAATTCCATCCGCACAAAGTTAATGTGCGAGTATTCGGGGCAAACCACAGACCCGCTCCGGTATTCTGACAACAGCTTTGCGGCTGGTGACACCAATAAAACTATCAAGGGTTTTCTGACAGAGAAACTAGAGGTAATCCGGAACATAGCCGGATTAGAACCCTTCACACTCGAGAACCCAGCCCCCAAGGTGAAGATCCGATTTTAAGGTTTTTACCTTTGCTCTTTCCGCTTGATACGGTTGATAACCCTTGTTCTGATATTTTTATCTCAGGTTGATGATGATTTTTAGAAGATCGACACTTCCCCTAGCTCCGAGAGTCCAGAGGAACAAGAAGAGGCCGTTAACTCGGACGAAGGTGCTCGCCGGGTTTCACTTGATTCCTTTAAGTTCGTCGTAACCACTTCATTTTCCAACTATAACCTTGATGACTTCCAGAACAAGAGGAGAATGACGAAGAAGAAGAAACTGACGGCAAGGTGGAATCCGCCAGTGATGAAGATGAAGTGGAGCCGACAATTAAAGTCGTATCTAAGAGAAAACCCCAAGGGATCGTCTTCAAGGTTTCATATCGCCTCCTTGTATACAACTCGTATTCCTTTGATGATATACATGAGCTATCTTGACATTATTCCACCGGCCGTATTTGAAGGAGTCGCCCATGACCAAGCGCAGAGCAACTCAGAATTACCCGGGTGACGACGCTTTTAGCCCGGGTATTCCATTGTCTCCGGCTGGACGCGCTGGTATTAACCTTATCCTTTCTCGGAGGAAACAATCTTCCTGAACCATTCCCTTACGAAACCTTGCTTAATACTTTTCAGTTTCGCCCGGGTCCAGCAACGAGTTCCCCTCGGACTTTGCGGTGAATACCGGGTAAAATCCCTTTCCTGATGCTCTATCACACTTTCATCACCCTTTCCTGATTGTACACTAACTGCTCACTCGTACTATCCATAGGGCCACGGTCGTTATTAGCGACCAAGAGGATATGGAGACCGATGACCCGGGTAAGGGGAACCTGGCTGACAAGGCAACAGCCGCGTCTAGCGGCGAAGAACAAGCATCACCAATAAACCCGGCCAGACAAGAAGCCGAGTATCCGATAGCCTCTCACGCAAGCAAGAAGAAAAGAGCTGCCACTTTGGGTGCAGGAGAGGGGGCATCAGATTCCGACATTCGGATGACCCGGATGCCGCCCCCTGCTAAGAAGAAAACTCCTTCTCGGAATTTCCAAGGCCCCGGGTCCTCTGACACGGGTAATGATACTTTTGATCAACTGATGAGCACTCTCCTCACTATGAAGACTTCAGAGAGCAATATTCTGGAGCGCATGGCCGCAGCGTACCAGGTAATAATACTTGATATCTCGTAGTGTATGCCTAGTCCCCAAGTTCCAAGCATGACTTGCTGGAGTTGTGCTTGGTACTTTACGCAATACTCAGCTTTCCATAATATCCGACTGATACTTGTGTTCCTTACTACTTACAGGCGCAGACGACCCGGTCTGATGAAATTTTGCTCAAGACCGAACAACTTCTTCTCGCCGAGGTAAAGCGGAGAGAAACCCTTGAGGATGACGTGGAAACCTTGAAGAAGGATGTTTCTAAATACAAAAAGAAGTGCAATACTGCTCAAACTGCACTGAAGAAACTATCGGACCAGGTCACCGATACCTATCAGATCTTGCTTAGTAAGTTTTTGCTGCCGACTGTCTTCATGCCTTTACTTTATTATATGACACTCGGGATTACTGATACGTCTTTCCTTTGCTTCAACTGCAGGTGCCAACCTTGCGGCCCCAGAAGAGGATGCCATTGCAAAGGCTAAAACTTTAAAGACTGTGCTCTGGACTTTCTTTGCTGGCACAAAGTTTATACTGGACGCCGTGAAGTGGCCTACTGAAGTATACCCGGGTGAAGAAAATCTTATCAAAGCCTGCTCCACTGTGCCTGGCTGGATTGAAATCTGGAAACGCTCGGCATGCCGGATTGGTATGACCCGGGCCTTTACCCTGGCTAAGGCTTACTTTCCGAAGCTTGATCCGGCAAAGGTAATATCCGGGTTTCCAGAATTCAAAGCAGATGGCTCCAAGTTTACACCTAAGGACTTCAAGGCCGTTCAGTCCGCAGTGCGTCATTCGGCCACCACTTTGGCCGATAGTATGGATCTGAACACTATCATGAGCGCATACGATGCTGAAGGCAAAATTGTTACGGAGGACGCACCCCCTCCCTTTGATATTTTGGAGAAATGGGCTGCTGATTCGGCCAGGAAGAGGGAAGCAACTGACAAGAGAGAGGCCTAGTTAGGATCAGGGCCAACCACCTCTACACCAACTGTTCTTCCGCCTGTCCGTCCTGCCGCAAGGAATCCGGGTGATGATGCCGGGAGAGCTAAAGAGCAAGTCCAGGAGCAAGACCCGGAGGGCAAGGGCAAAGATGTGGACCCTACTCAGGAGGCCGAATAGGCAAACGCCATAAAAATACTTCAACCATCTGATGTTTTTACTCAAAACAAGTATTCTTTTGACGGTGCGCCTGTGCACCCTTGATACTAGTGTCGCAACCTGTAACGCATTTTAATTCTGTGATACACTTCGTGCCTTTCTAGGCCTTTTGATGAACTTGGTACTTGTCTACTTTTGAACTTATTCTTGATATCCGATTTTCTTTTCATTTCCTTCTTTATTTCCGAGTATCGTGAGTTTTGACAGGTGGACTTTTCTTTAGGTCCCCAAGTCCCCACGACTCGAACATTGGGGTCTTTCGAGCTTGGCGACAAAACAACTTGATTCTGTTTCGGAACCCACAGTCCCCAAGGCCCGAATTTCCGAGTCTGTGGTGTGTGGTTTTTCGAAGAGAACAAACTTGTTGTTGCTAAGCCGAAACCCGGAATTGTTTCATATATATAATGAAGTTATGCTTGATAAACGTTGAGTTTCCAGCTATTAGCCTTGTACTCTGCATAACTTGTGGTTTAGATGACCCTTTTGACTATCTTGTACTGTAAGCCGGCTTTCGCGTGGATACCATGTTGTTACATCTATACGAAAACAGGGTCAGACAAGTCCCAATGGGCTTCATGGCTGATTGTAATCGTAAGCGAGCAAATCATGCCACTTTAGTGCGAGTCACATCGAGCTTAAGTAAGAAAAGTCAAGAAAATTTGGCTCCTTTGTCCGGTTATAAGATTGCAGCCGTACTCGTTTGCGAATAATTGGCCCTTATAACTCATAGGAATCAAGGCCGGGTCTTTGGGTTTGTGGCTGCGCTACTTGAGCAACCAGCCCCCGAGACCTATACATATTCAACATACTTAATGATACTGATGTATTGATGGCAATGGATACTTACTTACTTGTAATCGAAGTAAAATACGTAACAAAATAGGACTTGATAATCATCTCTTTATTGATACGAGAAAGTTTGGATCAGCAGGCCGCCTCATTAAAAACTTTCCAGTCCCCTTAGGTACCCTAGGTAGGAAAAGAGCGCGTCTGAAACCTGCTGCCCGTTACATTGTTTAGTTCTTCTTGGGAACCGGTCCCGGGCTGACGTGACCGATACACATTCTCCATTTGCTGGACTTTTTCAGGATGAGTACCGGATTTACTAGCCAATCCGGGTGAGGTGTCTCCATAGCGCGGCTGGTTGTGAGCGGCCGTGCGATTTCTTCTCCTATGGCAGATTGTTTGGGGGAATCATCCTTGATAAAAGCCACCATCTTAGCATCTTGTGCTGCCTTGGACTTTGCTCTTTCGTCTTCAGTACTCGGCCTTTTTGACGTGGTTCTATCCTCCGGGTCTGCTTGAGACCGGTAATGCTTGAGTTCCTCTTTTCTACAGGCTTGCTCGGCCATTGCTGCGTCTCCTTCATCGCATTCAGCTGCTATGTCTCGATTTCCATGTATGGTAATGGTCTTCTTGGGACCCGGGATTTTTAGCTGTAGATATACGTAACACGGCCTAGCCATGAATTTGGCATAAGCCGGCCTTCCGAATAACGCGTGATAAGGACTGCGCAATTTGACCACCTCAAAAGTGAGCCACTCAACTCGATAGTTATCCTTTGATTCCCCAAAAGCTACCTCCAATGCGATTTTTCCCTCGGGGCACGCTGAATGACCCGGCACTATCCCATGAAAAATTGTTGAGCTTTTCTGTAGCTGAGACTCCTTGAGGCCCATGCGTAAGAAGGTTTCCCAATACAGTATATTGATGCTACTTCCACCATCCATCAAAACATTTTTCAGTTCATACCCATTTACCTGCGGCGCGACTACCAATGCCAAGACTCCCGGGTGTTCTACTCTTTCCGGGTGGTCCCTTCTTCACCATGTTACATCCTGTTCTGACCATCTCAGGTATCTCGGGACAGCCGAAGAAACTGAATTGACCGCTTGCTTCAGTATCTTTTTGTCCTTGTTAGATCCTCCTGTGGTATGCACATGATATTGACCCAACTGTTTGGGGTTAGCCTGGAAACCTCCTGCTCCCCCTTGGTTATTACCTTGATTTCCAGCTGCCGGGTTACCGGCTGGGGGTGGACCGTTGCCCGGGTTTCCTCCTGGACCCGGTCCTCCTCCCCGTCCTGCACCTCGCATGGCTCTGTTCACTTCCTCATTTTTCCATCTCTGTAGGTCGGCGCACTGCTCCAAGGAGTGGTTAGCTGGCCTACCTTTCCTGCTGTGCTTCGGGCATGCCATTCTGAATATGTCCCAATTATTACCCGGCCTTGGTGGCCCTTGATAGTTTCCTCCATTGTGATTTCCAGCATTGAAATTTCCTTCTACCCTAGGTCTGGAAGATCCAGCTTCAGTATTGGCGACAAACTCAGAGCCTCCTTCAAACGGACGCTTGTTCTGGCTGTTGTTACCCGGTGCTGATCCGTTGCCAGTTCTTCCATTACTACTTGTGTTTGCTTTTGCTTTTTTATCATCAGTTTCCTCTTCTGTAGTGTCTGTTGCGGCATGTTTGTTGCACGCATCCATCAATTCTCCCATTGTGACCTCCGAAGCATTCCGACTAGATTTCTTGCGAGTTAATTTTTGTACTAAGGGTGTGTACTTGCAGGTCTTTGCCATAGCTTGCAGCGCATCCTTGGGCTGAATATCCGTAGATGAATGGAGAATTTCCATAACCCGGCGCACCCAGCTGCGCACCGATTCTCCCTTCTTCTGAACACATCGCTCTAAGTCGTCAATAGTGAACAACTTTCTACACGTCCCGTGAAAGTGCTTGATAAATGCAGTTTTCAATTCTTCCCATGACTTAATAGATCCTTCCGGTAGATTGGCGAACCATAACTTTGCTGCTCCTTCTGACATCATTAGATACATGAACTTGGCTTGAAGATTCTCGGACGCATTGCGAATCGACATGGCCATCTCATAGCTGCTCAACCATGTTTCCGGATCCATAGTCGGCTCATAATTTACCACTTTACCCGGTTCTTTGAACTTTTCCGGGTAAGGTTCAGCTCTGATGCTATCCGAAAGACACTTAGGCCCTGCAAGAATGGTTGAAGCTGGTCTTACTCGGGAAACATGTGATCCTGCAGGGGGTACAGCTTGCTGCGGTACCGCTGGTGGCCCATGTGCCGCAGACCCGGCCACGGCTCTCCTGGCCCTGGAACTATCCACGATGGCCTGTGCTGCTGATGCTGCTGGTACTGCCTATATGTGTGGAGGAGGCGGCATTTGCTGCTGCTCTTCCCTCCGCCGTGCCGAACTTGTTTGGATGTTTCCAGCGTTACCTTGTTGTTGGCTGACATACGGCGTCCCATGCATTCCACTTCTGTGATCCGGGTAATTAACCTGTTGCGCTACCGCGGTGCGCAGCATATCTATCGCCCGCCGGGTCTCCTCTGCGTGGGGTGACTCTCTCACGGGGATTTGATTTAGTGCAAGCGTTGCCGCGTACACGTTGTCCATGGGATTGTTGTAATGACCTGCTGGTGTGCGAAAACGCGATGGTGGTGGTGGTGGTGGCGGTGGTACGGTATTGCCTGCAGTGACTCCAGTCTGTGGTGCAAGTAACCCGGCCTGCGTATCTACCGGTTGTGCTCCTCCGGTTGTCGGCTGAGGGGCGGTTCCTTGATTTGCCGCTGGAATCGGCTGATCCTGAGGCGTGATAAATAGTGCGGCCGGGTTTATGACTCCTCCCAATGCTGGTAATCTAGTTTGATGCCTTTGATGTATTCTAGTCGTTTCCTCTCGGAGCCGAGTTTCCAATGCATCCAGCTCACGTTGCCGTGTGACCATCCCTTGCCTTTCTGCTTCTACTTGCCTTCTCTGCTGCTCCAATGCACGACGGGCTACGTCCAAATCCCTAACTCGTTCTGCCGCATTCTCCGGAGTGATAACTGTGGCAAGAACCGTCGGATCTAGGATCAGATTATTGTCGAACAAGGCCGGGTGTTGTGGATTGGAAGGACCCGCTCCTGGTGTCCGGTTTGCTAGGAATCCGAACGTGTTTGCGTGTAGATCGTTTTCCGGCGCTTGACTGGTAACCGATGCCGACTCTCCGTCAACCTGGGCCAAAACCGTGTTTCCGTTAGCCGGCCCCTGCTGCCGGGCTAATGCTTGTGCTGACCCGGCCGCGGCCGCGGTTACGGCCTCTTGGTTGAGATTGGTCGCGGGAGCCGTATAAACCGCGACTCGGCGTATGATGCTTGGCGCGAATTCATGCTGTTCCCCTTCGCTGTTATTCTCCTCATATCGGTTTTCCAGCAGATCCAGGATAGACTCGGTATCATCCTCTCTTTCGACCCGGTCGCGCGGGGTCCATGCCGGTTCCTCCGGCTGTTCCCACTTCGCGATGGGTTCTTCCGCCGGATATGTCGTTCCAACTGATTCTTCATCATCTGATTGGATAGAAGTGGCCTCCCCTGACACAGAATCAGATCCAAAATTGTCAGGGATCGAACCGGAAGTACGTACCATACCAATGAAGACGCTGATCCGGCCGATTGTCACGACGGATCCGGATTCGAGGTGATCCGACTCTGGCCCCCAGCTGGAATCGTCCACCGTCTTTTCTCCTTTGTGGTCGATGTAGATCTCGCCGACGACAAGATTCTCCATGTTCTTCCGAGCTTCTCCCGTGATGTAAACACCTTTGGACGCAGGCCCCACGGTGGGCGCCAACTGTCGTGGGATTATCACGGCAGACGTTACCGGGGGTAACTGATCTTGGGGCAAGACGACACAGGCGTTTGGGAGAGGGTTTAGCTCAGAGGAAAACATGATGGAACTCGATCTGGTAGCCGGCAATCAAGTCGCCGAGTCTCCAATCTCAATATATTAACTCAATCCCTCGTATACACTGGATGCTCGATATCAACTGGTACTACTAGGGTTCTTAGATCTCTCTCAACTAGACCTAGGGGTCGGTTTATAAAGCACCCGTACCCCCTGGCTTATTCTCCAAGGCGCACCCTGAATCCTACCCGGACACCGCATACAAACTCTAACTTTCCTTTACCGTAATCCACAATCCGGGTTACGAGGCCTACAAACTTGGGCCTTCCAGAAGTTTCTTTATCCTTAGCCGGATCTTGCGCAGCGTCCTTTGGGCCGGGTTATACCTTGGAGTTGGCCTACCGGGTTATTATCCCTCCATCAAAGGACTATCTCAATGGATGAATCCGGAGAAATGACCACCTTGCCATGTCCCAATACCTTAAGTTGTGAGCGATCACCAATAGTTACATGAGAAAATTTGGGAAGTTGGAGCTTCAATTCTTCTAGTACTTCTTTGCTTCCGGTCATGTGTGCGGAACAACCACTATCAATCATCCATGATGTTCCACCGGAGATACAACCCTACAATGAATCAACTTCTTGTTTTAGGTACCCATTTTTGGATGGGTCCTTTTTTGTTAGTCACAAGGGTCTTGGGAACCCAAATAGCATGCTTGTAATCATCACCATATGAGGTGCCTACATACTTTGCATAAACATGACCATCAATAGATTTAAGAAGCACATAAGATGGGTTAAATTTTCCCGCAAAGTTGTTGTGAGTAGTAGTGTTCCTAGGAACAATACTTGTAGCAATAATATCAAACTCATCTTCCTCATTAGCCAACTCCCCCTCCTTCACAAAAACAATAGAGTTAGTGGAGGGAGTTGACTTCTTCTCTTAGGCCACCTTCGATGTGGAACCAAAACCAAGGCCTTCTTTACCAACAACTCTCTTATGATTACTCAAAAGATCATTGAGGTTCTTTTGGCCTTGGATGCATGTGGCAAGACCTTTGTTGAGTTGTGCCTTCAACCTATTGTTCTCCTCAATGAGAGTTGCCTTGACACACAAAGGGTTAGTAGCACAAGAGTTTTCATTCACAACTCTTACTCCTTTTAAGGTTTTGAGCTCATTTGAGATAGTACGATGATCAATTTTAAGCTTATCAAAATCCTTAATGAGTTCAATATACCCTTGGTTAGTTGCATCATTTAAACTCATGAATTCCGTTACCTTAGCAAAAGCATGTTGACAATCAAGTTTTACTTTAGCTATGTCAATTGCAAAGGTTTCTTCTATGCTTTCTTTAAGGCAATGTGATTCATCTAGAGCTTTCTCAAGCTCCTCAATTTTACTAGCATCATCACGAGCAAACTTTTCAAGTAACATTATTCTCTCCTCATGTTCATCAATGAGGCCATGTGCCTCACTTAATTGATCCATGAGAGAGACAAAGATGGATTTAGTTTCTCCTTCTAGTTTTTCAACAAAGTTTGTCAAAGGGTCTTCCTCGACACAATTTAGTGGTGAAGGAATAGAGGAGTTAGCAAGTTTAAGTGTAGGAGTCACCTTTGGGGGTATACCCTTGGCCATGAAGCACTTGTGACTTGAAGGGCCCGTGTTGTCATTTGGGTTGGAGAAGAGAGAGCTTAAGTTAGGAGGTATGACACCCTTAGCCATGGCCGCCATACTTACTTGTTCGCCTTCACCATCACTCTCTTCACCACCGGAGGTGTACTCGACTTCTTTAGCAATCATTGCCCTAGGAGGGCCTCTCTTGATGAAGTTCTTGGACTTGGGAATGAAGGTGGATATCTTGATAAGTCTTCCTCCATTCTCAATTCTACTCTTGAAGGGACACTCGGCAACGAAGTGCTCGGAATCTCCACAATTGAAGCAAGTTCTTGCCTTCTTCGTGCTTGAGGATTCCTTCCCTTTATTCTTGGTGACATTGGATCTAAAGTCTCCTTTCTTCCACCACTTGTGTTGAGCAATAGCCAAGCATTCTTTCTCGGAGACCTCATGAGTGGAGCCACCATCATCACTTGAGTCATTATCTTCATGGGGAATGACCTTGGCCTTCAAGGCAAGAGAAGCTTTCTTTGCTCCGTTCACACGGGCCATGACATCATCGGAGGTTTGCTTCATGACCTTTAGAGTGATAAAAAGACCTAATACATCATTGGGGGATAGGTCCAAATAGTCGGCTCTTGCTTGTACATTCATCACCATGTTTTCATTGTATGGCATCAAGGTGAGTAGAAATTTCTCCTTGACCCAATTCTCCGTACAATCCGTGAATCCACTATCTCTCATATCATTTACAAGAGCCTTGAGTCTTCTAAACATGTCTTCTATGTTCTCTCCATCACCCAAATGAAAGTGTTCAACTTTTCTTTGAATGATTGACCTCTTGGACCTTTGGAGGTTGACATTGCCGTCAAACATATCGACAAGACCATCATAAGCTTTCTTTCCACTAGTGAAGGACCGAATGTGCTCAACTCCTTCCTTTTCCATTGCCCTCTCCAACATGTGCAAAGCATGAGCGTTGAGTTGCTCATCTATGATGTCACTTGAGCTTAGATTTTCGGGGTCCTTTGGCTCATACCCTTTTTCAACAATCCTCCATATTTTCATTGAAGAGCTGCACATATAAGACTTCATGGAAGCTTTCCAATTAGTAAAACGATGCCGATCCACCAAAGGAGGTGGACCGAGATTAGAAACATGTGGATGTTGAACATTAGGAGCATTGTTATAAGCAAAGCCAAAAGAATTTCCATCACCACCATTAAATGGTGAGGATGATGCGGATGCTTCTTTAGTTGGAATGGGTTTTCCATGTTCATCTAAAATAATCTTTTCACTAGATTGTTTAGATGGAGATGTCAATTCTCTTATTAGTCCCTCCATCTTTTTCTCGGAACTATCAATCATAGCTTGGATTAGCTTTTGAATCCCATCCATGGTGACGGGATCATCGGCCATCCTTACCTCCTCTTTTAGGCGGCAAAGCCTATATAAAGAGACGAGGCTCTTATACCAATTGAAGGATCGAGAGGTTAACTAGAGGGGGGGTGAATAGGTTAACTACAAATTTTAACTTCTTTTTTAAGTTAACAAGGTAATGCTCAAATATAGATTATCTAGATTATGCAACTAGGTGAACAATCCTATATGTTGAGTAAGTACAACTAGCACAAGGTAAATATATGACTAAGCTAGTAGTAACTAGTAAAGGTAAGTTGAGGAATAACCGAACATACTGACGCGGAGATGTATCCCGAAGTTCACTTCCCAATGGAAGCTAATCTCCGTTGGAGAGGTGCGGTGCCACCAAAGTGGAACACCGAGTAAGCCTCAAATGCCACACCGTATCTCCTTCGAGTCCTTCCACCGATGTGGATAGGCTCGAATCACTATGTTGCCGTTGAGGTTGACAACTAGAACCTTTACAAGGATGAGGCACACTCCACAAGATTGGAGGGTCCTCACCAAATCCCAAGAGCCTCCAAGACTCCGAGAAGCAAGATCCATGGGCACAAAAGCACCGGGGATATCAACAAGGCTCCGAGCTCTGATGAACTAAGAGCAACAAGATTCCTAGCTCCAATGAACTAAGAATGGCAAGATCCCTAAGGGATGAGTGGGTGGATTTCTAATCGACTCGGTGGAGTTGTAGATCGGGGGTGTCTCCTTCAAATCCCAAAGTATCACGAGCTTTGGTTGGGGATTTGTGGAGATCTTGTTCTTGAGCTTGAGCTTGGTCAATCAATGGTGGTGTGAGAAAGTGTGGGTGAGATTGACAAAGCAAGGAGGTAGGTGGAGACCCCCTATTTATACCCGTGTTCGAAATACGGTCGTTGGGGGGTATTTTCACCTTCCTGCGCCCCCCCCCCGGCCTGGGGGCCGGCCTGGCCGGCCTGGGGGCAGCCAGGGCCGGGCCAAACCCACCCCGGCCTAGGGCCGGCCTGGGGCCGGCGTGGGACAAGGGGGGAGGCCGGCGTGGGGGCAGCCAGGCGCCCAGCCAGCCCGGCCTGGGGCGGGCGTGGGATCTAAGCGAGGCCGGCCCCCCACCCGAGCCACCCGGCCTAGCACCCGGCCTGGGGCCGGCGGGGGCTGAGGGGGAGGCCGGACCCCCACCCGAGCCACCCGGCCTGGCACCCGGCCTGGGGCCGGCGTGGGGCGCTGGGGGGGGCTGGCGCCAGCCCGGCCTGGAGCCCGGCTAGGCCGGCCAGCAGGCCGGCCACCCCTATTTTCTTCTCCTCTTTTCCCTTTTCTTTTCCGTCTCTTCTCTTCTCTTCCGCATCTTTTTCCGTACTCTTTTCTCTCTTATTTCTGCGACTTGTATGATGTTTACGGGTAGATCTTTTCTGAGTACACTTAGCAAAACACATTAGTCCATCTATATGTTGTAATCAAACACTCAAAATAGGATTTAGGAACTATGTTCTTTCAACTGCTACGTTGGAGCAAAGTGATTTGATTGTGTTGTGTAGGTTGCACGTTGCTGCTGAACCGGTAGTGCGCCCTCCCATCTCAGTTGCATCAACCTTCAGAAGAGCTTCTTCCTCCTACTGGTCGATTCAACCTTGGTTTCTTTTCTGAGGGAAAACTTGTTGCTGCACTCTTCACACCTTGCGCTTGGGGTCTCCCAACGAGCATGTGTCTACACTCCATCAAGCTTTTCTGGCGCCGTTGCCGGGGAGGAAGAGAATTTCTGCAAGGGGAGTCTTTCACTTCTAGTCTCTTTACTTTATTATTTTTGCTTTATCATGCTTTCTATCAATGTTTGATGCCTTTGAAACTAGATCTTATTTGCAAGGTGGGTTCACGGATGAACAACAAAAATATTATAAGGAACACCGCTTGTCACAAAAAGGGATACACTTATGGGCGCAAATTAATAATTTGCATGACTATGCTAGAAATTTGTGCTCTACTTATAATGTTACTTATTGCTTTGATAAATCTTTCTGCTGTAGGAGGTATAAACACCTCCCTTTTGAATGTGAGTATAATGACAATGTTACCATATCTTCTTATGTTAAGGGAAATTATGACTTTGATGATGTGGAACAAATTGAGGAATTTATTGCTTGGAAGGGTGCATTCGAAATTGCCTATTTACTTCAAAGTATTGATGATGCACCTTATAAATATGAGATCTATGATATACTTGAATATTTCTTTGATAATTACAAGGATTTAAATTACTACATACTTCAATATCTTAATCAATTCTCTCCCCCCCAAAGGGAGAGACTAATGCCTTCCAGGAACCTATGGAAGAAGAAACTGCTGAATCTGGAAGCTCATTGGATGAAACAGAGGAGGAGAGTGATGATCAAGAGGAGGAATAATGGAGCTACCCATGTATACCTCCCAATGAAAGTAACTCTTTAACTCATACATTATTTTATGAAAGTGATGATCCTATTGATTCTTTTGAATATCCCTTTTTGATGAAGTTGATACTTGCTATCCTTGTGACATTGATAATACTATGAATGAAACTTGTGAGAATGATATTGCTACTTTTATTTATGATAATCCTTGCTACCTTGATAAGTCCTATGATAATCCTCTATTTATTCCAACTATTGATATGCATAATAATGCGGGAGTTTGCCTAGAAAATTTATATGCTAATGCTCTTGATGATGGTCCTATGTTACTTGAGGTTATAAATTATAATTCCACTGAAAATAGGATTGCTATAATGTGTCTTATACCTTTTATGAGTGACCAATCATCTTGTTTCGATATTGCTAAAAGTGGGGAAAAAGAGGAGCTGATTTTAAATTTTGATCCCACTATTTTTTAGCTTGATATGAATTGTGTCCTTTTAGACCATGACAAACATACTTTGTGTGATAATTATGTTGTTGAGTTTGTTCAGAATGCTACTAAAATTTTTTATGAGAGAGTAAAATATAGTTGTAGGAATTTTCATGTTACTAAAACACCTCTCTTTTTGTTGAAAGTTTTGAAATTGCTCTTGTTCTACCTTCCCATGATTTCTATTTTGAGCTTCTTTGATTTATTTATTACAAGATTCCTATGCATAGGAAGTGGGTTAGACTCAACTTTTTTTATACTTTCTTATTGACGCTCTCTATTGCTTAATTCATATTTCTTATGTGAGCATTTTCTTCACTTGAAAATACGTGAATCCACTTTACTAGGCCTAGCTAAAAGGCGTTAAAGAAAAGCACTTCTTGGGAGATAACCCATGGTTTTATTTTTTGATTTGTATTTCACTGTTTTCTTAGAGTCAAGGTGTTGTATACTTCTGTAGAAACTCCTTTTTATCTTTATTTTCATGTTTAGTTGTGCCAAGTAAAGTTTCTGACGAGAATTGGAGTTGGTTTTGGATTTCTGCGCAGGAAACATATTTCTGCTGTCCACCGTAAAAAATCGTATAATTCACAGGAAAACCAGAATGACCTGAATTGTTTTGAGCTTATTCCTCAGCTAATTCCGCAAATTTTTTCTGCTTTAAGTTTTTCAATCTGAGCAACGTAACTTCCCCGAAAAAAATCGTCTTTACAGACTGTTCTAGTTTTGACAGATTCTGCCATTTTTCTTGCATTTGCTCTTTTACGATGTCAAGTGGATTTCTTTGCTTCACGAAACATCAGTGGCTATAGCTAATGTTTAAAAGTATGAACATCACTTGTGCCCATACAGAACCCATAGACTTTTTATTGTTGCACTAACCCTCTAATGCGAATTACTCTTTGAGTGTGGTGTGAGGGATGTTTTCAAGGGTCAAGAGAAAAGGGTGATATATGTGATCAAGAAGAGTGAAATATCAAATCTTGGGGATGCCCCCGTGGTTCATACCAGAAAATTCTAAGAAGGATCAAGCATCTAAGCTAGGGGATTCCCAATGCATCCCCTTCTTCATCAACAATCTATCAGGTCACTTCTAGTGAAACTATATTTTTATTCGGTCACATCGTATGAAGTTTATTTGGAGCGTCTGTTTGTTTTTATTTTGTTTTCTCTTGTTTTATTTTGTTTTCCTTTCTGAAATAATATAGTTGGATCCTAGCATTCCTTGTTTGGGAGAGAGACACGCTCCGCTTTTTCGTTTGAATACTCGTTATGTTCGTATTCTTAGTTTTTCTTCTAGCTGCTCCAAAATTCAGGTTTAGCTCTTGTTTTCATTGCATCTCTTATTTAGAGATGTTATTTTTAGTAGTGTTATGTTAGTAATCTCATGTTTACTTGCGGTATCATTTAGAGAGTTTTTGTTAAAACATATTTTGTATCGTGCTTGTTGGGAAAAGAATCTGCTGCTTAAAGTAGAATTTATAACGGTGCAATTAGAAGCTTGTATAGACTTTTTCATATCATGTTAGATGTTATTTTAATTCTAAAGCCTAGTGGTTCTTTAGTAGCATGATTAGTCTCAAATAGCTGAGGGTGTTTAATGTGCCATTCAAAGAATCATGAGTTGTTCTTGTCATATTGAAGCATAAATTTGTGGTGTTCTCCTTTGAATGTTTTATTTGGTTGACTTGGCGCATGCTCACACCATGTTTATGACTATGAACCAGTCACTTATAGCCTCTATGATTATTTAGTTTTTGAACTTGTGGTACCACTTATGCTTTGATTAATGATGTTTATGTCGCTATGCATGATTATGGCTCTTATGCTCTCTTCATTTGTCGCTCCCAGTCTTTTGCTAGCCTCCACCTATACCGACTATGAGCTCTACTCGTGTATCCAGCTCCCAAGAACCAAAGTATGCCAAATGTGTACGCCATACCTACCTACATGTGGTATTTAACCGCCACTCCAAAGTAAATTGCTCATGTGTTACCTTTAAAACTTTCAAAATTACTCCTGTTTTGTGCTCCTTTTTTAGCTCATGGGGACATAAATAGAGAATCTTTATCTCACTTGTTGATTGGAATTTCACACCCTGTACTAGTGGCTTCATCCTCTTATCCAATTGATAGAAGAGTTGGCAGCGGGGTGCCCAGCCCCAAATTAATAACAACAAATTCTCTTCACTATTTTTGCCCCTGATTTAATAGTCAAAGCATAATTGTGTAAACAAAAGAGAAAAAGGGATGACCTTCTACCCAGATGCGTCCTTCTATGGGAGCCGCTCTTGTGAAGTCTAGTTGGCTTGTTACGTACTGTATTTTTTTTTACCATCCGTTGACATAAGCATACACCTTTCTAAAAAAAATTGACACTCCTCCACGGTATGTGATTGTTGGCAGGCACCCAAGAATTCGGTGATCCATGGTTTGTGTAAGATGGTTGGGAGGAGTTTCAAACATTTTATACCTCTGTTTAATAAAATAAAATCTCTTGCACATGAGTGATCCATGCTTCCCTCTACGAAGGGCCTTTCTTTGACTTTTATGTTGAGTCTCCATCTTCTAACTTTATGCATAGTTGAAAGAGCATAGTTTCCAATATGAGTTTAATGTGCATTTGTCCCAGAAGCATTATTAATTGATTCATGATGGCATATTGTGTGTTCTCTAATTATTTGTTCTAGTCTTCCTCATGAACTTTGAAGGTGTCCTAGCATTTATGTTTTTCCCCACTCTTAAGGACTAGCGAAATATCACTTTGCCATGTTTTCTCTATACTTGAAACAAACATATATCTTTCGATGAATTGTTATTCATGATCTTTTTTTGTGTGTTACTTCTCATGATGCAAGGTGATAGCTATGCTTTATTGTTAAAAAATTATTTGTCATGCTTTTGTTGAAGTTCTATGATCTCAGTTTACATATGCTTTTACATTATTGATGATCAAGTTTATGTTGGTAGCATGTCACCTCAGAAATTATGTGTTTTTATCGTTTACCTACTCGAGGACGAGTAGGAACTAAGCTTGGGAGTGTTGATACGTCATAAACGTATCCTTAATTTCTGATGTTCCATGTTGTTTTCATGTTGTTTCCTACATTTTTCTTTACACTTTATGTAATTTTTATCGATTTTATGGACTAACCTATTGACAACATGCCAGAGAGCCAGTTCCCTGTTTCGTGCTGTTTTTAGTTTCAGAAAAGTTGTTGTAGAAATATTCTCGGAAATGGAAAATTCAAAGTCCGAAAGTCGTAGAATTCCCAAAGATTCCACAGAGTCCCGAAGAGGCCCGGAGGGGGCCACACCATAGGGCGGCGCGCCCACTGACCATGACTGGGGGTTGTGTGGCCCCCCCGGGCGTCCACCGCCATCGCCCTTTCGCCTATTTATACCCCCGACATATCAACCCTAAAAATATACCACTTCGTCCCGAGAAACACCCGAGGCCGCCGTCATCGTCATCCCGAGATCGGGAGGGTTCTGGAGCTCTCCCCGGCACCCTATCGGGAGCGGAATTCATCACCGGAGGGATCTACACCACCATGCCCTCAGCCGAAGTGATGCGTGAGTAGTTCATCCCTGGACTACGCGTCCATAGCAGTAGCTAGATGGATGTCTTCTCCACTTTGTACCTCATGTTTAGATCTCGTGAGCTGCCCTACATGACCGAGATCATCTTTATGTAATGCTACATGTTGTGTTTGCAGGGATCTAATGAATGTTGAATGCTATGTCTTCTGATTATCAATCTATCATGTTATCTTCATGCATATGTTATTTATGATCTTGCATGCTCTCTGTTATTATTAGATGCTCTAGACAAGTAGATGCTAGTAACTCCAAGAGAGAGTATTTATGCTCGATAGTGGGTTCATGCCTCCTTTGCATCTGTGCTCGAGTGACAGAAACGTGACAGATGGAGGATGTGTTGTTGCCATTAGGGAGAAAACAACGGTGTTTACTTAGTTTACATTCTTTACATTACATATTTTTTCTTACTGTGATAACCTGTTGCTTGCAACTTAATACCCAACGTTTGTTCGGATTATATTCGGAGGGTGGATTATTAGTCATAGATGTCGTTGGATGACGGTCTATGTATTTTGTTGTAATGCCCGCATGAATCACATAGTAATCTTTATGTATTGCATATGCACTACGGTGTAGCCTTCATTTCTGACAATTTCCTAGATGTAATTTGTTCACCACACATGTTATTTATATTTCACGGAGAGCCACCACAAGTGAACTATGGACCCCGGTCCATTTTCTCATACTGATAATACACATACTTCTTCTACTTTTTTCAAACTGCTTCCACTGCTTTCATATTATTTTCATATTGTTTTTCATACCATACATTTAACCTCTTTGTTATCAGCAAAACTGGTGAGATTGACAACCTCACCGCTACGTTGGGGCAAAGTGAATTGATTGTGTTGTGTAGGTTCCACGTTGCTGCTGAACAGGTAGTGCGCCCTACCATCTAACCTGCATCAACCTTCAGAAGTGCTTCTTCCTCCCACTGGTTGATTCAACCTTGGTTTCTTTTCTGAGGAAAACTTGCTGCTGCACTCTTCACACCTTGCGCTTGGGGTCTTCCAATGAGCATGTGTCTACACTCCATCACACATCCTCCATACGTCACGTTTATGTCACTCGAGCATAGATGCAAGGGAGGCATGAACCCACTATCGAGCATAAAAAATCCCTCTTGGAGTCACTAGCATCTACTTGGCTAGAGCATCTACTAACAACGGAGAGCATGCAATATCATAAATAACATACACATGAAGACAACATGATAGATTGATAATCAAGAGACAGAGAATTATATAATCATCGGATCCCAACAAACACAACATGTAGCATGACAATAAGATTATCTCGATCATGTGAGGCAGATCACGAGATCCAAACATCAGGCATAAAGAGGAGAGGACAACCATCTAGCTACTGCTATGGACTCGTAGTCCAAGGATGAACTACTCACGCATCACTCTGGAGGCGGGCATGGTGGTGTAGAGCCCTCCGGTTATGATTTTCCCTCCCGGCATGGTGCCGGACACTACTCCATAACCCTCCCGAACTCGGGTTGACGATGACGGCGTCCTCGGGTGTTTTTCGTCGAAAAGTGGTATATTTTTAGGGTTCGCGCATCGGAGGGAATATATGGGTGAAAGGGCGATGGCGGTCGGCACCCGAGGGGCCACACCACCCCAAGGCGCGGCCAGGGGCGCCGCCTCATAGTGTGGCCCCCCTCCGGGCCTCTTCGGGACTCCGTGAAACCTCCGGGAATTCTAAAACTTCCGGGCTTCAAATTTTCTGTTTCTGAGAATATTTCCAGAACAACTTTTTTGAAGCTAAAAACAGTAGAAAACAGGAACTGGCTCTATGCATCTTGTCAATAGGTTAGTCCCAAGAAATCGATAAAAATGACATAAAGTGTAAGGAAAACATGTAGCATATGGCTTGGAAACAACATGGAACATCAAAAATTAAGGATATGTTTATGACGTATCAGATCGTGTGTACCCTTTTCGATAAGTAATAGTGTCGAACCTAACAAGGAGCTAAAGGTAGGATAAATGATATCTCAAGTTCTATCAACCACTGATACAACTCTACGCACACTAAATATTTACTTTATCTAAGAAATAATACTAGAGCAATAATACGGGTATAAGAGATAGCTTTGCAAGATAATAAATACAAGAAAGTAAATGTTAGTGCTACAACAATAAAATATACTAAATAACCATAAACTAACAGTACCATGAGTGTGGAAAAGTGGTGGTAATTGTGATGGATTTGTCCATGCTCAAATAGTCAAATACAAGGTTGATATTCCACTTCTATGTGGGAGAGACAAAGCTAACAAGCTCTCACTATCCAATGATTGCAAGTACTTATGATTGGAACTCTAGCAAACAAACGTAACTACTAGAATATACTTTAAGGTAAAAATAACCAACCATAGAATTAAGATCAAAAGGTCCTCTTTATCCCATATGCTTTAATCATTAGATTGGGGCTCGTGTTTCTATCACTCAAGTAGCCCTCCCTCTAGCTTTCTCCACATACTACAAACCCTAGGATGTGATCCATGCGTTCATAAACATATGATGGGCACCATAGGACTGTAACGAATTCAATATATAGCTCAAACCATCCATAGAGATTCAACAATCAATCATGTGACAAAAGGAAAATTGAAAGTTCATGTCCCTCTAATGATTTTGGTGGTGATAACAACACGGTTTATTCTACTAACATCATGTTTAAGTGTTCACAGCTGGGATTATAATCTTGATCAAGAACAGAAGAAATCCTTAGAAAAAGACTCACGTAGAAAACTCAAGAACAACTAGGATTATTGAGGCCGGAATATTCAGGACGTAAGCCGGAATTTCCGGTGCCTAAAGGGCGGAATTTCCGGGCCTGGCCCAGGAAATTGCCAGCCTACTTGAAGCCCAGGATATGTCAAAGTGATATTTCGCTAGTCCTTAAGAGTGGGGCAAAACATAAATGCCAGGAAACCTTCAAAGTTCACAAGGAAGACTAGAACAAATAATTAGAAAACAAGCAATAACACATCATGAATCAACCAATAATGTTTCGAGTACAAATGCACATAAAACTCAGAATGGGAACTATGCTCTCTCAAGTGTGCATAAAGTTAGAAGATGGATACTCAACATAAAAGTAAAAGAAAGGCCCTTCGCAGAGGGAAGCATGGATCACTCATGTGCTAAAGCTTTTATTTTATTAAACAAAGGTATAAAAATCTTGACACTCCTCCCATCTATCTTACACAAACCATGGCCAACCGAATCCTCAGGTGACTGCCAACAATCACATACCGTGTAGGAGAGTCTTTTTTTAGAGAGGTGTATGCTTATGTAAACGAATGGTAAACAAAAAATACAGTACGTCACAAGCCAATTAGACTTCACAAGAGCGGCTCCCATAGAAGGACGCATCTGGGTAGAAGGTCATCCCTTTTTCTCTTTTGTTTACACAATTATGATTTGACTGATAAATCAGGGGCAAAAATAGTGAAGAGAATTTGTTGTTATTAATTTGGGGCTGGGCACCCCGCTGCCAGATCTTCTATCAATGGATAAGCGGATGAAGCCACTAGTCGAGGGTGTGAAAGTACAATCAACAAGTGAGATAAAGATTCTCTATTTACGTCCTAATGAGCTAAAACAGGAGCTCAAAACATGATTAATTTTGAAAGTTTTAAAGGTAACACATGAGCAATTTACTTTGGAGTGGCGGTTAAATACCACATGTAGGTAGGTATGATGGACACAATGGAAATTTTTTGGTTTTTAGGAGTTGGATGCACGAGTAGAGATCATACTCAGTACAGGTGGAGGCTAGCAAAATACTGGGAGGGACAAATTAAGAGAGCACAAGAGCCATAATCATGCATAGCGACATAAACATCATTAATCAAAGCATAAGTGGTACCACAAGTTAAAAACTAAATGATCATGGAGGCTATTCGTGACTGGTTCATAGTCATAAACATGGTGTGAGCATGTGCCAAGTCAACCAAATAAAACATTCAAAGGAGAACACCACAAATTTATGCTTCAATATAGGGATGAAAACGGTACGGAAACTTTCCGACATTTCCGCGGAAAAACATAAACGGAATAAAAATACGGAAATGGAAACGGAATTTTGCGGAACGGAAATGGAAACTGAAACTTTTATGCGGAAACGGAAACGGAAACGGTACGGTGTATTCCGTCGGAACGACCACGAAAACGGAAATTCCGTTTCCAGTAATATGGAACTTTCCATTTTTTTTTACTGCATCGTGCTAGCGCAACCTTATATGCCCAAAAGTTCTAGTCGGATATTTAGGCCCAACCCAATATACAAAGCAACATGTCCAAAAAATATGTGAAGTGAATTTTCTTAGGACCAACTTAATCGCATGTCATCTTCCACTCGACATGTTCCCAGGTTGTCAGTTCACCGCTGCACTAGGGTTGCGGACGGTACTAGGAATTTTGATGTTGCCAAAGTTGACAAGCTATGCACACTATATTATATAATCATGATATGTCCTTACATTTTATTTCATCTTAGCAAATTGAAAACATAATCAATTTTCTTAAGTTTTTGTACATGATTTAAGTTCCGTGTCCATGTCATATTCATTCTGTATCTGCTTCCGATAATATCTATTTCGTATTTGTTTCCAGGGTTTCTGTATCCGTTTCTGCTTCTGCATAAAAAAATGTGAAAACAAATGTGGCACCACCCATTTCCGTCATATCCGCTCCGTTTTCATCCCTACTTCAATATGACAAGAACAACTCATGATTCTTTCAATGACACATTAAACACTCTCAGTTATTTGAGGCTAATCATGCTACTCAATAACCATAACGCTTTAAAACTAAAATAACATCTAGCATGATATGAAAAATTCAGGCCACAGTCTATACAAGCTTCTACTTGCACCGTTAAAAATTCTACCTGAAGCAACAATTTCTTTTCCCAACAGCACCATAAAAAACATGCTTTAACAAAAACTATCTACATGCTATAGCAAGCAAACATAACAGTACTCACATAACACTACTAAAACTAACAACTCTGAATAAGAGATACAATGAAAACAAGAGCTAAACAAGAATTTTTGCGACAACTAGAAAAAAACTAAGAATACTAGCATAGCAAGTATTCAAACGAAAAAGCGAAGCGTGTCTCTCTCCCAAAGAAAGAATGCTAGGATCCAACTATATTATTGCAGCAAGGAAAACAAAAGAAAACAAAGAAAAAAAACAGACGCTCCAAGTAAACTTCATATGATGTGACCGAATAAAAATATAGTTTCATGAGAAGGGACCTAATAGATAGTTGATGAAGAAGGGGATGCCTTGGGTGTCACACTCTAGTTTTTGGGTCCCATGTAACACAATGAGAGAAGCCCTTTTTGTGAGACAACAAAAACTTTTTATGCACTTGTGTAATCCAACATTATGTAATGAACCATGAGTATCTATGCAATGCAAGCAAGCCTTTGATTAAAATCATTTATCAATTTTTTCTCATTTTTTCGATTGTTTCTGTGTTGTTTTCTATGTGGTGATTTGAATATGTTTCATCCAAAATTTTGTAACAATGTTTCTTTAAACTTAATGATAATATTTGGTTTTGTTTGAATCAAGAAAACAAATTGGCAAAAGAATATTTAGATGTTTTCTTTTCTATAGAAACTTGTTTCTGAAAAATTAGCCAAGTAGTTGTTTTTAACTCATGTTATCTATGTGATAGAGAATCATATTTTATGTTTCTTGGCATGAATGTGTTCTCTAATATATGGACTACAAATGTGTGACATTGGTTTGAAAATTGGTTTGAGAAAACAATCCTTTGCTTGATGGTTTTTGTGATAAGACTAGCAGAACATGCCCGTGCGTTGTGACGGGATTGAAAAATCACACTTTCCTACCCTAATGGTTGTGGACCACATTTGATTTCATAACTGAAATATTCTCTCTTTCTTATCAAGATAATCCTGAAAGCACCAACCATGTAATATATATATATATATATATATATATATATATATATATATATATATATATATCGATAGTATTAAACTTAAAAAAAAGTGCACGTATGAAGTGCTACACTTTAGTTATAAAAGCAGCATGGAATAACTGACCTTGATTGCATTCTCTTTCTCCCCATGGAGACATGTGCATCCTTTCACATACATCAATTGAAGAAAAATAAAAGGACCTATATTCAAATAAGACTACTTATAAATGACACGTTAATTTCTACCGTACATATGTGGTTTATTTAAATAAGTAAATTACCATACCAGGAAATCCACCAAGTGTAAATCAGCATTACCTTCATCAGTCGATATATAATTTAGAGCATAAAATTACAAGGACATCACATGTATGTACACAAACTAAAAAAAATGATGAATGAGGGATATAGGTTTTTTTGGTTAGTTAACACCTTTGCTTGCACGCGAGACCTATAAATTTTGAACCACGAATCAGTTTTATTTGGTACAAAAGGAAACATAAATATCTCGTTTGCACGTACCACCTGAAAACATTTTTTTTAAAGATGACTATTCTAGTTATATCATGCCAATTGAATAACATTTGGTAAGCTTAATCAGATAACAACGTTTCATGTTCTGACTAATTTACGTTGAAACTTTGTCCTTCCAAGCTGGTTTTAAACACACGCATTACATAGGAGGTGCTGGATAACACATAGAGCTTGCAAAGCCCTAAACAATATAGCAGAAAAAAATTACGCTGGTTGATACGTACTTCCCACTTCGTCTCACTATATTGACCTTTTCACATCAAAGCTGCACAAGGGTAGCCAAGCAAAATTAATTCTGAATCTAATAAGGAAGAGGTAACCTTGTTGCTTGCCTGAGATGGCAAGAAAAGATGCCCCGACATCTTCAGCTTTCCTTGCAGCAAGCAATTCGGCACGAACCTGCAGAACATCTAAAAACCTGGAGCATTTACCTGCAAAAAAGATCCGTTGTCACGCCTGATCACCACATCTGCTCCAGATTGGATGTTTAGGCCACTATCCACAATTATTTTTAGACAATATTTAGGCGGTGGATACCAAAGATTACAAGACACTGGTTTCATTGGAGAAACTCTATTTCTAATATTTAGCAATTCTTCCTATTCCTTCATTGCCACGGACATCTGAGCCAACAATTAAAGCTAACCAATGATACAAATAAACTAAAGAAGATGAGGATCCGCATCACTACACACACCATGAATTTCATGTGTACACACTTCAGGACAGTACGACACTAAATGATGGTTTATACTCCAGCTGAATTGGCATTGCGGGCACCATCTCTTCGACTGGAAATTGCAGGCTCCACAAAAGGCGGCTGATGGGGCTTTGCCTGATCAGCGTTTGGCGAGGGAAGGAGCACCAAAGAATCAGCAGCAGCCGAGGAACAAGTGCATGTGCAGGGAGGCGTCGTGGCCCGCACGGCCGGAGGCTAGTGAGCCACGTCGTCCGACTCATCGTTAGCCCGACGGGGAGAGCGGAACGGCGGCAAGGACGGAGTGAGGTGGTGCGCCATGACCGGAGGGAGATAAGGCACAGCCCTCTGGCGGGCGACATTGTCAACCGTTGCTTGTAGGCGTCCTCCAAAGCAACACGGCAGTGGTCCTAGGGCATGGCAAACATGGCCAGCCGCCGTCGCCCTCCTCTGCCCCAGCCATTAGGCGCTTCCGAATCTGGCTGAAAGAGCAGGGTGTCAGCAGGTTTGTGGTCTTGGAAGCTACGTACGTGCAGCTTCGATTCACGGAAGAGCTAGTTAGGGCCTCGATCGATTCTCCGCGTGGTGTTTATATACTCGATGATATGCATTAATATATTGGGTAGAGATCAACACACCAAATCAGGCACGTATTCTTTTTGGACTTTCCAAATCAGACAAGAAGGGAACCCGCCTAAGATCGACCAACGACTACGAAAACGTACGGAACCCTGGAGCCACAGATGACCAGAAACGAAACGACCTAGAAAAATAGAATAGATTACCGGTGGCAGGGTGGGGTAATTTGTGTCTAACTTTATGGGCGGTTACAATGACCTACCAAACAAAACCAAACCAAGAAAGCCTTTATTATTAGGTATAGATTTGGTTTTCACCTTTTAGTTGTTTTCTTGTTCGTGTTCTCGTTCTTCTTGGTTTTACTTTGTTTTTATCTCTTTTTTGTATTCCTTTGTTTCCTATTGAAAAAACCAAAAACGATTTGTAACTTGTTGTTTCCTCGTTTTTACCGCTCTTTCGCTTATTCAGAAAACACCAAAACCATTTTATTCGTTCTCTTCGTTTGATTTCCTTCTCTCTGCGTCCTCTCATTGCTCTCGTTTTCTTATTTCTCGGTTTTCCCTTCTCTCCTCTTTGTTTGTCGTTCCTTAAAAACTTGAAAACTACAAAAAAAATTCTCTGTTTTCTCTTTATTTCACCTGTGGAAAACAACAAAATATTTTCTCTTCTTCTTGTTATTGTATAGTTGTCTACAGAGTTCAGCTCATATCCATGGTGGCGCTTGCGCTTTATAATCATTATCATCCAGTTGTGCAAGTGGCAAAGCAATAATGACAATATATGATGAAGTGGACGAGATTAGAAAGCTGGTATGAACTCCTTTTTCTTCATTTGTGTACATATGTTCATTCGCATGATCTTATATAAGCTTGTCATGATGGATAGCTATATGTATAATATTTCTTTAGTAGTTCATGCTTTCTTATGATTAGTCTCAAATGATTACGAGTGCTCAGTGTGTTATTAGAAGGTTGCACGCGTTGCTTTTGTTCATAAGACAGTATAGTTTGATGGTATTCCACTACGAAGAAGTTATTTGGATCGACTTGGCACATGTTCGCACATGTAAGACAATAAAGAAAGTCAATTTAAGCCTCGGTGATCTCTTATTTTCAGGGTTATAATATTGCATCCATGCTTTATTCATTGCGGTTTTTCGCAATGCATAATTATGACCGTTGTTGCTCTCATAGTTGGTCACTCCCAGTCTTTTGCTAGCCTTCACAGTGTACTGAGTATGATCTCTACTTGTGCATTCAACACCCAAAAACCAAAGTTTTCCAATGTGTCCATCATACCTATCTACATATTATGGTACTTTTAAACCTTCAAACTATTAACCTGTTTTATGTTCCTGTTTTAGCTCATGAGGAATTAGTTTAAAGTTTATGATGTATTATGTCAAGCAAAGTTCTTCTCTCTTCTTTCACCCGATGAGTATGGAATTGGTGTTCATCTAAAATTGCAAGAGAGCTGGTACCAAATAATAATATAACATCTAAAATTGCAAGAGAACTTCCCCATGGTTTGATCAAAGTTGGTGGGTACCCATGGATACGACTAGCCCTGGTTTATGAAAGGGAAGGTGGGCGAAGTGCCAACCTTAATAAATAAAAATAAACCGCTCTCAAAAGTCTAAATACTTTTCATGACATGGGTTATGATAAGTTTTTCATTACCATTCATTGACACGGACATACACCTCTCTCAAAATTGTTTTCAATACCTCTATTTTATAAAATAAAAAGCTCTAGGACATGAGTAATCTCTGCTTCCCTCTGCGAAGGGCCTTTCTTTTACTTTTATGTTGAGTCTCCATATTCTTACTTTCTGGACCAGTTAGAAGAGCGTGATTATCTTTCTGAGTATAATGAGAATTGTCCCAAAATATTATTGTCTATTGCATCTTTTCAATATTGTTTCTTCTGAAATTATTATATCTAGTCACCACTTGAGCTTTGGAGGTGCCCTGGCATTTATGTTTTGCTACACAATTAAGGGAAAGCGGCATACCATCTTTTCATGCTTTATTATGATCATTACAACCTAATTGATGTTATAATTTCATATTGTTTACTCCCGGTTATTTGTTCACTTTTCATGAGCTAGAATGAGTTCGTAAGATTTTTATATACTTATAGCAATTTTCATGTACTTGTTAAATATTGATCATGGAATAGTCGTATGCACACCATATGAAAGTAAAAGTGTGTCAAAGATTTCTTTATCGCGACTAGTTTGTCAACTGAATTGCTTAAGGACAAGCTATAAGCAACGCTTGGGGGAGTTGATACGTCGGAAACGTATATACTTTTCCAACCACTTTTCTTGTTCCCCCCCCCCCTCACATTTGCATGATTTGGATAAAACTAACACGGACTAACGTTGTTTTCAGCAGAATTTCCCTTGATGTCTAGTTTTGTGCAGAAATTCAATTTCCTGAGAACAATCCAGAAAAATTCAAGAAATTATTTTCCCCCGAAAACTCCCGGAACCCGAAAGACAGCTGGAGGGGAGGCACTAGGCCTCGAGGAGGGTGGTGGCTATGGCCCCCCTATGGCTGCACCTAGTGGGCCCCTAGGAGCCTTGGACCACCCCTAGGGTGCCCTTTGGCAATAAGACTCCTTCTTCCCTGAAACTCCGAAGCCACGGAGAATTTTCTCAAAAACGATCCACAGCTCCGCCAGCACCCGAAACCCTAGTTCGGGAGACAGACGTTCCTGTTCTGTGATGTAGCCCACCATATTCAACCAAGCACAACATCGACACACCACAAGGTGAACTCACTCCTATCCCTGTGTGTTTCCGGTGACTTGGTGAACGGTGCTCTACCTCATGAAATACCCCTCTACATGCATAGGTGGGATCATCACATGGAGACCCAAGAAGGTGCCCAAGATGTTCAAGAACACATCCAAGAAGGTGCACACGAAGCTAGGAAAGAAACGGGTGAAGACGACGTCAAGATCGGAGATCCGAGGAGGAAGAACGGAGGGAAACGGGGCATCCCGGCCTCATCCCCCGGCCAGGCCGGCCTCCCACCATCTCAGGCCGGCCCCCAAATAGAGCAGGCCGGCCTCCCCCTCGCCCACCCCGGCCTTGGGCCGGCCCTGTTTCTCCTCAGACCGGGCACCCCCGCCCCCCCGAGAAGGCCGGCCTCCACCCCGGCGCCAGGCCGGCCCCCTCCCAGGCCGGCTCCTCCTCCCACCTCGGCCCCAGGCCGGCGCGCCCTGGGCTGCGCCCCTGCCCCCACCCCGGCCTCCAGGCCGGCCAGGCCGGCTCCCAGGCCGGCGTGGCCTTAAAATGCACAGAATTTGCCCGTTTTTGCACCGTTTCGACCCCGAGCTATATAAGGGACCCCGGTGGCTAGATCTAGGGTTTAGGGATGATTTGAGAACTTCGGGCTTTTCCCTTGTATCCCTCTTGTGAGGTGACTCCTCTTACGAGGCTACTCCTTAGATGTGTATCTAGGACCGTATCAAGATCTCTCCAAGGAGCTACTCTTTCACCTTGTGATTCTAATAGTGCTAGCCAACCTTCCCCTTTGGGCTTCTGTTGGATCGGTGGACCGACTGGTGAGAGAAATCGGTTTCAATTAGCGTGTTGTTGACTTGGGTTTGCGATCCCTCGTAGGCTTCACGAGTTATCTTCCCCCTTTGGTGTTTCCACGCGTTTGCCCTCGATTTCCCCTCGATTCCCTCTCTCGTGTTCATCGCGCTCTTCGTGTGTTCTTCGTTCGTTCTTATCGATTCGTGAAGATCGGGCCAACTTAGAGGTCAACACCTCATATCATCTGGTATCAAGAGCAAGGTTGCCACGGATTTGACACACTCTTTCCCCCAAATTGTTTCTTGATTTTGCCTAAATTCGAAAATTTTCACCAAAAATAGCCCCAATTTGCTTTTGGACCGATCTGTGATTTGAGTGCGTTTTGGTAGTTTTTGATCCGTGGATCTATTGCTAAACTTGTTGATCTACCTTGCTTTGCGTTCCCATGGCTTAATTCCATCGTTTTCCCCTTCGTTTTGGTGATTTTCGGAGCCATTTTCCGCCCAAAAAGATCAAAATCGGGTCAAATTCGCGTCCCCCGGAAGCCCGGCCTCAAAGCCCGGCCAGGCCGGCCTCAAAGGACCCCAGGCCGGACCCCCAACAGAGCGTCCCGGCCTCCACCCCGGCCAGGCCAGCCTCCCCGAAAATTGTCGCGTTCCTTCACCGTTTTGGCCATAACTTTTGACTCGGGACTCCGTTTTGAGTGATCTTTAGCTCGTTTTGTAGGCAATTACATAATATACATCACCATTGCAGGAGGTACATCATTAATTGAAGCCTAATTTCGTGAGCAAGCACGAAACTTCTCAGCCCATAGGGTGAAGATCGTCGGAGAGAGGTATAATCATCCCGAATCTTCTCCCTCTTGCCATTCCTTTGTGAGCCAACATACCTTGTGATTACCTTACCTATTGAGGCTAGTTCATCTATGATTGTTTGGGCTTTACACACTTGTACCGTGTAGTTTCCGAGCGACCGTTGTATGCGCTATTTCATATAGTTTCATTTGTTGGCACAAAGTGAGTGAGCAAAAAGTGAACAAGCAAAAGAGAGAAGAGAAAAGAGAGAGAAGAGAAGGGAAAGAATAAGAGAGAAAAAGGAAGCCAACACTTGCCATACCACTTGTAGGAAGCACGCAAGCTCGATGAACATCTCGTAGGTGGTGCATTGTGTGCAAATCTTGTAGCCCACCAATAAATTGCAATCGAACTAGCGGCTCTCCTTCTACTTGTGCAACACGAGCTTTATAGTCTTCGCTAGGATCATTTGGTTCCTTAGCTCAAATTTTGGTTGCACTAGTCTCATTTATCTCCGTGCGTGCGTTTCCATACCTTTTGGAGATCGACTTGTTGTTGCTTTGTGATCTTGTGGTTCTCTACTTGCCATTGCAATATCTTGGTTTCCGGTTGTTCCATTTGCTTTCCACTTTCCATACCTATCCACCCATAAGCCGTGTGTGTTTTGGAGCGTGTTTTTGGATCTTTCGAACTCAAGTCACTTCATTCTTTTTGTTATCGGTTTCTCTTGGCATGGTCCACTAGTTCCAATATTTGCTAAAAGGTGAGGTTTGAGCTCTTAGGTCTTCACACTCTATATATACACTTGTGCTTGTGAGTAACCATGTGTAGCGAGAGCGGAGCATATGGAGGCCATGATGACCATGACGAGCACATGATGGACCACTACGACTACAACAACGACAATGACTACAACGAGCTAGACATGGACCACCACTCCTACGAGCACCACATTGTGGTTGACCACTACTACGAGCATGACATGGTGGATCACCACCACTACTACGACCACGACGTCGATCTCTACACCGACTACTCCTCTCCAAGCATCATCGACATGGAGGAGCACCACACCAACTACGAAAACTTTGACTCCATGAGCTCCAACGACATGAACCACTACTACAACTATGACACCACAAGCTTGGATGACGAGATGGAGGAGTACTACACCGACAATGACTCCACAAGCATGAGAGACAAGATAGAGCTCTAAAACTCCTTCGGCTCCGACATGGACGAGCTCACCTACAAGAACTTCCTCTCCAAGCTTCGATTGCCAAGACATCATATGTCCCATGGTTCATGCTCAAGACCAAGGAACTTCAAGGAGAATGCCAAGGACAACACAAGACAAATCCCTTCAACCTCAAGATGGCGCAACGACAAGAAATCCGACAAGTTGGCAACGTCAAGATTGTCTCCTCCAACATCAAGACGGCGCCACAAGAAGGACATCATCGAGGCCCCATCAAGCGAGAAGGCCAAGAAGTCAAGGCATCCGAATGACTTTCTGCATCATCCCACACATGAAGTGCGGGAACGTCGCAAGCTTCGTCATCAACAACCTTCAAGCTCTCATCACCATGCTCATCACCAAGACCGTCGCCGTGATCACCATCGCCATATGGAAGAGAGTGGTACACCCACCTCACCGCATCTTCCACCACAAGTTCCGCGACGACATTGGTTTGAGCATTGCTCGCCATCACCACTACCTCAACCTCGACACCGACAAGGCCGTGGTGAACCTCTTCAATATCACCCTCTACGACCGGATATTCTTCATCGCCCACCTTCTCCAAGCTCGACTCATGACATTGGTCTAAATGGCTTCGTGGATGGTGCTTGCCCACATTCAAGGCTTCCAAGAAAAAATGTGTGTCACCACCACAATGACCACCAAGACCAAGGCCATTATCAAGAAGGTGCCCTCGACATGGCTTCTAGTGAATGCCTCCCTCGACTCCACCACAATGACCATCGGCGCCATCCTCTCCATCATGATCGCCATCGCCAAACCAACGAGGATGACCCACATGAGCTTCCACCGCCTATCTTTGATGAAGACCCAAATGAGAGAACTTCTCAACATCAAGCGAGTGCGAATGCTCCCTATGGCTTGTCTTTCCCCATCTTCGAGGAAGACCCCAATGAGCGCCACCATCGACAACCATCAAGTGGGATTGCTCTACATGCTACTTCACTTCCCATATTTGATGAGGACCCCTATGAGCACCACCATCATCAACAACCAAGTGGGATTGCTCAATTTGCTACTTCACTCCCCATCTTTGATGAGGACCCCTATGAGCACCACCATCATCAACAACAAAGTGGGCATGCTACAAATGATCTCTCACTTCCTCTCTTTGATGAAGACCCCTATGAGAGCCCACTTCGACCACCATTAGGCACAGATGCTATTCATGATCTCTCATTTCCCATGTTTGATGAGGAACCTCTTGAGCGAGAACTTAAACAACAAGCAAGTGAAGACCTCTCACTTCCTATTTTTGATGAGGACCCACATGAGCGACTTCGTCAACATCAAGCAAATGGATATGCTATCCATGATTCTTCTCCTCCCATATTGGATGAAGCACCACATCATCTAGGCCATGAAGACAACGACTTGAGCGCCGTTTGCCTCAATGTTACAAGGTGCAAGGACCATGAGCATCATCATCCATATGAGGAATGGGAGCCTCCACCTCATCTTCACCAAGATTGTGCTTTCTATTCACACCCCGCCTTCGACAAGGATCAAGAACATCCTCGCCATGGACACTATGATACCACTACCTCGTCAAGGCAAGAGGCGAGAGATACTTCTCCACCAACAATCAACCACAACTTCCACGTGCGACATTCTATGAGGATGAACAATGACCTTCATGATCAAGGCCATGAGTTTCCTTCATCGCCACAAGCGCAACACCAACATCAAGAGTGTGAAGCTAGTCCTCCCATGACACAAGATCAACATCACCATATGCATGAGGAGACCACTCTACCACTCTATGATGAAGACGTTGATGCATGTGACATTGTCAAAGAGGCTCATCCCTTGCCATCATCTCTAAGGCATTCTTCTTCTTCGTCTCCAATGACACAAGTGACAACTACGACCATCCGCAAGAGAGCTTCCATTGCTACCAACGAGATGCTCATGGTTGCCAACCAAAATGGTGACCATGCCTACATGAGTGAAGGCCAATACTATGCCTTGCACCAACTAGCTCTCAATTCCTTGGACATGACCAATGGTGACGAAAGCGTCTATTGCAATGAGGCCGCGAATTCATCACGAGTGTTGACACGAGTTCTTCAAACCTATCCTCAAGATAGGGACCAACGATGCAACCTCTCTAGAGCCGGCGTCAATGGCCCATCTATCATTGATGGAGGTAACGACGAATTGGATGACACACTCCCCTTGACTTCAAAGGATCTCATGCCAACCTCCACAAGGCCACGCTCAACCCACCATTCTAGCCAAGGATATCTTCATCATCATCATCATCGACCACTAAAGGATGCTACAAGGCATGGCTTCCATTTCCACTTGATGGAGCTTTCTTCGCCACAAGCCATGACCCTACCTCCTCCTCCAAGAAAGCCACCCTTCCCACAATTGGAGCTCAACCCAAGAGATGAAATGCACGAGTCCTCCTCGCCTCATGCTCTGACACTACCGACTCCAAGCAATGCAACGACTTTGACAAACCCGCACACCTCTTGTGCCAAGACTTTGGAGCCTTCTAGTGTCCCTTCTCGAGCTTCTAGTGAGATGAGTGGTGAGAGAGAGATCCACCATCACGTGAGTGAGAGCCACAAGCCCATAATGAGTGGAAAAAGCATGAGTGTTCCTAGAGGCATTGCCATGATAGCCACCAATAGTGAGATGAGAGTTGAGAGAAAAACCCCATTTGTGCTTATTGACACTAACGGCTTACCAACTTTCTCTCCATCTTTGTTGTCTATTTTGCAGAGATTTGGTGACCCTATCAAGCATCCTCAACATCATCAACTTCTCCACATACAAGGCTCTCCACATCGCATAAACATCGACACCGACTTGAAGAGTTGGAAGGAGCCCATTCCGCTCATCATGATCCACATGGAGATTGGCAAGAGCTTCTATGACAAAGCATCCTCCATCCACACTCCTCAAGTCAAGATCTACACGGCGCGTCACAATCACTTCGACATCAACACCTTCTACGCCTACATACCACATGTCACGATGTGCATGGAGTTCGACAAGCGCATCCACGACAACGACTTCTACAACTACAACCCTCATGTCAAGATGTACTTGGAGTTCCACATGCGCATCCCCGACAACGACTTCTTCATCTACATCCCCTACGTCAAGATGTACTTGGAGTTCGACAAGCGCGTCAACGACAATGACTCCCACGACTACATACCAATTTTCAAGATGCACTTGGAGTTCGACAAGCGCGTCAACGACAATGACCGCCACGACTACACATCAACCGCCACGAGGTACATGGACTTCGACACGAGCATCAACAACAACCAATGCGTCAAGTTCATCTACACTCTACCGCTTCCGCAAGCTTATCCTCACCCACACATGGAGGATCATGTCAAGATCATCATCGCCTTTGGACTACACCCTCCACGAGCATACCTTGGCATGATCTTCGATAAGAGGCTAAACTTCAACGACTACACCGCCTCGCAAGATCTTCACCAACCATCCAAGGAGGAACATTTCATGATCTTCATCACCTTTGGACCGCCCCCACTACGAGCCTACCATCACATGAACTTCGACAAGCGGCTCAACTTCAATGACCTCTTCGTTGTCAACATTCCTTCTCCCGCTCACTTATGGATGGAACTCGAGTCGAGGACGACTCTTTTTCAAGGGGAGGGAGATGATGTAGCCCACCATATTCAACCAAGCACAACATCGACACAGCACAAGGTGAACTCACTCCTATCCCCGTGTGTTTCCGGTGACTTGGTGAACGGTGCTCTACCTCATGAAATACCCCTCTACATGCATAGGTGGGATCATCACATGGAGACCCAAGAAGGTGCCCAAGATGCTCAAGAACACATCCAAGAAGGTGCACACGAAGCTAGGAAAGAAGCAGGTGAAGACGGCGTCAAGATCAGAGATCCGAGGAGGAAGAACGGAGGGAAACGGGGCCTCCCGGCCTCCCACCACCTCAGGCCGGCCCCCAAACAGAGCAGGCCGGCCTCCCCCTCGTCCACCCCGGCCTCGGGCCGGCCCTGCCCCTCCTCAGGCCGGGCACCCCCCCCCCCCCCGAGAGGGCCGGCCTGCACCCCGGCCCCCGGCCGGCCCCCTCCCAGGCCAGCTCCTCCTCCCACCTCGGCCCCAGGCCGGCCCCAAGCCAGCGCGCCCTGGGCTGCGCCCCTGCCCCCACCCCGGCCTCCAGGCCAGCTCCCAGGCCGGCGTGGCCTCAAAATGCACGGTATTTGCCTGTTTTTGCACCATTTCGACCCCCGTTTCGACCCCGAGCTATATAAGGGACCCCGGTGGCTAGATCTAGGGTTTAGGGATGATTTGAGAACTTCGGGCTTTGCCCTTGTATCCCTCTTGTGAGGTGACTCCTCTTACGAGGATACTCCTTAGATGTGTATCTAGGACCGTATCAAGATCTCTCCAAGGAGCTACTCTTTCACCTTGTGATTCTAGTAGTGCTTGCCAACCTTCCCCTTTGGGCTTCTGTTGGATCGGTGGACCGACCAGTGAGAGAAATCGGTTTCAATTAGCGTGTTGTTGACTTGGGTTTGCGATCCCTCGTAGGCTTCACGAGTTATCTTCCCCCTTTTGTGTTTCCACGCGTTTGCCCTCGATTTCCCCTTGATTCCCCCTCTCGTGTTCATTCTTTTCATCGCGTTCTTCGTGTGTTCTTCGTTCGTTCTTGTCGATTCGTGAAGATCGGGCCAACTTAGAGGTCAACACCTCATCATTCTGGCACCCTGTCGGGACAAGGATTGGAGGGATATTGTATCCATCGTCATCACCATCACCTATCCATCAACCCTCCATGATTCCCCCTTACATGTGTGAGTAACTCTCTGCAGCAGGCAGAGGCGGTGGTAAGGATTGGATGAGATTTGTCATCTAATAGATCATTCGATTGTTGGGGCTTGATGTCTAGTATCCACTATTGTTGTTCATTATCGTTGTTGCAACTTGGAGTGCTTAATGCTTGTCACTTAGGGCCCGAGTGCCATGATTTCATATCTGAACATGTTATGTTTTCACGAGTATAATTGTTGTTTTGGATCGTTTATACTGGTTGTATACACTTATTATTGTCCGGAAGCCAAGACCCCAAAGTGACATGGTTGGGATATCGGTGGGGATGGACTCTAGTTCGAGGATTACACATTTCCACCATATGTTAATGCTTTCCTCCGGTGCTTGGTAGAACAAAACCTTAATTACCATTAGTTCCTTCTTGTCCCCACAACAACAGGATGGTAGGACAAAAGATGTCGTGCAAGTTCTTATTGCAAGAACGTACGACAATTCACAGGAAACATGCCTATGATAGTTTGTGACATGGATACTCTCTTACATATTTGTGCTTCCCTTTGTTACCCCTATTACATAGTTGATCTCATTCATGAAACAGCCGTACATCCATCCTTATGCCTACGGTGTTTTGAGCACTGCTTCTCATTCCGTTTACATTCGTTGTTACTATTGCTACAATTGTTTTCCTGCTACTGTGGACATTAGAGATGAGAAGTTTGATTTCTCTGTTTATCTTTCACTTATTCCTATGGTTGCAACTGGACCCTTTGATGGTATACAAATTTTTGAGATTGGCATGTTGTTTCTGATGAGAATTTGATAAGAGGCTATTATGTTATTAAGTCGTTCCCTTTCTCATTAAAAGGGGGTTAAAATTGTGGTATGATAATTTTCCTTATGGTTGCATTAAGACTCCTCAATGTTTGACTCGTGTCTTTTGCGAGAAATATTTCCCTGCTCATATGCAACATGCTGCTTCACAAACGATTTTTAACTTCAAGCAATTGGAAGATGAGAAACTTCCTAAAGCTTGGGGGAGGTTTTGTGCTACTCTCAAGGGTAGGCCTAGTCATTGTATAACTATCACATCCTCATTTTGGTTATTCTGTTGTAAGAGGAGAAAACACAAATTTTTGGACCAAAAAAGCTTTTATGTTGCTTATGTGAGCATTCAAATGCTTTGGCCTTTGTGTAATCTTGATCTTTAATGACATGTGAGGATTGGCAATGATGTTATTTTTGTTATTCCTCCATCCAAAAATAAATTGCATTTTCTTATCAATTGATCTTGGACATGGTTTAATTCTAGGAAAAACTTCCTAAGAAAATGATTAAGACTTTTTTCCTAAAATCCTTGTTTCAAATAGCTCATTTAGACCCATCCAATTATTGTGAATCTTGACTCAATTTCTTGTTATCTTTGTTTGTCATCCATCCTTGAGGTATGGACTAGTTATCCATGCCCTAAGATTAATTTTTGGAGATTCCTAAGTGTTGTTTTCTTGTTTGTTTTCTTGACTAGTTGCTAAAGCAGAAAACATGAAAAACAAAAAACAGCAGAAACATGCCATCTTTGCATCTTTTTATCACTGCCCTAGGAATTTTCCAAAAATTATTAAAATTTATTTCATGAAATTCCATGGCATGATCTACAATGAAAATTTTGAATTTCTAAATTTGGTGTCCATTTAGTTTTTTTCATTTTTAAACTTTCTGCTGTTTTTATTAGAAAATCGGGACTTAGCAAATTTCCTCTAAGTCTTTTACTGAATTTTCTGAATCTGTTAAATGACACTTTTTAAACTCATTCAAACAAATGGTTTGAATTCAAATTTTAGGAGAAGATCATGTCCCTGATGATCACTGGTTTGACTCCTACAAAATCGTGCACTTGTTGCACCTGGGTGAGGTCATCATAGAGAGAGAGGAAGAAGACAAGGGAGAGGGAAATGGGGCCGGGCTGTCAGGCACCCGCGCCCAGCAACTCGCCCGACCGGCAATTTTCTTCTCTCCTCCGCCTTGTATCGTAGCCGATGGACGCCCGACCGGCAATTTTCTTCTCTCCTCCGCCTTGTATCGTAGCCGATGGACGCACCCGAGCCACGCCACCGACTACCAGATGCACGCCACACCATGCCATCTCCTCCACGTCGCCCCGGTGATGGCGATTCTTCTCGAGAGAGAGAAGGGCACCAACGCCCGAGTATATAAGCCTCGCCTCAGCCTCTCCACTCGCCCTCCGTCCATTCTCCCCCCCCCCCCCTCTCCACCACCTCGAGCACTCCCACCTCTCCGCTCGCTATCTATGAGCGAGGCGAGACACAAAATCTCGCCGGATACCGACAGAGAGGAGGAGAAGGTGGCACTCGACTCTAGTGTCCTCGTGCCACCATTACTTTGCCTCCCTCTTCTCTTCAACCTGACGCACCTCTCTAACACGGTTTCATGGTCGTTTGTTTGCATGAACAACGACTCCATCCTCGACGCCGACTCGGGACATCACCGCATCGGCGCCGTGCACCGGCATTGCTGCTGCTCCCACGACCGCGCCTGCACCGCCTCGACCCTCCATCACCGTACCCGAGCCTCGCCATCGGCTCTCATAGCCCCTAGGTGAGATCCCCTGGCCTCACGAGCCCGCAGCACCCGCATGCACATGCATGCGCGTCGAGAATAGGACGACAGTTCTCGACCGTTGGATCCTCAGATCCACGGCTCCGCTTAAACGATTGTGTTCCTGCGCAGCTGCTACGCCTTGATGGTGCCTTAACAGGGAGACTTTTTGATGATGATGAATTAAGTCTCCGGCAACGGCGCCAGAAATTCTTGATGCTTGTGATGGCGTGTTGGGAACCCCAAGAGGAGGGTGTGATGAGTGCAGCGGTAAGAATTTCCCTCAGTTAATAACCAATGTTATCAATCCAGTAGGAGAAAGAGGATCTTCGAAAGGTTGATGCCACTGACGGTGGTGATGGCGCCTCACCGATATCAGCAACAACGCGGAACCTGCACACAACACAACCAAAATACTTTGCCCCAACGGTAGAGTGAGGTTGTCAATCTCACCGGTCTTGCTGAAAACAAAGATTAGATGTATAGTGTGGAAAATGGTGTATGCTTGCAGTAAGTAAAGAACACAGGGAATTGTAGTGGTTTGTTTAACAATGTAGAAAAATGGAGTGGGGTTCATAGGTTCACTAGTGGTGTCTCTCCATAAAAGATAGCATGTTGGGTGAACAAATTACAGCTGGGAAATTGACAAATAGAGGTTGCACCGTAGTGCACATTCACGAAATGATGACTACTATGATATTTAGTCCGGGGATTACAACAATATACATAGACCTAGTCCAACTGCATCTATGACTAATAATCCACCCTCAAGTTATCATCCAAACCCCCTTAGGTATTAAGTTGCAAGCAATAGATAATCGCATTAAGAAATGTGTGTAATGTAATCAATGATTGTGCACGCGGGCACTCACACCGCTGTTTTCTCCCTAGTGGCAACAGCACATCCTACCCCATCATGTTTCTGTCACTCGAGCACAGGCGAAAAGGAGGCATGAACCCAACTATCGAGTATAAATACCCCCTCTTGGAGTCACTAGCAACTACTTGGCCAGAGCAACCACTAGCAATGGAAAGCATGCAAGATCACAAATGATATATGCAATAAAGACTATAATCAACTTGGCATAAGTTCAATATTCATCGAATCCCAGCAAACACAGCACATAGAGTTACATAAGAACAATCTCGATCATGTTAGGTAGCTCACGAGATCTAAACATTGAGGCATAGGAGGAGAAGACAACCATCTAGCTACTGTTATGGACCCGTAGTCCAAGGATGAACTACTCACGCATCACTCCGGAGGCAGGCATGGTGATGAAGAGGCCTCCGGTGATGATCTCTTCTCTGACAGGGTGCCGGGAGACAGCTTCAGAACCCCCCCTGATCTAGGGTTGACGACGACGGCGGCTGCGGAACTTTTCGGGGATTTTTTATCAAGTACCTAGGGTTTTCGTTCGGAGGGGAATAAATAGGCGAAAGGGCGACGTCGGTGAGCGACTAGGGGTACCTCACCACCCCAAGCGCGGCCACCCTGGTGAGCCCACCCCGGTGCCCGTCTTCGACTCATCTTCGGACTTCTGGATGCTTCCGGGGAAAATAGGAACTTCGGGATTCGTGGGGTCCAATTCCGAGAATATTTCCAGAACAACTTTCTGAAATCAAAAATAGCAGAAAACAGGGAACTGGCACTTGGCATCTAGTTAATAGGTTAGTCCCAGAAAATGTTTAAAAATGCTATAAAGAAGGGAGAAAACATGTAGCAATTGGCATAATATGAACATGGAACATTAGAAATATAGATACGTTGGAGACGTATCAGCAGCACCGCACACGGACTTCCGTGGGTCAGTTTTGGCCTCTGCTCAGCCCCTTGCTGATAGATCTAGGCCGAGTGGCGTTTTTTTCGGAAGCAGGAAACAACCCTCTTACTTCAATTCAAAACAAAAATTCTAAATATAGAATTTGACCACACCAAAAATCCCAGTGGTACCTGCATGTTTTCCTAACCACATGCAATTGGTAGATCTACTTTTGCACCCTTAGTTAACCCTAGGGTAAATGTCAAGCAAAACCTATCTGAAAACTTCACTTGGGCCTAACTTTAATTTTAAGGATACAAATGTTATGAGGTCAAATTCTATGGATATACCTCTATGATACCTAGCTACAGAACTTGGCCTTGCCTGTAGATGAGCTTCCTGTTTAAAATGGCTTTCACTTTGGTAAATGACCAGAGAGCACTTGTTTGATTTTTTAGAAATTATTATGTGTTGATTTTTGAGATAAATCCAATTGCATGACATTATGTATTCTTAGGACTACCTAATCCTATCTTGTCTTGATTTTAGGAATCATAGATTATTTTTTGGTGTGCACAGCAAGTTTTAGGGGTTTTGTGCCATTTTTATTTTAGCTTTAATTATTTTATTGTGATGTTTTAGCGTTGTGATCTTATTTTCTAGCATGCATAGTTTATGTCACCTCAGTGACTTTGATGTTATCTATTATAACTAGCATGTTAGAAGAAGTTTTGGGTGAAGCATGTTATGGTTGTGATTGTTTTTCCTTAGTGTAGTTGTTTTCTAGTTTTTAGGCTTTTTTTGTTATTATTTATGTTTGTTGATAAATTGACTTGAGAAATGTTTTGGTATGATTAGTTTAGCGATGCTACTGTTATTATTTTATGTCACATCTTGTTGTGTAATCTTTTTGTTATTAGATAAGCATGCTTTAATTTAGGACTTCTTCTGATGATTGATATTGCCTCACTAGCATGAGTACTATTTTTTGGTGTCATTATGTTGTTTTAGTAAAATTCCTCATGAGTGACCAGAGAGTCACTTAACCTTATTATATCATGGTATAAGAGTGGCACACCCACCGAATCCATGACAATTTGGTTGGCTAATGTTATCTTGTGCTCTAGTATTACTCTAGTGAGTTTGTTCTTGCATGTTTGATTATGGTGTGTATCTACAAGGTAGAGAATTGGAGTGTTTTGATTGTGTGTGATGCCTACTATATATTGGTTGTTATTGCAAGATTTTGCCTTTGTTTGGTGTTGATTGAGTATTTGTTTTCCTTTTTACGACGCTTGAAAACGAAGAAGGAGAAGTTCCTAGGGAGGTTTATTGTCACTCCTGTTTATTCCAAGACCAGGGAAAAGATCAGTACCAAGGCAAGCCATTCTAAATGCTTGATGGTATTTTACTTATCATTATCTATCATGCATTGTTTTACTTGTGAATTTTTACAAAATTGGTCAAGAACTTTTTTTGTTGTGGATACTACTACTTGTAATACTATAGGTTTATAATATGATAATGCTAGTAGATTAATCTTGGTGTGAACCAACCCTTAGCCACCATACTATATAGTTATCACCTAACCTAATAATCCTTATGTCCCATTGGACACCTTAAAATGTGGTTTTGGAAAAACATTGGCTTTATGGAAAACCCCGTGGAAAGGTGAGACCTTGTCCACGAGAAATTGTGAAGGAGAATATTTTCGAAAGTTTTTTCTAAAAACGACACATAACCTAGTCTTTGTCGGACAACCAAAACATACTGCCACATTACCTCAACATGGGAATGGGGTCTAACTTGAAACTTGTCTGTGTTAGTCAATGGTCTACATCAATGTGCTATAGGGGTTCGAGACCCCTGAACCAATTTGTCGCCAGGAGAGTGTAATGGTACATGCAAAGTGTGTGATTAATTTCCTCCCGGTTGCAACAATTGGGTCTCGTGCCATGGTGGTGTGTTGTCAGGGGAAACCGGATCGATACGGCTGACTCACTTGGTGTCAGGGAGAACAAACCCAGTTGAAGAGGTAGTCATTTACTGGCATGAACATAGTGGATGGTTTGGACCAGTTATCTGATGTTCGCACACTGTCGCGGACAGTCCATGGTTTTCACGGTGGATGTACTAGGTCTTGTGGAATGTGTACACCTCTGGAGAGTAAATCTATTCAGAATAGCCGTGTCCTTGGATATAGACAGTTGAATGGCCATGTATCTAGCATTGTGTCGATGTTTTCAAAAAGAAGGAAGGTGTAAATTGGTGAAGTACCTGGGAGTTACTTGAAAATAGAACTTAGTACCTTGGAGGTACTGGATAATGATAAGTTTGGATGTGATTTGTTTTTTTTTAAAGAAGTTTTGCAAAGAACAACTCAAGAAATGTCTTTACCAAAACCTTGTGGATATGCAATGTCTACAAGAGAAATTATATCTATCATTTGAAGTATCTTCTTCAACAAAGTTGTAAAAATTTGTGCAACCATCATGAATCGTGTATCCATCATGGCCTTGTGAACCCTAATTATAGCCTACCTACAAACACTTATGCATACTTGCATATTTAAGCTTTCATTTAGGGTGACTTGCGAGTACAATAAAATGTACTCACATTGATTTCGTCTCTGGCTATTTACCTACTCACACTTCGAGGAGCAGCCACAGGAAGATCTCTATGAGGAGGAGTACTTTGATGACCTTGTGAATTAGCCACGTCTCCTAGTCAGCAACTTGTTGGTGATTAAGGCATGACTTGGGTCCAACCGGGATGTGTTTTGTTATCTTTGGTTGTCGTGTGTGTTTCTTACCCTGCATTGGCAGTTATCTAAGACTTGGTCATGCGACCATTTATGTAAGACTTGTGTTTATTCGTGTATTGATGTTGTAATCTGGTTACCAACTCTAAATATGTTGTTAACGACTGATTGATCCGGGATCGTGAATGTATGCATATTGGAGGTCCTTGTCTGCTAGTACGGCGCCCCCACAAACCTAAGAATGGGCTTATTGATATATTTTATAAAGGACTAACCATTAAATCTAGGACATACCTGGATAGTTGTGCTGGTTGTATTTTCAGGGAAAGAACTATAGAAGAAGTTGAAGAATTATTGGGTAATATAGCCAAGAACCACGATGATTGGGATATTCCTGAACCTACACCATTGCCTACACACCAGAACAGAGGAGTTCTTTTCCTTAATCCTGAATACATGCAAGAAGCTAAGACATCTATTAAAGAGAAGGGTATTAAATATGAAGATGTGAAGAATTTACCTCCAATTGAAACCCTATGTGAGCCTACCACTCACCATCATATGGTAGAGGTACATTCTATTTACAAATTTACTGCTAGTGATATTCCTTATGATAAACCTCCTGAACAATGCTTAGATGAATTTGATGATTTCATTGATAAACAAACACATTTTAATGCACAAGTGCAAAATCAATTGAATGAAAATTCTCCATATATCAAATATTTTCATGCTACTTTAGGAAGAACTTTTAATGATGTTAAAGGTCTTGTTAAATACTTTGAATGATTTAGACTAAATTAGAGCAACTTACTCAAGTACAAAAAGATTTAATTGCTGAAATGTCTGGTCAAATTAAAGAACAAGCTTGTAGTATTAAAACTAGAGGTGGTGCTTTCACTCAGGATCCTCTTTACCACGAGGGACACCCAAAAAGGATTGAACAAGACTCTCAAATGCTAGATCAAAATGTTGTTAGCTCTCCTAAAAATAAAAAGAAGAAGAAACATAAAAGAATTATAAAGGCTAATAATGTTAGTAATGATGCTAATAAATAACCTGATGTCGGGGGGCCCGAGTTGGGAAAAGGCTGGTGGTAAAACAATGATCAGTGTACGGTTTGCCGGGTAGGCGGCTACACGGGTACCCTGTATCCGGTGGACGCTACTCGGTGATACGTGTTAAAGGCCAGGAGAAGATACAAGTGAGACTCTAGATCGACCGGGTAGAACTCTGGTGGTCCGAGTAGATGTTAAGCTATCCTACTCGGGCACAAAGTCAATGGAGCCGTTGTGGGAGATCCCGCGTATCCCGCAGCCGTACAGGCGTGCGGTTCAACTTACTAGGAGCATGATTAGCTGTGCTGAGGCGTGGGAACAGTGAGGATAGGCGCCTGTCAAGTCCTGTCACTGACAAGGGGGACAGGACATGTCAGTGACCTACCCTAAGGGCCTGACAGGGTGGACAAGACCTGTCAGCCGGACGGCGCGGTCACTTTCGGCACGACGTCAGCGGGAACACGGAGGTGTGCGCCGCTGTTGCAGTGGAGTTGTCACCTCGCGTACTTTTAAGTGTTGTTTACTCGCTGACCACCAGTATATAAGGTAGCCATCCCCCTCCTGCGCGAGGGACGTTGGACTAGAGAGCATTTATTATGAGTCTTAGTGCTTCACAGAGTGAGAGTTAGCGGTTGGCTACTCGGCAGAGAGTAGAAATTGTATTGTGGCTACCCGGTTGAGCTATATACAGAGAGGTAGGCAGGAGTAGGGGTATTACCTCCACACGAGGGCCCCGAACCTGGGTAGATCTTAGTGTTTGCAGTGTTTCTGAGCGGGTCTACTGGACATCGATCCCTCCCCGAATACCTACAGCGTCCATCGGCCCCAAATTTTAGCTACCCTATGGCATCTGTCTTCTCCACACCACGACAGTTGGCGCCCACCGTGGGGCCAGCAGCGGCGCTGACTGGGGTGCATATTCGTACGGGACAAGTTTCTCCATCGGGGGAGCACGTGGTTTGTGGCCTTGTCCACAGATTCGGCTCCTTCGACTTTGTCAGCGACAACGCTGGCGATTTTGGCGGAAGGCCCTTGCTTGCAGGCGGTTCCGTGCTTTCCTTCGGCGCGCATTTGGTGTACGTCACCACCACCGTCATCCGCGAGTACCCTGAGGTGGTGCTCGTCGCTGACGATCCCCCTACGGTTCTCGCAGTCCGCGGGAAGCCGGCTGGCTGCTCTGTCGGAAGCGTGGAGGTGATGATGACGGGCCCGGCTATCGATGCCGGGAAAGGCGCGGCCACTGCGGCTGAAGTCATCGAGGAGCAGGCTGCTCCCATCAAGGAAAACAGCACGCTGTAGTGTGGCAGCCCGGCCAAAAACACAACGCTGCAGGTACTGGCCATCCGGCCGCCAGAATTCATCAAAAGGGACAAGGAGGTAACCGAGAAGGCCCATCTCGGTAGCATGTTGCTAACCCCGCCCAACATGTTGCTCAGCCGAATGTGGTTGCTGCTGTGGCCAACCCGGTTGCTCAACCTGGACTTGTGCCTCAAGACCGCTACTCGGCAATGGAGCGAGCCGGGTACGCCGACCCAAGAGATCTCGCAACTCGGTTGGGAGGAAGAATGCTAGAACCAAGTGACGCAAGGTACAAGCTGGACCGGCTCTACCGGTCTGAGGAGATAGAAGCAAAGGGCCCACCAGGGTCAGGTTGTTTTGGTCCCAGGATCATGGGGGAGCCACCCGTGTCCAAGTTCCAGCTGGCTAGAGGGACCAAGACCTATGATGGAAGCACCAAGCCGGAGGATTGGCTGAATGACTATGTGACTGTCGTGTACGTTGCAGGTGGCAACAGGAGATGGGATGTTCGGTATGTACCCCAGATGCTGGAGGGCCCTGCCCGAATCTGGCTCAACAATGTGCCCAAAGACAGTATCAACTGCTGGCTTGACTTCTCGGAAGCCTTCATCATCAACTCCACTAGCACCTACAAGAGGCCAAACAGGCCGCAGCAGCTCTCGGCGTGCAAGCAAAGAGAAGAGGAAACTGACCGGGAGTACCTTACTCGGTGGAGTACTCTAAGGAACACCTGTGAAGGTGTGAATGAGTCAGAGGCTATTGCCTGGTTCGCGCAAGGTTGCCGGCATGGCAGCATGCTGTGGCAGAAACTGCAAAGGGAGATGCCGAGTACCCTCGCCGAGACAATCAAGATTGCTGATATGTATCCTCTCGGTGACCCTACTCAGCCTCTGCTTGATTCCTTCGAGCCCAAGAGGAAGCACCATGATGGATCCCGGCGCCATGACCGCCAGGATTTCTGCAACAAGAAAAGGGAAGACCGTCCGGATATCCGCTACGGGTCTGACCATGTAGCTGCTGTTACTCGGGATCAGGGTGCTGCCGGGAGCAGCCAAAGGCAAAAAACTGTTGGAGCCCAATACGGGCAAAACCAGAATCAGGGCTAGAACTTCAAGAAGCACTACAAAGCTCCCCAGCAGCTCAATGCTCCCCAGGAATCCGGAGATCCTGCCAGGTTCATCTTTGAGAACATGAAGGATGGACCGTGTAGCTTCCATACTCGGCATCCGAGTAGGTCGGCCAATCACACTACCCGGCAGTGCAGCTGGTGGGACAGGATCAAGAGCGAGGGCTTTGGTCAGGTGCCTCCTGCTCCTCCTCTTCCGCTCTAAGGCTCTAATGTGCAGCCTATCCGGGCAACTGCTCCTAGGCCAGCCGAGAACCAGAGAAGGGAGAATGTGAACCAAATGGCTCAGGGAGCCAACCGGAACAACAACAACAACTACTACAACCGCAACTTCAACAACAATCGCAACAACAACTACTACACCCGCAACAACAATCGCAGCAACAACAATGCCAACCAGAACAACAACAATGATGGTGGTGCTGGGGACCGGAACCAGTACCAGGAGCACCACGAGAGCTACATGGTGTTCACCACTGAGCCGGATGGCAAGCAGTTTCAGTGCAGGCGCGCGATGGAGGTGAATGCCGTGATGCCATCTGTGCCTCACTACATGGAGTGGTGCGACCAGGAGATACTCTGGTCCAGAGCAGATCGTCCCAAGATCATGCCCAACCCGGGTACCTATGCTCTGGTGGTGGACTCCACTTTCTTGGGGACCAAGAAGAACGTGAAGTTCAGCAAGGTGCTGATCGACAACGGAAGCAGCATCAACATCATGTACCGAGATACCATGGAGAAGCTCGGCCTTGCCGAGAACATGCTGCTACCCAGTCGAACTACATTCCATGGCATTGTGCCGGGAGTATCTTGTGCTCCTATCGGCCGCATCTGGATGGATGTGCTTTTCGGCACCAGGGAGAACTGCCGGACCGAGTGCCTGCATTTTGAGGTGGTTGATCATCAGAGCCCTTATCATGCTCTACTTGGCAGGACTGCTTTGACCAAGTTCATGGCCTCTACTCACGCGGCCTACCTAAAGATGAAGATCCCTGGTCCCAACGGCATCATCACCATCTCGGGTGACTACAAGCGCTCTTTGGAGTGTGCATCTGCTGGATCTCGGCTTGCCGAGTCCATGGTCATTGTTGCCGAGAAGAAGAAGATACACGAGGTGGTGGCTATGGCCCAAGAAGCTCAAGTCAGTATGCCTGGCATGCCGAGTTCTCGGTACGGGGCTATCTTCGAGGCCTCCCAGGAGACGAAGAAAGTGCAGATTGACCCAGAGTTCCCGGAGCGTGTGGCCATCATTGGTGCCGGGTTGGACGAGAAATAGGAAAGCGAGCTCATTCACTTCCTCCGTGAGACCTTTCGGGTGTCCCGAGGGAGTTGGTTGAGCACTCGTTGCACGTGCGCCCTGACGCCAAGCCGGTTAAGCAGGTAATGCGCCGCTTTGCGGCTGAGAGAAGGAAAGATATTGGTGACGAGATCACAAAGCTGCTGACAAGTGGATTTATCATGGAGGTGCTGCATCTAGATTGGTTGGCCAATCCAGTCATGGTGGAGAAGAAGAAGGAGGATCCCAAGGCCGCCATAGCCTGGCGCATGTGCGTGGACTACACCGACTTGAACAAGGCCTGCCCCAAGGACCCGTTCCCGCTACCCCGCATAGATCAGGTGATCGATTCCACTGCCGGGTGCGAACTTTTGTCTTTCCTTGATGCCTACTCTGGTTTTCACCAGATTCCTCTAAACCCGGCTGATCAAATAAAGACTGCTTTTATTACCCCGTACGGGGCTTATTGCTATGTTATCATGTGTTTTGGGTTGAGAAATGCTGGGGCTACTTATCAGAGGTGCATGCAAAAGTGTTTGCATGACCAGATAGGCAAGAATGTGCAAGTGTACGTAGATGACATTGTCATCAAAATGAAATAAAAACACACTCTGCTAAGAGATCTTGAGGAAACATTTGCCAGCTTGCACAAATAGCGGATGAAATTAAATCCAACCAAGTGCACATTTGGCGTCCCGGCTGGCAGGCTACTCGCCTTCTTGGTATCCAGTCAGGGCATTGAGGCCAATCCTTCAAAGATAAAAGCTATAGAGATCATGTCTTTGCCGAGATCACTGAAGGATGTGCAGAAATTCACCGGGTGCCTGGCTTCCCTTAGCCGCTTTCTGGGAAGAATGGGCGAGAAGGCGCTGCCTCTTCATCAGCTCATGAAGAAAAGTGACAAGTTTGTCTGGACACCACAAGCTGATGTGGCCTTCAAAGAACTCAAGACCATGCTGGGTAGCAATCCCATCTTGGCAAGCCCTTTGCCCAAGGAGCCAATGCTGCTTTATATTGCTGCCACCAACCGAGTAGTCAGTGTGGTGGTGGTAGTGGAATGACAAGAGGAAGGGAAGACCGTGCAGAGGCCGGTGTATTATCTCAGCGAGGTGCTATCCATCTCCAAGCAGAACTACCCGCACTACCAGAAGATGACATATCGCGTTTACCTGGGTGCCAAGAAGCTCAAGCACTATTTCCAGGAGCATCCCATCACGGTGGTAAGCACCGCTCCCATCTCGGAGATCATGGGCAACAAGGATGCGAGTGGCCGAGTTGCCAAGTGGGCGATTGAGCTGGACGCGTACACCCCTTTGTATGCAAGAAGAGAAGCTATCAAGTCACAAACCCTAGCAGATTTCTTGGTGGATTGGGCCAAGATGCAGTATGAGCCTCCCTTGCCGGGAACCAATTTCTGGAAGATGCATTTTGATGGCTCCAAAGTAAAAGAAGGGCTCGATGCTGGCGCACCTCGCCCAAGCGAGATCAACTCAGATATGTGCTGCAGATCCACTTCTCGGCATCCAATAATGTAGACGAGTATGAAGCACCGGTACACGGCCTGAGGGTATCCAAGGAGACCGGAGTTCGGCGTATTGTCTGCTATGGTGACTCAGACCTAGTAGTTCAACAAGTCTCGGGGACTTGGGATGCCTTGGATGCCAACATGGCGTCCTATCGGTTTATGGTGCAGAGCATGACTGGATTCTTTGATGGGTGTGAGTTCCATCACATCCACCGAGCTGAAAATGATGGAGCGGATACTCTGTCCAAGTTGGGATCTTCTCGGCAGTTCATCCCGCCTGGGATTGCCTTGGAACATTTGAGGAAGCCATTCATCAAGCCATCTCCCAACTCGGACTCAATATACATTCCAGGTCTGCTGGACTCAGAGGTTGTTCCTATGGAGATTGATTGGGAGGGCTCGAATAAGAACCCCGGGACTGCTCCATCCAACCCGGGGACTGCCTCTGCAAACCCGGGGACTGTCACATTCATTGAGGGGATTATTTCTCAGTACTCGGGGACTCAGGAACTCGTCTCCAACTCGGAGCAAGTCATGGCAGCTGATCCAATGGAAGTGGACGAACCCGTGTTTCCCATCCGGTAGACACCGAGTTGGGATTTTCCCATATTATCCTTTCTAGTGGATGGCACATTGCCGAGTGACGAGGTCACAACCATGCAAATACAGAGAAGATCTAAGGGCTATACCATTATCAACAAAGAGCTGCACAAGAGAAGCCCTACTGGCGTGTTGCAACGCTGTGTTGAACCAGAAGAAGGATAAGAGATCCTAAGGGAAATACATCAAGGAGAGTGTGGGCATCATGCCTCATCTCGGGCTCTAGTCAAGAAGGCGTTCCGGCATGGATTCTTTTGGATCACTGCCTTTCAGCAAGCAGAAGATCTAGTAAGAAAGTGCAATGGGTGCCAGAGATATGCAAGCAAGATTCACATGCCAGCTTCCTAGTTGAAGACCATCCCTATCTTGGCCCTTTGCAGTATGGTGCTTGGATATGGTGGGCCCTTTCAAGCCAGCTAGAGGCAACATGACTCACATGTTGGTCATGGTGGAGAAGTTCACCAAGTGGATTGAGGTGAAGACTATCTAGAAGTGTGATGGGAACACAGCTGTGAGCTTTCTGAAACATATCATCCTGAGATACGGCTACCCGCATGGAATCATCATGGACAATGGAACAAATTTTGCTGAGGGAGCCTTTGCCAGGTTCTGCAAAGAGAAGCGGATCCGACTAGACGTTGCGTCAGTCGCTCATCCGGCTTCCAATGGGCAAGTTGAAACAGCAAATGGCATGGTCCTTTCTGGGATAAAGCCAAGGCTGATTGAGCCATTATAGTGAACCCCTGGTTGTTGGCTGGACGAGTTGCCGGCGGTGTTGTGGAGTCTAAGGACTACCCCTAATCGATCAACCAGATACACACCATTCTTCCTGGTATATGGAGCTGAGGCCGTGTTGCCCACTGACCTTGAGGATGACTCACCCAGAGTCCCAGAGTAACCCTCTATACTGAGGCGGAGGCAAGAGAAGCCCGAGAAGATGATGTGGACATGATTGAGGAAGAAAGAGAGTTAACTCTGTCTCGCTCAGCTGTATATCAACAGAATCTGAGGAGGTATCATAGCCGGAAAGTGAGCCCAAGGGTTTTCCGAGAAGGTGACATGGTCCTTAGGCTCGTGCAGCGCACAACCGGGATGCACAATCTATCCCCTCGGTGGGAAGGGCCTTTCATCGTGAGCAAGGCTCTGCACAATTATGCATATTATCTCATCGATGCACAGGCGCCACGGAAGAACAGGGCGGATAAATCCGGATAGGAATCCAAACGTCCCTAGAATGTAGCTCGACTCCACCGTTTTCATTCATGAGCAAACATTGTATGTATCTCCTTAACCGAGTTAAATCCAAGTCGGCACTCCGAATTTGAAGTCGGGGACTGCCTGTGCCAAATTTGCTCTGTGTCATTTACTTTATTTCCTTTGCCTACTCGGTTCTTCTACTCAAACTTTCGCGCGTATGTTAATTAGTGTGTTTAAACCCAAGGGCCAACTCTTCGACTCTTTTGTTGTCCGCAACCCGGCTTCATGGCAAGCAAGAGAACAAGCCAAAGGTCAATGAACACATGAAAAAACTACTAAGGAAAGAAGAGCACTACAACCGAGTAGGGTGTTTTTTACTTCTCTGTTTTCTTTTCGGCTAAGTGGTGGGCAGTGTTAACATGAAAATTTCTAAGTGGTTAAGTATCTGAAAAACTTGGTTCTGGAAATCGTGTGACTCGACTACCAAAAAAGCCACAAGTGGCAGGTAAGATCAAAGGCAAAAGAACTAAGTGAATGAAAAAAGCAACTCGGGAACTTGCATTTTAACGCAATCCGGCATTGAGCCAGTCTTGCTAAAGAAACATTTAAAACTGAGTAACGAGAGGAACCATAAATGTATTCATTACATCTGCACCTGGTATCCCGGGGATCTGATAAGTGTTTGAGGATAAAGATGCAGGAATTTAAACAACAATGGATGTCTTCACCAGCATCTTCACCACCCTCAGCCTCTTCCTCCTCCTCGTCATCTTCTTCAATATCAGTATCCGGCTCAGTGGGGCCATCAATATACTGGTTGGTTTCAGCATATGAGACGAGCTCGTAGGCCACCTCCTTTTGGCGCAGGACACACTCATCCTGGCCAGTCCACTTGGAGTCGTTCCTGAGGGAGCCAATCCTGTCAAGGTAAAGGTTTCCATACCAAGATAATATGAAGTGCAGGGCTTCATCCGCTCCAGCCGGGCTGCGGAGGCACACCACTTCTTCAATTCTTTCTTGACGTGGTCCAAGTTGGCTGCCATATCGTTGATCGTATCCGGAACTTGGCGCTCTGGCAAGAATAACTTGTGAAGATTCATCGCAGTGGATACCATGGATGTGCCCAGCCCTTTGAGGGCTGTCACCCGGGTCTTGATGTTCAGAATGTGATCATCGATGCTGGCGGACTAGTCAGTATGAAGGCCGAATGATCACATTCTGCCTTGATGGTGCGCTTGATGGTGCGCTTCAGCCGGAGTGAGGCACTCCTGGTGTTGCTCTCGGAAGGTTTTGTACTCTTCTGTGGGGAGAGCCACATGTCAGCAAAATGAGCAAGCAACAGAAAACAAGTGAAGAAAAGAGAAGGATTTGTTCACCTTCCAAGGAGGAAATTTTTCTCTGCGCTGATGCAGCCATGACCTCACAGTCTTGGTGCCTCTCAACGAGCGCCTTGAGCTCACCTGCAGAGAAGACAATGATTGATCAAAAAGCATAAAACAGGCGTAAGCAAAAAAGAACGCACAAACCGAAATTCTAGATGCTTACTTTCGACAATGGACAACTTAGTGGTAGTGTCCGTGGCATTCTTGTCCAGAGCGTCCCTCTCACTCTTCTCAAACTCCAGCACCCGGTTCCTATCTCTGATAGATCGGTGCGACCACAGGAGCTGTTGAAAAACCTTGGTCCGGGCCTCGGTGCTATCCTGCAGGGAAGAAGGAAAATTTGTAAGATTGGAAGATGTGGCCCGAGTAGATGGCAACTCAGTTGAGCTTTACCTACTCGGCCCAAATCTCGCGGACTAGGTAGGGGATAGAAGAAAAGAAGTAAAGAAAAAAGCTGGCAACTCGGAAAGCAACTCGGAGAAATCAAAAGTGGAAAGGCACTTACCACGTAGGTCTGTTCAAGATCTTCAGCAGTTTTGCGCAGGCAAAACAGCTTGCCAGCCAGGGTGCTACTGGAGGAGGCCACGGCCATGCTAACAGGACTAATATCGGCCTTGTTCCACGCTTGCCGTTAGTTATCAAGGTTCCTCAACTCAACACCGTCCCATGCAGTGTTGCCAAATTCCGTGCTATCCCATGCCTTCTCGATAAATCCTATCCGGTCAAGGATGGCCTCTACGTCTTCTGGGAGCTTGTCTTCATCCTCTGCGCGGGGAGCGTCATCTCGGATGGTCAGGGAGGTGCTCTTTCCATTGGATCTGGAGCGCTTCATGGCTTTCCGCTCCTTCAAAGCGGCCAACCCCTCGTCCTCTTGTGACATCTTAATCTTATACCGCTCCTGCAGCTCAACCCAATAAGCTGGGAAGGTAGGAGGTTCCTTGGTGACACAGGCACCCGAGCCGGGAGCTTGTTTTTCAGCAGGACCAAATTTGATATTGGTTTGTACCAATTTGGTGTTTGGATTGGGGGCCTTTGCATGCTTGAGCTGGTTGAGTGGCCAGACGGTCTTCTTGGGGGGCGGTAGCGGCTGCGCGGGCTGCCCACCTTGTTGAGCGCTTGGCTACTGGGGCACTGAAGACTAAGGGATCTACTGCTGCCCGGCCTGCCGCTTCTCGGCTGGTTGTGGACCAGTCTGTCCTGCGCCTCGTTTGGGTTGCACCCTAGTTGGCTGTGGAGCCGTCTTTGCAGTGGAGGGCGCTGGCTGCTTCTTGGATACAGGCGCAGGAGCTTGCTGCGGAGGCGGAGGCACCTTCTTTGTTGGCGGCGCTTGCGGCTGGCTAATCGGCGCAGCATCTGGCTGTACTTGCTCTTGAGGTGGTGGCTGCTCCACAACCCGGTCCTCCGCGGGCGGGGTCCTTGGCCGTTCCTCGACAGGGTTTTCTTCTCGCTGTTCGGCGGCAGGATCTAGCCGCTCCATGGAGGTGTCATCTTGCCACTGCTCGGCAGTGATATCTAGTGTCTACTCAGCTGGCGGTGTTGCTGGCCTCTCGGTGGTGGGCTCCTGGGCAGTGTGCTGAGCGTTGGGCTGCGTCTTCTCGGGAGCATGCTCGGTCTCCATCTCGGCGCCGGTGTTCTCGGCGCCAAGGTCATGCTCTTCTCGGGGAGGGGAGGACATATAAGTCCTGCCCTCTGGTTGTTGGTTCCCCTCATCATCGAAGAGCTCCACGACGTCTCGTGGCGCGCTTCTCTTAGGGGCTGGTGCGGCGGTGGCCTCAGCATCAAGTGCATCGCTGAAAGAAAACAAAAAAAGATAAGAGGTAGAGTCAAAAGGTTGCAGAGAAGAAGAATTCCAGGAAGAAAACAGAGAAGATTGCGGAAGGCAGGTACTCGGTGCAACTCAGAAGCTCTTACCTGTCAAGAGTGGGGCGCTTCTTGCGCGTGGCAGCCTGCTTGTTGCCTGCCTTCTTCCTTATCCTCTTGGAATGGGGCTCCAGTGCCCCTGCTACCCGTCCTCTTCCTGGTCTCGGTGGGGGCGGCCACAGAAACAGGCACCACGTCCAGTGGTTCCTCCCCCTCTTCCAGTTCTGGTTCTTCTGTGATTGAAAGAAGCAAAGATCAAAATGAGAAAAGAGAAAGTCAGGGTGCACTTCAAGCGAGCAAGAAGATGAACTTGGTCACCTTCTTCGTCATTTGACCAGTCCCGAATAGAGGCGTAGTCTCGGGACTTACCATCTTGACCGTCACGGGGGATACAGAGTGTTTCCTGGATGTCGTACGCTGTCGCGTCATCCTCTGTCCGGTCCGGCTTCCAATTCCTCTCAAAGATGGCGTTGTCCTCCAGTTTTTGGCGAGCGATGTGCTGAAAGTGCAAACATAAAGCACGCTAAGCAGAGATAAACGAGTGAATATTTTACCCGGCCTAGCGTGCAAGTATAAAGCATAAAATGCTAGGGCCTGGAAGAAAGAAACGAGTAGGTATTCTACTCGGCCTAGCGTGCAAGCACAAAGCACAAAATACTAAGTCCTAGAAGAGGAACGCGAGCAGAAGTTCTACTCGACCAAGCAAGCGAACAGAGAGTATTTGTGGCTAAGTCCTAAACAAGTATACTGGTGAAAGCTCTGCTCTCGATAGTGTGCCAACATAAAGCATATAAAGCTAAATTCTAGCAGAGGAGCCCTACCCGGTGTGAGATGCAAACATAAAGCATGATGGGGATAAGAGACTAAGATAGCGTCTACTCAGTATACAGCTGAGAAGTAAAGGATTAAGATCAGCAAGGGTACAGAGAGGAAAACTAACCTGAGGGATGCTCTTGGTGCGGCTATACGGCACGAAGCCGTAGAACCAATTGTCAGTGAACATGGTCCGGAGAATGGACTTGGCCCAGATCGCCACCTCCGCTTTGGAGAGCTCGAAGGTGGTCGTCCGGGTGCAGTCGCGGGGACCGCCCATGTAACACATCTTGTGTACCCGGTGTTGGAGCGGGAGTACCCGGTGCTCCACCCAGCAGGCCACCGGGTCATCATGGAGGAGTCCTTCCTCCGCCAGCTGCTTCAGGCGTTCGTCAACCTGGACGACGTCATTCACCGTCTTCTTGGGGTTGTACCCCCAATTCCGCATCTTGGTGGGGGCGACATTCCGGAACTCGGGGAGTTTGATCCTATCCACAACTTCTTCTCCTTCTGCTGCGGGGGCGTTCTTCACGTAGAGAAAGCCCCTTTTCCACTTACGGCAAGTCTCCAGGCCGTGTACTCGCGGGTGATGCCCAGTGGAGCGTTGGAGTATCATGGCGCTACCCGTCTTGGTCATCTCCACCGGGGCGGTTGGATTGGAAGGATTGGGGACAGTTTATTGATGGAAGAAGAAGTACTTGGCCCATGTGTTGACAGTGGGATAGACACCAAGGAAGGCTTCGCAGATAGCGGCATGAGTGGAAAGAATGGCGATTGCGTTTGCGGGAAGATGGTGTGGCTGGAGGCCAAAATGGCGGAGGAAATCCTGCATGAATTTAGAAATAGGGAGTCCAAATCCACACTTGAAATGGATTAAGAGGACAACATACTCACTGGGTTCGGGAGCAGGGACGAGCCCCCGTCCAGGCGGGCGGCAGATGACGCCGGGAGGGAAACGGCGTGTGTTGACTAGCCACTGGAAGTCCGCCGCCGTGACGTCAAAGCCCTCCCATCTTGCGCGCTCCGGCGCCACCTCCTCCTCTTGCTGGTCTCGGGCGACATTCTCGATCTCCATGGCGATCCTATCGGTGGAGAGGCGGGCTCGTCGATGGCGGAGACGAAGGCCGGAGGCGGAGGCGCACGGCAATGTTCTCTCTCGCTCACTGTGCGTGGAACGGCAGTGTGTTGTATGCTCGCGGCGGCGCTGTGTTCTGCTGCGGAGGCGAAGGCGAAGGCGAAGAGGGAGGCGCAAGGCAAGGAAAGTGCGAGGAAAGAAGTAATAAGGGCGGCGCGGGGGTATTTATCTCACTGTGGCTGCAGTTACTCAGTGGGATCAATCGTGGCCGAAATCGTGCGAAGTGGGGATTAACTGCTCGTTAGAAACGCACACAACGCGAAATGCGCGCGTAACGGGCGCACTTAATCCCACGACGCGCGTCGTGGGATCTCGAGTACACGCGCGAGGTGATACAACGGGCCGTGGGCGCCAGGCGCAGTGATGGGCGCGTGCCACGCAATAACACCAGAACCGAGGCGTCGGGGGTGCGACTGCGTGACACGCGTGCGCCTTGGACACGAGAAGATAGGGCCGATCTGGTTTGAGCGTCAAACTGCGGGAAATTTCACTAAGTGTTGGGTTCTCGGTGGAACTCAGCATCCTGCGGTCTACTCGGTGCCGAGAAGAAAACTCCAAAGGCCATAATAAGAGAAGTTCGAGTAAAGATTATGGATGTCCGAGTTGAGGAGCAACTCAGCCACACTTCTTCATAGAGGAAATTTGCTTTAAGCTGGCAGGGCCCAACGAACAAGTTCGTCGGACTCTACCAGCTTTGGAGACTAATGTCGGGGGGCTACCCTCGAGTAGGGAAAAGGCTGGTGGTAAAACAATGATCAGTGTACGGTTTGCCGGGTAGGCGGCTACCCGGGTACCCTGTATCCGGTGGACGATACTCGGTGATATGTACTAAAGGCCAGGAGAAGATACAAGTGAGACTCTGCATCGGCTGGGTAGAACTCAGGTGGTCCGAGTAGATGTGAAGCTATCCTACTCGGGCACAAAGTCAATGGAGCCACTGTGGGAGATCCCGCGTATCCCGCAGCCGTACAGGCGTGCGGTTCAACTTACTAGGAGCATGATTATCTGTGTTGAGGCATGGGAACAGTGAGGGTAGGCGCCTGTCAAGTCCTGTCACTGACAAGGGGGACAGGACATGTTAGTGACCTACCCTAAGGGCCTGACAGGGTGGACAAGACCTGTCAGCCGGATGGCGCGGTGACTTTCAGCACGACGTTAGCAGGAACACGGAGGCGTGTGCCACTGTCGCAGTGGAGTTGTCACCTCGCGTACTTTTAAGTGTTGTTTACTCGCTGAACACCGGTATATAAGGTGGCCAGGCCCCTCCTGCGCGAGGGACGTTGGACCAGAGAGTATTTATTACGAGTCTTTGTGCTTCACAGAGTGAGAGTTAGCGGTTGGCTACTCGGCAGAGAGTAGAAATTCTAGTATGGCTACCCGGTTGAGCTATATACAGAGAGGTAGGCAAGAGTACGGGTGTTACCTCCACACGAGGGCCCCGAACCTGGGTAGATCTTGGTGTTTGCAGTGTTTCTAAGCGCGTCTACTCGACGTGCGATCCCTCCCCGAATACCTACAGTGTCCATCGGTCCCAAACTTTAGCCACCCTATGGCATCTGTCTTCTCCACACCCCTACACCTGATAAAGATCCTAATAGTATATCTATTTCTGATTCTGAAACTGAGAGTGGTAATGAACATAAAAATGATAATGATAAAAATGATGCTTCCAATAAGGAAGAAGGTTAAGTAGAACCACAATAGCCTCCTAAGAACAACAATTATGATAAAGAAGGTTTTACTGCTAGGAAGCATGGCAAAGAAAGGGAACCTTGGGTGAAAAAAACCTACGCGTTTTCCTAGTAAGTCTCTCAAAGGTAAAGAAGAAGAACATTATAATAAATTTTGTGAGTGGTTGCAACCTCTCTTCTTGCAAATTCCTTTGACTGATGTTATTAAGTTGCCTCCTTATTCCAAGTATATGAAAGATATTGTTACTAATAAGAGGAAAATTCCTAATGAGGAACTTTCCACTATGCTTACTAATTCTTCCTTCAATGGTAAAATTCCTAGGAAGCTTTGAGACCCAGGTATTCCTACCATTCCTTACTCTATCAGAAATAATTATGTGAGAACTTCTTTATGTGATCTTGGTGCTGGAGTTACTGTTATGCCTCTCTCTCTTTATAAGAGACTCTATTTGGACAAATTGATTTCTACTGATATCACTTTGCAAATGGCTGATAAATCTACTTCTGTTCCTATTGGAATTTGTGAGGATGTCATTGTCCAGGTTATTAATTGTTTAATTTTAACCGACTTTGTTGTGCTGGAAATGCATGAGGATGAAAATATGTATATTATTCTTGGGAGACCTTTTTTTAATACTGTAGGGGATGTTATTGATTGTAATAAAGCGAAGGTCACTTTCAATGTCAATGCTAAAGAGCATAATGTTTATTTTCTAAAGAAGACTGATAAGAAATATGGTCTAAACTCGATTGAAAATATTGAGACCATCAAGATTGGAGAATTCTATTATCCCATACTAGTGCCACAAAAATAATATGAAACTATTATGATTAGGACTATGTCTATCAAAATTGAGGTAACATAATTTTTTTAGTGAAGTGCAAAGTTTTATTTCATATAAAATTGGTTTGGTGACAAGATTTGATCAACCTTGTTAACAAATTGATTTTGAATGGATGGAACTATGTTTTCACTTATTTCCTCCTTGTTTTCTCTTGTGTCCATTTTTTTCCACCTTGTTTTCCTGTGTTTCCACATGTTTTCATCGTTCCCAATTTTGTTTTCTTCAATTTTCACCTTGTTTTCTCTTATTTCCACTTGTCATTTGCATCGCAGCATGTCTTAGAACTTCCGTAAATTAGTTTTGGTTTTGTTTCCCATCACTTTGCAAACATTTTTTTGCGTTATAATCATCCATTGAAATTTTGGAATTTCCCAAAAGTAAAGTTTCGCGAGAAACTCCAGAAAAATTATATTGATTTTTTATGCAAAAGAAGGGGCAGTGTGGCACCTGGGGCAACCCAAGGGGACCCACCTGTCACCCAGGAGGGTAGCAGGCGTGGTCACCCCATAGGTCGAGCCCAGGAGGCTTCTCGGGGGCCAAGGGCCCCACCACTTTAGTGTCTACCTCTACATTATTTCTCTCTCCCGAGAAACACCATTTCTCCAAGAAAATTTTGAGTTCTTGCTGTTCTTCCTCGGATTTCTTTGATCTCCTTATTTAGACCATCATTTGTGCTGCAATTTGGTCTCCGGTATGTGACTCCTCCTCCTATACTTGTAGAATTTTGATTTCTGATGTATATCTTGAGTATTTTGCTGCACTATGTGACTTGTTATTTGAGCTAGCATGCTTGTTTTGAGATGATTTAAATTCTTTTGATGCATCTATTAGTTCTCCTAAGTTTGCTAGAGTGGTTTCCTTTAATATTTTTCCTTGTAGTTAACTTTTATTGGGCTTGCTAAAAAAAGTCAGAATAGGAGTATGAGGTGAGAAAGGGGTTGGCTTAGTAAAACCTTCAAGAGCACACCAAATGAAGTACCACCCCTTGATGAAGACATTGCAGATTTACGCTTGCTGAACTTTGATGGAATGAAGGATGTTCGAGCATCTTCATACCCTTTTGATGATCTACTAGCCTTGGTCATTTACAAGTCATTCTATGAGCTTGTTTCTAATGCAGGTTTGCGGGACTTCATGACGACATAAGTGGACCAATATAGAAGGCTCACTTATCTATTCTTCCAAACTTTTAAGTTTTATGGTGGTGTTAACCCATACATGGAATTTTGTCTTTATGATAGGAACAAAAGTATGTCTCTTGATGATTTTTTCCAGGACTATTGGAGTAACAAATCAAGGCTACTATGGGAAGATAACGGACCAATCTGAACTTCTGGATTTATATTCGAGACTATGTCATCAACATATAAGGATAAACAGTATAATAAGATCTCCTATATTCAACACCTTGTGGTCAGGTATTTCGTGTATTATCTCTCTACAGGTGTCCTTGCTAGATAAAACACTAGTACTACCACTAGTCTTGATGTTGCCATCATGCTCGTTGTTGTAGAGAAGAAATATTATTTTAGCATTGGTGCAAAAATTTCCTACTAAGGGACGCACTTTTGGAGGCATTATTGCCTTGCGTATTTTCTTTGCTTAAACTATTGTACCTCTTGATCCCACTGACGAATTGCTTTCCCGTGGAAGACTAGATTTTAATATTCTTGCATCACACTCTTTCTTCGAGTCCAAGTGCATCCCTTGGGATTTTAATTATAGGCTATTATTCGAAGAGGAGGATGTCGCACCCGGACTTCTAGAGGATACTCGCCGTTCCGTTGAACAGTAGTAGATTGGATTACGGGGCTTACCGGCACCCGCGTCCTCTTACGAGTAGGCCAACACACGTATGTGTGACAACCAACCCCTATCTGTTCAGCGTCGACGTAAACTATCCCATAGAAATCAGGACACTTCCGTTGACGTACTTCAAAACATACACACATGGTACGTCAACGGCGTTGAACAACTGATATCACAACAGATCTCTACGACACAAAAGATTGAAATAAGTTGCAAATGGCTCTCATTAGAGCAGAGATAGCAAATACAATCATTCAGAGGGCACATGCCCCAACAATACATCATTACATCACAGCGGAAGCATTCAACATGTCTGAGTACAGACAAGAACCAAATAGGCCTAAGAGGCCGGAAACGAAAAGACGGAGCCCATCCACGAAGTCTCGGATCCTGCCCGGGTCCGCTATCTACTCGTCAGCAGTCTCGTCATACTCCACGTAGTAGCCACCATGTAGATCTTCGGAAACGTAGGTCTGCGGAAACCACAGCCCCAAAGGGGTCAGTACATAAACGTACTGGCAAGCAAGACTCACAGTTCACCAAAGTGTAACCCGTCAACACCAAGCACAGATGCCTTGGGTTCAACGGAAGAGAGGGGATATAAAAGATGCTGCAACTGGCTGCGCTAACCAACTACAGAGATTCTACCACTTCCGGCTAACAGCAAGGAGATAAGATCGAGGATTGTAACCAACTAAAAGATAACTTCAAACAAACCCACCCTGGATCTCGCCCATTATCCGAAGAAGCAATCCGAGGATAACTCACACAGTTGTATTAAAGGTGAATCAAGTTATTGTGTCATCAACCTATTACTAGTCAAGTTATTAATCAATGGGTGTAACATGTTTGATCATTATGTTTAAGTTGTCCTGAGTACTTGTTAGCCAGTACTTTCACCAAGTAATCCATAACCGCGGAAAACACGGCTTCTCGAGAAGATTATCCCTGCAGGGTTGCACCAATTTGGCCGTACACGCATGAATAACCCGCCAGATGGAAAGGCCCTTCCACCAAGCGGGGCACTCAACACAACTCAACTCTTCTTCGCATCAAGCCCAAAGAACCTTGGGCGCACGGCTAATCAAGCCCCGAAGAAAAGGGACCCTCATAGCACTCTAAGACCGTGTCCCCCTATATGCCGACTACAAAAGTTCCACCCTGGCCTGGGCTCGCAAAAACATGCATGCGGCAAATGGAAAACACGAACTAAATGAGGCGATTTGGACGAGATGCGAATCGAATCAAATTGAGGGGGGCGCCCATACTCGCTTCCCACATGCGGTTAGTGCGCTCATCATGGATCAGTAGACAAGACCCTTTTCCTATTAGGGTCGACACTAGCAGGCCTCAAAACCACAAAGGGCCTCCTGCCGGTGCCTTATCATCAAATTTATTATTAATAGTAACATTAGCATGATTGATTGATTAAACATCGAGCCCCCACAACGTAATAGAAATAGTAACAGAAAGTAACGGGTAACAGACTCGAGCAAAACAACCTAAGCATGCTAGTAAGACACTGGCTCAACCAAAGGGGTGATAGGAGGGGAGGTGAGGCAATATCAAGGTTAAGGGATTCATGTGATGGGTTCGTAACAGAAACAACTACTACTAAGGCTAGCAGAAAAGAACAACGGAAAGTATCGGTAACCAATGTTGAAAGGAACACAGTGGTTCATGTGAGTGATAACTTGCCTGCAAACCCAGTAGCCTGGTACTGAGCTAACTCCTTAGAAGGGGTGTCGTAAGTATCGTCGGTCTCAACGTCGTCGTGTATCCGAGAAGAAGCAAACAGACAGTGCAGAAAAGGTAGACAATCAATATCATGGCATAGTGCACAATCATGGGATGATGCATGACCATTTAATTGATGCAACAAAATAAACTAGTTGACAAGATAGAAACAGGATTAAATGGACCCATATGCAATTGGATTGCATATGAAAAGCCCATGAATTATGGTGGAATTAATTGTTTTACAACTAATCAAATTGTGTAAGTGAATTATCATGATGCATGGATGAGGAAAACAACAAAATAACAACAATAGAACCAAATGGAAATAAGGTTCAACAAGTTTAGAAATTCATTTATTAATTTAGGAAATTTTGGTTACTTAAAGGTGTCACACAAGCATTTGTTGTTTTCACCAATTTTAATTGTTCAAAATAGATAACAAAGTTCATATTTGATAAGAACACACAATTTTAGGTGGATTGCATGTTTCACTTGTTGAAAAAGGATTTCAAATAAATTATTTATGAATTAAACAAGTGTAAGCAAGAATTAAATGAAATTAATTCAAACATGAACTTATTTGAATTCTTATTTGTTCAAAGCATTAAACCAAATTCATATTTGAAAGGGTTATGCTTTGATGGTTTGAAAACATATTTTATATGTCCCAAAAGAATTTGTTTTGATCAAGTTATGAAATTACCAATTTTAAATGAATTAAACAAGGTTTAAATAATTTAACCAATTTTAATTATTCAAAACAGTAAACAAAGTTTATATTTGGAAAGAGGGTTTAATTTTGCATGGAAAACATATTTCATTTGTGGAAATTGGATTTAAAATGAGCAAGTTATTATTTTGGCAATTTTAAATGCAATAAACAAGAAACAGTTGTTTTCAGCAATTTAAATTATTCAAAACAGCAAACAAAATTTATATTTGGAAAGTACATGAAAAGTTGATTGGAAAACATATTTAGTTTGTTGCATTTGGAATTTTTATGCCCAAGTTATGAATTTTGCAAATTTAAGTGAATTTGACAAGTTTTCAAATTTTGCACCAATTTAAATATTCGAAACAGTAAACCAAAATTTATATTTGGATAGATCATTCAATTTGGGACAGATAACATATTTAAAAAGTTGAATTTGGAGTGAAAATGATTTAGTTATGCAATTTACCAAATTGAGGTGCAATCTGCCATTTTTAGTGAACCGGGGACTTAGAATTAATTTTTACAGGGACCTAGAAGAACTGGCAGGGACTGGGCTGCAATTAGCTGTTTACTGGAGTTGTGAAAAAAAAAAAAAAACTGGGTTTAATCCGCGGGGGGTGGGATTCGAACCCACCCCCTCTACTGCGCTCGCAAGGCACAGGACCAGTGGGGTGGACTTCGGGTTGTGATGGAAAGGGCAGTGGGGGGGGTTAAGCTGTGGCTCGCTGCCTGTTTCTGAAAAAAAAACTGAATCGAACAGGTACTGCAACCGCATCGACAGAAACATGGCCGTCGGCCTGCTACTCGCCGGAGGGGCTGCTGCGAGGGGTGTGGGGCGGGTGGCTGCTGCGGCCAAGGGAGAGGGAGGAGGCGAGTGGGGGGAGAGAGGCGTCACCTTGGGGTTGTGGGCGGTTGGGATGGGCTCGGGAAGGCGGGGGGAACGACGATGGTGGCGCAGCGGCAGTCATGGTGGTCGACGAAGAGAGGGCGCCCGCGGCGCTGGGAGGCTCTTCGGGGCCGACCGAGGGCACGGCGAGGGAGAGGAACCCGTGGCGGTTCCATTCCCGGCCACGGTTGGCCCCGGAGGTGGCCAGGTCGACGGCGGCGAGCCGGAGAGGAAGGCGTCGGTGGTGGTGTTCGGTGGACTCGGTTCAGAGAAACAGGGAGGATACAGAGAGGGAGCAGGGTGCAGCGGGAGAGAGGAAGAGACTGCGGCGCGATGGGAGAGGGTGGAGGAAGACCTAGGTTGGAGGGGGAACCCTAGGGCTAGGGTTAGGTCTTAAAGGGGAGGTGGAGCTCCGATCGGCCGTTGCTCCCTGCAACTGTCGACGTGGGCACTCTCGATCACCTGCCGTACAGAGGTAGGTGACGATCGAGGGGGTACCAGGCCTTCGGGCAGATGGGCTGGCCCAAGTGGCTGGTTGCCCTTTCCACTCTCGTTCTTTTTTATTCTTTTTCGTTTATTACTTTTTTTTTGCAGAAAACAGTTTTGGAAGAAAAAGATAGATTTTTGTTTAGGAAAAATTCCAGAAAAATTGGTTAAGTTATTTAGAACATTAGCAAACAATTTTCCAAGATTGGTTTGCAAAAAGGTGACATTTAAAATAATGTTTGTATTGGAAACCAAATTGAATGAATTTTCAATATTAAACAAACCTTATTTAAAACAACATTTTTAAAAGGGTTACCCCTAAGATTTAAAGTGATTAAAGATTTCATTTGTTTGGTGAATTCCATGGATTCAAATGGGTAATGATTTGAAATACATTTGGTTTGAAATTGAGGTGAAATAGAATTAATTGATTGGACTAATGGTTTGAATAAAACCAACAAATTAAGGAGTTATTAACATGGAATAAAATGGAACAATTTGGTTGTTTTCACTTGTTATTTTTATTCCAAAAGTTGTAACAGAACAAGTATGAAAACATTGTTTGAGTAAGGTTTGAATTTGAGTTGTGAAAACAGTGGAAAACAAATGCAACAATTTAGAAACAAAAGCAAACAACATGGAAACAATATGATGACATGATGCAATACTTAAGTAACAAGAAATCAAACATTCTAAATTGTAGGTTTTCATACTTGGGCTGTTACAGAGGACAAGAAACCTCGCTTTGTTCATTTGCATGGACCTTGTTTTTTTTATGTTTCCAGTAACCGGTGGTCCTTTTCTGTGGACGTAATGGACGAGTACCTTGCTTCAGAGATTCCATAGAACCCAGCTACCCAAGAGGAGGCGCACGAGGAGGAGCCCGCAAGGCCATCCTCCTTCGCATACATGGAGGACCCATCCGCGTTTTATTATGAGGGAGGATCTTCATCTCAACCTCCTTCGATGGACGGACTCTCGCTGCAGCAGGCGACGTGGGATATGCATCTCACACCATACCAACAGTGCGAGTACATGCAACAACAGCATGAGACGTCAGGGTGGAACCTCTAGAACCAGCATTACCCATAGGCCAAAAGACTAGTCTTGGGGAAGTACGTATACGTTGACACTTGCTTTATGATTCCTATTCATTATTTATGTTGGCGTATTACTTGATTCTTTGTATATTCTTCTAGACCTTCCAGTATTTGTTTCCTATTTGGTTTTCGCCATTTAGTTGGTTTCTTTGCCGTGTTCTGGTTCTTTTTTGTTTTACTTTGTTTTTATCTCTTTTTTTGTTCCTCTGTTTCCTATTGAAAAACCCAAAAATATTTGTAACTTGTTGTTTCCTCGTTTTTATCGCTCTTTCTCTTATTCACAAAACACCAAAAATATTTTATTTGTTCTCTTCATTTGGTTTGCTTCTCTCCGTGTCTTCTCTTTTCTCTTATTTTCTTGTTTCTCGGTGTTCCCTTGTTATTTTCCTTTTATGTCTTCTCTCCTCTTTGTTTACCATTCCTTAAAAACTCGGAAACAACAAAAAGTTTTCCTCGTTTTCTCTTTATTTCACCTTTGGAAAACAACAAAAATATTTTATCTTCTTCTTGTTATTGTATAGTTGTTTGCATAGTTCAGCTCATGTCCACGGTGGCGATTGCGCATTATTATTATTATCATCTGGTTGTGCAAGTGGCAAAGCAATAATGACGATATATGATGAAGTGGTCGAGATTATAAAGCCGGTATGAACTCATTTCTCTTCATTTTTGTTCATATGTTTATTCGCATGATCTTATATTAGCTTGTCATGATAGATAGGTGTATGTATAATATTGCTTTAGTTGTTCATCCTTCTTATGATTAGTCTCGAATGATTAGGAGTGCTCAATGTCTTATTATAATGCCGCATGTGTTGCTTTTGTTCATAAGATAATATAGTTTGATGGTATTCCCCTCCGAAGAACTTATTTGGATCTACTTGGCACATGTTCACACATGTAAGACTATAAAGAAAGTTAATTTAAGCCTTGGTGATCTCTTATTTTCAGGGTTATAATATTACATCCATGCTTTATTCAATGTTGTTTTGTCGCAATGCATTATTATGACCGTTGTTGCTCTCCTAGTTGGTGAGTATGAGCTCTACTCGTGCATCCAACTCCAAAAAACCAAAGTTTTATAATGTGTCCACCATACCTACCTACATATGGAATTTCGCCGCCACTCAAGTAAGTTGCTCGTGTGCTACTTTTAAACCTTCAAACTATTAACCTGTTTTGTTCTGTTTTATCTCATGAGAAAGTAGTTTAAAGTTTATCATGTCTTATGTCAACCAAAGTTCTTCTCTCTTATTTCACTAGATGAGTATGGAATCGGTGCTCATCTAAAATTGCAAGAGAGCTGGTGCCAAATAATATAACATAAAAAGTCACTTCCCCATGGTTTCATGAAATCTTGTGGGTACCCGTGGATACGACTAGCCCTGATGTGTGAAAGGCCATGTTGGGGGAAGTGCCAACCTTAATAAATAAATGGAAACTTCTCTATTAAGTATAAAAACTTTGCTTGACATGGGTTATGATAAGTTTTTCATCTCCATTCGTTGACACAGACATACACCTCTCTCAAAATTGTTTTCAATACCTCTGTTTTATAAAATAAAAAGCTCTATCACATGAGTAATCCCTGCTTCCCTCTGTGAACACTACCAAATTCCGCGCGATCAGGGACGTTTCAATAACGTTCCGGATGGGCTCCAAACTGTCGCTAAGGGCAATCCGCGACGGTTTACGCGACGGAATGAAAACGTATCAGATCGACTGTCACGGAAGATTCGCGACGTTTATATGAACACTAAACTGTTAAGTCTATCCACAACGTACAACAAATCGTCGCCACCAGTTGGGCCGTCCGGACTAGGCCCAATAAGCATTAACGTTTTTATTTCGTCGCTATGAGACAACACGTGGCAAACGAGTTTCTAACGGCCCTTATCGTAATCAGCTGACGTGGCTAAACGTTTAGTCACCATAAGCTAAACGTGGGAACGTTTTTTTACGTCAGCAGTCTTGACTAATGAGGCAAAACCATGTGGACTAATCGAAATACGCCACATGGAAATAAAATGGTGCCACGTTGCCTTCTTCTGGGACGAAATCGGTTCGTCCCGGGCTACCCAGCGACTTTTTTTCTGTCGTGAGTCTCGACCAATCAGGAGAAAGCATGTGGACCAATCAAAATACGCCACATAGAAACAAAATAGCGCCACGTCGCCTTCTTCTGGGATGAAATCTGCTCGTCGCGGGCTACCCAGCGATTTTTTTTTTCGTCGCTAAACTCGTGGCACGTGCCCAACAAAATGGTGCCACGCAACGTCTTTTCCATGACATTTTTCTCCGTCTCCGATTTGGATGATGTCATCACCGTGGCAGGGACGTTATTTTTACATCGTCTAATCGTCCACTCATAGTAGGCCACGTGGGCTGGGCATACATTGCCACGTGTCGGTATTTTCCTTGACGAATTTTTACATTACGTTACTATGATGTCTATTTTGGTGCTATTTGGGTGGTTACATCATCGTTATAATTGCCAATTGCACACAGGCAGAAAAAAAACCACATAAAAAGCATCAAATACTTAGTTTATCTCACAGAATATCAAACCAACATACAGAACCACAGTTTCCAGGACCACGAATCTGCTCAGCCAGCATCTCAAGTAGGGCAACTCCTTCTAGTTGAGATTTCTTTAGCGTAGCTTGTTGCTTCCGAATCTCTTCCATATCAACTACAAACTTCAGCCTCAGTTGCTCGGATTCTGCTTTCGCCGTCCTCATATCAGCAATTGTTCTGCGCACATTCACATCAAGCTGTAGTTCAGGCTCAGACTGTGAAAGACATGATTCCACACGGACCTTCTTTGAGAAATTATGCTTTTTACTCTTCGGCATGACAACTTCACTATCATCCTCGTCCTCAACCTCTAAAGCAGATCGAGACATCACCCTTTTCTTGCTTGCCTATCAAGCATGCAAAGAAAATAGATGAAAATAACAGATAACAAGAATGTACATAACATAGATGAAACTAGCAAATGACAAGCATGTACAAAAAATTGATGAAAACAAGGAGATTATGGTCAAACAACGGTGTGTGTCATGAACTAGCTGATGAGAAGCATAGATGAAACAGCAGGTGCCAAGCATGTGAGGAAGATAGATGAAAATAGCGGATGACAAGCATGTACAAAAAATTGATGAAAACTAGCAGATTATAGTTAAACAACGGTGTGTGTCATGAACTAGCTGATGAGAAGCATAGATGAAACATAAGATGTCAAGCATGTGAGGAAGATCGATGAAAATAGCAGATGACAAGCATGTACAAAAATTTGATGAAAACTAGCATATTATAATCAACCAACTGTGTATGTAATGAACTAGCAGATGAGAAGCATAGATGGAATAGCAGGTGTCAAGCATGTGAGGAAGATATATGGAAACCATGTTGAAATGACAACGACGGCCTTAATTACTATTAGTGGGTTTCACGGCCTTAATTAGCTTGCCAAAACTTCTTATAGTATGGAATAGAGTAAGTAGCACAAAATATATGGCGCCACATTGATCAAACAGTTCAACACAAGATAAGAAAGCTACACCCTACTTGTTTCGATATCATGAAAGAATGTTGAGCTACCCAGCTCATTGTCCCCGCTGGATTGTGATTGATATGACACGACTCCTTCAGTGGCATCTGATTCCTCTTCGACATCATACACAGGCATGTACTGAGATCCAGAGTCTTGCTTCTTGGTCTTTTTTTTGGGGGGGGGGGTACAGTAGGACATGAAAGAAAACTTGCTGGCTTTACGCCCAGTTCATGCATCTTTGCATTGTTTGCCATGATAGTTCTGGCACGCTCTTCTTCAATGGGGTGTAGTGGCGATCCTAGCATGAATAAAGAACCCAAAGTAAAGTACAAATATAACGCTTCATAAGAACCTAATAAAGCATAAATAATTAAGGCACTCATCTTGTAAGAACAGTCTAGTGCAAGTAATATAAATTCTGATCCTAACTAAGACTGATAGGATCACAAGCAAAGTGAAATTAAACCTAATACGTAGTATAGAAGCTAGATTGCTGCAAAAGAGCAAAGTTTTACCAATCAAGAAGGCCCCCCTTCCTATTTCCGTTACAAGAAACCGTATAGAGAGATTTATTGCATCAAACGTTAGCAGTATAATTAGGATAATAATGAAGCCTCGAACATACGATTAAACAGACAACCAATTTAGAAAGATTAACTACATCGAACATAAGCAGGATAGTAAGTAAGCAACAAACATACATTTAAATAGAAAAAAGCAATTTAGAGAGAATACTTTCATGCATCTTTAGGGTCTTCTGTCTTGCTGTGTTTCTCGCCTTCAATGTTCACTCGTTTCAGCGTGCTTGCAGACATGGTGATGTTGCGGCGAGGTTGGAGACGAGGTGGCAGATCTGGATGTACAGCGAGGTCGGTGGCTGACCGGCGAACACGACGTCGAGGTGGCTGACCGGCGAGCACGGCGTGAGGTGGAAGATAACGTACGGCGGGGTTGGAGACAATGTGGCAGACGGGCGAGCACAACGGCGAGGTGGCGGATCTAGACGGCGAAAAGGCCGGTGATGTGGCAGATCTGGAGGGTGATCTCGACGGCGACGAGGGACTTCTGGCAAGCGAGCTATACGGCGAGGTGTGAGACTGGTGGAATAGAGGATCTGTTTTGGGAGGACGAGGGGGAGTGGATATTTCGAAATAGTGGCTTTCTCTTTCGGCGAGAGGGCCGATCGAGCGGATAAGGCAGGGTTTCGGAACGATTACAGAAATTCCCTCCAGGCTAAAGGTTTCCCGTTGTGTGCGGGAGGGCTGAGAAGTAAATTATCCTTGCACGAAAAATTTTGGGCGGGCTGTCTTGGCGCAAATTTTTCGGAGCGACGCGAAATTTTGACGGAACTGCGGAAAACTTTGCTTGCCATCCGATGCTGATGGGTGGCTTACAAAAATTGAGCATTTATGCAATTATTTAGTACTAAAGATTGTGAAAAAATCCCTAAAATATTTACCTAAAATTCTGGAAAGGTTCAATTATGTGGAATACTACTACATGTTGATTGGTGGCTTGAACTTTGCTAGCCGTTGGATGCTAGTCAACTTTTTTGTCTACACCTATCACCGGTGTCGAAAGGGGGTAGACCACTGTTCTTTTTTGCTTGGTTATGTTAAGTTAGGCCATAGTTACATGGATAACCCAAATCTAGATATACTTGTAATAAGATTCCCTCTAGTTCGCCTGAAGAAACCTTAGCCATGATGGGGGAAAAGACGGAACTGCCGTTCTGGACCCTCTACATGAGTCGGAAGGTGGTTGAAAATTGGAACCAATTTCTTGGTTTTGTCAGGTTAGGCACAAGGAACACCCATGACAATGGTAGCGCCCACCTCTTGCCAAGATTTCCCCAGTTCCGTCAGATCCGGGACTTTCGGGCTCTAAGTACTCCTCGCACATGCTGAGAGAATCTAACGCCGGTGAAGTGCGCCCTAACACAGAGAGCGAGGGAATCTTGCGGATCCAAGACCCATGACACACTCTAACACACATGGTATGGCATAGGCTGGGATTTGGTGGCATTAGGATGATCAGGAGCCCCCTCTCCAGAGAAACCATAGCCCCGCTGTGAAAAACGACTAAATTGACGTCCTGGCCCCTCTACGTGAGACGGAAGGGGATAGCAAAGTGGAACCAATTTCTTGGCTGTGCTAGGTTAGGCCCAATGAACACTCAAGACAATTGTAGGTCCTACCTCTTGGCAAGATTCCCCCAGTTCCGTCAGATCTGGGAGTTTCGGGCTCTAAGTAGTCCTCGAACTCGCCAGAGAGAATCCGACGCCTGTGAATCCCTAACACTGGGAGCAAGGGAATCTTGGGCATCCAAGACCCATGCCACACTATCAAACGATCTCGATCCCCCTCTCCGGAGAAACCATAGCCCCGATGAGGAAAAAGACGGAATTGTCGTTCTGGCCCCTCTACGTGAGCTGGAAGGGGGTAGCAAAGTGGAACCAGTTGCTTGGTTGTGTTAGTTTAGGCCCAAGGAACACCCAAGACAATGGTTGGGCTCACCGTTTGGCAAGATTTCCCCAGTTCCGTCAGTTCCGGGAGTTTCGGGTTAATCCTGGAACCAGCAGAGAGAATATGACGCAGGTGAGACCTAACATAGAGAGCGGGGGAATTTTGGCCATCCAAGACCTATGACACACTCTAACACACATGTTATGGCATAACATGGTATTTGGTGGCACTCAGACGATCCGGAGCCCCCTCTCCGGAGAAACCATAGACCCGATGTGGAAAAAGACGGAACTGTCGTTCTAGCCACTCTACATGAGCCGGAAAGGGGTAGAAAAGTGGAACCAATTTCTGGTTTGTGTTAGGTTAGGCCAAAGTAACATGCAAGACAATGTTGGGCCCACCTGTTGGCAAGATTCCCCGAGTTCCGTCGGTTTTGGGAGTTTCGGGCTCTAAGTAGTCCTTGAGCACGCCAGAGAGAATCCGACGCCGGCGAAGCCCTAACCGAGAGAGAGGGAATCTTGGGAATCCAAGACCCATGACACACTATAACACAAATGGTATGGCGTACCTTGGGATTTGGTGGCATCCAGACGATCTAGAGGCCCCTCTCCGGAGAAACCATGGCCCCGCTGGGGAAAAATACGGAATTGTTGTTCGGGCCCCTCTACGTTAGGAGGAAGGGGGTAGCAAAGTGGAACCAACTGCTTGGTTGTATTAGGTTAGGCCCAAGGAACACCAAACAAAATGGTAGGGCCCACCTCCTGGCAAGATTCCTGCCATTCCATGAGATCTAGAAGTTTCGGGCTCTGAGTAGTCCTGGAACCCGTGAAAGAGAATGCGGCGCCGGTGAAGCCATAACACAAAGAGTGAGGGAATCTTGGGAATACAAGACCAATGCCACAATCTAACACATATGGTTTGGCATACCCTAGGATTGGGTGGGAATTCAGACGCTCCGGAGCCCCCTCCCGGGAGAAACCCTAGGTCTGCTGTAGAAAAAGAAGAAACTGATGGTTTGGCCCCTCTACGTGAGCCAAAAAGGGGTAGAAAAGTGGAACTAATTGCTTGGCTGTGTTAGTTTAGGCCCAAGTAACACCAAATAAAATGGTAGGACCCACCTATTGGCAAGATTCCCCCTGTTTCGTTAGATTCGGGAGTTTCGGGCTCTAAATAGTTTTGGAACCCGCTAGAGAGAATCCGACGCCGGCGAAGGCCTAACACACAAAGAGAGGGAATCTTGGGCATCCAAGACCCATGACACACTATAACACACATGGTATGGCATACCATGGGATTTGGTGGTATTCAGACGATCTAGAGCCCCTCTCCGAAGAAACCCTGGCCCCGCTGGGAAAACACACGGAACTACCGTTCTGGCCCCTCTACGTGAGCCGGAAGGGGGTAGCAAAGTGGAACCAACTGCTTGGTTGTGTTAGTTTAGGCCCAATGAACACACAAGACAATGGTAGGGCCCACCTCTTGGCAGAATTCCCCATGTTTCGTCACATCCGGGAGTTTCGGTCTCTCAGTAGTCCTTGAACCCGCTAGAGAGAATCCAACGCCGGTGACGCCATAACACACCGAGTGAGGAAATGTTGGGCATCCAAGACCCATGAAACACTCTGCCACACATGGTATGTCATACCATGGGATTTGGTGGCATTCAGACGATCCGGAGGCCCCTCTCTGAAGAAACCATAGCCCCGTTAGGCAAAAAGACGAAATTGCCATTCTTGCCCCTCTACGTGAGCCGGAAGGGGGTAGAAAAGTGGAACCAACTGCTTGGTTGTGTTACTTTAGGCCCAATGATCACCCAAGACAATGGTAGGGCCCACCTCTTGGTAAGATTCCGCGAGTTCCGTCAGTTCCGGGAGTTTCGGGCTCTAAGTAGCCCTGGAACCCGCTAGAGAGAATCTAACGCCGGCGAAGCCCTAACACAGAGAGAGGGAATCTTGGACATCCAAGACCCACGAAACACTATAACACATATGGTATGTAATACCATGGGATTTGGTGGCATTCAGACGAGCTGGAGGCCCCTCTCCGGAGAAACCATGCATAGCCCCGCTGGGAAAAAAAGACGGAACTGCCGTTCTGACCCCTCTACGTTAGGCGGAAGGGGGTAGCAAAGTGGAACCAACTGCTTGGTTGTATTAGGTTAGGCCCAAGGAACACCCAAAAAAATGTTAGGGCCCACCTCTTGGCAAGATTGCCCCAGTTCCGTCTGATCCGGGAGTTTCAGGCTCTAAGTAATCCTGGAACCCGCCAGAGAGAATCTGACGCCGGTGAAGCCCTAACACACAGAGAGCGAGTGAATCTTCGGAATACAATACCCATGCCACACTCTAACACACATGTTATGCCATACCATGGGATTTGGTGGCATTCAGACGATCCGGAGCTAGCCCCCTCTCCTGAGAAACCATAGCCCCGCTAGAAAAAAACACGGAACTACCGTTTTGTCCCTCTACTTGAGCCGGAAAGGGGTGGAAAAGTGGAACCAATTGCCTGTTTGTGTTAGGTTAGGCCCAAGGAACACCCAAAAAAATGGTTGGGCCCACCTCTTGGCAAGATTCCCCGAGTTCCATCAGTTTAGGGAGTTTCGGGCTCTAAGTAGTCCTGGAACCCGCCAGAGAGAATCTGACGCCGGTGAAGCCATAACAGATAGAGAGGGAATCTTGGGCATCCAAGACCCATGACACACTATATACACGCACATGTTATGGCATACCATGATGTATTTGGTGGCATTCAGACGATCTGGAGGCCCCTCTCTAGAGAAACCATAGCCCCGCTCGGAAAAAGACGGAACTGCCGTTTTGGCCCCTCTACGTGAGCCGGAAAGGGGAAGCGAAGTGGAACCAATTACTTGGTTGTGTTAGGCTATTCCCAAGTAACACCCAATAAAATGGTAGGTCCCACCTCTTGGCAAGATTCCCCCTGTTTCGTGAGATCCAGGAGTTTCGGGCTTTAAGTAGAACCCGCGAAAGAGAATCTGGCGTCGGTGAAGCCATAACCCAGGGAGTAAGGGAATCTTGGGAATACAATACCCATTCCACACTCTAACACACAAGTTATTGCATACCGTGGGATTTGGTGGCATTCAGACGGTCCGGTGGCCCCTCTCCAGAGAAACCATAGCCCCGCTATGAAAAAAGACGGAACTGCCGTTCTAGCCCGTCTACATGAGCCGGAATAGGGTAACAAAGCGGAACCAATTGCTTGGTTGTGTTAGGTTAGGACCAAGTAACACCCAAGAAAATGGTAGGTCCCACCTCTTGGAAAGATTCCCCCCCCCCATTCCGTGAGATCTGGGAGTTTCTGACTCTGAGTAGTCCTGGAACCCGTGAAAGAGAATACGGCACCAGTGAAGCCATAACACAAAGAGTGAGGGAATCTTGGGCATCCAAGACCCATTCCACAATATAACACAAATGGTTTGGCATACCCTAGGATTGGGTGGGAATTCATACGCTCCGGAGTCCCCTCCCCGGAGAAACCCTAGGTCTGCTGGAGAAAAGGAAGAAACTACTGTTCTGGCCCCTCTATGTGAGCCGGAAAGGGGTAGAAAAGTGGAACTAATTGCTTGTATGTGTTATTTTAGGCCCAAGTAACACCAAATAAAATGGTAGGAACCACCTCTTGGCAAGATTCCCCCTGTTTCGTCAGATCCGGGAGTTTCGGGCTCTAAATAGTTTTGGAACCTGCTAGAGAGAATCCGACGACGACGAAGGCCTAACACACAAAGAGAGGGAATATTGGGCATACAAGACCCATGACACACTATAACACACATGGTATGGCATACCATGGGATTTTGTGGTATTCAGACGATCAAGACTCCAGAGCCCCTCTCCGGAGAAACCCTAGCCCCGCTGGAAAAACAGACGGAACTGTTGTTCTGGCCCCTCTATGTGAGCCGGAAGGGGTAGCAAAGTGGAACCAACTGCTTGGTTGTGTTAGTTTATGCCCAATGAACACCCAAGACAATGGTAGGGCCCACCTCTTGGCAGGATTCCCCCTGTTTCGTCACATCCGGGAGTTTCGGACTCTGAGTAGTCCTTGAACCCACCATAGAGAATCCGACGCCGGTGAAGCCATAACACACCGAGTGAGGAAATGTTGGGAATCCAATATCCATGAAACACTCTAACACACATGGTATTTCATACCATCAGATTTGGTGGCATTTAGACGATCCGTAGGCCCCTCTCTGAATAAACCATAGCCCCGCTAGGCAAAAAGACGGAATTGCCGTTCTGGCCGTGAGCCGAAAGGGGGTAGCAAAGTGGAACCAACTTCTTGGTTGTGTTAGTTTAGGCACAATGAACACCCAAGACAATGGTAGGGCCCACCTCTTGGCAAGATTCCCCGAGTTTCGTCTGTTTCGGGAGTTTCGGGCTCTAAGTAGTCCTGGAACCCGCCGGAGAGAATCCGACTTCGGTGAAGCCCCAACACAGAGAGAGAAGAGAGGGAATCTTGGGAATCCAAGACCCACGACATACTATAACACACATTTTATGGAATACCATGGGATTTGGTGGCATTCAGACGATCTGGAGGCCCATCTCCGGAGAAACCGTGCATAGCCCCGCTGGGGAAAAAGACGAAACTGCCGTTTTGGCCCCTCTACGTTAGGCGGAAGGGGGTAGCTAATTGGAACCAACTTCTTGGTTGTATTAGGTTAGTCCCAAGGAACATCCAACAAAATGTTAGGGCCCACCTCTTGGCAAGATTCCCCCATTTCCATCAGATCCGGGAGGGTTCAGGCTCTAAGTAATCTTGGAACCCGCGAGAGAGAATCTGACGCCGGTGAAGCCCTAACACACACAGAGAGAGTGGATCTTGGGAATACAAGACCCATGCCACACTCTTACACACATATTATTCCATACCATGGGATTTGGTGGCATTCAGACGATCTAGAGGCCCCTCTCCAGAGAAACCATAGCCCCGCTGGGAAAAAGACAAAACTGTCGTTTTGGCCCCTCTACTTGAGCCGGAAAGGGGTAGCAAAGTGGAACCAATTGATTTTTTGTGTTAGGTTAGGATCAAGGAAGACCCAAGAAAAATGGTTCGGCCCACCTGTTGGCAAGATTCCGCGAGTTCCATCAGTTTAGGGAGTTTCGGGCTCTAAGTAGTCCTGGAACCCGCGAGAGAGAATCTGACGCACCGGTGAAGCTATAACAGAGAGAGAGGGAATCTTGGGCATCCAAGAACCATGACACACTATATACACGAACATGTTATGGCATACCATGGTGTATTTGGTGGCATTCATACGATCTCGAGGCCCCTCTCCAGAGAAACCATAGCCCTGATGGGAAAAAGACGGAACTGCCGTTTTAGCCCCTCTACGTGAGCTGGAAAGGTGTAGAAAAGTGGAACCAATTACTTGGTTGTGTTAGGTTATTCCCAAGTAACACCCTATAGAATGGTAGGTCCCACCTCTTGGTAAGATTCCCCCAGTTCCGTGAGATCCGGGAGTTTCGGGCTCTAAATAGAACCCACGAAAGAGAATCTGACGCCGGTGAAGCCATAACACAGAGAGTAAGGGAATCTTGGGAATACAATACCCATGACACACTCTAACAAACAAGTTATGGCATACCGTAGTATTTGGTGGCATTCAGACGGTCCGGAGGCCCCTCTCCAGAGAATACATAGCCCCGGTGGGAAAAAGACGGAACTGCCGTTCTGGCCCGTCTACGTGAGCTGGAATGCGGTAACAAGCGGAACCAATTGCTTGGTTGTGTTAGGTTAGGCCCAAGTAACACCTAAGGCAATGGTAGGTCCCATCTCTTGGCAAGATTCCCCCCCCATTCCGTGAGATCTGGGAGTTTCGGGCTCTGAGTAGTCATGTAACCCTTGAAAGAGAATGCGGCGCCGGTGAAGCCATAACACAAAGAGTGAGGGAATCTTGGGCATCATAAACCCATGCAACAATATAACACACATATTTTGGCATACCCTACGATTGGGTGGGAATTCAGACGCTCCGGAGCCCCTCCTTGGAGAAACCCTAGGTCTGCTGGAGAAAAAGAAGAAACTGTCGGTCTGGCCCCTCTACATGAGCTGGAAAGGGGTAGCAAAGTGGAACTAATTGCTTGTTTGTGTTATGTTAGGAAAAGTAACGCCAAATAAAATGGTAGGACCCACCTCTTTGCCAGATTCCCCCTGTTCATTCAGATCTAGGAGTTTCGACCTTTAAATAGTTTTGGAACCCGCTAGAGAGAATCCAACGCCTGCGAAGGCCTAACACAAAAGAGAGGGAATCTTGGGCATACAAGACCCATTACACACTATAAAACACATGGCATGGCATACCATGGGATTTGGTGGTATTCAGACTATCCAGAGCCACTCTCCGGAGAAACCCTAGCCCCGCTGGGAAAACAGACGGAACTGTCGTTCTGGCCCCTCTACGTGAGCCGGAAGGGGGTAGCAAAGTGGAACCAACTGCTTGGTTGTGTTAGTTTAGGCCCAATGAACACCCAAGACAATGGTAGGGCCCACCTCTTGGCAGGATTCTCCCTGTTTCGTCACATCCGGGAGTTTCGGGCTCTGAGTAGTCCTTGAACCCGCCAGAGAGAATCCGACGCTGGTGAAGCCATAACACACAGAGTGAGGGAATGTTGGGAATCCAAGACCCATTAAACACTCTAAAACACATGGTATGTCATACCATGGGATTTGGTGGCATTCAAACGATCCGGAGCCCCCTCTCCGGAGAAAACCATAGCCCCTCTAGGGAAAAAGACGAAACTGTCGTTCTGTCCCCTCTACGTGAGCCGGAAGGGGGTAGAAAAGTGGAACCAACTGCTTGGTTGTGTACGGTTAGGCCCAACTAAAACCCAAGACAATGGTAGGGCCCACCTCTTGGCAAGATTCCCCGAGTTTCATCAGTTCCGGGAGTTTCGGGCTCTAAGTAGTCATGGAACCCGCCAGAGAAAATCCGACGCCGGTGAAGCCCTAACACAGAGAGAGAGGGAATCTTGGGCATCCAAGACCCACGACACACTATAACACACATCGTATGGAATACCATGGGATTTGGTAGTATTCAGATGATCTGGAGGCCCTTCTCCGGAGAAACCATGCATAGCCCCGCTGGGAAAAAGACGGAACTACCGTTCTGGCCCCTCTACGTTAGGCGGAAGGGGTAGCAAAGTGGAACCAAGGAACACCCAACAAACTGGTAGGGACCACATCTTGGCAAGATTCCCCCAGTTCAGTCAGATCCGGGAGTTTCAGGCTCTAAGTAATCCTGGAACCCGCTAGAGAGAATCTGGCGCCGGTGAAGCCCTAACACAGAGAGAGCGAGTGAATATTGGGAATACAAGACCCATTGGACACTCTAACGCACATGGTATGCCATACCATGGGATTTGGTGGCATTCAGACGATCCGGAGCCCCCTCTCCAGAGAAACCATAGCCCCGCTGGAAAAAAGACGGAAATGTCGTTTTGGCCGTTTACTTGAGCCAGAAAGCGGTAGCCAAGTGGAACCAATTGCTTGTTTGTGTTAGGTTAGGCCCAAGGAACACCCAAGAAAATGGATGGGCCCACCCGTTGGCAAGATTCCCCGAGTTCCATCAGTTTAGGGAGTTTCGGGCTCTAAGTAGTCTTCGAACCCGCCAGAGAGAATCTGACGCGTCGGTGAAGCACTAACAGAGAGAGAGAGAGATGGAATCTTGGGAATACAAGACCCATGACACACTATACACACACATGGTATGGCATACCATGGTGTATTTGGTGGCATTCAAACGATCTGGAGGCCCCTCTCCAGAGAAACCATAGCCCCGTTGGGAAAAAGACGGAACTGCTGTTTTGACCCCTCTACGTGAGCCGGAAAGGGGTAGAAAAGTGGAACCAATTACTTGGTTGTGTTAGGTTAGGACGAAGTAACACCCAATAAAATGGAAGGTCCCACCTCTTGGTAACATTCCCCCCGTTCCACGAGATCCGGGACTTTCGGGCTTTAAGTAGAACCCGCAAAAGAGAATCTGACGCCGATGAAGCCATAACAGAGGGAGTAAGGGAATCTTGGTCATCCAATACCCATGCCACACTCTAACACACACAAGGTATGGTATACCGTGGGATTTGGTGGCATTCAGACGATCCGTAGGCACCTCTCCAGAGAAACCATAGCCCCGCTGGGAAAAAGACGGAACTGCCGTTCTGGCCCCTCTACGTGAGCCGGAATGGGGTAACAAAGCGGAACCAATTACTTGTTTGTGTTAGTTTAGGCCCAAGTAACACCCAAGACAATGGTAGGTCCCACCTCTTGGCAAGATTCCCCCCATTCCGTGAGATTTGGGAGTTTCAGGCTCTGAGTAGTCCTGGAACCCGCGAAAGAGAATGTGGTGCCGATGAAGCCATAAAACAAAGAGTGAGCGAATCTGTAACATCCACCTTTTTGGTAATAAAGTGGTTGTGTTTGTGGTTGTGATCATGTCATGTCATGCATGCGTTTTAAACCCCTAGTGGTATTTAAAATAGGTGCACTAAAATTAAATATCGAGGTTTATTAAAATCACTTAAAAGTGCCACCCTAAAATGATGGTTTGAATTGGTACATTTTTTTGCAAAACAAAAATATGGTGAGGTTGTCCTTGTTGTAAGGAACCCAAAAATAATTTTTACCAATTTTTGTTCTTACAGATAAGTCCCCAAATATGTTTTTAGTGAGCTGTTTCAAAAGGGCAGGGACCTTTTTGTAGTTACTGTTTTTGCAGGGGGGTTTTTGGAATTACTATTCTTGTCATCTTCTTCCTCTGTCCATGGACAGTAGACGAGCAGGTTCCCCACGATGCCTTCCTCCGCCACCTCCTGCTTGCCCTTCGAGGGATAAGGCCGAGAGAGAAGCCACGGCCCTCATCTATCCCCTCCTCCTCTCGAATCCCCTTTTCTCTGTTCTCTGTGCATACAGGAAGGCCACACCACGACCAAACCCTACCGCCCGCCGGTAACCGCCGCTCGCCGCCGGCGAATAGGCCGCCTCCGGGCCTCCCCAAGCACCCCATCGGATCCGCCTTCTTCCCCTCCCGGGCCTCGAGCTCTAGCAGCCCCCAAGGAGCCCGGGAGCCCTCCAATTTCTCGCCGACAAGCTCCACGGCCGTCGCCGGAATCTTCCTCGCCGCCGGCGATTGGCGCCGCGCCTCGCCTCCCCGACTCCGCCATCAGGCTCACGGTGAGCACACGAACGCGCCGGTGCCCTTCCCTTTCCCCCTCCCCCTCTGTAGCTCGTCGCCGCCGGTGCCGCGGTCCGCCGCCGCCGCCCGAGCTCGCCGGCGAGCACTCCGGCGATCTTCCGGGCCGCCGTGACCACCCTCAGCTTCCCCTCGTGTTGCTCTACCCCGTGGTGCAACTCGATTCGAAGATTTTCGCGCGGTTTGATCAATTGCACCGCTACTGTGAAGATTTGTGCTGGGATGAGGTCATCACGACATCACGCCCACGTCACTGCCCATTTTCTGTTTGTTTTGTGTTAAACGAAATTGAAGCTGACAGGTGGACCCCACCGCACTTTAAAATTACAGAAAATTAATTAATTTGGTAAATGCAATATCTTTTGTTTGGCTAATCAGAAAAATGTGTTCAATATACCAAAATTCTCAGAAAAATGTAATCTACATGTTCATATCATTTGCACACATTTTTGACAAAGTTGAATTTTGAGCATTATTTAAATCATTTAAAATAAAGAAAATAAGTTTTTATTCAAGAAAATTAGAAAATTACAAGTTATATGTCAAAATGCTTAGAATTTCAAATGCAACCTAGTTATGGTGTTCTTAACCCTATTTGAACACTTTAACTTGTCGCACCTCTAGGTTTTGCCCGAATCGGCCTCCGAGGTCCACTTCGGGACTAATTTTCACTAAAACTGTTTCGTTAACATATGAACCCTAGAAACCCATGAACCATGTTTAGGGCTTATCTTTAATGCATTAAAATGTTCATGCATACATATTGAGCACTGCATCGATGCCTGTTTTGAGTGTTGTTCTCTTTCTTTCCGGTGTTTGCTTTCTTCGGTAGACCTCGAATCCGGAGTGAAGTTCGACACCCCTGTTGCCGAATACTTGGTCTAAACAACCAAGTCAAGCACCTATTCCTTGAAGCTTTCTCTGGTTTTCTTGAAGCAAGGCAAGCATAACCTCTTATCTGCCCATATATGTTTTCGAAATGTATTCCTTCTCGTACGATGCATGCTTTTGCAAAGTATCTTGAGTCAGTAGATAGTGTTGTCCTACTTATCTGCATAAACCCAGATATCATGATTCCATGCTCCTAGCTGACATAGGATTTGTTTGTGTGTATCGCCAAAGCCTCAAATATGCCATGCTTAGTCATACATGTCTGTTTATCTCTGCTCCATCCGGTTGATGAATCAGAGTTACGAAATGAATCTAGTATGACAGGATAACGTGGCAAGGTTCGAGATGTGTGGTTAATATGATAAAAGGCTTGGATGAGTTGCCACATGGAATGTGGTGATTTGCCTCGTTCATGCCCCTAGGAGCGAGTTCTCGCCTTTGAAGCCAAGACTGATCGTGCAACCACACGGGGATTGGATTCCCCTCGGTTTCAACTTGTCTAGTTCGTTCCATGAGTTGCCTAGTTCGGGCGTTCCATTTGGATTTGCTGGGGATATTAAAACGTTTTCAAAACTAGGACGTGGTGGTGTATCGGCGCTCTGCGGGAAGGTAACCGTCGAGCATTGCGCACAACGATAGAGACCCGGCAGGAGATGGCCACTCCCTATTGGCGGTCCATCTCTACTCGGAGCGACTCATGGAATAGGCGAAGCAAGGGAAAGATCGTGGTCAGCCACCCTCTGCCGGCACATCGTCGGAATTGTGCCAATAGCTTGGCATTAAGAGTCGGTTGATGCGTGTGGGTAAGGTTGTACACCCCTGCAGGGTTTAATCTTTTCGAAAAGCCGTGTCCGCGGTTAAGGACAACTTGGTGACGGATCCTGAGATCATAGATAACTTGAACATGACGTAAAAGATGTTGACAATGAATGTTTAGTTTTAAGAGGTGGTTCCAGTTATCGGTGCTGAAGAAGATGCTTCGACGGTTCTGAAGGCAATACCCGAGGAAAGGGTATTCTTTTAAAAGATTTGTGAAAAACTTCTTTATCTCCGTCTATTCGAAACAAAGTTGGCTTTACGCAAAACAACCTTCATAAACCCTTTTCGAACAAGCAGATATATAATAGGTTAGCTAAGTCTTGTTGAGTACCTCCCGTACTCATGTTTGCTTCAATTTGGTTCAGGTGGAGTTCCATACCTTCGGTGGTGTTTCAACGTGGACGTCGACGGATAGTTTGGGGTTTCCCAGGTAGCAGCCTGGAATCTATGGGCTGGGACGTCGCCTTATGTTGCGGCCTCTTAGGCCTTTTTGGTTCTTGTTGAATAGCAACATAAATTGCTTTCCGTTGTCTGATGTAATGTTGGGTCGTGTGACCTCTGTTTGTAAGCTATACTCTAGTATTACTTGTTCAATAAAGCTTCATGTCTAGAGTACTGCTTTGATCGGTTGTTGGTTTCGAGCTCATTGTTATACAGTTTTGGCTATGCCTGCATAGTTGTCGCAGTCGAGGGGTTGTGGAGCCGATGATCCATATCCGAGCCCGCCTGTCGATTTGATCGGCCTGGGGCGAGGTAACCCCGGTAACCCTCGATTGTTGTTGCACTTTCTGGACACATAGCAGCTCTGTATAGCTTTGGTCCCGTTCCTTCAGTTTCATCCGACTCGTGGACGCTTGGATATGCATAATTGGTTATGACTAGCATGGACACAAGGAGTAGTCGACCGGGGATCCGGACTACGTGCCGATGAATCCGGTCTGCCTGCCGTTGTTTGTTGCGGCCGGGGCTGGTAACCCTGAAGCCCTTGTGAGTTCATGGCTAGGAGCACATAACAGTGTGTATATCTCTGGGTCCGGGGTCTGACAAGTCTTGGTATCAGAGCAGGACTGCCTGTAGGAAAACCCTTGCTATTGGTCGATGTTGAGTCTAGAGTTTGTGAAAACTATTTTCAAAATGACAAATGAGTTATGAAAACCTTCTTAGGGTTCTTTTTACTCCTTACCTGGTATCTCTCTAACTCTGAGTCACCGTATCTCATTTGATTTCAAATGTTTTACCTCTCACCTGTTAACTTCAAAGTTAGGAGCAAAATCGTTGGGTGTTTTTCCTAGTACTCCGTGTCAGGTTGCTAATGTTCTCAGAATTTCCAAGTTACCTCCTTTGGTCTAAATCGTTGATATCTTTTGACTTCAATTGATCCATATCAATTCATGAATCTTTCTGTTGCATTCCTTCCATGGGAGTGTTTCTCATGGTTCCGTTTCTTTGTACTCAGGATGTCCGGGAGTATTCAAGATTCCGTTGAAAGTGGTCATATCGAGGGAGAGTCGTCATCTTCCTTAATGACGCAAGTTCTTCAGGATATCGAGACTAACCGCCTGAGAAATGAACATCTCCTTGAGCGTGTGGCGCAAAACACTGAACGTCATCACGACGAATGCGTTACATTTGGGGATTTAGTTCATGCTAAGCTTCCATATTTCAGCAGTCTCAAGGAACCCATCGATGCTGATGATTGGCTTCGTGCCATCGAGCGCAAATTTAATGCTCTCCATGTTCCAGAAAGTGACCGTGTGAACTTCGCCGCCTATCAGCTAGAGGGTGAAGCTGGTTCATGGTGGGAAGGTTTCTTGGCGTTGCAATCGCCGGGACATAAGGTTACTTGGGAGGAGTTCCGTAAAGAGTTCCGTGTTGCCCATGTTCCTGAGGCAGTTATGGACTCCAAAAGAAAAGAGTTCTTGGATCTGACCCAGGGACAGATGGATGTTGAAACTTACGGGCGTGAATTCACCCGTTTGGCTCGTTATGCACCCCGAGATGTTGCAGATGATGCGGATAAACAAGAGTTGTTCCGCAAGGGTCTGGATTCCGGAGTTCGCTATGAGTTATTGTCTTTCCAGTTCCCAACCTTCCAGGACCTTTATAATCATGCTATTACCTTGGAGCGTGGCAAAAAGGAAATGGAAACTTCTTTGAAGCAGATTTCTGGAGAGTCACGTGCGTCTTCTTCTGGTTCTAAGAAGCGTCGTGTGTTTGTTCCATACAGTGCTATTCCATATCCACCAGTTTTTCAACAAGGCCACTTCGGTGGGCGTTCTGGTGTTGCTGGTAATAAGAAACGACTGGTGACATGTGGCGTGTGTGGTGAACTTGGACACTACTCCAACAAATGTCCTCAGAGGAGACTTCCTCCACTTCAGCATGCTCTTACACGTGTTGTTAACCGTGGTCGTTTGAACCATGTTCTTTTTGAAGAAGCTCAGAAAGCACCTGATGTCGTGTTGGGAATGCTTCGTGTTAATCTAGCTCCAGCCTCAGTTCTGTTTGATTCCGGAGCGTCACACTCATGTGTGTCAAGAGCTTTTGTGGTGTTGCATGACATACCTCTTGTGAGTATGGTTCCTCCGTTGATAATTTCCACCCCAGGGTCCTTCTGCTGGACTAATCAGTGTTGCCCTGGTGTCCCAATTGAAATTGGAGGTTTGGTGTTTCTTTCTACACTTGTCATCGTGGACTCAAATGACATCAATGTCATACTGGGCATGGACTGGTTGTCAACCCATCATGCCATGATTGACTGTGCAGCCAAGTCTGTTACCTTGATTCATCCTTATGGTCAGACCACTCGGTTGATGTTTCCTTGTGGGACAGTTCAACCACAGCCACGTCCTCAGCTGAATGCAGTTGAAGTCCGACCATCTCTCGAGGTTCATGAGGTACAAGTGGTGTGTAAGTTTCCGGATGTCTTCCCGGAAGAGCTTCATGGTATGCATCATGATTATTCAGTGGAGTTTGTTGTTGAACTAATTCCTGGAGTGGCTCCTACTTCTGAAAGACCATACCATATGTCTCTAGAAGAGCTGGTTGAGTTGAAGAAGCAAATAGAGGAGTCAGAAGGGAAATGTTTCCCTCATGCCAACACATCTCCCCGTGGATGTCCTACACTCTTCGTCATGAAGAAGGATATCACAGTTCCCCAGCTGGTCAGTGAATATTGTCCGTTCAATGATGTGGCAATAAAGCACAAGTGTTCTCTTCCTCGGACAAATGATTTGTTTGACCGTCTGTTTGGTGCCACTGTTTTCTCCAAGATACACTTAAGTCTGGGTTATCATCAACTTCAGACCAGGTCCGGGAATGTTTCTAAAACGGTTGTCAAAACTCGTTATGGTCTTTACGAGTACATTGTTATGTTTCCCGAACTCTCCAATGCTCCAACCATGCTGATGGGGCTTATGAAATCCATTTTCATGGAGTATCTTGACAAGTTCGTTGTGGTTTACCTCGACGATGTTATAATCTACTCCAAGTCCGAAGAAGAACATGTTGGACATCTTCGGCTAGTTTTGACAAAGCTTCGTGAGCATCGTCTCTATGCCAAATTCTCCAGATGTGAGTTCTGGTTGAAAGAGCTCATATTCCTAGGCTATGTCCTATCTGCCGACAGAGTTGCAGTTCTCCCTAGCAAAGTTCAAGCCATATTGGACTGGGAGTCACCTAAGTCCATCAAAGAGGTTCGAAACTTCCTCGAACTTATCGGTTGTTATCACCGCTCTATTGAAGGTTTCTCCAAAGCTGCCAAACCAATGACTGATCTTCTTAAGAAAGATAAACAGTTTGTATGGTCAAGAATGGCAGAAGAGAGTTTCCGGTTGTTGAAAACCAAGCTGGCTAATGCTCCTAAGCTTGTCCTTCCGGACACGTGCAAGGACTTCGTCATCTTCTGTGACGCCTCTCGTCAAGGTATCGACTGCGGTCTCTTGCAAGATGGACGTGTGGTTTCTTATGCTTCTCGACAACTGAAACCAGATGAGCTCAAATATCCAACTCATGCTCTTGAGTTAGCAGCTGTTGTGTATGCCTTGAAACAATGGCGTCATTATCTGCTTGGAAATCAATGTGAGTTCTACTTCCACCGGCAGAGCTTCAGATATCTTTTTACCCAACCAGACCTAAGTCTCAGACAAAAGAGATGGTTGGAACTAGTCAAAGAACCCAATGTGGAGGTCAACTGTCAAATTGATAAAGGAAAAGCCGTGGCTGACACGACAATCCAGAAGTCTTATTGTAACAGCTTGATGATACAACAAGATCAACCTTCTCTCCACAAAGAGTTCTCCAAGCTCAATCTTGAGGTTGTTCCTTCTGGTTATCTGGTTAATCCAGAGATGAAACCATCCTTTGAACATCAAATCAAAGATGCCCAAAAGCGGGATCTAAGTATTACCTTGGTCAAGAGAAAGATTTCTCGTGAAGTTCCTACATGTTTCTCTGTTGATAATCAAGGTACCGTTTACTTTGGTGAACATATTGTTGTGCCGAAGAAACGGAGTCTGAAACAACTGATTCTCCGTGAAGCTCATGAGTCACTTCTCTCTGTTCATCCTGGTAGTACCAAAATGTACCGTGATCTACGTCAAAGGTTCTGGTGGACCAAGATGAAGCGAGATATCGCTCAATTTGTGGCTGAATGCGACGTTTGTCGTCGTGCTAAAGCTGAACATCAAAGACCAGTTGCTACTCTCTACCCTACACCTATTCCTGTTTGGAAGTGGGATGAAGTTGAGATGAATTTCATTGTTGGTCTTCCAAGAAATGATCAGGGATACACCGCTATCTGGGTAGTGATTGATCGTCTGTCAAAGGTTGCTCATTTTGTTCCTATCCATCAGGGCATCAATGCTAAACAACTGGCAGATTTATATGTCTCTCAGATAATACCTCTTCATGGTGTTCCTAAGAAGATCCTTTCTGATCATGGAAATCTGTTTACTTCCAAAGGCTGGGCAAGTTTCAAGCAAGCTATGGGAAGTCGTCTACATTCCACCATCATCTATCAGTCATCCCATAATGATCACCTCGGAAGTCTGAATCAAACACTTGAAGACATGCTTCGAGCTTGTGTTGTATCCTTCGGTAATGATTGGGAGAAATGTCTTCCATCTGCCGAGTTCGTTTATAACAACTGTTTCCAAGTTATCTTAGCCAAAGCTCCGTTTGAAGTTCTGTACAACAGAATCTGTTCGATTCCGTTAAGTTGGTCAGAAACCGGTGAAAGACAGTTCTTTGGACCGAAGAATCTGATCAATGAGACTGAAGAAACAGTTCGTATCATCCGTGAACATCTGAAAGCTACTCAGTCTCGTCAGAAGAGTTATGGTGACCGTCAACAAGATATTCGTTATGATGTTGGCGGACAAGCCTATCTTCGAGTCACACCTTTGAAGGGTGTTCATCGTGATGTCATGAAGGGAAAATTACCGCCTCGCTATGTTGGTCCTTTTCCTGTTCTTGCAAAAAGTGGGAATTTTGCTTATCGTCTCCACCTACCTTCAACGTTCCCACGGATTCATGCTGCATTCCATGTCTCACAACTCCATCGTTGCTTCAAAGATTCCAACCGTGGTGTTGATCATGAAACCATTGATCTCAAGGATGATCTGACCTACCGAGAATGTCCTGTCCGTATCCTCGAGGCAGCTGAACGAAAGATTCGATGCCGAAGCATCAAGTGCCTCAAGGTTCAGTGGTCTTATCATTCTGAAGCTGAAGCAACCTGGGAACAAGAAGATCGTTTACGATCTGAGTACCCGTCCTTCTTTGCTAAAACCTACGAATCTCGGGACGAGATTCTTGTAAGGGGGGTAGACTTGTAACATCCACCTTTTTGGTAATAAAGTGGTTGTGTTTGTGGTTGTGATCATATCATGTCATGCATGTGTTTTAAACCCCTAGTGGTATTTAAAATAGGTGCACTAAAATTAAATATCGAGGTTTATTAAAATCACTTAAAAGTGCCACCCTAAAATGATGGTTTGAAATGGTACATTTTTTTTGCAAAACAAAAATATGGTGAGGTTGTCCTTGTTGTAAGGAGCCCAAAAATAATTTTTACCAATTTTTGTTCTTACAGATAAGTCCCCAAATATGTTTTTAGTGAGTTGTTTCAAAAGGGCAGGGACCTTTTTGTAGTTACTGTTTTTGCAGGGGGGTTTTTGGAATTACTATTCTTGTCATCTTCTTCCTCTGTCCATGGACAGTAGACGAGCAGGTTCCCCACGATGCCTTCCTCCGCCACCTCCTGCTTGCCCTTCGAGGGATAAGGCCGAGAGAGAAGCCACGGCCCTCATCTATCCCCTCCTCCTCTCGAATCCCCTTTTCTCTGTTCTCTGTGCGTACAGGAAGGCCACACCACGACCAAACCCTACCGCCCGCCGGTAACCGCCGCTCGCCGCCGGCGAATAGGCCGCCTCCGGGACTCCCCAAGCACCCCATCGGATCCGCCTTCTTCCCCTTCCCGGCCTCGAGCTCTAGCAGCCCCCAAGGAGCCCGGGAGCCCTCCAATTTCTCGCCGACAAGCTCCATGGCCGTCGCCGGAATCTTCCTCGCTGCCGGCGATTGGCGCCGCGCCTCGCCTCCCCGACTCCGCCATCAGGCTCACGGTGAGCACACGAACGCGCCGGTGCCCTTCCCTTTCCCCCTCCCCCTCTGTAGCTCGTCGCCGCCGGTGCCGCGGTCCGCCGCCACCGCCCGAGCTCGCCGGCGAGCACTCCGGCGATCTTCCGGGCCGCCGTGACCACCCTCAGCTTCCCCTCGTGTTGCTCTACCCCGTGGTGCAACTCGATTCGAAGATTTTCGCGCGGTTTGATCAATTGCACCACTACTGTGAAGATTTGTGCTGGGATGAGGTCATCACGACATCACGCCCACGTCACTGCCCATTTTCTGTTTATTTTGTGTTAAACGAAATTGAAGCTGACAGGTGGACCCCACCGCACTTTAAAATTACAGAAAATTAATTAATTTGGTAAATGCAATATCTTTTGTTTGGCTAATCAGAAAAATGTGTTCAATATACCAAAATGCTCAGAAAAATGTAATCTACATGTTCATATCATTTGCACACATTTTTGACAAAGTTGAATTTTGAGCATTATTTAAATCATTTAAAATAAAGAAAATAAGTTTTTATTCAAGAAAATTAGAAAATTACAAGTTATATGTCAAAATGCTTAGAATTTCAAATGCAACCTAGTTATGGTGTTCTTAACCCTATTTGAGCACTTTAACTTGTCGCACCTCTAGGTTTTGCCCGAATCGGCCTCCGAGGTCCATTTCGGGACTAATTTCACTAAAACTGTTTCGTTAACATATGAACCCTAGCAACCCATGAACCATGTTTAGGGCTTGTCTTTAATGCATTAAAATGTTCATGCATACATATTGAGCACTGCATCGATGCCTGTTTTGAGTGTTGTTCTCTTTCTTTCCGGTGTTTGCTTTCTTCGGTAGACCTCAAATCCGGAGTGAAGTTCGACACCCCTGTTGCCGAATACTTGGTCTAAACAACCAAGTCAAGCACCTATTCCTTGAAGCTTTCTCTGGTTTTCTTGAAGCAAGGCAAGCATAACCTCTTATCTGCCCATATATGTTTTCGAAATGTATTCCTTCTCGTACGATGCATGCTTTTGCAAAGTATCTTGAGTCAGTAGATAGTGTTGTCCTACTTATCTGCATAAACCCAGATATCATGATTCCATGCTCCTAGCTGACATAGGGTTTGTTTGTGTGTATCGCCAAAGCCTCAAATATGCCATGCTTAGTCATACATGTCTGTTTATCTCTGCTCCATCCGGTTGATGAATCAGAGTTACGAAATGAATCTAGTATGACAGGATAACGTGGCAAGGTTCGAGATGTGTGGTTAATATGATAAAAGGCTTGGATGAGTTGCCACATGGAATGTGGTGATTTGCCTCGTTCATGCCCCTAGGAGCGAGTTCTCGCCTTTGAAGCCAAGACTGATCGTGCAACCACACGGGGATTGGATTCCCCTCGGTTTCAACTTGTCTAGTTCGTTCCATGAGTTGCCTAGTTCGGGCGTTCCATTTGGATTTGCTGGGGATATTAAAACGTTTTCAAAACTAGGACGTGGTGGTGTATCGGCGCTCTGCGGGAAGGTAACCGTCGAGCATTGCGCACAACGATAGAGACCCGGCAGGAGATGGCCACTCCCTATTGGCGGTCCATCTCTACTCGGAGCGACTCATGGAATAGGCGAAGCAAGGGAAAGATCGTGGTCAGCCACCCTCTGCCGGCACATCGTCGGAATTGTGCAATTAGCTTGGCATTAAGAGTCGGTTGATGCGTGTGGGTAAGGTTGTACACCCCTGCAGGGTTTAATCTTTTCGAAAAGCCGTGTCCGCGGTTAAGGACAACTTGGTGACGGATCCTGAGATCATAGATAACTTGAACATGACGTAAAAGATGTTGACAATGAATGTTTAGTTTTAAGAGGTGGTTCCAGTTATCGGTGCTGAAGAAGATGCTTCGACGGTTCTGAAGGCAATACCCGAGGAAAGGGTATTCTTTTAAAAGATTTGTGAAAAACTTCTTTATCTCCCTCTATTCGAAACAAAGTTGGCTTTACGCAAAACAACCTTCATAAACCCTATTCGAACAAGCAGATATATAATAGGTTAGCTAAGTCTTGTTGAGTACCTCCCGTACTCATGTTTGCTTCAATTTGGTTCAGGTGGAGTTCCATACCTTCGGTGGTGTTTCAACGTGGACGTCGACGGATAGTTTGGGGTTTCCCAGGTAGCAGCCTGGAATCTATGGGCTGGGACGTCGCCTTATGTTGCGGCCTCTTAGGCCTTTTTGGTTCTTGTTGAATAGCAACATAAATTGCTTTCCGTTGTCTGATGTAATGTTGGGTCGTGTGACCTCTGTTTGTAAGCTATACTCTAGTATTACTTGTTCAATAAAGCTTCATGTCTAGAGTACTGCTTTGATCGGTTGTTGGTTTCGAGCTCATTGTTATACAGTTTTGGCTATGCCTGCATAGTTGTCGCAGTCGAGGGGTTGTGGAGCCGATGATCCATATCCGAGCCCGCCTGTCGATTTGATCGGCCTGGGGCGAGGTAACCCCGGTAACCCTCGATTGTTGTTGCACTTTCTGGACACATAGCAGCTCTGTATAGCTTTGGTCCCGTTCCTTCAGTTTCATCCGACTCGTGGACGCTTGGATATGCATAATTGGTTATGACTAGCATGGACACAAGGAGTAGTAGACCGGGGATCCGGACTACGTGCCGATGAATCCGGTCTGCCTGCCGTTGTTTGTTGCGGCCGGGGCTGGTAACCCTGAAGCCCTTGTGAGTTCATGGCTAGGAGCACATAACAGTGTGTATATCTCTGGGTCCGGGGTCTGACAGAATCTTGGGAATCCAAGACCCATGCCACGATCTAACACACATGGTTTGGCGTACCCTAGGACTGGGTGGGAATTCAGACACTCCAGAGCCCCTCGCCGGAGAAACCCTATGTGTGCGGAAGAAAAAGAAGAAACTGCCGGTCTGGCCCCTCTACATGAGCCGGAATGGGGTAGAAAAGTGGAAATAATTGATTGGTTGTGTTAGTTTAGGGCATCTCCAGCCGTGTCGCCCCCCCCCCCCCAGGGCCCAAAACGCCGTTGTTTTGGGGCCGCCGCGTGCCAAATGGCGCTAATCTGAAACCTGGGGGCAGGGTTTCCAGTCGCCCCCCAGCCCAACACTCGGCCCAAAATAATTCAAAAAACTAGATTCGACGCAAATTTATTAATTCGACGCAAATTCATACAGTTCGACAGAAGTTCAACTAAAAAACAGTAAAAAAAGATAAAATCTCTACGGCTACTGCAGGCCAAGGCTCGCCGCGATCGCCTGGCTGTAGTCGCAGTTGTCCCCGTCGTCGTCATCGTCCGAGCCGTCGGCGTCCTACCTACTCGTGCCTTCGCTGGGATCGCGGCAGTGTGGGTTACTCGGCCCTGCACCGGCGTTCCCCCACCTGCTCGCCGCAAGGGCGCGCTGGAACTCGGCTTCGTCCTTGCTGTCGGGGTCGAGGACGACGTAGGGAACGTCCTTAGGTTGCGGAGGGGGAGGGACGCGGCGGCTGGCCGCATTGGCAGCAGCTTCATGCTCGCGCTGCACCTTCTGCTGCTCGATCTCGGCGAGGAGGCGGCGCTGGAGCTCCAGCTCGTCCTCGGTGCTGTCGCGCAGGCTCCAGTCATCGGCGACGTCGTCGGGGACCGGCTGGAGGGTGTTGCACGAGACCTCCTCCACGGCCTTTAGGTCCGGCCACTCGTCGTCCTCCTCCACCTCCGTCTTCGGGCGCATGACGCGCTCGAAGTCCGCGGCGGGTCGCTGGCGCGGCTCGCCAATGCGCAGGGCGCCGCCGGTGCTGTCAGACCCCGGACCCAGAGATATACAAATTGTCATGTGCTCCTAGCAATGGACTCACAAGGGCTTCAGGGTCACCAGCCCCGGCCGCAACAAACAACAGCAGGCAGACCGGATTCATCGACACGTAGTCCGGATCCCCGGTCTACTACTCCTTGTGTCCATGCTAGTCATAACCAGATATGTACACCCAAGCATCCACGTGTCGGATGAAACTGAAGGAACGGGACCAAAGTTATACAGAGCTGCTATGTGTCCAGAAAGTGCAACAACAATCGAGGGTTACTTGGGTTACCTCGCCCCAGTCCGAATCACATCGGCAGGCGGGCTCGGACATGGATCATCGGCTCCACAACCCCCTCGACTGCGACAACTATGCAGGCATAGCCAAAACTGTATAACAATGAGCTCGAAACCAACAACCGATCAAAGCAACACTCTAGACATTGAAGTTGTATTAAACAGGTGTTACTAGAGTATAGCTTACGAGCAGAGGTCACACGACCCAACATTACATCAGACAACGGAAGGCAAATTATGTTGCTAATCAACAAGAACCAAAAAGGCCTAAGAGGCCGCAACATAAGGCGACGTCCCAGCCCATAGATTCCAGGCTGCTACCTGGGAACCCCAAACTACTCGTCGATGTCCACGTCGAAACACCACCGAACTGAGGAACTCCACCTGAACCAAGTTGAAGCAAACATGAGTACAGAAGGTACTCAACAAGGCTTAGTTAACCAATTATATATCTGCTTCTTTCAGAAAGAGTTATGAAGGTTATTTTGCGTAAAGCCATCTTTGTTTTCCAAGTTGAGGAAGGAATAACACGTCTCATAGAGTATTTTGAAAACAGATGAGAAAACTACTCAACTACTAATATCATCATCTTTTTAATCCACCAAAACATTTCAGCACCTCGTGCTTCAAAGATCGCCACCTCCAGTTGCTCCACTACCCCATGCTACAAGGTAACCCCTCTCGGCATCTCTGAGGAGGCATCCTTCATTCGTTATCAACAAGTTTTAATCATTTCGTTTAAGTTTTCTATGGTCACAGAATCCGTCACCAAGTCATCTTTAACCGCAGACACGGCTTTTCGAAAAGATTTAACCCTGCAGGGGTGTACAACTTTACCCACACGTACCAACCGAATCTTAGTGCCACATGATTAGCACTAGCCCGGGAAGTGCCGGCAGAGGGTGGTCGATTCCCAGCCTTTACCTTGTCGAACCATATCCATGAGTCAACCCAAACAGGGCCACCCCGTCAACAGGGAGTTGGCCACCTCCTGACGGCACCTGTTCTGTGAGTCGGGATCAAGATCCGTGTACGTCCATCACTTGTCCCGGTCACGACCTAGTTTTCTCCAAAACATTTTCTGACATACACGCAGATGGAAAGCTCAAACTACGTGGCTCATGGATAAGGTTAAACAAGTTAGTTAGCCGGGCGAGGTTCATCGGCCCATGTGTGGCTGTACGCTCAGTCTTGGCTCGAAGGCGAGAACTCGCTCCTAGGGGCATGATCAGGACAAAACGCCACAACCCATTGTGGCCTCACATCCATGACGTGATTAGTCAAGTTATCAAAGATAAATCAAATCATAACAACCTGACATAATAGATTCACGCATTGACCAGATTCATCAACCGGATGGATCAGATCACAACTAGGCATGGCTAAGCAAGACTCACAGGGTTTAGCGGAGCGCGCACAAACAAACCTATAGCTGCTAGGAGCAGTGGATCAGGATATCTAGGTTATGCAGTATATAGGAGAACTCTATCTACGGACATCAAATAGTTTAGAACCGAATGCAAAGTACGAGATTCAAAACACTTTGAAACCATATATGAGAAGATAAGAGGTTATTCTTGCCTTGGTTATAAGAAAACAAAATAAATATGTCTTCAGGAATAAGTGCTTGACTTGTCGGTTAAGATCAAGTATTCTCCATTGGATTGCTGGCCTTCTCTTCGGAGTCACGTTCTACCGAGGGGGAACAAACACCGAAACAAGAAGAACAATTAACCATGGCATCGATGCAATGCGCAATATGTATGCATGAGCAAGATAATGCACTGAAATAAAGCCCTAGACATGAAGATAGGGTTGCTAGGGTTCGTATGGCAATTATGCAATTCTACTGAAATTAACCCGAAATAGACCCCGGAGGGGGTTTCGGGCGATTCTGAGAGTGAGTACAATTTAAAGTGCTCAAATGGGTTTAAAAACATCATAACTAGGTTTCATTTGTCATTTTGAGCATTTTGGTATATACTTTTAATTTTTTTATTTTATTGAATAAAAACTTATTTTTCCATTTTAAATGAATAAACAACATTAAATAAAAGCTCATTTTTGGACTTTCTCAAACATGTGTGAAAATTACATATTTGGATAGAGAATATTTTTATGATCCTTTTGGTACCTCACTTTTATTTTTCTGAGATATAAAAAAAAATTATTAAGATATCAAATTTATTCCTTTTTCTGTAATTTGAAGGAATTTCTAAAAAAGGGACTTATGACGTCACTGTGATTACACTGTGACATCACAGTGCCCTGTACACACGGATGATCTTCAAATTCGACGAAAATAGCGCGAAATCAAGGGAACAAAGTATACTATTAGAGAGGGGAGAACATGGGGAGCCTAGGGATGCCGACGGTGGGCCATTTGGTCGCCGGAATGGCCGGCGGCGACCGGAGGCGCGGTGGCGGACGTCGGGCTCGACGGCGGGGCGAACAAGAGGGAGAGCGGGGAGATGGAGGGCACAGGGACGCTCTCCACGGCGCGGTGAAGCCGATGGTGTGGTTGGGGAGGTGCGGCGTCGCCGGAATCGGCCGGAACCATCCATTGCGGCGGCGGCCGGACTTGGAGAAGAAGACGTCGATTCCGGCGATTGGCGGCTTCCCGGGAGCATGAGTACTCGAGGATGCGGATAATAGGACGACGGAGCAGATGGCGTCCTCGGCGGAGCTCTACGGTGGCCGGAATAGCGACGGCGAGCGACGGTCGTGGCAGGTTAGGGTTTGGGTTCGCGCAGAGGAGCAGAGAGAGGGAGGGACACGCGGGGAGGGGGTTCTGCGGGGTGTGCACGATCCGGACGTCTCCAAGGGAGTCTTCCCCTCGCGACTGGAAGCAGGAGGTGGCATTCGGCCATCTCACCATCGCTCTCGTCCTTCTGGCTGGAGCTAGAAGAAAGGAAAGAACGAAATTTTCCATAACCCCCTGGAATTCCTGGAATTTGCAAAAGAGTCCTTGTCTGCCCCAAAACAGCAACACAAATTGAATGTTTGAGGGCCTTTTTGCAATTTGAAAATTTAGCAAAAATCATTTTTGGAGAGCTCACAAAATTTCCAACAAAACCATGTTTTGCTTTGGTGTGTTTGAAATATTTTTCAATACAAAGTTTTGGAAACCAAATTAAGTACTTTTTGTGAGATTTTCTCAAACTATTTAAATTCACAAATTAAATTGTTTCAACATGGTTTAAATTTCTGTTTTCATGCATGTATGAGATGATCACAACAACACAACCCTTAATATAGCAAAATTTGGGATGTTACAGCTGCGCCTGGGGGCAGGGCGCTCGGAGTTGAGAATTGGAGGGGTGAGGGAAATAGACTGGGCGCCGGAGGAGCTCGAGGTGGCCGACGACGACCCACCCATCCGCCGCGGTGCCCACGAGGGGTGCAGGCGGGGCGGCATCTACAGCCGGGGCACGTTGCCGGCGTTGATGTAATCCAGCACCCACTCGAGGGTGCGGTGCTGGCCTCCCCACCACCGCTTGCGGCCCATGCTGTTGGCGCGGCCCTCGACAGGGCCATTATTGCCCTCGGCGTCGAGGTCCGCATCGTGGCGGCGCTGCAGTTCCTGCCACCAGAACGCTTTCTGGCCGTGCGGCCTCCAGTGAAGCCGCACGGCCTCGTCCGCCGGCATGCACTGGCTGGCCGCTACGCCATAAACGCCGGCAGCCTTGGACCGACGCGGGAGCCGAGAAGATGATCACGGGCAGGGGTTTCTGTTCCTGCGGTTTTCCCACGCTTCACTGACAGTGCTGGCCCGCGTGGGCTGCAGCGCATTTTTGCCCCCCAAGCCGAACTCAGCGGGCTGGGTTTCGCTTGGGTGTCGAGGCGCGAATTAGCGCCGTTTTGGCGCTATTTGGGCTTCTGAGGGGCGGCTGGTGCGAAAACGACGCTATTCGCCGCTTTCGGCATTAAAAAGACCGCCTGGAGGGCTCCGGGGGGGCGACTGGAGATGCCCTTATGCACAAGTAACACCAAATAAAATGGTACGACCCACCTATTGGCAAGATTCCCCCTGCTGTCAAATCCGGGAGTTTCGGGCTCTAAATAGTTTTGGAACCCGCTAGAGAGAATCCGACGCCGGCGAAGGCCTAACACACAAAGAGAGGGAATCTTGGGCATCTAAGACCCATGACACACTATAACACACATGGTATGCCACATACCATGGGATTTTGTGGTATTCAGACGATCCAGAGCCCCTCTCCAGAGAAACCCTAGCCCCGCTGGGAAAAAAGACGGAACTGCTGTTCTAGCCCGTCTACGTGGCCGGAAAAGGGTAGTAAAGTGGAAGTAATTTCTTGGTTGTGTTAGGTTAGGCCCAAGTAACACCCAAGACAATGGTAGGGCCCACCTCTTGGCAGGATTCCCCCTGTTTCGTCACATCCAGGAGTTTCGGGCTCTGAGTAGTCCTTGAACCCGCTAGAGAGAATCCGACGCCGGTGAAGCCATAACACACCGAGCGAGGGAATGTTGGGAATCCAAGACCCATGGAACACTATAACACACATGGTATGTCATACCATGGGATTTGGTGGCATTTAGACGATCCGGAGCCCCTTCTCCGGAGAAACCATAGCCCCGCTAGGTAAAAAGATGGAACTGCAGTTCTGGCCCCTCTATGTGAGCTGGAAGGGGTAGCAAAGTAGAACCAAATGCTTGGTTTTTTTAGGTTAGGCCCAATGAACACCCAAGACAATGGTAGGGCCCACCTTTTGGCAAGATTCCCTCGCTTCGCTGGAACATTGATCTGTTGACCAGAAGTCAACCTTTTGGTCCACTACTAGAGAAAAGATTATTGGAGGCTCGTTTTTTTGTTATTCGAGGCGCATATGGAATGAGCCTCGAAAGCCAAGCCTCGCATATTTTGGCTTATTGGAGGCGCATTTTGAAATGCGCCTCCTATATATTCAAGTATACAAGGCGCATTCCATTATGCGCCTCCTATAAGTTATAGAAGGCGCATTTAATAATGAGCCTCCTATAAGTTATAGGAGGCGCATTCCAGAATGCGCCTCGTATAAGTTATAGGAGGCTCATTTCAGAATGCGCCTCCTATAAGGTATAGGAGGCTCACTATTAAATGCGCCTTCTATAAGTTATAGGAGGCGCATTCTGGAATGCGCCTCGTATAACTTATAGGAGGCGCATTTAATATGCGCCTTGTATAACATTTTCGAATTTTAAAATTTGCAGAATTACTGCGCGTTCCAGAATACACATATACAGGTATATAGATACACAAATACAGTACAACAGTCCAGAATTTCCAGAAAGTAGCATCACCATGAATACCATCAACTTGAATCAAATCACGACATACATATACGCAAGTTCATTTATACGAAGTACATCACACAACACAAGTGTTTGCGTCTCGGATCGAGTACAAGTTCACAATCACGTTACAACTGCGACGAGGGATCGAGCTCTAGCTAGCTTAGGTGAGAGTAAAGCACATAGACTACGATGGATAGCAATGAGGCGATGATGATCACGATGAAGTTGCTCCACTTCTTTCTTCCGTGCCTCCACTTCTCTTCTGCCATCTCTCTTCCGCCACTTCCTCCAATTTTTCTCCACTTCCTCCACTTCTCTTCCGCCACCTCTCTACTCATATAGCCTTGGTAGAGGTTGCCCGAGAAGGTGTTGACTTGCTTCGCGCAGTCTTCCCACTCCTCGTACACACCTGGAACCCGACCGATGTACACGACATAGCACTTCTTCGCCATCTCCTACACACACAAAGAAAGATGATATTAGTTACATGTCAGTGGAAATAAATAGCTAAAATAGCTAGCGGTTGATAATATATACAGAGTCATGCATATATATGGGTGAAACAAGATGATCACCTAAAATAGCTAGCAGTTGACAATATATATACATAGATGCTAGCAGTTGACAATATATATACATAATCATGCATATATATGGGTGTCACTGTCTACTACCTAGGTGAGATCGAGCTACTGGCGATGGTGTTCAGGAAAACTACTACAGTTAGCTAGCTAAGGTTTAGGGCAACTCTTGGTAGCTAGCTAGCTCTGACAATGCATAAGACGTATATCCTAAATGACAGTGGCGTTGTTTGATCTTGTGCGGCAAATAGAATATATCCTAAATTACTAGTCTACTTGGCACACGAGATCAAACAACGACATTGTCATCACACATAACGCCACAACATGTTCTAATCATCGGCAAAACACAAGAAATAGATCGGCAAGAACGAATGAAAAGCAACAAAGCACTTAGGATAGTTCATAACATAAATAAATTACTAGTGTCGCTCACAACCAAGTTTACAACATAGTGATAATAAAGAGTTTACAACACGAGTTCGGAACTAGCTAACAGCTAGCTACCTAGCTAATGGAAGCATCAAGACTTCGTCGGCTTGTCAGGGCCGGCATGGAGCAAGCCCTTCTTATTGGCCGCCAGCATCATCATGGACCTGTCGTCACCCTGCATCGCCAAGCGTTCGTCTATGGATCTATTGGGCGGTTGATTGCCACCGTAGAACATGCCCCCGGATCTGACGACTCCATTATGCACGAGAGCCGCGATATCCTCCTGGATCTCGAAGAAGGCCTGCCTGAGAGCGGTAGTTGACGTGGTTGCAAGCTTTTCACCCCACCTGGCGACGTCATTTGGCAGCGTTAGCTGCTCCATCTCACGGACGTAGTGCTTCATGTGGTAAAGGGCATAGAAGGCATCCTTCTTGCTGTTTGTCGGCTGCTTGGCGCAGGGGAACTTCATCAGGTGCTTGAAGACGTGCGCGCCAAACCTTACATGAGGAGTTTCCGGTAGCGTGCCTTCCTGAGCGACGTAGGCGGCGAGAGCACCATCAAACACGGTCTTGATCATTGTGTAGTCCTTCGGAATCGCACTGTTGGAGTCGAGGTACAAGGCTGTCGAGCGCCTCATGTTCAAGCATATGAGAACGCAGCCTTGCGAAGCACCCGGCATAGTGGGATGGTAGGGAACGAGAATCGCAAGCCTGTCCGGGTATCTTTGCATGAAGGTCGTCAGATAGTCGGTCGCCATTTCGATTCCCTCCTCTGTTCCCAGCAAGGCGTCACGGAAGAAGTAGGGATCCACTACCTGCAAGAGCGGGAGGTTGTCTCTGGTAATCGCCATGGAAGTATTGAGGGAGAACAGCCGGACCAGGGTATCATGCAGCCGGAACCCGTTCAACAAGTCGAAGATGTCAGTATGCCGCAGGAAGAAGATATCCCCTGGGGGTACATGGACGAAGCACAGCTCTTTCCTGTTCGGCACCTTAGCCATCATAACCAGGTACGATGGGTCGTTCTCTTTAATGCGACGCTCCTCGGTATACAAACACACATGATGAAGACTGCGCATATAAGTGCCCGCGACGGCGAGCATCGATGGACACATCATCCCTACACCTGCCACGTGCACCTTAGGCCTGTTGGCTTGGAACGCAGGGCCATCCTGAGCCCGGAAAACAGGATTCGAAGCATCCTTGCCCTTCTTTCCTGGCCTTTTGCGACCCTTCTTTGGCTTTCCAGAGTCGTGTTGCGTCTCACCGACAACCCTATGGAGGGTGGCCAAAGGAACTGCTGGTCTCGGAGGCTCGGTGAAGGTTGCGGGTGGCGGCGTGTCCTGGCTAGTTGGGAAGAGCCGCAGCTGGCAAGCGGGTTTCGCCGGTTGGGTCTCTGGCTCTGCCGGCTCAAACATATCAGAAACCCCTCTTTCACTTGAAGCCCTCGTGCAAATGAACTGGTCGCCGAATCTGGGGTCAACATCATCATCATAATCATCTTGATTCTGTGCCATGTTGAAATCTTCTTCATGTGCTGGTTGTGCTGCCTCCGCGGTGATAATGTTGGGCTGGGGGTCCACGTCTGTCCCCAAACGGATCTGGCTCTTCGGCCATAGGAACAAGTAGCCAAAGAGAGTACCGAGGACCGCTGGCGGAGCATCATCTTCCCATCCCGAAGGTTGAGAGGGAGGTTCCAATTGCTCGTATCCGGATATCACCATACTGATTTGGACCCTCATCATGTCTGGTGGCATTGTGCCAGTGTGCCATACGCGGTTATCCGGCATAATGATGGAGCCCATGGCGACATCCTTCAGCTGGCCGCCCACCAAGTGCATTAGAGTGCAAGGAGTGTCTTTCTGCGAAAGACATGCAAGCCGGGCGTCAGTACAACCGAGATCAAGTCATCAGTGTGGTTGAGCCTCCCAACTCTAGATTTAATGACTTAGTAATTACCTTGAGGGCGTCGAACGCGGCCAATGGCGAGGGACCGCCGTCGACACGCTTGAGCGCGCAAGTGGCGGAGTGGCTGCCTGATGGAGGAGCGGTGGTGCGGGTCGGCGCCTTCGCCGCAGCAACCTCCGGAGCTGGAGGAGTGTCCACCAACACCGGCCCCGCCGCTAGAGGAGTCACCAGCGCCTCCGGCCACGACATGTTGTCCGATTGGGTGCTGCCGATCGCGAGGTCGGGAACAGGTGGTGGCCCCTTCATACCACTTCTCTCCCACCTCTTGTACCTCTCCATGTAGATGGGAAGGATGGTGATGAGCTTCTCGTTCAATTGCGACTGCATTTCTGTCCTGACTTGTTCTTTGAACTTCGTCTCGGCAACCGTCACAGCCCTGGTCACGGCATTTTCTACTACACCGGGAAAGGCTTCAACCGTTTCCCTTAACTTTTTCACCTCGGCGCTTTCGGCCTTCTTTCCCTTCGAGTTGCCGCCGTAGTACTCGGACCACGGTATGCCTCCGAAGCCGGGCACACGACCAGCCGACGACGGGGCCTTCAGAGGTTCGACATTCTTGGTCCGGTTCAGCGCCCTGTTGAAAGTGGTGTCCCACTTGGCGATAGGCTCCGACCCCTGGGAAGAGGAGCTCTTACACTCCTCGCTCTGCGCACGAGGGAACGCGATTAGTCGACTTCATTGATTAGTCGTGAACGCAAAGAATCGAGTTGCATGGAAACTACTTACATAGTTTCCCATTAAGTCTAGGACCTTCGAAGCGAAGGGGCCGGTGGGCTCCGAGGTATAATTAGAGCTCCCTTTCACCTTGGAATGTCGGGCCCTGAAAAAGTTCCTTGCCTGCGGCTCCTTTATGTCGGCAAAGGGTGGTGTCAACCCCTTTTCGCGATATTCGGCGTCCTCCTTCTCCCATTTGGGCATCGCGGTTCTATAACCGCCGGAGCCGAGATGGTGGGTACCAATGTTGAGGCTCCTCATATACTTACCCTTCTCACTCTTAAGCTTGCTCAAGGTCGAGTTGCATCTGGTCTTGAAGAGATTATAGTCTTCTTGCTTGACCATAGGCTCCTTCTTAAAGACCTCCGGGTAACTTAGCTTGTCCTCGATGATCAGCTTCTTCACCCGGGCCTTCCAATTGCCCAAGGCCTTGGTCATCGTCTTGAGGGCGTTCTTGTTCACCGGGTTCCCTTTCAATTCGTCGTTGTTGTACTTGTTTTCCTCATCACCCGGGAACGCGTATCTTGCGTGCAGCTTTCGGAAGAGCGTGACGAGCAAACCCCTGTTCGCATCAGACTTGAGGCTCGCCGTGTTGATCGTGGCGGTGCTCCGGAGGATTGCCGCGAGCTGGTGGGAGTAACCCCCGGTAACCTTCTTCGGCTCCTCCGGAACACCATCAGCGCTCACACTCGTGATGATGGACCTTGTGCCGACGTCCACCATGATCGGGGTCCGATCCTTCCGGGCCTTCTTCGAGGCGCTACCACCGCTCGTAGTGGCACCACCGCCGCCATCGGTGGTACTGGCGTCCTCTGTGTCCACAATTTTCTCCTCATCGTCCGACGAGTTTTCCTCAGCCTCCTCCATCTCTTCGTCCCGCGGTTGGAATTCCGGGTCCTCGCGGGCTTCCATCTCCGCCTCTAGCTCCCAATAGGCCTTATTGCTTGAAGGTCCCGGCGCCCCCGACATTTCTAAAAACACACAAAGAAATGAAACTACTAAATATTAAATTTCTAGGCGTACATTAAGAGTGCCGATGTCCACCATAAAAGGTAGTTTCCCACATTAAGAGTGCTGGTGTGTTTGGTTTTAGCTAACTTTCCCATGCTATTCAAAAGTAGCTTATTCAAAAAAAGTTAAGGGAAACAGTCTAGTCAGATAATGGTAATTTTAAGATTTGGGAATAAGTAAGTGTGTTCAGCTCTGTAGCTTATTCAAAAAAAATCTACTTTACAGTTTGTTAAAACAGTCTAGTCAGATAATGGTAATTTTATGCTATTCAAAAGGTAATGGACCCATGTAGAGCTGCAGATGAATCCACACCAGCACACCAGCGATGAATAATTAAATAGAACTGACCAGCAATGAATTGTCAAGAAGAACAGTCAAGTAAAGAAAGTGCCTTTCATTTGGAAACAGATGACTCTAGCTAGTTGCTAAATTAACAACACTCTCCCTCAAACAATAAAATAAAAAAATATAGCAACACTCCAGATCAGTTAAAACTTAAAAATACAAGTGTATAACTAATATGAGAAAACAGCAGAACATAAATATAATCATAAATTGAAGAACATAATTATTTCGAAATTGTCACCTGTTATATGTCAAGAGATGCTTCTGTACAGCTCACAACTAGCAACAATTCACAAATAAAACTGGCAAAATCAGTAACCTACACCCCATCAACACATGTTCAGACAGTTCCAGTTGTGTTTCACAACTTATTCCACTAAATATTAAACTAGAGGCAATCATACTACTAGGTTTCCACCGGCCTAATAATAGCTATGCACCCGAAGTTGGAATCAGTATATCAAAATTCAAAACTCACGCAAAAATCGCCAGAATATCCTCTCATTCGACCCTAGCAGGCGAGCAATGGACGACAAATGAGAGATGACAGACGGCAGGCAGGTCAGGAAAGAATGGTGGATATACTAGTTTGGAGTGTAATAAACGAATAGTACGCACCGAGGAAGTCTGCTGCTTCAGAAAGTATATGCCAGAACTATACTAGAAAATATCTATACTTTCTACTGAAAATAATTTCGATGCCTAGCACAACTGGACATTAATTGCATGAAAAGCACAACTGCACAAGAAATGGTAAATTTAAGCAGTATTAAAATCTGAACATTCTAGTGTGCTCTCCCTACACAATACTATCAGAAATAAGCTATAGCACAATTTAGTAATTAAGCAAATGCTGACTTAATTTCAGTGGAATTGCAATAGTCTGAGATAGTCTGGCAGATCCACTCACACAACCATTGGACTCAAAGGTGCAAGCACGATTCCGATATGCCACCAAGGTTTCTGCTGGAGGACTGGAGGAGAAACATTACACGGTTCTTTACAAACTACATTCAGATTTGAGTTTATGGGAGTATAGTAGTGTCCATGGTGTTATGGGAGTATATTTGAGTTTTGTAGATTTATATAACGACTAGTGAGGATAAATACTTTAGTTAACTTATATTTCAGACTGAAATTTTATCTAGGTTGATTAATCTGCTACAGCTTGGGTACCGGTACATATTCTTTTTCAGGCTTCTGTACACAGGAAGACAAGCTGAACCCAAGGAACTTAGCTAAGAGACTGAAACATATACATACATAGTATATGTAGCAGTTCTGCATTATGTTTGCTGATATGTCCTTACGTACATCAGATTTTAAAACTTGTTGCATGAAGATGATAACTACAGTGTGTTCATGTTAAGGAAAAACTATGAGGCGAGAAAAAAAAGACAATTATGTATCTATGCTGCTGTCACTGCATTTGCACCACAAGATGACAGGCTCTACCTCTAAGGTGCAGGTCAACAGCAGGAACTCGATGGACTAGCAGCCACCCACGAAATCCCTTGCTGCAATGGATGGATCTGAAAATATCAGGGGATTGATTCAGCAAGTAGAATGGCAGGAATATATATGTACACATCCACTGAAGAACATAAATTTGCTGCTTGGTTGGTGAGCATGCAAATTAAAATTTGATTACCACAAACAAACAGTTTCATTTCAGTGTATTTAACATTTCTTCAAATATCTTAGAAATGAAACTACAAAGTATAAAATTGACAGAAAATTTGGGCATGACCTTTGCTAATTTTCCTAGTCTAGGAGTGCCAGAAATTCGCCGGGAAGGAAATGAATCAACTTCCCGGCGAAACATTGGCATCTCAAAAAGAAAAACCTGCACAAAAAATGCATAAAATTCTACAACAGCTCTACAAAGATCCCTTTCAGCCAAAAAATCATCCAGCAACAGTTCTACAACAACATCATTTCATTTGTTTCCTGCAAATACTGAGAGCGAGAGAAGAGTAAGGAGCAGAGCCTGAGGCGCCTCACTAGACCTTCAGTTCCTCTAGAAGTAACCCTCTCTGCAATTTCTCGTACCGTTCAACAAAATAGAAGCTTCACACTTCCTGTACGATGACTGAAATGCTTCCTGAAATAATTCAAAAACATGAACTGTTAATTACATCTAATACCTATTCAGTACTACTGTACTACCAAGATTTCTGTATCTAAACTGGTGGGCCCACTTCAATTTCAACAAAAATGTTGCAAAGGAATTCGCTGCTGCATATCATGATAGACGGACTAGCTCATGCAATTCACTACAACCAGGTCAAGAAAACAAACAGCAAAACAATATAAACAGTTTCCAACAACTTATCTCAAACAATTCAGTATAACACCTGGACCTAGTGGTTCTAGGAGTGACTGAATCTAGCAGGACCAAGATGGAGAAGGTTTCTCCAGCATAATGGGCGCTTCTCAAGCTCTTCTATAGCATACTGCTTCTGAAATTTTCATCAGTTAAGAAGAGAGTTATCTACAAACATAATAATAATTCTCTGCTGCTGTCGCCGCCGATAGCGGGATTTCCGCATCGCCGCGCTGCTCGAATCGCAGGTCAGGGAGGCTCCTCGTCTAGATGGTCCCTGCTGCTGTCGGCCTGTGCTGGCTATGGCCTCCCGCATGACATTGCGGTCGTAGGCTGTGGCTGGCCCGGCCGCTCCTGCAACTAACTGCCCCCATCGGAGGTTCCCTATTGCAAGGTGATTGACACTGAAAAATGGTCCCTTTTGATCTTGACATTTGGCTAAAAATTGCTACAGAATGATTGTGTTTCCTTGCTGCAATATGATTGTGTTGCCATTGTGTAAAATTGGCATTGGCTAAAAGATTGCTGCAGGTTGGCTAGTTCCATAACCACTCAGCTCATGTTAATTGTACTGATTTCACAGAAATGTACTTGGTATTTTCACCTGTTATGCATAACCAGTTCCAGAAGCAAGACATTGGAGCACTGAAATACAAAGGAGGATGGTAGATGCTTGGTTTATGAGTTCATCTATCTGTGACATATGCTACAGAAGAAATTTCAGAAATAGAGACAGGAAGAGAATTATTATTATGTTTGTAGTAACATGGTTGTGTACTGATGTATGCATGTTAAGAAGAGAGTTATCCAGTTTAAGATATATATCTCCGAACAACAAGACAATCAGCCATTATAGAGAGGATTCCGATGAAATACAATCTAACAACTTGAGTTATCCAAAAAATCTAACCGATGGAAGGGGGAGAAGAGAGGATTCCGATGCAGATCCACCGATCCGAGAGATGGAATTTTCATTGAAATGGAGGGGGAGAAGAGAGGATTCCGGTCTGTACCTTGAGATGAGACGGGCGCTGGGCAGGGCGTGGTGCCGACGGCGGCTCCGGTGGCCGGCTTGCGTCTTGCTCGACGGGTGCCGGGCAGGGCGTGCTGGCCGGGCTGCGGGTCGTCGCCGGCGTCTTGGTCTACGATGGGGTTGGCGTTGAGGTGGGGCGGCCGTGGGAGCCGGAGTCGGAGGAGCCGCGCCGCGGGCCCCCTCCCTGTCCTCGGACGAGCAGCACCCGAAGGTCGTTCTCCCCCGCCGCCGGTGTCAGCGAGCTAACTCTCGATCCCCTCGCCGTCGCCGCGTCTGTGTGGGATTCTGGGAGAGATGGAGTTGGGTAGTGGGGAATTGGGACGGAACCACGCGCGCGGTGCCTACTTTCGTGAAGAATACTCGAGACGCATTTCTACGAGCTGCGCCTCCTATAAGTTACGCGAGGCGCATTTTGGTGTGCGCCTCGTATAACTCCAGTGTATAGTTAAAACAGCACGCGTGTGTCATATAACACTAAGATTTGCTAGCTGAGTTGGTCTGGTATCTGCACCTTTGGCCACCCAGGTTCGAATCCTGGTGTGGCCATATTTTTTTGCCTTTTTTATTTAAGCCTATTTTTAGTGTAAAAACGTAACTTAAACATAGTATGAACTATAAAATAAAGTGAAAGTATTTTAAATATTCAAATAGCTTCAAAACATAAAATTGTCAATTATGAATGTTTCTCGTAAATATATAATATTTGTAATGCAATATTATAACATTACACAAAGTGATAATTATGATTTTTTCGATACATGATAGTAGGGCACACATGTCACGTGGTTCTTGACAATGGTCGAAGCGCGGTAACTAGCGTTTCTTAGCCGCCATCTTCTTCTTGCCCCTCTTCGTCGCGGGTGCATAGGTTAGGTCCGGGACGTCTTTACTACTTCTCTTGAATGGGAGTACTCCTTTCTTCGGTAGGGTTGTGACGTATGGTGCTTGGTCGCCGTATTCGTCTTCCATCTTCGGGTCGCCGTTCTGGTCAAAGTCTTGCTCGTTGGCGACTCCGTCCATTCCGATAATGTTCCTTTTGCCTCTCCTGACGACAACCCGGCTAGGCTTTGATGGGTCTGTGATGAACCAGCATTGGTCGACTTTGCTAGCCAGAACCCAAGGCTCGTTGCTCGCGGGTGCGTTCACGCTGGTGGTCTTTTTCGGTATAACCATGGTGGTGAAATACCGGCCTTCTTTCAGGACGCTCTTAGCCCACCTCACACGGAACATCGGCACCTTCTCCGTAATGTAGCTGAGCTCCCAGATCTCCTCGATCCTTCCGTAGTATCTTTCTGGGACATCGCCGGTGTAGAATATCCCTGTTACCCCTGAGTTCTGGTAATCGCAGTTATTGTCCTTTTCCTCGGTGTAGAACGTGTATCCGTTGATATCGTATGCCTGATAGGTCATCACGCTGCGCGAGGCGCCCTGTGACAAGGCTAATATGAGTTTATCTTCCTCCGAATACTCGCCCTGCGGTGGATTAGCAAGCACCTTCTCCCTGAACCACCGCGTGAAACTGGAGTTGTGCTCCTTGACGACATCTTCCTCCCTCGGGGCCGAGAGGCCCCGGTCAGCGTAACTCTTCTTGATAAACGCTTTGTGCTCATCTATGTATCGATCGACCACCTGCAGGTGTTGCAGGGCGACCAGGTTTGCTCTTTCATAGTCCTTGCTTCGGTTCTCGAAGTCGACATGCTTCACGCGTCGGCCCTCAGTATGACCCCATCCAGCGAGCCTCCCGAGGTGCTTGTTGAATGGCAGCCCGAGAGTGTCCTCGCTTTGTAGAAAGTTCGAGCAGAAAGAGATGCACTCCTCGGCCAGGAAGCCGTTCGCTATGCTTCCATCTGGACGGGACCTATTTTTAACGTATCCCTTGATGTGTCCGTTGAGCCTTTCGAAGGGCATCATGCTTCGCAGGAACGGAGGACCGAGCTGGACGATATCCTCCACGACATGGAGAAGCAGATGAAGCATGACGTCGAAGAAAGCGGGGGGGAAATACATCTCGAGCTCGCATAGTATCACCACGATCTCCTCCTGTAGCCTCGTGAGCTCCTTAATGCCTATGGACTTCCGAGAGATGACGTCGAGAAAATTGCAGAGCCCCCAAAGCGTTTCACGGACGTGCTGGTCCATTATACCTCGGAGCGCGACCGGGAGTACCTGCGTCAACATCACGGCGACGTCGTGAGACTTCATCCCGCTGAAGCGCTGCTTCGCCTCGTCTAGCCACCTGCTTATCTTCCCCGCGTAGCCGCTCGGGAATTTGACTCCCAGGAGGCACTTCATAAACTGTATGGTCTCTTGCTTACTCAGGGTGAAGCACGCGGCCTTGAGCTTGACCACGCCCTTCTTGACATTTTTTCCCTTGCGACGATGATGGCTATTCTGCGTTTTCGTCTCCTCTTGCTCCTGATCATCCTCCTCCTCCTCCTCGTCATCGTTAGATGGTGGTTGAAGCTCACTTCGGATGCCCATATGCTTCAGGTCGTTCCTTGCCTTCGGCCCATCTTTGGTCTTATCGGTGTTAAGGAGGGTGGAAAGCAGACTCTCGCCAATGTTCTTCTTTATATGCATGATATCGAGGCTATGAGGCACGCGGAGGATATACCAGTATGGCAAGTCCCAGAAAACAGACCTAGCCTTCCATACCATCAGCAGCGGCTCTGGCTTCTTCTGGGTCTTTCCCGGCGCAGGGCACTCCCAGTTATTCAACAGGTCGCAGATTTCCGCGCCGCTCCTCTGGTCCGGTTTTTCTCGGCGCTCGACCGTCCCATCGAACAGATGTGCTAGCTTTCTCCATGGGTGATTCAGGGGAAGCCACCTCCGAGTCCCGAGGTACACGGTTTTCCCGGACCCAGGATCTTTCTTTAGCTGGTGGTACGTTGTATTATCCTTGCACCTAACGCACCCATAGAAACCTTGGGTCACCTGTCCCGATAAGTATCCGTAACCAGGATAGTCCTGCACCGTCGTGATCACCGCCGCTCTCATGTCGAAGTAGTCCTCTCTCGAGGCATCCCACATACGAGCTCCTTCTTCCCACAACGTGGCCAGCTCCTCTTTTAACAGCGTGAGATACAGATTGATGTTTGTGCCGGGTTGTTTCGGCCCTTGAACCAGCATACTCATGGTTACATACTTCTTCTTCATGCAGAGCCAGGGGGGAGGTTGTAGATCCATACAAACACGGGCCAGGTGCTGTGCATGCTGCTCTGGCTTCCGAACGGATTGAGCCCGTCGGTGCTCACACCCAGCCTTAGGTTCCTTGACTCTTTCCCGAACTGATGGTAATATTGGAGGTCCAACGCCTTCCACTGGCAAGCATCCGAAGGGTGCCTCAGCATTTCCTCCTTCTCCGGATCATCGTCATGCGGCCTCTTTCTCTCCGCGTGCCAGCGCATGAGCTCTGCTTCCTTAGGATCCGCGAAATACCGCTGCAGACGAGGAGTTAGAGGAAAGTACCACACCACCTTTCTAGGAGCTTTCTTGCTCCCCATCTTGTATCGAGAGGCCTTGCACACCGGGCACGCGGTCTTCTCCGCGTCCTCGCCCCGGTAGATGATGCAATCATTTATGCAGACGTGGTATTTCACGTGCGGTAGATTGAGAGGGCACACAAGTTTCTTGGCCTCGGCGATACCAGTCGGACACGTGTTCCCCTTCTTTGGAAGAATATCATGCCAGAATCCCATGATGTCGTCGAAGGATTCGTCGGTCATTTTGTGTTTCGCCTTCATCTCTAGAGCCCTGAGCGTTACATTCAGACGGGTATTCCCGTCGTTGCATCCGTCATACAATGGAGTGACCGCGTCTTTCTCCATTTGCGCAAGCTTAGCTTTCTCTCTGGCGGCGGCTCTAGCTGTCGAGACATCGTAGTAGTTTTCATAGACTGGGGTGCCATGAGACTACGGTAGAGACGTGGGGTAACGGGATAGCGTAGTAACACAGAACACGGGATTTACCCAGGTTCGGTACGTCGCGACAGTACGGCGTACCTACTCCTGCACTTCTCACTATGTGGGACTAAAGCCCGTATAATAAGGTTACAATGTAAGGGAATAGATCCAGCTACTCGTCGAGGATGAACTTCCCGGCGAGTTGCGTAAGGCTTGAGCTTGAATCTAGAACCTTGGAGCTAAAAGAACTTATGTAATATTTCTCCCGTCCGGCTTTATATAATAGCCGGATTAGGGCTTACAGAACCAGAAACCTAGAAGACTACGTTTAACTTGTAACTTGGAAAGTAAGGAATCCGTCTTCTCCTCCAAGCCAGATCACGCGGGCCGTGATCCGGGTTCTTCTAGAATCCGGCTTCTGCGCGTCGGACTACTGGGCCGCCCAATGGACCTAAGCCCATTACCATGTAGGCCACCCTGGTAGTCCGGCTCTTTTGTCTACCATCTTCTATACCCCTATTCAGTATATATCCGACAGTAGCCCCCAGGAAGGATCAAAACTCTGAAACTCCACCTTTCGCCAAATACATTTTGTCCGGGAAAACTTGATTCAGCAGTCTTGATTCTTTCTTCTTTCCTTTTGAAGGAGATGGTAACATAAAACTCGGAACTATGAAAATCCGGCTTTTCTTCTCGCGATCCTTCGCGGAAAAGGAACTTATGACATCAGCGCCTCAATCACGCTGACGCAAGCGCCGCTTGGTTTCACGCGGGAAACCCTGCAACGTATCTCTGACAGATTCTCACGAGAAACGAGGAGATAGCCATCATTCCTCTGTCGTTCCGTTTCCCGGATTTTCCGGCGAGCGACACGCGTCGAACATCCAACGGTCAAAAGAGCCGTTGGCGCGTATCTAGAGGTTTTTAGGCTATAAATAGCCGTCCTCGTCGTCATCGGAAATCTTTCCTCACTCCACACTGCCCACGCCATTGACGCAAACGCGAGCACGAGAGCAAGAACGAGACCCTGCCCCGACGAGCCCTTTGCACGCCGGAGCGCTCCCTCTCCACCGAAAACGATGGCTTCTCCGTCGTCCTCACCGGCTCGCGCCTCCATCGACGAGCTTTTGGGCGACTTAGATCCGCAGCTGGGGTCGCCCAAGCATGCCGGCGGCGGGCCGGAAAAAGCCACGGCATCCGCGGCGGGCGGAGGAAATGCTTCCGCCGCCGCGGACATAGCGGGCCCAAGCACCACGACAACCCCCCCGCCGCTCGCACCGGAAACGGCGGAGGAGAAAATCGAGCTCCTTGGCGAGAAACTTGCCGCCGCGAAGGCCGCCGCCGCCGCCGCCGCCGGAGCAGAAGAGGAGGAGGAAACTGCTGGCAACTGGAGTGCCTGCAGTATTCCCCCGGCTCTCCTTCCCAACTTGGAGAAGGAGGGTTTGGTGCTGAAAAAGAAATGGCGGCTCCCGGAAGAGGAGACTGAACCCATGCCACAAGAGGGCGAAAGGGTGCTTCTTGCCTCCCACCTTCTACGAGGTATGGGACTGCCACCTTCCTCTTTCTTCCTCCAGGTTCTGTCACACTACAACATCCAGCCTCATAATCTTCCTCCCAATTCTATTCTGTACATGGCCGGCTTCCAGGCCTTGTTCGAAGGTTACCTAGGAATAGAGCCTAGGCTAGATTTTTGGCTGTATTGCTTTGGGGTGAAGCGTAACTCTTCGGAGGGCGCACTCCCAAATTGTGGAACCATTTCCTTTACTCTTCGGAGGTTCCGAGAGGATTGGTTCCCCAAAATCAAAACCTCAGAATCCGTCAAATTTTGGACGGGTTCTTTTTTCTATCATCCCGACGTGCCTTTTCCTAAAAAGGCCGTCGGGGTTCCACCTTTTGTGAATTCCGCCGCTGTTCCCCAGGATAACTGGGTGACAGAGGCCGTCCAGGTTCTGCCTCCAGATCTGCTAAGGATCAAGAGGCGCATCGCCAAACTCACCTCCTCCAAACCTCCTCTGACCGGTATGGACACGGTCTTTTGCTGGCTGGATAGACGGATTCAGCCATTAGCAAACCACGGAGGCCGTCTCCTGTGTGAATACACAGGAGCCAAGGATCCCATGCGGACAACCGACAAGGATTGGCCCGCAAAAGAGCTTAGGCGGCGCATCAATCAGTTGGTCGCTTCGCGCAACCAATACACGGAGAGTCGGCCAATGTACACGGCCGACAACCCCGCTCCTAAGGTAATTTTTCCGTTATTTGGGTATAATCTCACTTCCTGGATAATCTACCTTTTGAATCTGATTGGTTTTTCCAATAGCTCGTGGATCTTCCAGACTCGGAGTTAGCCTCTGAGGCCGAGCTGGATGCGCTGCGCACCGCCGCTACGGGTGGGCGCAAACGCAAGAAGATAATTTCTTCGGATGAAATTATCGACCTTGACGGAATCCCCGTCGCCACTTCCAGGTTATTTTCTTCTGGGTTTTTTCTTTTATGGGATCTTTTTCGTCCATCTTCGGTGTTTTAACCTTTTCCGGGTTTTTGGTTTTTAGCCTACCCCCCTCCAACTTGAAGCCGAGAAAGTTGAAGAAACTCAGAGCTTCTTCCAACCGAGGCAGCCAACCATCTCCCGCCGTCGCCCCGGACACGCCGCAGACAATGGCGGAAGAGCCTACTGCAGCCACCACCACCAAGCCCCCAGAGCCCAGCCAGCCCGTTGTGTCCGAGTCGGACACGAGGGAAAGGGCGGCCCCAGAGGTGGGGAAATCTTCTCGGACTTTCGACGAGGAAATCCCCACCTTTGACAGGGATTTTAAGGCTATAAATGAAGGCTTGGACGCAGCCGGAAATCACTTCGCGGAATACGCGAAAGAATTCCAAGAAAACTTAGCAGGTTTGCAGCGCATGAGCCAGGTATGTAACTCTAGCCCCCAAGCATTAAACAAAATGCATGCTTTTTTGCTTTGATGTTTTTTGTTAACCATACTTTTCCTTGCTGTGTTTCAGCAAACCTCCGAGGCCATAAACCTGGAAGTTTTCAGGAAGCTCACCATCAAGAATAAAGAAGTTCGAAGTCTTCTTTCTATTCTTGAGGAGAGAGAGGCGGAGCTGGAATCATCTCAGCTTGCTTTGACGGAAACGAAAGGTAAGCTTTTTCGTTTTGAAATTTCCGATTTAAGACTTTGTCTAAGTTTTTTCCCGAGGAATTTGATCAACTCGGATTTTCCCTTGCTTTTCAGCTGCTTTAGCTGAGGCTAAACAAGCAGCGGAAGATTCTGCCAACGCCGAAATTCTCCGCAATGAGAACATTGAGCTTCACAAGAATCTTGTGAAAGCTCAGCAAGACCTGGAAGCCAGCAACCTGGCCCTTGGAGTGGCTAATTCCAAGGCTTCCGAACAGGCGGAGAAAGACAAATCCACCATTCAGGATTTGACTGAAGCTCTGAACCTTCGCCTGGAGGAAGTTTCCGAGATCGACAAGCTCATCGGTAAATTTCTTACCCTTTTCCTCATCTTTCCATGTTTTGCTTTCTCTGTTTGTCTCCTTAACCCTTTTGTATGTTTTATTGGATCAACCAGGAGACACCCCAGATGGCACTCGGGCTGCAGGCATCCGGGCTTTGGGGGAAACTTGGAATTTGATGAAGGCTGCTGCAACGCAGCTAGTAGGCAAGTTTCTTCCCGATAAATCTGGGGAATGCTCGGAGGTTGAAAAACTTCCGGGTATCATCATGGAGGTGGCGGAGTCCAAGGAGTCTATTCTCCGCTCCGCTGCACGGGGTGGTGCGCGCATGGCCTTAGGCCTTATGCGCATGCACTACCCTAGTGCCAAATCCTGGCGTGTGGCCACCGGTGTCCCTCAGGGATACACGGATGCGCAACGATCCACCATTTTTGGTGAAGTTAAGGGCCACGCCACCCAGATTGCCGCCATGGTAAATGTCGCCGTCAACTATCCAGAAGAGGAAGCTCCTCCAATCCCCGATGAAGAAAGCAGCGAGGAGGAGTCGGATTCTTGAAGGGTTACCTGGAACCTGGATAGAAAAATTAGACAATAGGAGCATTACTGTTCTTTCATTTGTAATCCAAAATGTAATGCTTCTTATGTATTAATGAAAATTCCGCCTTTTGCAGTTTAAACTATGAAATTACTTTGCAAGTTGTTTGCATTTTACCATTCCTTTATCTTCTAAGTTCTCTGGTGGATATGCTTTAACTGTCCTTAGTGTTTGAAATGGCTCAAATAGCATTATGAATCGTTATGCCGAGTAACTGGGGACGAACCAAGCAGTTTTGAAACTCGAAAACATGAATCATGCTAAAGGAATTTTTACTAACTAGTTCCAGTAACCCAGCATACGCACGATCAGATAAGACTTAGAGAAACAAGGAAAGTTTTAAGTGAAACTTGGGCACGCAGGCAATTCAAGTTTCCCTTAGCCGTTAAAAGGCTGAAATATCATTCAGTTATGTAACGCCGAGTACGCAAGCACAATTCGGGTTAACATTGAGAAATTTGTAAGATCATTGGGAAATAGATGAGGCGGAAACACTTTGCACTTAAAAGAAATATGGATGACAGCATTCCGACAACTTTATTTCATGATCTCAAAAGATGTTTACATAGATTTGAACTAAGTACAGAAGGGGACATAACTTGCTAGGTGTTCCCAGGCTTCCGCAATCCGCTTGACCTTGCCAAACTTCTCCAGCATTTTGCTAAATGGTAAGGTTTTAGCCCCCAGCCAACTAAGAAATCTTTTTATGGCTGTGACGGAACCCGACAATTCTGGGACATCTTTTTCACACGTAAGTTCTGAGATGTTCGAGACTGCCTTCATCTTTTCCGGGTTAACTTCTATTCCTCTATGAGAAACGATGAAACCCAGAAGTTTTCCTGAGGGAACCCCGAATACGCACTTAGATGGATTCAACTTCATCTTGTAAGTGCGCAAGTTCTCGAAAGTTTCTCGCAAATCCTCAAGGAGTGTATCTTTTTCCTTGGTTACGACAGCAATATCGTCCTCGTAAACATGGACGTTTCTGCCAATTTGACTATGCAAACAACGTTGCATGCAGCGCTGGTAGGTTGCACCTGCGTTCTTCAGGCCAAAAGGCATGGTTACGTAGTAATACGTCCCGTACGGGGTTATAAAAGAAGTTTTGATTTGATCTTCCATTTTCATGCGTATTTGGTGGTACCCGGAGTATGCATCCAAAAAGCATAAAAGCTCAGAGCCTGCAGTGGCGTCTATTATTTGATCGATTCGCGGTAACGCAAACCTATCTTTCGGACATAACTTGTTCAATCCTGTGTAATCTATACACATTCTGAGGGCAGTTGTGTCTTTCTTCGGTACTAATACCGGATTTGCGGACCAGTCAGTATGGATTACTTCCTTGATAAAATCCGCTGCTAAAAGCCGGATAATTTCCTTGCCAATAGCCTTCCGTCTTCTTCCGTCAAATCGACGGAGACCTTGTTTGACGGGTTTTGATCCGGGAATAACCTTGAGTTGGTGCTCAGCAAGTTCCCTGGGTACGCCTGGCATGTCAGCTGGACACCAGGCAAAAATATCCCAGTTCTCACGGAGGAACTTGATGAGCTCGCCTTCCTATTTGTCGGTCATCCCAGTCCCAACTACGACAAATTTTGTCGGATCTTTGGGATCTAGGATTACCTGTCTTGTATTCTCGGACGCCTTGAAGCTATCTGTTGGCTTCCGAGTTTCTTTTCCTGCCGGCATTTCTTTCGGCGATACCTCCTTGGCTAACTCCTTCAGTTCTTCCTGAGCTATAACTCTTTGAGCGCAAAGGGCGTTTTGCTTCTCCAACTCGTTTGCCAGCTTGAAATCACCGGCAATGGTGATTACTCCTCCTTTGGGTCCTGGCATCTTCAGCTTGTTGTAGATATAGCAAGATCTTGCCATAAACTTGGCGAAAGCCGGACGTCCGAGTATTGCATGATACACGCTCTCGAACGGCACAACTTCGAAGGATACTTTTTCCTGCCGGAAGTGATCTTTATCTCCGAAGGTGACATCTAGGGAAATTTCTCCTAGGGATCGTGCTTGCCTGCCAGGAACAATGCCATGGAAGCGTATATTGCTGTAGTTGAGCTGGGACTCGGATATCTTCAAATGCTTCAGTGTATCCAGGTACATTATATTGATGCTGGATCCTCCGTCCATCAGCACTCTTCTTAGCCTAGTGTTTTGAACAATAGGGCTTACAACAAGAGCTTGTGTGCCGGGTTCAGAGATATTTCCGGGATGATCAGACTGATCCCAGATTATCGGTGTGTTGGAGTACTTCAAGAATTTTGGGGTTGCAGGAACAACCGCGTTTATTTCTCGAAGTGTCCTTTTGGCCACCTTTGCTGACGGGGTTGCTAGGAAAGTTAGCATTGCTTCTCCTTCAACTCTCGGAAATTTAGGTTCGCCTTTTCGCTGCTGTTCCTGGATTTTGTCATCAGTGTCCGATTCACTGTCTTCTTTTTCAGCTTCTGGCTTTTGTTTGGCAGGTTTCCTTTTGGAACCCTTCCCTTTATTTCCGGATCCTGCATTGCCTTTCATATGCTTGTTTAGCCGGCATTGCGCGTTTGTGTGGGTTGGTTTCCCAAACTGAGAGTGGTGGACGCAGGGTTCCGACTTAATTCTCTCCCATTCTTCAGGAGTGTAATTGATGGGATCCGGACTGCGGCCTTTCCACTTGTTCCCTTTTTCTCCTCCAAAGGCTAAGTTAACCTCCTTGGGCTTTGTTGTTGACTCCGGAGTTCCTTTTTTATCAGAACGAGGTGTTTTCTTGGCCAGTGTCAGTGACTCAATATTGCCTCCTCTTGCTCTGATATCGTCTTCGGCTGCAGCATGCTCATTAGCGGTTGTAAGCATAGATCCGAGATCTTTGTGCTTTTTAGAGCCAACCATGAACGGTACAAGTCCGGGTTTTAGGCCATTGACGAAAGCATGCATTGCTTGTACGTCAGTTACTCCAGAGCAACTATTCTTCATTGCAGTCCATCTGGAGATGAAATCCACGTATGGTTCGTCTTCAAATTGGGTGCAACGGTTCAGCTGGTTGATGCTATTTGGGCGTTTGTATGTTCCCCTAAAATGCTGGGTAAATACTCTCGCCATATCATCCCAACTGTCGACAGTTCTTGATGGTAAACCATTAATCCAATCTCTGGCTCCGTCTAGCAACATTAGGGGAAGAAACTTGACAGCTTCCAGGTCTGTCCCGTTGTTGATCTGGACGGCTGTGTAATAATCTGAAAGCCAGGTATCCGGGTTTGTACTGCCGGTATATTTTTGGTAGGTTGGACCAACTTTGGCGAAGCCAGAATGCAGGGTTATCCTTCGGATCCTGTCAGTGAAACACTTAGGACCAAAGTATAGATCATCCTTTTCTGCCCTATCAATATGTGCAGAATATCTCCCGGCTGAATGGACAGAAGGGGATCTGCTCCTTTCTTTTCCATTGTTGCGCGGACGCGTTTTTCCGAGGTTATCTCTATCTCTTCCGTTGTCACGCCCTCTGGGATTAGGTGGAGTCCTGCTCCTGTACCTTTCCTTATCTTTGGGCGGTGTCCGAGATCTTTCACGTCTGTGAGGTGTATCGTATCTTCCAGCTTTTTCAGCTGGGTTTCTCGGAGGTGGCATTATTTTGCCGTCATTCCGGTGTTTGTCTTCCCGATCGTGTGGTTTATATCCATCTTTCGGGAGATGAGGTCCGGTTCTAGACGCTGCGTCCCGGTTGTCGGGGTTTTTCTTGTCTTTTCTCGGATCCTCTTTTTTATCCGAATCTCCGGGTTCTTCCGGTCCAGGTGCTCCAGCAGCGCAAGTAACAGTTTTGCAGAGGGCGGAATTATCATGCAGCCTCCCTGATCGCTCTTGTCCTCGATGTTGCTGCTGTAATGCTTTTCCTAGGAAAGCATACACCCCCTGGAGTTTTTCCCCGTTGGAGTATAGATCATTGTTCAGGATGGCGAACGCTGCTTCCGCGTTTTCAGCTGCGGTTTTGTATATTGGTTCGCCCTTGGCATCTTTGCCGTTTAACTGCTTTTGCCAAGATGGGTTATAGAACCTTTCTTTCGGCGGCAGTTCTTCCGGTTTTGCAATTCCGGGTAACCTCGTAGGTCTTAAGGCAGATCTATGCTTTCTCTCGTACTCCTCGATTTCTTCCTTCATGATTTTGATGTCATTATGGGTTTGTTGGAGATGTTGCCGAGATCTAAGCAGTTGTTGCTGTTGCCGTTGGAAAGCTTGTCTCCTGGCTTCCAGCATCTCAGGGGGTTCATTGGGTCCCACTGGAGTTTGTAATAGTTCTTGCTCTTCCAATTCTGTCATTGGTGGAGCAGTGATTTCCTTAGATTTCTTTTCCGCAGGCTTTGTGCCACTAATATCTCCGACTTCCAGGTTTTCATCAGCGAGATCAGCTGACTTTTTCTTCCGGAGTTTGTACTGGAGTTTCTTAGAAGCACGGTGCTTTTTCTTGGAAGATGGAGGTTTTTTGACAGGTTCATCCTCTGTCATCTCCTTGACATTAGGGAATATCGGAGAAGTTTCTCCGTCTTCCCTCTCTTCCACTGGCGGAGGGGTTTTAGGGCTTTCCTGGCTGTCGGCACCCGTTGTATCAGCTGGTTTTGCCATTAGCACTTCATGGAATCCCTCTTGAAAGGACTTAACTTTTCTTACGAAGGCATCATCATCTTCGTCTTCGGATTCGAAGTTATCCGATCCGGTTTCCGATTCCAATCTTGCCTCAATGGCGGCAAGCACGGACTCTGTTTCCGAGTTCATCGTCTGGTTGACGGATGTCGGATCTTCCGTCTCTGTGACGGGTATTGGTTCTTCCGTCTCTGTGACGGGTGTATTGTTGTCTGCCTCTTGCACGGGATTTCCGTCCTCCGTGTTTTCGGCGATCTCGGATTGCACCATGCCGATAAAGTGCGTATCACTGTTTTGTCGGCGATCTGAGCAAAATCCGGCATCATAGTCGTCTTCGACTGGGTATAGGGCGGGTGGGAAATAATTGCTTTCACCGCAAAACCCCATTGCTTCCGCGGTTAATCCGATAAAGATGTTAGCAGATCCAATCGGTAAAACGCAGGCACTTACCAGGTGGTTTTGCGCCGGTATGTAGGATCCGTTGTCGAGGAAGCGCCCGACGTCGTCGTCGAATTCCAAGCTTCCGACAGTGATCGGTCTTCCAATTCCGCCTAGTATCCCAGATCGGAACTTCACGCCTGACGTCGTTTGCCCCACGGTGGGCGCCAACTGTCGAGACATCGTAGTAGTTTTCATAGACTGGGGTGCCATGAGACTACGGTAGAGACGTGGGGTAACGGGATAGCGTAGTAACACAGAACACGGGATTTACCCAGGTTCGGTACGTCGCGACAGTACGGCGTACCTACTCCTGCACTTCTCACTATGTGGGACTAAAGCCCGTATAATAAGGTTACAATGTAAGGGAATAGATCCAGCTACTCGTCGAGGATGAACTTCCCGGCGAGTTGCGTAAGACTTGAGCTTGAATCTAGAACCTTGGAGCTAAAAGAACTTATGTAATCTTTCTCCCGTCCGGCTTTATATAATAGCCGGATTAGGGCTTACAGAACCAGAAACCTAGAAGACTACGTTTAACTTGTAACTTGGAAAGTAAGGAATTCGTCTTCTCCTCCAAGCCAGATCACGCGGGCCGTGATCCGGGTTCTTCTAGAATCCGGCTTCTGCGCGTCGGACTACTGGGCCGCCCAATGGACCAAAGCCCATTACCATGTAGGCCACCCTGGTAGTCCGGCTCTTTTGTCTACCATCTTCTATACCCCTATTCAGTATATATCCGACACTAGCGTTACTCGTCTCCTTGAGAAGAAGATCTTGGTAATGAGGGTCTTGCAGCCAGCTCGAATCATGGCCGGCGCCGCCTTGATCTTCCTCGTGTCCATGCCCTGCGCCACCCTGATCATCCTCGTGCCCATGCCCGGCGCCACCCTGATGATCATTTTCATGATCGTCATCACCTGCCGAGCCACCGGCGTCCATATCTTCACTGTTATTGACATCCTCCTCGTCACCATTTTCGCCATCACGTATCCAACGAGTGTAGCCATTCATGAAATCACGTCGGAGAAGGTGCGACTCCAGCAATCCAGAATCGTGCCTTATCAGGAACATCAGCTTGCAGTCGCGACACGGACATCGTATCTCCGTCTTCTTTGCGCGTGCCATGTCGGCCCTCGCGCATGTCATCCACCTATCCACGAGGGCTTTGTTCACCAGTTGCCGGACCATGGTCGCCTGCGCGGTACAAAAGACCAAGAAGAACATAATTAGAGCATATGGACGTGGATCTCGCCGAAAAAAATCGGCATGACCTCCCCTAAAAGGAGGACATCCGCGAGTGCCAGAAATTCGCCGGGAAAGAAATGAATCGACTTCCCGGCGAAACATTGGCATCCCAAAATGAAATCCCTGCACAAAAAGAAGCACCATAACACAATCACATAGTCGGTGCCACCGACAACGCGCATACATGCAAGCAACTCCTTCTTGTTTCCTCCAACAACGATTTGCGCAAGAGAGCCGGACCTCACAAAAAAAGAAGCACCACAACACAATCACATAGTCGGTGCCGCCGACAACGCGCATACATGCAAACAACTCCTTCATGTTTCCTCCAAAAACGATTTGCGCAAGAGATCCGGACGAGAAATAAAGAGAGATGTTGTAGATCTAGAGGAGTAAGGGACTTCACTTACATATGAGGGTCAACCAAGGGAGGTTGAGCAAGCTTTTATGATGAATTAATGGGGGAAATAGGGTGGGGAGGAGGTTGGGGACGAGTAGATCTATGTTTGGTGAAGAGGAAGAAGTGAGGCATGTGAGTGGAGTGGTAGTGGCTCCCATGTGCTAAAAAGTAGCAAAAATCGTGCTGGATATTATAGGAGGCGCATATTATCATAATGCGCCTCCTATATATTATGCGAGGCGCATTTTGAAGATGTGCCTCCTATATATTATGCGAGGCGCATTTTGAAGATGCGCCTCCTATATGTTATGCGAGGCGCATTTCTAAGATGCGCCTCCTATACATTATGCGAGGCGCATTTTGAAGATGTGCCTCCTATATATTATGCGAGGCGCATTTTGAAGATGCGCCTCCTATATGTTATGCGAGGCGCATATTTGTGGAATGCGCCTCCTATATACTCCAACTATAGGAGGCGCATCTGTGAGATGCGCCTCGACTTCGCTGACTCAGAAGCCACCCGGGCCCACACAAAATATAGGAGGCGCATATTATAGAAGTGCGCCTCCTATAATTACATTATTGGAGGCGCATATTGACAGATGCGCCTCGCATAACCAGGGTCCAGGAGGCTGTGGTCCCTACATGAAGTATTCGAGGCGCATATGTTTGGAATGCGCCTCCTATATATGCATTATAGGAGGCACATCTTGGAAATGCGCCTCGCATAATATATAGGAGGCGCATTTTGCCAATATGTGCCTCGAGCCCTCATTTTCTCCTATAGGCTTTTCTCTAGTAGTGGTCTACCCCTATAACCAGCGTTGGAAGGGGGTAGATCTCAATACTATTTTGCTTGGTTGTGTTAGGTTAGACCTAATATACATTAATAACCAAAATCTAGCTATACTTTTAACAATATTCCCTCCGGTTTGCCCGAATGGGGGAGCATCGGCGGTTCGAAACCTATAAGTGTAGTGCATAACCTTCCTATGTGATGCCGGTGAAACCAGTCACACCTATGGGTAGTATATTGGCCCCTCCCCACCTCGATCCTAGCACAGGTTTATAAGCATTCTTAGTGCCCCACCATGGTTTACGTAGGATTCCGACACTTTAGAGCCCAACGCTTCACTAGAACATTGATCTGTTGACCGGAAGTCAACCTTTTGGTCTACCCCTATGACCACGTCGGAAGTGGGTAGAACACAATACTATTTTGCTTGGTTATGTTAGGTTAGGCCATAACAACATTAATAACCAAAATTCTAGCGATACTTTTAATAGTATTCCCTCCGTTTTCCCCAAAAGGGGGGGGATCGAATGTTTATAACTAAACTGGAGTAGTACATATATATATTAGTAAGTATAGATCATTACATTCTAATTAAAAATACGGCGGGAAATATAAATTAGGCCTAAACTATCCTAGAAGCCGGTTCGACCGTCCTCCTCGTCGTCGCTCGCTGCCATGCTAGCCCGGTCATCGTTCGGCGCCATGGACGGTGCACGCGTCGGAGCACGCGTCCCGTCGGAGTAAATGGCGGCGACATGCAAACCGCATTGACCCTGGCGCCGCTTGGGGAGCCGGGAAGGCTGCATACCACGTTAATGCTAGGCGTGCGGCAGAGGCGAAGCACCGTCCCGCCGCCTGGTGCAGGTCGCGTCACATCGTCGCCATTACGCGCGGCAGGCTAACCACCACCTGCACAACGCCGTGTGCATGTCCAAGGCGTGTGAATGCGAGGCATGTTGGCACGTAACCACATGTTCGTCACCTAGGCTGCATACACATGGTAGTTGTGTTGGCACGTACCATTATTTGTTGTGAACTTGGCAAAGGTTGGTACCACGTTTCGCAAGCAAACACGTGCCATATCATTTTGTACGCGTACACGTATAAAACGGTATCCTCTTTTCTACACGTATAATAGAGCCTTTGATATTCGTTGACTTGGTGGGGTGAGCTTTGTGGTGAATTTGGGTCACTGATTGGTGGCCCCGCGGCGTCCCGGGCCCCACTTGGCAGTGAGTAAATGTCATATCATTCTATGTTGACTAAGTCAGCTGGCGTGTTCCCACCATGCATGCATGCGCACACGACATGGCGACCAGTCGAAACGGGGCGGCCTCGAAACGGCACTCCGTATATAAAGCTCCTGCCGCATTGCCTCTCTCCCTCATCCATTCTCCCCCCATTTGTAGCAAAAAAAAACCACTCCGCATCGTCTCCCAGCACTCCTTCTCTCCCAACTGCCGAGCGCACAACCGCGAGGCGGTTCCGCAGAATGGAAGGTTCGCAGCAGGAGAACGACGGCGTCATCCCTTCTGTTCTCGTCGCCGAAGGAGCCGCCCATGGCGGTTCCAGTTCGTCGCAGCCGCAGGATGTCATCGCCGCCGCAGGTTCGTCGGTCGGCCATGGCGCTTTGAGTGCACCGTCTGCTGCTGCCGTGGTGGAGGCGCCTGCTGCTTTCCCTATCCTGGCAGATCTGGGTGATCCCTACAGGGATTACCCGGCGTTTGACGAGGACGTCGATGACCAGGACTCTTAGGTATCTATGTCCAGGCCGGCTTAGTTTATTGTCAAAGATCCAGGGTTTGTGCATGAATGCACGCAAGTTCGGGCTTCTAGTGTTTGTAGTTGCATGTATACTTTGGTTTTTTTTTATAAAATTTGGGCTTCTGGTGTTTGCGGTTGCATCTGTTCTTTAGGGGTTCGAGGTTTTTTGTATTCGGGATTAAAAGGTTTGTAGTTGGATCTGTACCTAGGGGTTCGAGGGTTTTTTGTACACGCAAGTTCAAGATTCAGAGGTCTGCTTGCATCTGTACTTAGAGACCAAAGGGAAAAACATTGTAGAAAATAGACATGTACTAGACACTAAATTGACAATATAGATGTCCTGCTGTGAAACTGTAACATCCCAAGTATGAAAACCACCCCTAGGATGTTTGTTTCTTGCTTTATTATTGTTTTGCATCATGACATCTTAATCATTGCATTTGTTTTCCAGTTGTTTGCATTTGTTTTCCATTTGTTTTCCCTTGTTTTCTATTTGAATTTCAAACCAAGAATTCAAACCTTGTTTCATACTTGTTATGTTACAATTTTTACAAATAAAAAGTTCAATCAAAACATTTTTTGTTTCCATTAAACCATAAGGTTCAAACTAGTTAAAATTATGGCTTTTAATAATTCACTTAATTCAAATGATTTTCAAATTCAATTGCAAATTACAAACAGCACCCAATTTGAAATTATGAAACTTACAAAACAATTCATTCACTTGTTTCCAATTAAACTTGAATTTAAAAACTTAATTGCTTAAGTTAAGTTAATCAATTAATATTAATTTTTTCCCTCAAATTTCAAATTAAATTCCAAACAGCAACCATTTGTAAATTATGGAAATTACAAATCACTCCAAATCTATTGTTTCCAATAAACATGAATTTTAAAAGGCTTTTAAATTGTTTAAGTTCAATCAATCACTTAATTCAAATATTCAATTAATTCATTTATTTTTTTCCAAACAGCAACATGAATCAAATATTTTGAAAACAAAAACTTTGCAATGTTGCTGATGCAATAATCATCCTATAAAAATTTATCACTAAATTTTCCTAACCCAAAAACCTATCTCTTTCTTCCTATTTCTATTTCAGCAAAAAAAAGTAACAGAACAAAAAAAAATAGAAAGAGAGGGGTAGGGCAGGCAGTGGGCAGGCCCAACCCACCCAAACCAGCCCACTGCCACTTACCGGTTCGCCTGTCGTCGTCAACCTGTACGGCGCGCCATCGAGCACCTCCACGTCGACGCCGTTGTGAGCAGACGGCCACCGTGCGCCCTAGCCCCCTATAAAACTACCCCCTAGGCCCCCCGAGCTGCCCTAACCTAGCCTCCACCTCCTCCCGCGAGCTGCGCCGTCGCTTCCCTCTCTCTGCCGGCGAAATCCCCCATCTCTGAACCTCACCCGAGCTCCCCCTTCTGAATCCATGGCGATCGCCGCCGTTACCCTGCTCCTCCCCTCGGGCTAACCCCGGGAATCAGCTCCCCGCACCTCCCTCGAGCTCATCGACACCTCCACGGTTGCTGGGAACGCACACATCGCCGCCGCCATCCTCGACCTCGCCGGCGACCACCTCTGCCCGAGCCTGCTCCTCCTTATGTCCCTCGAGGTGAGCACAGCGACACCTCCACCTCCCCTCGCTCTCTCTCTTCTCTGCGCTGCACGCCGCGTGCAAGCATCACCAGCACACGCACGCGCACAGCCACGGCGAGCACTGCGGCAGCTCGCCGCCGGCCAGTCCGTGCCTGTGACGAAAGTTTCAGTTAACGCCCTGCAGCGAAAAGTTCAGTTAACGAAACTGAACCATAACTTACCTGCGTACCCCTTACCTGACAAAGAACAGAACACAGCGCAGTGGCACTGCACTGCGAGCGCGCACACCGCGGCCTGGGTTCGAGCCCTGCGCTCGCGAATAAAAACCCCAATTTTTTTCGCGCGAGCAGCTGACAGGCAGGGGCCACTCGTCAGTGGCATGTGCTGCCACGCGTGCACACACGCGGGCCACGCTGGCCCAGGGCCCCCTCGTCAGTGGCTGTGGCTAGCCACTGCGAGGTAGAAAAGATTTTTCTACCCTTTTTCTTTTAAATTTAAGTCCTTTCTATTACAGATTGGTCCTTAATTTTAAAATGCTAATAACTTTTAATTTCTAAATCCAACTAATGCAAATAAAATATGTACACTGAACCAAATTAAATTCTCTATCTATTTAAACCATTTGTATTCTGTTTTGAACAATTCAAATGCATTCAAATTTCAAATTCAAACACTTCCTTTTAAATTTGGGTAAAATCATAACTATTTCAAACTTAATTCAAATAACACAAATAAAATATGTTTTCCATGCTAAATTGAACCATCTATCCAAATATAAATTTTGTTTCATGGTTTGAATAATTAAAATTGCTTAAATAATTTAAACCTTGTTTAAATCATTTAAATTGCTAAATTCATAACTTGCTCAAATTAAATTATTTTTGAACATATAAAATATGTTTTCAACCTAGAAAAGTATAACCTTTTCAAATATGAATTTGAATTTATGTTTTGAACAAATAAAATTCAAATAATATTCATACTTGAATTAAATTCAATTAAATCTTGTTTAAACTTGTTTATTCATAATTAAATCATTGTAATTCCTTTTTCAATAATTGAAACATGTAATCCACCTAAGATTTTGTGTTCTTTTCAAATATGAACTTTGTTATCTGTTTTGAACAATTTAAATTGGTGAAAACAACAGATACTTGTGTAACACCTTTAAGGAACCAAAATTCCTTAACTTAATAACTAAAATTCTAAACTTGGTAAACCTTATTTCAATTTGTTCCTATTGTTGTTTTCTTGTTGTTTTCTTCATCCATGCATCATGCTAATTCACTTACACATGATGTTTAGTTGTAAAACAATTATTTCAACCTTAACTCATGGACCTTTTCCATATGCAATCCAATTGCATGTGGGTCCATTTAAACATGTTGCAATGTCAACTAGTTATTTCTATGCATCAATTAAATGGTCATGCATCATCCCATGATTGTGCACTATGCCATGTTATTGATTGTTTGTCTCTCTGCGTTGTTTGCTTGCTTCTTCTCGAATAGACGACGACGTTGCGACAGACGATACTTACGACACCCCTTCTGAGGATCTAGCTCAGTACCAGGTTGCTGAGTTTGCAGGCAAGTATTCACTGACATGAACCACTGTGTTCCTTTCAACATTGGATACCGATACTTTCCGTTGTCTATTTCTGCTAGCCCTATGAATCGTTGCTTCTGTTACGAACCTATCACATGTTACCCTTAACCCTGATATAGCCTCACCTCCATACCTATTCCCCGTTGCTTGTTGCCTGTGTCTTAATAGCATGCTTAGGGTTGTTTTGCTCGAGTCTGTTACCCGTTACTTTCTGTTACTATTTCTATTATGTTCTGGGGCTCGATGTTAAACAACAACCTGTTAATTTTGAGGTAATAATAATTTGCTGATAAGGCACCGGCAGGAGGCCCGGCGTGGTTTTGAGGCCTGCTAGTGTCGACCCTAATTAGGAAAAGGGTCTTGTCTACTGATCCATGATGAGCGCACTAACCGCATGTGGGAAGCGTGTATGGGCGCCCCCCTCAATTTGATTCGATTCGCATCTCGTCCAAATCGCCTCATTTAGTTCGGGTTTTCCATTTGCCGCACGCATATGCAGGTACGAACCCGAGGCCAGGGTGGAAACTTTTGTAGTCGGCATTTAGGGAGACACGTTCTTAGAGTGCTATGAGGGTCCCCTTTTCTTCGTGGGGCTTGATTAGCCGTGCGCTCAACTGCACGGGGTTCTTTGGGCTTGATGCGAAGAAGAGTTGAGTTGTGTTGAGTGCCCCGCTTGGTGGGAGGCATTCCATCTGGCGGGTTATTCTTACGTGTACGGCCAAATTGGTGCACCCCTGCAGGGATAAATCTTCTCGAGAAGCCGTGTTTTCCGCGGTTATGGTTAACTTGGTGAAAGTACTGGCTAACAAGTACTCAGAACAACTTACACCTAACTAATGATAACTTGACTAGTAATAGCCTTATTGCCACAATAACTTGATCCATCACTAATCCAACTGTGTGAGTTATCCTCGGATTGCTTCTTTGGATAAGGGGCGAGATCCAGGATGGGTTTTGCTTGGAGTTAGTTGTAGTTGGTTACGATACGCTATCTTATCTTCTTTCTGTTAGCCGGAAGTTGTATTATGTTCTGTAGTTGGTTAGTGCAGCCAGCTGACGCATCTTTTGTATCCCCTTTTCTTCCGTTGAACCCAAAGCATCTGTGCTTGGTGTTGACGGGTTACATTTTGGTGAACTGTGAGTCTTGCTTGCCAGTACGTTTATGTACTGACCCCTTTGGGGCTGTGGTTTCCGCAGACTACGCTTACGAGGATCCCCGTGATGGCTACTACGTGGAGTTTGACGAGGCTGCTGACGAGTAGATAGCGGACCCGGGCATGATGGGCTCCGTTTTCCTTTCATTCCGGCCTCTTAGGCCTATTTGGATTTGTCTGTACTCAGACCTTTTGAATGCTTCCGCTGTGTTGTAACGATGATATGTTGGGACATGTGTCCTCTGGATGATTGTATTTGCTATCTCTGCTCTAGTGAGAGCTATTTGCAACTTATTTCTATTTATTTGTGTCTTAGAGATATGTTCTGCTATCATTCTGTTAAACGCCGTTGACGTACCATGTGTGTATGGTATGAAGTACGTCAATGGTAGTATCCTGATTTCTATGGGATGGTTTACATAGACGATGAACAGTAGGGGTTGGTTGTCACACATACGTGTGTTGGCCTACTCGTAAGAGATGCGGGTGCCGGTAAGCCCCGTAATCCAATCAACTACTGTTCAACGGAACTGCGAGTATCCTCTAGAAGTCCGGGTGCGACAAATGGTATTAGAGCCTGTCTGCCTGTAGGATCCCTTTTACTGGTCGCAGTTGAGTCTAGAAACTATTTTTGTAGCTATATAGGAAAAAATGAAACGTGAGAGTAGGAATTCTGCCATTTTATTTCTTTCCCCACCCACCCTCCCTTTTCTGGTAAGGAAGTGCAACGTTGTTTTCTCTTCTGAGCTAAACTTTCAAGTTAGGATTTCACATATCCTGGTTTCTCTAGGATAGTTATATCTACTAGACCATAGGAATGGAGGTGGTTGTGACATGATTTATCATGTTGCCTACTCACGATTGAGAACGGAGGCGTGTAAGCCCCGGAAGCAAATCCTCTATTCCTTAAGCAGTAGATATTGATCCTTTAGAAGCCCGGATGGGTTTTCCGTAGTACCTCAGGAGTTTTTGGTCTCGTGTTTCCCGATGTTGCTTCGATATCCTGTTCTTCTGAACATCCCTTTCGTCTGTTGAAACCTTGTTGTTGATTTCCACTTCAGTTCTCTACCGGCGTCTAATCAAAACTTCCCCGATCATCTGCAGATGGATCTCAGGTTCTACCCGCAGGTGGTTCGTATGACTCGTTGTGAGAGCACCGCCGGTTATCCGGAGATGCTGAGAGACATGGTCACTTATCTGGGGTTCCGTTGGGCACCAGAGTACCAGGTCTACGAGCACCAGCGAGAGTTTGACCAGACCTACTACCAGGCTATCGTCTACATTCTGTCAGATGATGGCATGAGCGTAGTCCACCGCTACGAGGCAGTGGGTTCCACAGTGGATATGGCCGTGCAGCAGGCAGCTTACGTGAGTCTCACCGTCCTTCGTGCTGACTACGGGGGATTTGACGATTCTATCTATCGCCACATCCCCCGTGGTTACATCACTTCGGAGGGAGCTCACTTCACTCTTTACGACAACTTGGATGTCTACGAGCATGATAACTCCAGGCTGCACACCACCGCTCAGTTTCTGAGGCACAGTGACGCAGTTGCCAGCACACTATCTCAGGAGTTGGTTTCAGTCAGAGAGCAGCTCTACCTTGCTTTGACTCGTCTGGCGACGTACACCACAGACTTTGTTGGAGATGAGCGCTTTGCACGTTTCGATCAGCCAGTGGGTCGTCGTCTGCCAGATGCTGGAGGTTACGAGCCGATCAGAGGTCCACTCCTCAACCTCGGTGCTGGTTACACTGGGATTCCACGCTTTGGAGCACAGGGAGTCGACGCTATGTACTTCACCACACCTAGAGTCGCTCTCAGACCACGTCAGATCTATGTGGATCGTCGTTCTACCTACTTTCGTGGGCGTGCTCCTCACCGTACCTCTCGCCGTGCTACTCACCGCCGTCCTGCGTGATGAGCATGGGAGTACCGATGTATCCATTCTTAGCTATGTTTAGTTATCCTTTGGCATTCGAACCATTTGTGGTGTGTTGGATATTCTGATGTATTTGAACATGTGATGATGTACCTGTTGGTTATCTATTCATGCGTCGGAATAATCTCTCTTTTGGTTGCCGAGTCTATCCTTTTCTGTTGTTGTGCTAAAATGCATTTCCATTCAGGATAACGCCAACAAGGAACACCCCGCCTGAGCCACCGCCAATCACGGAGCTGTTGACTCAGATGACCCAAGTCATGGCACAGATGGCCCAGTTCCAGACTAATCAGCATAACAACCAGAATGCTCCACGAGTCAGTATCAAGGAGTTTCTCAGTCTGGGGCCGAGAGCTTTCGTGGCAACACGCGAGCCTCTGGATGCTGATGACTGGATCCGTGAGATAGCTAGGGCTCTGGAGATTGCTCACGTCGCTGAGGAAGACAAGGTCAAGTATGCCTCCTATCTCCTGAAGGGTCAGGCAGCTACTTGGTGGGAAAACTACCAGACAATGAGAGCTGGCTATCCAATCACCTGAGGTTATTTCAAGAAAGCTTTCCTGAAGCACCACATTCCAGATGGTCTCATGGAAAGGATGCGTGAAGAGTTTTGCTCTCTCAAGCAGGGCAAGCTGGACGTCATTGGCTATCAGAGTGAGTTCAACCGTCTCGCTCGATACGCTGGTGATGAGGTGTCCACTGAGGCTAAGAAGATGGCAAGGTTCCGCAGAGGTTTTAACCCAGAACTCAAGTACGCCCTCACCAACATCAAGGCCAACAACTTCGAGGAGCTCGTTAACACCGCGCTCAATGAAGAAAATGGGCGCAAGGCGTTCGAGGAGTCTCGCAAGCACTCGCGTGAGGGTGGTTCCTCCTCCAACATGACCACCCCTCCGCAGAAGCGCCGCATCTGGGTGCCAAATGGTGCTGTCACTCGGGCTCCATATGCCCAAGCTTCTCCAGGCTTCGCTCCCCGCCCACCCAACCCTGCTCAGATGCATGATCCAAGGGGTGCAATGGGGCAGCCAAGGCCAGGGCCTCCTCGTGTCGTCACTTGCTACAAGTGCAAGCAGACGAGGCACTACGCTGACAAGTGCACGCAGAGGCAGCTACCTCCACCACCACCTCGTCCCAACACAAACCAGGCAATGGTGCGTGCTCCCCCGGCTAAAGCCTTCAACTCCAACAACAGGCCTGTCGGGAGGACCGCAAGGGTGAATCATGTCAAGATCGACAAAGCTGAGGAAGCTGCTGACGTCGTTCTCGGTATATTACCCGTAAACTCTTTTCCAGCTAAAGTGTTGTTTGATACCGGAGCATCGCATTCTTTTGTGTCAAAGATTTTTGCCGCAACAAACAACCTAATGGTGGTTCCACTAAGCAATCAAATCACCGTTCACTCCCCGGGATCTCAAATGTTTACTTCCAAGATAAGTAAGGATAATCAAATCCTAATTGGAGGCCACATATTCCTTGCTTCCCTCATGTTGCTGGAAAATTCTGACATTGATGTCATTCTTGGTATGGATTGATTGAAGGCCAACAAAGCTACGATTGACTGTGCTCAGAAGTCAATAACTCTGTTCCACCCTTCTGGCCAGATAGTCTATTCTCCAAATGAATCAAGTTCTGTTTAGCTATGCACCCTGGATGCAAAACCTCTTCCTGCAATTGAAAATGTTCCGGTGGTTTGTGAATTCCATGACGTCTTTCCAGAAGAGTTGCCAGGGATGCCTCCGGACAGAGCAGTTGAGTTCGTGATCGAGCTTGAACCAGGTACTGCTCCAATCTCTAAGCATCCATACAAGATAGCTCCTCCTGAACTGAAACTGTTAAAGGAGCAAATCGATATGTACATGGAAAAAGGTTACATTCAACCTAGTTCCTCCGCTTGGGGTTGCCCAATTCTGTTCGTTGCGGAGAAGGATCAAACAAAGAGACTCGTGGTTGACTATCGTCCTCTCAACGAGAAAACCATCAAAAACAAGTATCCAATTCCTCGTATCGATGATCTTTTTGATCAACTTGCTGGAGCCTCAATATTCTCCAAGTTGGACTTGAGAATGGGTTACCATCAAATAAAGATCAGAAAGGAAGATATTCCAAAAACAGCTTTCACCACTCGGTACGGTCTATATGAATACACCGGCATGTCCTTTGGTCTCACCAATGCACCTGCAACATTCTCTCCACTCATGAATTCTGTCTTCCATGAATACCTCGACAAGTTCGTTGTCGTATATCTTGATGACATTCTTGTCTACTCAAAATCCGAGGAAGAGCATGAAGAACATCTTCGTCTCACTCTCATGAAACTTCGCGAGCATCGTCTATATGCTAAGTTCTCCAAATGTGAGTTCTGGATTCCAGAAGTTGCTTACCTTGGTCATATCATCTCTGCCAAGGGCATAGCTATTGATCCAGAAAAGGTTAAAGCAATTGTTGATTGGAAACCTCCTAGGACGGTAAAGCAAGTACGAAGTTTTCTTGGCTTGGCTAGCTATTGCCGTCGTTTCGTCCAAAACTTCTCCAAGATTGCCAAACCTCTCACTGATCTCACAAAGAAGGACAAGAAGTTTGTTTGGACTCCACAATGTGATGAAAGTTTCAATCTCCTGAAGACTAAACTCACTTCTACACCAGTTCTGGTTGGCCCAGATACTACCAAACCTTTCCAAATATTCTGTGATGCATCTCTCCAAGGTCTAAGTGCAGTTCTTATGCAAGAACGTCAAGTTGTGGCTTATGCTTCACGACAGTTGAACGCACATGAGCAAAATTATCCCACACATGACCTTGAACTTGCAGCAGTTGTGTTTGCCCTCAAGAAATGGAGGCAATACTTGTTGGGTAATCGCACTAAAATCTTTTCCGATCATAAGAGTCTGAAATACATCTTCACTCAACCAGATCTAAACCTCAGGCAAAGGAGATGGATTGAAAAGATTAAAGACTTTGATCTCACCATTTCTTACACTCCAGGCAAGGCTAATGTTATGGCCAATGCTCTCAGTCGCAAGTCGTATTGCAATAATCTCATGATCATGGAAAGCCAACCTCCACTTCATGAAGAATTCCAGAAGCTGAACCTTGGTTTTGTTCCTCAAGGTTATCTTGCAAACTTGACAGCCAGTCCAACTCTCGAGGATAAGATTCGTTCTGAACAACTTCGTGATGCTGAAATCAAGAAGATGGTAGAGCACATCAAAGAAGGCAAGGAGAAATTTAAGTCCTTCTCAATTGATGACAAAGGAACTGTGTTCTTCGAAGGACGCATTGCAGTCCCTCAAGTTCAAAGTCTCAAAGATGTCATTCTCAAGGAGGCTCATGAAACTCCTCTCTCCATACACCCTGGAAGTACAAAGATGTACCAGGATCTCAAGACGCTGTATTGGTGGCCTGGCATGAAACGTGAAATTGCTCAATACGTTTCTGAATGCGACGTTTGTCAACGTGTTAAGGCAGTTCATCAGAAAACAGCCGGTCTTCTCCAACCTCTGAAAATTCCTGAGTGGAAGTGGGACATGATTGAAATGGACTTCGTCACTGGTTTTCCAAAGTCCAAGAAGGGAAACGATGCAATCTTCGTTGTCATCGACCGTCTCACTAAAGTAGCTCACTTCTTTGCTGTCAAAGAAACAATCTCAGCTAGCTAGTTAGCAGAACTCTACACAGCAAAGATTGTTCCTCTTCATGGTGTTCCATTGGAAATAAGCTCAGACCGTGGAAGCATATTCACTTCTCATTTCTGGAAAAGCTTTCAAGAAGCTTTGGGCACCAAACTTCTGTTCAGCACAGCCTATCATCCTCAGTCTCAAGGGCAAGTCGAAAGAGTCAATCAGATTCTCGAGGATATGCTCAGAGCATGTGGTCTCTCCTTTGGCATGAAATGGGAGGATTGCCTTCCATATGCTGAATTCTCCTACAACAACAGCTTCCAGGCAAGCCTAGGCATGGCACCATTTGAAGCACTCTATGGCCGAAGATGCAGGAGTCCACTCAATTGGTCTGGAGCTGGTGAACGTTCACTCTTAGGCCCTGACATTGTTAAGGAAGCCGAAGAGAAAGTTCGAATCATTCGTGACAATCTCAAGATTGCTCAGTCTCGTCAGAAAAGCTACTATGACAGCAAGCACAGGGATATGATCTATGCACCTGGTGACAAAGCATATCTCCGTGTAACTCCCCTCAGAGGAACTCATCGTTTTGGTGTGAAAGGAAAACTTGCACCAAGATACATTGGTCCTTTCAACATTCTCTCAAGACGTGCAGAAAATGCCTATCGTCTTGAACTTCCAGAAAAGCTATCCAAGGTGCACGATGTGTTTCACGTGTCACAACTCAAAAGGTGTTTCAAAGATCCAGATCATGCAGTTGATCATGATTCCATTGAACTGCAAGAAGATCTATCTTATGAGGAGCACCCTGTTCGAATTCTCGATGAGACCGAGCGTAAGACTCGCAACAAGAGCACCAAGTTCTTGAAAGTACAGTGGTCGCATCATTCCGATAAAGAGGCAACGTGGGAGACCGAAAAGGATCTTCGCAAGAAGTACCCGGACCTTTTCTCTTCTCAGTAGGAATCTCGGGGCGCGATTCCTTCAAGGGGGGGCGTTTTGTAACATCCCAAGTATGAAAACCACCCCTAGGATGTTTGTTTCTTGCTTTATTATTGTTTTGCATCATGGCATCTTAATCATTGCATTTGTTTTCCAGTTGTTTGCATTTGTTTTCCATTTGTTTTCCCTTGTTTTCTATTTGAATTTCAAACCAAGAATTCAAACCTTGTTTCATACTTGTTGTGTTACAATTTTTCCAAATAAAAAGTTCAATCAAAACATTTTTTGTTTCCATTAAACCATAAGGTTCAAACTAGTTAAAATTATGGCTTTTAATAATTCACTTAATTCAAATGATTTTCAAATTCAATTGCAAATTACAAACAGCACCCAATTTGAAATTATGAAACTTACAAAACAATTCATTCACTTGTTTCCAATTAAACTTGAATTTAAAAACTTAATTGCTTAAGTTAAGTTAATCAATTAATATTAATTTTTCCCCTCAAATTTCAAATTAAATTCCAAACAGCAACCATCTGTAAATTATGGAAATTACAAATCACTCCAAATCTATTGTTTCCAATAAACATGAATTTTAAAAGGCTTTTAAATTGTTTAAGTTCAATAAATCACTTAATTCAAATATTCAATTAAATTCATTTATTTTTTTCCAAACAGCAACATGAATCAAATATTTTGAAAACAAAAACTTTGCAATGTTGCTGATGCAATAAACATCCTATAAAAATTTATCACTAAATTTTCCTAACCCCAAAACCTATCTCTTTCTTCCTATTTCTATTTCAGCAAAAAAAAGTAACAGAACAAAAAAAAAATAGAAAGAGAGGGGTAGGGCAGGCAGTGGGCAGGCCTAGCCCACCCAAACCAGCCCACTGCCACTTACCGGTTCGCCTGTCGTCGTCAGCCTGTACGGCGCGCCATCGAGCACCTCCACGTCGACGCCGTTGTGAGCAGACGGCCACCGTGCGCCCTAGCCCCCTATAAAACTACCCCCTAGGCCCCCCCGAGCTGCCCTAACCTAGCCTCCACCTCCTCCCGCGAGCTGCGCCGTCGCTTCCCTCTCTCTGCCGGTGAAATCCCCCATCTCTGAACCTCACCCGAGCTCCCCCTTCTGAATCCATGGCGATCGCCGCCGTTACCCTGCTCTTCCCCTCGGGCTAACCCCGGGAATCAGCTCCCCGCACCTCCCTCGAGCTCATCGACACCTCCACGGTTGCTGGGAACGCACACATCGCCGCCGCCATCCTCGACCTCGCCGGCGACCACCTCTGCCCGAGCCTGCTCCTCCTTCTGTCCCTCGAGGTGAGCACAGCGACACCTCCACCTCCCCTCGCTCTCTCTCTCTTCTCTGCGCTGCACGCCGCGCGCAAGCATCACCAGCACACGCACGCGCACAGCCATGGCGAGCACTGCGGCAGCTCGCCGCCGGCCAGTCCGTGCCTCTGACGAAAGTTTCAGTTAACGCCCTGCAGCGAAAAGTTCAGTTAACGAAACTGAACCATAACTTACATGCGTACCCCTTACTTGACAAAGAACAGAACACAGTGCAGTGGCACTGCACTGCGAGCGCGCACACCGCGGCCTGGGTTCGAGCCCTGCGCTCGCGAATAAAAACCCCAATTTTTTTCGCGCGAGCAGCTGACAGGCAGGGGCCACTCGTCAGTGGCCTGTGCTGCCACGCGTGCACACACGCGGGCCACGCTGGCCCAGGGCCCCCTCGTCAGTGGCTGTGGCTAGCCACTGCGTGGTAGAAAAGATTTTTCTGCCCTTTTTCTTTTAAATTTAAGTCCTTTCTATTACAGATTGGTCCTTAATTTTAAAATGCTAATAACTTTTAATTTCTAAATCCAACTAATGCAAATAAAATATGTACACTGAACCAAATTAAATTCTCTATCTATTTAAACCATTTGTATTCTGTTTTGAACAATTCAAATGCATTCAAATTTCAAATTCAAACACTTCCTTTTAAATTTGGTTAAAATCATAACTATTTCAAACTTAATTCAAATAACACAAATAAAATATGTTTTCCATGCTAAATTGAACCATCTATCCAAATATAAATTTTGTTTCATGGTTTGAATAATTAAAATTGCTTAAATAATTTAAACCTTGTTTAAATCATTTAAATTTGCTAAATTCATAACTTGCTCAAATTAAATTATTTTTGAACATATAAAATATGTTTTCAACCTAGAAAAGTATAACCTTTTCAAATATGAATTTGAATTTATGTTTTGAACAAATAAAATTCAAATAATATTCATACTTGAATTAAATTCAATTAAATCTTGTTTAAACTTGTTTAATTCATAATTAAATCATTGTAATTCCTTCTTCAATAATTGAAACATGTAATCCACCTAAAATTTTGTGTTCTTTTCAAATATGAACTTTGTTATCTGTTTTGAACAATTTATATTGGTGAAAACAACAGATACTTGTGTAACACCTTTAAGGAACCAAAATTCCTTAACTTAATAACTAAAATCCTAAACTTGGTAAACCTTATTTCAATTTGTTACTATTGTTGTTTTCTTGTTGTTTTCTTCATCCATGCATCATGCTAATTCACTTACACATGATGTTTAGTTGTAAAATAGTTATTTCAACCTTAACTCATGGACCTTTTCCATATGCAATCCAATTGCATGTGGGTCCATTTAAACATGTTGCCATGTCAACTAGTTATTTCTATGCATCAATTAAATGGTCATGCATCATCCCATGATTGTGCACTATGCCATGTTATTGATTGTTTGTCTCTCTGCGTTGTTTGTTTGCTTCTTCTCGAATAGACGACGACGTTGAGACAGACGATACTTACGACACCCCTTCTGAGGATCTAGCTCAGTACCAGGCTGCTGAGTTTGCAAGCAAGTATTCACTCACATGAACCACTGTGTTCCTTTCAACATTGGATACCGATACTTTCCGTTGTCTATTTCTGCTAGCCCTATGAATCGTTGCTTCTGTTACGAACCTATCACATGTTACCCTTAACCCTGATATAGCCTCACCTCCATACCTATTCCCCGTTGCTTGTTGCCTGTGTCTTACTAGCATGCTTAGGGTTGTTTTGCTCGAGTCTGTTACCCGTTACTTTCTGTTACTATTTCTATTATGTTCTGGGGCTCGATGTTAAACAACAACCTGTTAATTTTGAGGTAATAATAATTTGCTGATAAGGCACCGGCAGGAGGCCCGGCGTGGTTTTGAGGCCTGCTAGTGTCGACCCTAATTAGGAAAAGGGTCTTGTCTACTGATCCATGATGAGCGCACTAACCGCATGTGGGAAGCGTGTATGGGCGCCCCCCCCCCTCAATTTGATTCGATTCGCATCTCGTCCAAATCGCCTCATTTAGTTCGGGTTTTCCATTTGCCGCACGCATATGCAGGTACGAACCCGAGGCCAGGGTGGAAACTTTTGTAGTCGGCATTTAGGGAGACACGTTCTTAGAGTGATATGAGGGTCCCCTTTTCTTCGCGGGGCTTGATTAGCCGTGCGCTCAACTGCACGGGGTTCTTTGGGCTTGATGCGAAGAAGAGTTGAGTTGTGTTGAGTGCCCCGCTTGGTGGGAGGCATTCCATCTGGCGGGTTATTCTTACGTGTACGGCCAAATTGGTGCACCCCTGCAGGGATAAATCTTCTCGAGAAGCCGTGTTTTCCGCGGTTATGGTTAACTTGGTGAAAGTACTGGCTAACAAGTACTCAGAACAACTTACACCTAACTAATGATAACTTGACTAGTAATAGCCTTATTGCCACAATAACTTGATCCATCACTAATCCAACTGTGTGAGTTATCCTCGGATTGCTTCTTTGGATAAGGGGAGAGATCCAGGATGGGTTTTGCTTGGAGTTAGTGGTAGTTGGTTACGATACGCTATCTTATCTTCTTTCTGTTAGCCGGAAGTTGTATTATGTTCTGTAGTTGGTTAGTGCAGCCAGCTGACGCATCTTTTGTATCCCCTTTTCTTCCGTTGAACCCAAAGCATCTGTGCTTGGTGTTGACGGGTTACATTTTGGTGAACTGTGAGTCTTGCTTGCCAGTACGTTTATGTACTGACCCCTTTGGGGCTGTGGTTTCTGCAGACTACGCTTACGAGGATCCCCGTGATGGCTACTACGTGGAGTTTGACGAGGCTGCTGACGAGTAGATAGCGGACCCGGGCAGGATCCGAGACTACGTGGATGGGCTCCGTTTTCCTTTCATTCCGGCCTCTTAGGCCTATTTGGATTTGTCTGTACTCAGACCTTTTGAATGCTTCCGCTGTGTTGTAATGATGATATGTTGGGACATGTGTCCTCTGGATGATTGTATTTGCTATCTCTGCTCTAGTGAGAGCTATTTGCAACTTATTTCTATTTATTTGTGTCTTAGAGATATGTTGTGCTATCATTCTGTTAAACGCCGTTGACGTACCATGTGTGTATGGTATGAAGTACGTCAATGGTAGTATCCTGATTTCTATGGGATGGTTTACGTAGACGATGAACAGTAGGGGTTGGTTGTCACACATACGTGTGTTGGCCTACTCGTAAGAGATGCGGGTGCCGGTAAGCCCCGTAATCCAATCAACTACTGTTCAACGGAACTACGAGTATCCTCTAGAAGTCCGGGTGCGACAGAAACTAATAACATCTATGCATGAATCTTTTTAAATGAACTTCTATATAGAGTTATGGATGATAAAATATAGATGAGAGTTGATTCAGAGGCTGTAGTTGCATCTGTACTTAGGGGTTCACAGGTTTTTTGTATTTTAGGGATTCAGAGGTTGTAGTTGCATCTGTTCTTATGGCTTCTAGTTTTTTGTGTGCATGTTAGCATGCATGTGAGTTAGAGATTCTACGTTTTTTGGAGGCATTTTCAATTTGTGTAGTTATTTTGACTCGCAGACACTCTTGACACATTATGAATTTGTTGCAAAATCACATATTGTACCCCCGTGCATGATAATTACTTGATCAAGTTTATGCATATAATTAAAGAACGATTCTTGTATGATATTTTTGATCTGGTAAGGTATAATAACATGTCCTGATTAGAATATTAATCTGTTGAATGTTATCTTAGATCATCAATGAATTCCTGACGTGTTATTATCTGTTTTTGTGCATTAGTTCACCAAATATATATAGTGGAAACCGTAATGTTGTATAAAATTCGATACATTTTTCTCAACATTGATGTCATCTTTAGGGCGCATCTGCTAAATAAGTTACTTGATGAAGTGTATGCAAATAAATGAAGAACTACTATTTCTTTATGTTTTTTGTGATCTGGTTAGGTATATTATTCTTTTGCCAATAAGATTGTGTTGCTAACTTTTGTTTTATTGCAAATTTGCAGGAAGAAGATCTGGAAGTCATCTCGGGTGCGGACGATAGGGCTGTGAAGAGCAGACATGTCCTGAGGAAGCTGCAGACGGGCACCATTCGGTACCGTCGTTACGGCAACTTGTTCTGCCCTTTCTGTGTCAGAAAGGTAGCCAATGATCGCAACAGCATGATCGAACATGCCGTAGGTGTGGGAAATGACTCTGAGAATCATGCGCCCCATGTTAGGGCCAAGCACGCTGCCTACGGCGTCTTCCTGAAGAAGCTGCTTGCGCAGGATATCCTCGCAGGTCGTGCGGCACCTCCTCCTCGGCCTTTCCCTAACGAGGCCAAGAGGGCCATGAAGGATCGAAAGCGGGAGAACATGTTCTGCAGCTTTACTTCAATGAGGCCAGGAGGGCCATGAAGGCTCGGAAGCGGCAGAATATGATGTAGTTGTTGCTGGTGCGCTTGTTGTTGCGGCTTGCCCGCTGTGTTTGTGTTATCTCTTACTTCTGGTAGTGTCGTCTGGTGTGTGCGTAGAAAGAACTTTTAAAGAACATCTATCATGTTGGTATGTAAGAACCTAATATGTATATTATATTAGTATATGTTTCTTAACCCGCTCATGTTTTAAGGATGTCAAAAATACTTATTAGGCATGATTTAGTAATAAGTGGATGTGACAACTCATTGATCCGGTCGATCAATGAATTGTCACATCCCTATACTACTGGATCATGCCTAATAAGCCAATAGTTGGTGCAACATCACAAATGTGAGTAACAAGACTCGATCTTTGGTGTGTGGAAATGAGTCAGCCCCTCCCCCCACCACTAGGCACTGTCTTATTTTGCAATTATTTGCTAACTAAAATAAAGAAGAATCCGAAGAAGTAGAATAAAAATGCGATCAGATCCTAATTAAGACTCTTTTCCTTTTGGTTCTTTTTTTATTTTATTTTATCCGGAAAACGAGAATAAATTATGACTAACAGCCGCGCGCTAAGTCTCCACGGAATCAGCCTCACACAGTGTCCCACTCGCCAGTGTCTATGCGCCAAATCTTCACCACACCGCGCTCCTCGCCCACTCGGCTACTCCTCCACAGAAAGCCTCCACTTCGCCCTCCCGCCCCAAGGGCGGCTGCCACGGCTTCGCCCTCCCCCGTCCTCAGCGTCGTTCTCAAACAATGACTGTAAGCCATGGTTCCCTCCCTTCCCCATCCTCAACCAAACGATGCGATGTAGGTTAGATGCCGGCAGATCTAGGTTTGATACCGACGGATGTAGGTTAAATGCCGGCGGATGTAGGTCACCGTTGATGTTTTAAGTTACCACCGGCTATGGATCTAGCTCACGCTACCGTTACAGGGCCCTCGGAGATCGTTTCCCCCACCCAGATGGAGATCGACCTGAACAAGGCCTCGGAGCTCGCAAAGCCCCATGTTATTCAGATAGCCGAGGTAAATAGCATATAAATTAGTCATGTAGCCAAATGTTCTCTTAAGATTCATCTATCTCCTTTCGCCTTTGTCGACACTTCTTTGATTTTTATTCTTTTCCTATTTGGCTATAGGACCACAGTGCAGGCTGTGACTTCTGCAGCATGTCGCGTACTGAAATTCAGAAATTGGTGCAGCAGTCAGTTGAGACAATTCAGAAATTGGTGCAGCAGTCAGTTGAGACAATTGAATCTCATCGTCTCTCTGAAGTTTGCAAGCTGGCTGATGATACCAGCGCTGAGAAGCTAATCTGTTTCGTCTGCTGCGAGGACAGGCTGGACAGTGCGATGAAAGCTTCAAAAATGCTAGCACTCGAGTTGGAACTGCGGGAGCAAAAGAGAAGCTATATGAGCATGCACGGCTTGGTTACTAAGCTTGATTCTGAGCTGAAGAGTGCGAAGAAAACTTTGAAAGTAGCCGAAGAGAAGTGCGACATGCTCCAGAGGGGAAAAGATACCATGTTGGAGAGTGCGAAGGACACCAATGTGAAGTTGAGATACATTGTTAGTTTCTTGCAAGATCATGGAATGAGGTAAAACTACTTTGCTCTTTAATTAGATTATGTCAACCTGCAATGCTTGCCAATGAGTCTAGCTGTTATTCATTTCTCTGTTTTTTTGCATGTGCTGATGATTAAACTGGGCAATGCCTAAATCCAAAGGATTACTCCCCAGTACCTAGTAGCGTTTACACGGACATTGTTTGTTCATGCTCCCTAGTCCTGTGGAGCTTGACCCTTTGGACTTTTTTTGCAATGTATGTATGAGGCTTGCTTATTTTATGTTCATTCTCTGTTCTGTGTGCTGATGATTAAACTCTGCACCTTCTCTCGGTGAGATATTGGCACTTACCTAGTGTTGTGTACAACTACATTTGTTATGCATCTTCCTTGGTAAGTGTTCGATGATCTCATTGATTTCTGTGTGCTTCTTTACTATGAGGCCCCAATTATGATTTTATCTTTAATGCATGAGCCATATTTGTTCTGCATATTCCTTGGCAAGTGTTCGATAATTTCATTGATTTGTGTGTGCTTCTTTACTATGAGGCCCCTATCTAGGCTTGGTTCTCTGCCGATGATTAATATGCAGCAATGTCTCCAACAGTTGGCGTACCATAGAAAAACGAGTGCCATATTTGTGTTTGATCAGAGTGCCGATGATTAAACTGTGCAATGTTAAAATGCAGAGGGCGACTCCTCTAGACCTAGTAGCGTTTACAAGGACCTAGTAGCTTGTTTATGCCACCGGGTCTAGCGGTTTATCACCTCTGTACATGTGTCATTTGTACACGTGAGGCAGTTTTGTCACTCATCTATGTATGTTTGGAAGTATATCTGCTTATTTTTTGTAGACGTGCTAAACATGTATGATGCTTTTCTACTAGTGTTTCTGTGGACGCGGTTTCGGAAAGTTCCAGTGGATGATGTGAACCTCTGGATATGGCTTCGGAATGCATGCTGGCATAGGAAAATATCCGTTGGATGATGTGAAACTGTGGATGTGGCTTCGGAGTGGATGTTGGCATAAAAAAAGTTCTGGTTAACTGTGGACATGTTGTTGAACCTTTTGTGATGCTAATTTCAGTTACTATAAATCTCCTATGTTTCGGAGTGCATGTAACCGGGATGATGGCGCGGAACAGACATCGAAGAGGGCGAGGAGGCAGTATATTAGTATTAGTACTAGGGTATCCATTGTTGCAAATGTAAAATCATGTCAATTCATTTCCATTTTGGAGTGCAGTTTATAATTTAGATCTGCTATATATTCGGTAATTTGGTTGACACTCGCCACGTGGGATACCCGGTCAGCTCTCCTCTCCACTCCCAAACTGTGGATAATGCAGCGGCTTCCCATACGGGCGCAGAACGCTCTCCTCTCTACTCCCAAACTGTCCGTCTATGCCACACCTCTCTACTCCCCTTCGCTGTGCGCAGATCCACCGGTACCATGTCTGGCCGTTGCGAGGAGGGCCGCCAAAAGAAGATCCCCGGGTACTTTCCCCGCCGCAGCGTGCAAGGCGCGGAGCGTGCGCGTGCCCGCGAGGCGTACCGGCGCGAGGTGCATCAGGCCAACTCGTCCCGCGCACCACCACCTCCGGTTCCACCCATCGCACCTTCGGACGTCGAGGAGGAGTATCTCGCCGTCGAGTTCCACAACGAGGCCCTGCAGTGGCCCCACATGCAGGCGGGGATTTTAGCGTCCTTAGACAGTTTCGCGGCAGAAGAGCTCCGGCAAGCGAGGCTCGCCCGACGTTTCACTATCAAGCTAGAGGCCGACACCGCGGAAGGGATCCGCCATTCGATGCATAACGAAGATGCGGCGGGGCTGGCGGAGGCGCACCCTTGGCTAGGACGCTAGGTCCGGTGTCTATCCTTTTATTTTGTGATTTGTTTCAGAAACGGTTTGTTCACTGTTAACTGTGATGATTTCGATAATTATGTGCATGCTTAATTTCGAAGATTATGTGCATGCTTATTTACCATGGATGACAAGTGGGGTCCAGGCATCAACTGGTCGGTCGTAGCCAGTCAAACAGGACAGGATGTATGGCCCCAAGAAAAATTCGCGACGTTCTACGTGACTAGGCAAGTTTCGCCGAAGGCAACTGGGCTCTTAGTGGGCTACTGGGCCGGAGACGAAAATCCGCGACGTAAAACTAGCAAAAAGTCGAGCAAAACCAGTCCGCGACGGACCAAACCAATACGTCGAGAGCAAACTCCACTTTTCAGCCATTCGCGGCGGAAACGCTCGACGTTATCAAAACGTTCCGGGTCGCACGGAATTTGGTAGTGCACTACCAAATTCCGCGCGATCTGGGACGTTTCAATAACGTTCCGGATGCAATCCAAACCGTCGCTAAGGGCAATCCGCGACGGTTTACGCGACGGAATGAAAACGTATCAGATCGACTGTCACGGACGATTTTGCGACGTTTATATGAACACTAAACCGTTAAGGCTATCCGCAACGTACAGCAAATCGTCGCCACCAGTTGGGCCGTCCGGACTAGGCCCAATAAGCATTAACGTTTTTATTTCGTCGCTATGAGGCGACACGTGGCAAACGAGTTTCTAACGGCCGTTATCGTAATCACCTCACGTGGCTAAACGTTTAGTCACTATAAGCAAAACGTGGGAACCTTTTTTTACGTCACCAGTCTTGACCAATGAGGCGAAACCATGTGGACCAATCGAAATACGCCACATGGAAACAAAATGGTGCCACGTTGCCTTCTTCTGGGACGAAATCGGTTCGTCCCGGGCTACCAAGCGACATTTTTTTCCGTCGCGAGTCTCGACCAATCAGGCGAAAGCATATGGACCAATCGAAATACGCCACATGGAAACAAAATAGCGCCACGTCGCCTTCTTCTGGGACGAAATCTGCTCGTCGCGGGCTACCCAGCGACTTTTTTTCGTCGCTAAACTCGTGGCATGTGCACCAACAAAATGGTGCCACGCAACGTCTTTTCCATGACGTTTTTTTCCGTCTCGGATTTGGGTGATGTCCTCACCGTGCCGGGGACATTATTTTTTGTCGTCTAATCGCCCACTCATAGTAGGCCACGTGGGTTGGGCATACATCGCCACGTGTAGGTATTTTCCTTGACGAATTTTTACGTTACGTTACTATGATGTCTGTTTTGGTGCTATTTGGGTGGTTACATCATCGTTATAATTGTCAATTGCACACAGGCAGAAAAAAACCACATAACAGGCATCAAATACTTAGTTTTTCTCATAGAATATCAAACCAACATACAGAACCACAGTTTCAAGGACCACGAATCTGCTTAGCCAGCATCTCAAGTAGGGCAACTCCTTTTAGTTGAGATTTCTTTAGCGCAGCTTGTTGCTTCCGAATCTCTTCCATATCAACTACAAACTTCAGCCTCAGTTGCTCGGATTCTGCTTTCGCCGTCCTCATATCAGCAATTGTTCTGCGCACATTCACATCAAGCTGTGGTTCAGGCTCAGACTGTGAAAGACATGATTCCACACAGACCTTCTTTAAGAAAGTATGTTTTCCACTCTTCGGCATGACAACTTCACTATCATCCTTGTCCTCAACCTCTGAAGTAGATCGAGACATCACCCTTTTCTTGCTTGCCTATCAAGCATGCAAACAAAATAGATGAAAATAACAGATAACAAGAATGTACACAGCATAGATGAAACTAGCAAATGACAAGCACGTACAAAAAATTGATGAAAACAAGAAGATTATAGTCAAACAACGGTGTGTGTCATGAACTAGTTGATGAGAAGCATAGATGAAACAGCAGGTGTCAAGCATGTGAGGAAGATAGATGAAAATAGCAAATGACAAGCATGTACAAAAAATTGATGAAAACTAGCAGATTATAGTCAAACAACGGTGTGTGTCATGAACTAACTGATGAGAAGCATAGATGAAACAACATGTGTCAAGCATGTGAGGAAGATAGATGAAAACAGCAGATGACAAGCATGTACAAAAAATTGATGAAAAATAGCATATTATAATCAACCAACTGTGTGTGTAATGAACTAGCAGATGAGAAGCATAGATGGAATAGAAGGTGTCAAGCATGTGAGGAAGATATATGGAAACCATGCTGAAATGACAACGATAGCCTTAATTACTATAAGTGGGTTTCACGGCCTTAATTAGCTTGCCAAAACTTCTTATAGTATGGAATAGATTAAGTAGCACAAAATATATGACGCCACATTGATCAAACAGTTCAACACAAGATAAGAAAGTTGCACCCTAGTTGTTGCGATATCATGAAAGAATGTTGAGCTACCGGGTTAGGGAATAACCTACAGCTCATTGTCCACGCTGGATTGTGATTGATATGACACGACTCCTTCAGTGGCATATGATTCCTCTTCAACATCATACACAGGCATGTACTGAGTTCCAGAGTCTTGCTTCTTGGTCTTTTGGGGGGGGGGGTACAGTAGGACATGAAAGAAAACTTGCTGGCTTTACGCCCAGTTCATGCATCTTTGCATTGTTTGCCATGATAGTTCTGAAACGCTCTTCTTTAATGGGGTGTAGTGGCGATCCTAGCATGAATAAATAACTAAAAGTAAAGTACAAATATAATGCTTCATAAGAACCTAATAAAGCATAAATAATTGAGGCACTCATCTTGTAAGAACAGTCCAGTGCAAGTGATATAAATTCTGATCCTAACTAAGACTGATAGGATCACAAGCAAAGTGAAATTAAACCTAATACGTAGTATACAAGCTACATTGCTGCAAATGAGCAAAGTTTTACCAAGCAAGAAGGCCCCCCTTCCTATTTCCGTTACAAGAAACCGTTTAGAGAGATTTATTGCATCAAACATTAGCAGTATAATTAGGATAATAATGAAGCATCGAACATACGATTAAACAGACAACCAGTTTAGAAAGATTAACTGCATCGAACATAAGCATGATAATAAGGAAGCATCAAACATACAATTAAATAGACAAAAGCAATTTAGAGAGAATAGTTGCCTACGTCTTTAGGGTCTTCTGTCTTGCTGCGTTTCTCGCCTTCAATCTTCACTCGTTTCAGCGTGCTTGCAGACATTGACGGTGATGTTGCGGCGAGGTTGGAGACGAGGTGGCAGATCTGGATGTACGGCGAGGTCGGTGGCGAGGTGGCTGACCGGCGAACACGGCGTCGAGGTGGCTGACCGGCGAGCACGGCGCGAGGTGGAAGATAACGTACGGCGAGGTTGGAGATGATGTGGCAGACAGGCGAGCACAACGACGAGGTGGCGGATCTGGACGGCGAAAAGGCCGGTGATGTGGCAGATCTGGAGGGTGATCTTGACGGCGGCGAGGGAGTTCTGGCAAGCGAGCTATATGGCGAGGTGTGAGACCGGGGGAATAGAGGATCTATCTTGGGAGGACAAGGGGAGTGGATATTTTGAAATAGTGGCTTTCTCTTTCGGCGAGAGGGCCAATCGAGCAGATAAGGCAGGGTTTCGGAACGATTACAGAAATGCCCATTGCCAGTTGTGTGCGGGAGGGCTGAGAAGTAAATTATCCTTGCACGAAAAAATTTGGGCGGGCTGTCCTGGCGCGAATTTTTCGGGGCGACGCGAAATTTTGGCAGAACTGCGGGAAACTTTGCTAGCCGTCCGATGTTGATGGGTGGCTTACAAAAATTGAGCATTTATGCAATTATTTAGTACTAAAGATTGTGAAAAAATCCCGAAAGTATTTACCTAAAATCCTGGAAAGGGTCAATTATGTGGAATACTACTACATGTTGATTGGTGGCTTGAACTTTGCTAGCCGTTGGATGCTAGTCAACTTTTTTGTCTACACCTATCACCAGTGTCGGAAGGGGGTAGACCACTTTTCTTTTTTGCTTGGTTCTGTTAAGTTAGGCCATATTTACATGGATAACCCAAATCTAGATCTATTTGTAATAAGATTCCCTCTAGTTCGCCCTAAGAAACCATAGCCATGATGGAGGAAAAGACGGAACTGTCGTTCTGGACCCTCTACATGAGTCGGAAGGGGGTTGAAAATTGGAACCAATTTCTTGGTTTTGTCAGGTTAGGCACAAGCAACACCCAAGACAATGGTAGCGCCCACCTCTTGGCAAGATTTCCCCAGTTCCGTCAGATCTGGGACTTTCGGGCTCTAAGTAGTCCTCGCACATGCTGAGAGAATCTTACGCCAGTGAAGTGCGCCCTAACACAGAGAGCGAGGGAATCTTGCGCATCCAAGACCCATGACACACTCTAACACACATGGTATGGCATACGCTGGGATTTGGTGGCATTAGGATGATCCGGAGCCCCCTCTCCGGAGAAACCATAGCCCCGCTGTGAAAAAAGACGAAATTGCCGTTCTGGCCCCTCTACGTGAGCCGGAAGGGGATAGAAAAGTGGAACCAATTGCTTCATTGTGTTAGGTTAGGACCAGTGAACACCCAAGACAATTTTAGGTCCTACCTCTTGGCAAGATTCCCCCAGTTCCGTCAGATCTGGGAGTTTCGGGCTCTAAGTAGTCCTCGAACTCGCCAGAGAGAATCCGACGCCGGTGAATCACTAACACTGGGAGCGAGGGAATCTTGGGCATCCAAGACACATGCCACCCTATAACACACGTGGTATGACATACCATGGGATTCGGTGGCATTCAAACGATCTCGACCCCCTCTCCGGAGAAACCATAGCCCCGATGAGGAAAAAGACGGAATTGTCGTTCTGGCCCCTCTACGTGAGCCGGAAGGGGGTAGCAAAGTGGAACCAAGTTTTAGGTGTGCACAGCAAGTTTTAGGGCTTTTCTGCCATTTTTATTTTAGGTTTAATTATTTTAGTGTGATGTTTTAGTGTTGTGATCTTATTTTCTAGCATGCATAGTTTATGTCACCTCAGTGATTTTGATATTATCTGTTATAACTAGCATGTTAGAAGAAGTTTTGGGTGAAGCATGTTATGGTTGTGATTGTTTTTCCTTAGTGTAGTTGTTTTCTAGTTTTTTGGCTTTTGTTGTTATTATTTATGTTTGTTGATAAATTGACTTGAGAAATGTTTTGGTACGATTAGTTTAGCGATGCTACTGTAATTATTTTATGTCAACTCTAGTTGTGTAATCTTTTTGTTATTAGAGAAGCATGCTTTAATTTAGGACTTCTTGTGATGATTGATATTGCCTCACTAGCATGAGTACTATTTTTTGGTGTCATTATATTGTTTTAGTAAAATTCCTCCTGAGTGAACAGAGAGTCCCTTAACCTTATTATGTCATGGTATGAGAGTGGCACACCCACTGAATCCATGTAAATTTGGTTGGCTAATGTTATCTTGTGCTCTAGTATTACTCTAGTGAGTTTGTTCTTGCATGTTTGATTATGGTGTGTATCACAAGGTAGAGAATTTGAGTGTTTTGATTGTGTGAGATGCCTACTATATATTGGTTGTTATTGCAAGTTTTTGCCTTTCTTTGGTGTTGATTGAGTGTTTATTTTCCTTTTTACGACGCTAGAAAACGAAGAAGGAGAAGTTCCTAGGGAGGTTTATTATCACTCCTGTTTATTCCAAGACCAGGGAAAAGATCAGTACCAAGGAAAGCCATTCTAAATGCTTGATGTTATTTTACTTATCATTATCTATCATGCATTGTTTTACTTGTGAATTTTTACAAAATTGGTCAAGAACTTTTTTTGTTGTGGATACTACTACTTGTAATACTATAGTTTTATAATATTATAATGCTAGTAGACTAATCTTGGTGTGAACCAACCCTTAGACACCATACTATATAGTTATCACCTAACCTAATAATCCTTATGTCCCATTGGACACCTTAAAATGTGGTTTTGGAAAAACATTGGCTTTATGGAAAACCCCGTGGAAAGGTGAGACCTTGTCCACGAGAGATTGTGAAGGAGAATATTTTCGAAAGTTTTTTCTAAAAACGACACATAACCTAGTCTTTGTCGGACAACCAAAACATACTGCCACATTACCTCAACATGGGAGCAGGGTCTAACTTGAAACTTGTCTGTGTTAGTCAATGGTCTACATCAATGTGCTATAGGGGTTCGAGTACCCTGAACTAATTTGTCGCCGGGAGAGTGTAACGGGCATGCAAAGTGTGGGATTAATTTCCTCCCGGTTGCAACAATTGGGTTTCGTGCCATGGCGGTGTGTTGTCAGGGGAAACCGGATCGATGCAGCTGACTCACTCGGTGTCGGGGAGAACAAACCCAGTTGAAGAGGTAGTCATTTACTGGCATGAACATAGTGGATGGTTTGAACTAGTTATCTGATGTTCGCATACTGTCGCGGACAGTCCATGGTTTTCACGGTGGATGTACTAGGTCTTGTGGAATGTGTACACCTCTGCAGAGTAAATCTATTCAGAATAGTCGTGTCCTCAGATATAGACAGTTGAATGGCCATGTAGCTAGCATCGTGTCGATGTTTTCAAAAAGAAGGAAGGTGTAAATTGGTGAAGTACCTGGAGGTACTTGGAAATAGAACTTAGTACCTTGGAGGTACTGGATAATGATAAGTTTGGATGTGTTTTTTTTTCAAGAAGTTTTGCAAAGAACAACTCAACAAATGTCTTTATTAAAACCTTGTGGATATGCAATGTCTACAAGAGAAATTATATCTATCTTTTGAAGTATCTTCTTCAAAAAAGTTATAAAAATTTGTGCAACCATCATGAATCATGTATCAATCATGGCTTGGTGAACCATAATTATAGCCTACCTACAAACACTTATGCATACTTGCATATTTAAGCTTTCATTTAGGATGACTTGCGAGTACAATAAAATGTACTCACATTGGTTTCGTCTCTGGCTATTTACCTACTCAAATTTCGAGGAGCAGACACAGGAAGATATCTATGAGGAGGAGTACTTTGACGACCCTGCGAATTAGGCACGTCTCCTAGTCAGCAACTTGTTGGTGATTAAGGCATGACTTGGGTCCAACCGAGATTCATGCGACCATTTATGTAAGACTTGTGTTTATTCGTGTAATGGATGCTGTAATCTGGTTACCAACTCTAAATATGTTGTTAACAACTGATTGATCCGGGATCGTGAATGTATGCATATTGGAGGTCCTGGTCTGCTAGTCCGGCGCCCCCCACAAACCTAAGAATGGGCTTATTGATATATTTTATAATGGACTAACCATTAAATCTAGGACATACCTGGATAGTTGTGATGGTTGTATTTTCAGGGAAAGAACTATAGAAGAAGTTGAAAATTTATTGGGTAATATAGCCAATAACCACGATGATTGGGATATTCCTGAACCTACACCATTGCCTACACACGAGAAAAGAGGAGTTGTTTTCCTTAATCCTGAAGACATGCAAGAAGCTAAGAAATCTATTAAAAATAAGGGTATTAAATATGAAGATGTCAAGAATTTACCTCCTATTGAAACCCTATGTGAGCCTACCACTCACCATCATATGGTAGAGGTACATTCTATTTACAAATTTACTGCTAGTGATATTCCTTATGATAAACCTCCTGAACAATGCTTAGATGAATTTGATAATTTCATTGTTAAACAAACACATTTTAATGTACAAGTGCAAAATCAATTGAATGAAAACTCCATATATCAAATATTTTCATGCTACTTTAGGAAGAACTGTTAATGATGTTAAAGGTCTTGTTAAATACTTTGAAATGATTTAGACTAAATTAGAGCAACTTACTCAAGTACAAAAAGATTTAGTTGCTGAAATGTCTCGTCAAATTAAAGAACAAGCTTGTAGTGTTAAAACTAGAGGTGGTTCTTTCACTCAGGATCCTCTTTACCCTGAGGGACACCCAAAAAGGCTTGAACAAGACTCTCAAATGCTAGATGAAAATGTTGTTAGCTCTCCTACAAAAAAACATAAAAAATTATAAAGGCTAATAATGTTAGTAATGGTGCTAATAAAGAACCTGATAAAGATCCTAATAGTATATCTATTTCTGATGCTGAAACTGAGAGTGGTAATGAACATAAAAATGATAATGATAAAAATGATGCTTCCAATAAGGAAGAAAGTTAAGTAGAACCACAAAACCCTCCTAAGAACAACAATTATGATAAAGAAGGTTTTACTGCTAGGAAGCATGGCAAAGAAAGGGAACCTTGGGTCAAAAAAACCTATGCGTTTTCCTAGTAAGTCTCTCAAAGGTAAAGAAGAAGAACATTATAATAAATTTTGTGAGTGGTTGCAACCTCTCTTCTTGCAAATTCCTTTGACTGATGTTATTAAGTTGCCTCCTTATTCCAAGTATATGAAAGATATTGTTACTAATAAGAGGAAAATTCCTAATGAGGAAATTTCCACTATGCTTACTTATTCTTCCTTCAATGGTAAAATTCCTAAGAAGCTTTGAGACCCAGGTATTTCTACCATTCCTTACTCTATCAGAAATAATTATGTGAGAACTTCTTTATGTGATCTTGGTGCTGGAGTTAGTGTTATGCCTATCTCCCTTTATAAGAGACTCTATTTGGACAAATTGATTCCTACTGATATCTCTTTGCAAATGGCTGATAAATCTACTTCTGTTCCTATTGGAATTTGTGAGGATGTCATTGTCCAGGTTATTAATTGTTTAATTTTAACTGGCTTTGTTGTGTTGGAAATGCATGAGGATGAAAATATGTATATTATTCTTGGGAGACCTTTTTTAATACTGTAGGGGATGTTATTGATTGTAATAAAGCGAAGGTCACTTTCAATGTCAATGCTAAATAGCATAATGTTTATTTTGTAAAGAAGATTGATAAGAAATATGGTCTAAACTCGATTGAAAATATTGAGACCATCAATATTGGAGAATTCTATTGTCCCATACTAGTGCCACAAAAATAATATGAAACTATTATGATTGGGACTATGTCTATCAAAATTGAGGTAACATAATTGTTTTAGTGAAGTGCAAAGTTTTATTTCATATAAAATTGGTTTGGTGACAAGACTTGACCAACCTTGTTAACAAATTGATTTTGAATGGATGGAACTATGTTTTCACTTTGTTTTCACTTATTTCCCTTTTTTTCCTCTGTTTCCTCCTTGTTTTCTCTTGTGTCCATTTTGTTTCCCACCTTGTTTTCCTCTGTTTCCACATGTTTTCATCGTTCCGAATTTTTTTTCCACCTTGTTTTCTCTTATTTGCACTTGTCATTTGCATCGCAGCATGTCTTGGAACTTCTGTAGAATTAGTTTTGGTTTTGTTTCCCATCACTTTGCAAACATTTTTTTGCGTTATAACCATCCATTGAAAAGCCAAGGGCCCCACCACTTTAATGTCTACCTCTACATTATTTCTCTCTCCCGAGAAACACAATTGCTCCAAGAAAATTTCGAGTTCTTGTTGTTCTTCCTCGGATTTCTTTGATCTCCTTATTTAGACCATCATTTGTGCTGCAATTTGGTCTCCGGTATGTGACTCCTCCTCCTATACTTGTAGAATTTTGATTTCTGATGTATATCTTGAGTATTTTGCTGCACTAGGTGACTGGTTATTTGTGCTAGCATGCTTGTTTTGAGATGATTTAAATTGTTTTGATGCATCTATTAGTTCTCCTAAGTTTGCTAGAGTGGTTTCCTTTAATATTTTGCCTTGTAGTTAACTTTTATTGGGCTTGCTAAAAAAATCAGAATAGGAGTATGAGGTGAGAAAGGGGTTGGCTTAGTAAAACCTTCAAGAGCACACCAAATGAAGTACCACCCCTTGATGAAGACATTGCAGATTTACGCTTGCTGAACTTTGATGGAATGAAGGATGTTCGAGCATCTTCATACCCTTTTGATGACGCACTAGCCTTGGGCATTTACAAGTCGTTCTATGAGCTTGTTTCTAATGCAGGTTTGCGGGACTTCATGACGACATAAGTGGACCAATATAGAAGGCTCACTTATATATTCGTCCAAACTTTTAAGTTTTATGGTGGTGTTAACCCATACATGGAATTTTGTCTTTATGATCGGAACAAAAGTATGTCTCTTGATGATTTTTGCAGGACTATTGGAATAACAAATCAAGGCTACTATGGAAAGATAAAGGACCAATCTGAACTTCAGGATTTATATTCGAGACTATGTCATCAACATAAGAAGGATAAACAGTATAATAAGATCTCCTGTATTCAACACCTTGTGGTTAGGTATTTCGTGTATTATCTCTCTAAAGGTGTCCTTGCTAGATAAAACACTAGTACCACTACTAGTCTTGATGTAGCCATCATGCTCATTGTTGTAGACAAGAATTATTCTTTTAGCATTGGTGCGCAAATTGCCTACTATGGGACGCACTTTTGGAGGCATTATTGTCTTACGTATTTTCTTTGCTTAAACTATTGTACCTCTTGATCCCACTGACGAATTGCTTTCCCGTGGAATACTAGATTTTGATACTCTTGCATCACACTCTTTCTTCAAGTCCAAGTGCATCCCTTGGGATTTTAATTATAGGCTATTATTCGAAGAGGAGGACAAGAAACCTCGCTTTGTTCATTTGCATGGACCTTGTTTTTTTTATGTTTCCAGTAACCGGTGGTCCTTTTCTGTGGACATACTGGACGAGTACCTTGCTTCAGAGATGCCATAGAACCCAGCTACCCAGGAGGAGGCCCACGAGGAGGATCCCGCAAGGCCTTTCTCCTTCGCATACATGGAGGACCCATCCTTGTTTTATTATGAGGGAGGATCTTCATCTCAGCCGCCTTCGATGGACGGACTCTCGCTGCAGCAGGCGACGTGTGATATGCATCTCACACCATACCAACAGTGCGAGTACATGCAACAGCAGCATGAGACGCCAGGGTGGAACCTCTAGAACCAGCATTACCCATAGGCCAAAAGACTAATCTTGGGGAAGTACGTATACGTTGACACTTGCTTTATGATTCCTATTCATTATTTATGTTGGTTTATTACTTGATTCTTTGTATATTCTTCTAGACCTGCCAGTATTTGTTTCTTATTTAGTTTTCGCCATTTAGTTGGTTTCTCTGCCGTGTTCTTGTTCTTTTTTGTTTTACTTTGTTTTTATCTCTTTTTGTGTTCCTTTGTTTCCTATTGAAAAACCCAAAAATATTTTTAACTTGTTGTTTCCTCGTTTTTATCGCTCTTTCGCTTATTCTGAAAACACCAAAAACATTTTATTTGTTCTCTTCATTTGGTTTCCTTCTCTCCGTGTCTTCTCTTTTCTCTTGTTTTCTTGTTTCTTGGTGTTCCCTTGATATTTTCCTTTTCTGTCTTCTCTCCTCTTTGTTTACCATTCCTTAACAACTCAGAAACAACAAAAAGTTTTCCTCGTTTTCTCTTTATTTCACCTTTGGAAAACAACAAAAGTATTTTCTCTTCTTCTTGTTATTATTTAGTTGTTTGCATAGTTTAGCTCATGTCCACGGTGGCGATTGCGCTTTATTATTATTATCATCTGGTTGTGCAAGTGGCAAAGCAATAATGACGATATATGATGAAGTGGACGAGATTATAAAGCTAGTATGAACTCATTTCTCTTCGTTTTTTTCATATGTTTATTCGCGTGATTTTATATTAGCTTGTCATGATAGATAGGTGTATGTATAATATTTCTTTAGTAGTTCATCCTTTCTTATGATTAGTCTCGAATGATTAGGTGTGCTCAATGTGTTATTAGAATGCCGCATGTGTTGCTTTTGTTCATAAGATAATATAGTTTGATGGTATTCCCCTCCGAAGAACTTATTTGGATCTACTTGGCACATGTCCACACATGTAAGACTATAAAGAAAGTCAATTTAAGCCTTGGTGATCTCTTATTTTCAGGGTTATAATATTACATCCATGATTTATTCAATGTTGTTTTGTCGCAATGCATTATTATGACCGTTGTTGCTCTCCTAGTTGGTGAGTATGAGCTCTACTCGTGCATCCAACTCCCAAAAAACAAAGTTTTCCAATGTGTCCACCATACCTACCTACATATGGAATTTCGCCGCCACTCAAGTAAGTTGCTCGTGTGCTACTTTTAAACCTTCAAACTATTAACATGTTTTGTTCTGTTTTATCTCATGAGAAAGTAGTTTAAAGTTTATCATGTCTTATGTCAAGCAAAGTTCTTCTCTCTTATTTCACCCGATGAGTATGGAATCGGTGCTCATCTAAAATTGCAAGAGAGCTGGTGCCAAATAATATAACATAAAAGTCACTTCCCCATGGTTTCATGAAAGCTTGTGGGTACCTGTGGATACGACTAGCCCTGATGTGTGAAAGGCCATGTGGGGGGAAGTGCCAACCTTAATAAATAAATGGAAACTTCTCTCAAAAGTATAAAAACTTTGCTTGACATGGGTTATGATAAGTTTTTCATCTCCATTCGTTGACACAGACATACACCTCTCTCAAAATTGTTTTCAATACCTCTTTTTTATAAAATAAAAAACTCTAGCACATGAGTAATCCCTGCTTCCCTCTGTGAAGGGCCTTTCTTTTACTTTTATGTTGAGTCTCCATCTTCTTACTTTATGCACCGGTTAGAAGAGCATGATTTTCATTCTGAGTATAATGTGCATTGTCCCAAAATACTATTATCTATTGCATGTTTTCAATATTGTTTCTCCTGAAATTATTATACTCCCCCTGTCCAATTTTATAAGGCACACTTCTTGATATTGAAATGCTAAGAAGTGTGCCTTATAAAAGTGGACAGAGGGAGTATCTAGTCACCACTTGAGCTTTGGAGGTGCCCTGGCATTTATGTTTTTCTACACAATTAAGGGCAAGCGGGATACCATCTTAACATGCTTTATTATGACCATTTCAACCTAGTTGATGTTATAATTTCGTATTGTTTACTCCTGGTTATTTGTTCACTTTTCATGAACTAGAATGAGTTCGTAAGCTTCATTATCCTTACACTAAGTATCATGTACTTGTTAAGTACTGATCATGGAATAGTCGTATGCACACCATATGAATTGAAAAGTGTTTGTCAAAGTTTTCTTTATCGTGTCCAGTTTGTCAACGGAATTGCTTGAGGAGAAGCAATAAGCTAAGCTTGGGGGAGTTGATACGTTGCATACGTATCTACTTTTCCAACCAATTTTCTTGCAAGTTTCCCTCACATTTGCATTATTTGGATCAAACTAACACGGACTAATGTTGTTTTTAGCAGAATTTCCCTTAATGTCTAGTTTTTTGCAAAAAATCAATTTCCTCAGAATATTCCAGAAACTGTATTCCCCCGGAAGACTCCCGGAGCCCGAAGGACAGCTGGAGGGGAGGCACTGGGCCTCCGGGGGCCTGGGACCACCCCTAGGGTCCCCTTTGGCAATAATACTCCTTCGCCCCTGAAACTCCGAAGCCCCGAAGGATTTTCCCAAAAAAGATCCACAGCTCACCCGAAACCCTAGTTCAGGAGACAGAAGTTCATGTTCTGGCACCTTGCCGGGACGGGTACTAGAGGGAGATCTTCACCATCACCTCTCCATCAACCTCCATGATTCCTGCTATAGGAAGAGGGGATGGTAGGTATTGGAAGAGATTCATCATGTAATAGATCGTTAGATTGTTGGGGCTTGATGCCTAGTATCCACTATTGTTGTTTATTATCGTTGTTGTAACTTGGAGTGCTTAATGCTTGTCACTTAGGTCCCGAGTGCCATGATTTCAGATCTGAACATGTTATGTTTTCACGAGTATAATTGTTGTTTTAGATTGTATCAACTGTTTGTACACACTTATTATTGTCCGGAACCCGAGACCCCAAGGTGACATGGTTGGGATATCGGAGGGAATGGACTCTATTTTGAGGATTACATGTTTCCATCATATGTTAATTCTTTGCTCCGGTGCTTGGTAGAACAAGTACCTTAATTACCATTAGTTCCTTTTTGGCCCCACGGCAACGGGATGGTAAGACAAAATATGTCGTGCAAGTTCTTATTGCAAGCACGCACGACAATTCACGGGAAACATGCCTATGATAGTTTGTGACTTGGATACTCTCTTATATATTTGTGCTGCCTTTGTTACCCCTATTACATGGTTGATCTCATTCATGCAACATCCGTACATCCATCCCTATGCCTACGGTGGTTTTAGCACTGCTTCTCATTCCTTTTGCATTCGCTTTTACTGTTCCTACTATTGTTTTCCTGCTACTATTACTATTAAACCACTTTTGTTCTATCACTGTTACTATTAATAAATTGTGTGAAGCAAGATACTTTTTAGGTGTAATTGAATTAACAACTCAGTTGTTAAGGCTTATAAATATTCTTTAGCTTCCTTTGTGTCGAATCAATAAATTGGGCTATATTTACCCCCGAAGACTATTGCGATCCCCTAAACTTGTGGGTCATCACCCATCTGGCTCCCCTTTTGCTTACTAGGGGGTTTAGTGACTGTCTATGATAAATCTCTCTTGACATTCTTCCTCACGCATTTCCAAGTACTTAGAATTTGTGAAACCGGATTTCATGTCCTTTTAGGCCCTTTAATGGGAGTGGGTGTACCATTATTTAACATCAGTATCTCAACCCTTTCCGGGTGTCTAGATGTAAAACTAGGTGAACAACCTATGTGATACGACACAAAGTACGCAACGGAAGCAACAAGTAAGACACAATGTAAAAAATAATAGTGTAAACAAGGAGATAAGGATATGTTTCCTGTAGTTTCTTCCCAAGGAAAGTACGTCTAAGTTGGAGGGATGAGGAGCCACCTAGTCACTCCAATAGCATGGAGGTAAAACCCTATTTTTCTTGAGCTTCTCCGGCGAGGGAGATACTCGCTGCCACTATGAGGTCCTTTTGAAGGCGGTGACCAAACCTTACATAAGGTTGAGGTTATCTCCAGAACTTAATTGGAAACTCTCAACAAGATCCATAGCTTCTTGCAACAAGTTGGAAGCTCAAGAACTAGAGTTTCTCTAGGGCTACAAAGCACCCAAGAGATTACAAGATCCACAAGGGAAAGTGAGGGGGGTCAATTTTTGGCTCGGTGAAGGTGTAGATCTAGGTCTTCTCCACCAAATGACATCAAGTTTGGGTGGTTGAGAAGGGAGATCAAACTATTAATGGATTTGTATCAATGGAGAGGACAGAAGCTTGGACAAGTAGGTCATTCTTGGGGAAGACAACCCCTTATATAGGGTCCCACGAAATCCAACCATTATGTGCAACTTTGTGCCCATCGGTACTACTACCGCTGGCTGGTGCTCAAGTACCTCGGTGTACTGCTAATAGGGTCCTAGCGGTACAACCACCACCTGATGGTAGTGGAACCACTGGAACCCAGGAGCGGTACTACCAGCAACCGTCCCAGATGGCCATCATTTTGATTTTAATCCGAGATGGCTGGCGGTAGTTCTAGTTCGGTACTGATGGGTACAACTAGGACACTTGAGATGAAAACCATGATAGCGGTAGCTGAACGGTACCTCCAGCAGTACTCAGTGGTACTACCGATGGTGCTACCGGTACCACCGATGTGCATGTTTGGCTCCTCGCAGAAAACACAAGTGTCTGACATAGTACTAGGTTGGTACAGTCAAGTAGCTAGTGACAGTAGTCTAGGAAATTGTCGCACCCGGACTTCTAAAGGATACTCGCCGTTCCGCTGAACAGTAGTAGATTGGATTACGGGGCTTACCGGCACCCGCGTCCTCTTACGAGTAGGCCAACACACGTATGTGTGACAACCAACCCCTATCTGTTCAGCGTCGACGTAAACTATCCCATAGAAATCAGGATACTACCATTGACGTACTTCATACCATACACACATGGTACCTTAACGGCTTGTAACAGAATGATAGCACAACATATCTCTAAGACACAAAAGATTGAAATAAGTTGCAAATAGCTCTCACTAGAGCAGATATAGCAAATACAATCATCCAGAGGATACATGTCCCAACATAACATCATTACATCTCAGCGGAAGCATTCAAAGGGTCTGAGTACACACAAATCCAAATAGGCTTAAGAAGCCGGGAATGAAAAGAAAACGGAGCCCATCCACGATGTCTCGGATCCTGCCCGGGTCCGCTACCTACTCGTCAGCAGCCTCGTCAAACTCCACGTAGTAGCCGTCACTGGGATCCTCGTAAGCGTAGTCTGCGGAAACCACAGCCCCAAAGGGGTCAGTACATAAACGTACTGGCAAGCAAGACTCACAGTTCACCAAAGTGTAGCCTGTCAACACCAAGCACAGATGCCTTGGGTTCAACGGAAGAAAGGGGATATAAAAGATGCTGCAACTGGCTGCGCTAACCAACTACAGAGATTCTACCACTTCCGGCTAACAGAAAGAAGATAAGATATCGTATCGTAACCAACTATAACTAACCACCAAACAAGCCCATCCTGGATCTCGCCCTTATCCAAAGAAGCAATCCGAGGATAACTCACACAGTTGGATTAATGAATAATGGATCAAATTATTGTGTCAATCAGCCTATTACTAGTCAGGTAACATTAAGTAGGTGTAAGTTGTTCTGAGTACTTGTTAGCCAGTACTTTCACCAAGTCAACCATAACCGCGGAAAACACGGCTTCTCGAGAAGATTTATCCCTGCAGGGGTGCACCAATTTGGCCGTACACGTAAGAATAACCCGCCAGATGGGATGCCTCCAACCAAGAGGGGCACTCAACACAACTCAACTCTTCTTCGCATCAAGCCCAAAGCACCTTGGGCGCACGGCTAATCGAGCCCCGAAGAAAGGGGACCCTCATAGCACTCTAAGAACGTGTCCCCTATATGCCGACTACAATAGTTCCACCCTGCGCTGGGCTCGCAAAAACATGCATGCGGCAAATGGAAAACACGAACTAAATGAGGCGATTTGGACGAGATGCGAATCGAATCAAATTGAGGGGGCGCCCATACACGCTTCCCACATGCGGGTAGTGCGCTCATCATGGATCAGTAGACAAGACCCTTTTCCTATTAGGGTCGACACTAGCAGGCCTCAAAACCACACAGGGCCTCCTGCCGGTGCCTTATCAGCATATTATTATTAACAGGTTGATTGATTAACATCGATCCCCCAGAACATAATAGAATATAGTAATCAGAAAGTAACGGGTAACAGACTCGAGCAAAACAACCTAAGCATGCTAGTAAGACACTGGCTCAAACAATGGGGTTGTAGGAGTGGAGGTGAGGCAATATCAGGGTTAAGGGATTCATGTGATAGGTTCGTAACAGAAACAATTATACATAGGACTAGCAAAATAGACAACGGAAATTATCGGTAACCAATGTTGAAAGGAACACAGTGGTTCATGTGAGTGATAACTTGCGTGCAAACTCAGCAGCCTGGAACTGAGCTAGATCCTCAGAAGGGGTGTCGTAAGTATCGTCTGTCTCAACGTCGTCGTCTATTCGAGAAGAAGCAAACAAACAATGCAGAAAGATAAACAATCAATATCATGGCATAGTGCACAATCATGGGATGATGCATGTCAAGTTAAATGGATGCATCAGAATAAACTAGTGGACTTGGTAACTCAATTTAAATGGACCCACATGCAATTTTGAGTTGCATATGAAAAACCCATGAATTTTGGTTGAAACAATTGTTTTCCAATTAACCAACAGGTGAAAGTGGATTAGTATGATGCATGGATGAGGAAAACAACAAAATAACAACAATAGAACCAATTGGAAATAAGGTTTACCAATTTAGAAATTTACTAGTAAAGTGCCCGTGCGTTGCAACGGGTGTAAAATAAAGTAACCATCTCATGTTTGAAGTTAACCTTGATTTTACCTGTAACCATCATTTTAGATGTATGTTGAATTTCTCCCTGATTTCATTTCTCTAAGGTCCAATTGTACAATAATCCTCTCAAAAGTAGAAGGAAAAGTACTTTGCAATCTTGTGTGTATACATCATGGGTATCCTAAAGTATAAAATCATCATGCCGAAAATCACTTGTTAAATTTACATGGAAAAAATATTTTCCATTTGGGTATGACACATATTCCCACTTCCATTATTTTATCTCATCAACAAAAAAAATCTCAAGAGTGAGAAAATATATGTGCAACTTGAAACAACCTCAAGCAATTCGAACTGAACTCGCTTAAATGAATGAAGGAACGAGTAAAAAAAGAGGGAAAATAAATAAGAAGCTATTATATCATATATCATATATGCTTCAAGTTTAAACCAGATATATGTTATAAGAATTCTAAACTTGGTGATTTTATTTATTTATTGAGGAGTAAGACATATGGTTCCACTACTATCTATCATGTTTCCATGTCATAAAAAATAATCCAGCGGCTCTATATTTAGCATGCCAAAATAAATAAATTGGTATATATACGGTGTTGGCAATATCACCATGAAAAATATTTAAGTGGAAGATGCCCCATAATGATCACAGTCAGTAATAATTTATTTTTGCAATAAAGTATATCTTTTCCACTATTGACCGTGCCTTGTTCTCCCAACCATTTCTATAGATGTAATATTTTTCAATATTATTCATGAAGTGAAATATGTAGAGAAATTTGGACCAGTACACAACGCATTTGTACTATTGTACTGCATCCAGGCACCAAAGGCAGAGTATTTTCTTACTCAAATAGAATGAGGACTATGTACATTCAAACCGTGTATCAAGAAATTACTTAACTGACACTAAGTCATTAGTCGTTTACTAATAGAAGGAAAATATTGTTATAGAAGTACAATTGTATTTCCCACTTCCGACATCGTCACACCCTACAGCAAACATTTATCATAGCAGCACTGTATCATGAGGTATTGCTCAACGCTTTGGCACTGATGCCAACCAAAGTTGCAGCACGTGGCATTCTGCATCCATGGTGATTACAAGTCCACTCCCAATGATGGCAGTGTCAGATTCTTTCAAAGAGCATGCTAAAGGTATACAGGTCTAGCCCCTAAGCTGTTCTCGGTGATAGAATGTGGGAGTCCATTGACATGTCCTTTTTCCTTTAGCTCAGATGTGCTAGACTCATGGTGCCAGTTCCATCATCCAACTTTTGAACCCGATTTGTGTAATCTTTCGTTCTTGTGATCCTAGGGAATATGACACCACCGATGTAGGTTGCTGGCACAAACATTGTGCTTATTGAACAGCTTGAGGAGCGGGAGAAAATGCTTGAAGCACATAACCAAATGTTGCAGGTTCAGAGAAGTATTTTGAACTTCTAAAACTCTGCCTGCTTAAAATCATTGACATGTTAGACTGAACTTTTGTGTTCTGTAGATAGCAAAAGACAACCTCCAACAGAAGATCATGGTGATGGAAAAGGCCATGGAATTGCTAGAAGGTTGAAATAAATGGTTAGCACTTGCAACTTACTTTTCTGACAGACAAACATAATCAATATTTTCCTACAGAAAGATAGCTAGCACTCACCCAGCAGTTCAGCAGGAGGCTGGCTCAGTCAGACATGCTCGCGAGACACAAAACAGCTGCACTGCAATTTCTCTCTCGGCCTTTTCTATTCCTTTTGCAAGGAATACTATGTGCTGGTTGAAATGTGGAAAAATAATGACAGATTAGCTGAAATCGCACTTCCAGTTCATCTTCAATCAGTATACATTAGTATATGCCTGAACAATAACGAGTAAATAATAAATAGATTATCTATAGAAGAAAAAATCAAAACAGTTGCATTAAAATTTCTCTGTCTCAGACTTTTCTATTCCTTTTGCAAGGAATACTGTGTGCTGGTTGAAAGGTGAAAAAATAACGACAGAATGGCTGAAAGATACTGTAGAATTGCGGTTGTTCATTCTATCATTATCTCGATTAATTAATGCATGAGTGCTCCTCTCTCAGACATTAACGGAAACACCTTTTATGCTAAAACCAATGAAGCCGCACAAACAAATAAAAACTGAAATAAAAGATATGTGCGTGTGCATTTTCAAGGCAAAGACTTCATGCTACTGCGAACCGCAGCTGCTCATCAGAATCAAAAGAAAATAAGAAATCTAGCTAGACCATAGATACATCTAGCGGCGCTCACCTCTTCTGCACGTAGCACGTCCGGGAAGTTCGCAGCGAAGACTCAGGCACGCTGCTGTCTTTGCCCATCGTTTCCATCACTACAACACCTTCTCCTGAATTTGCACAATCAAAGTAGAAAACTGGATCAGCAACGAGTGAAGCAGGAACGGAAGGGTGTGGGGATCACTGCCAGCGGTGACCGTCGATGCTGCTGCCGCCCGGTGTGCGAAACCTCCTCCCTCTTCCCCTCATCTGTCCGCTGTCCCTTCCCTTGCTGTCTCTCTAAGACGCCGTGTGCGGTTTGCATCTATCGTGCGGGGGGCGAGCTCGTCTCCCCTCCCCTGATGGCGCCAACAAGGTGGAGCGGCGAACGTGGTGTGCAGGACGTCCGGCTGCACCCTCGATAACCTCTCTCCCTCGACTATAATTTGTGCTATTTCCAGTACTTTTGGTGAATCAGAACATGGTACGTGAGCTTGAAAACCATACATCAATCAACCTTCTCAGGCCGTTCATTTAGCTCACATCCACCGTTCGGATAATTCCATGTCCTCAATGGCATTGTTGCAGACATGCCTTCGGCAGAAGAAATTACACCAGCACACTACTGGAGCACCATGGATTATTTTCTGATGAAGATTGCCATAGTAAGAAGCCTGCTGGAGCTACTCACTCTGCCTTATCTGAACGAAGATCCCATGCCAAATTTCTCTCAGCCCAAAAATCAATTCGACAAGATCATGCAATTAGGTACGACACATATAGGGATTCATCCAGTTGATGGGCTTGAGGTCAGGGATTCGCCGATGATGGAGAAGGGCGTGCTGCTGCCAGTTAAGGACCAGGTCTCTATCCTCGGCATGTCCGCCGCTGCTGCTTTGAGTGACCCAGTTCTCCATCCTCGCCGAGTCCTATTGCTGGTCTGCGTGACCTGCCTCTCCGTCGGTTGCTATTGCCCACAGAGTACCACTCCTCCTGCACATGACACAACATGGTGAGGTACGGGCGAGGCGGACAGACCAGAGATTATGAGGGGAGAGTTACCATCGTGGTCTCGGTCGTCGTGTTCCCGCAGTCCGAGGCGGTCTGCACGGTGCATGATAGAACCGCATCGACCAAGCTCTGGAAGGCGCCGTGAGGAACGCATCCTGGTAGGCCCCAAAACCGGCGGCGCTTGTACCAGAGTTGGGGTTGAGTGGACCGGCAATAGACGGATCAGCGCGGAGCAGACATGGAGGGAAAGATCGGGGCGCATCTCGCCGCCGACGACGGATGTGCGTGCATGTAGCTAGCTAGCGAGGAACAAATCATGGGCGGACGCGCCGAGCAGGGATGGTCTACTCATGGCCCTTCTAGATTCTGGGAGAGGGAATTCATGAGATGAGCGATTATAGAGGCCGTGATTCGACGTCGGGGAGCAGCGGAGGCCGGAAGGAGGACGGTGAGTGCGGCGGCGCTGGTGGTCGTGGGGATTGCGGTGTGGAAGGGGGATTGAACGAACAGTTATTTCGAGTTTCCACTTGGCGGTGGCATTTTTTAGTAAATATCTGATTTGGCGAGGGCAAATAGGTAAATGTATGTTGGACGGAAATTTTGGCAGAAACCTTAATGGTTTTATTATTAGGTAAAGATTTATTAAGTTAGGGAATTTTTGGTTCCTTAAAGGGATTACACAAATAGTTGTTGTTTTCACCAATTTAAATTGTGCAAAATAAATAACAAAATTCATATTTGAAAAGAATACAAAATTTTAGTTGGATTACATGTTTCAAATATTGAAAAAGGAGTTAGGATGAATTTATTATGAATTAAACAAGATTAAACAAATTTTAAATGAATTTAAAACAAGCATGAATTTTATTTAACTTTTATTTGTTCAAAACATAAATTCAAATTCATACTCGAAAAGTTTATACTTTTCTAGTTTGAAAACATATTTTGCATGTTCAAAAATAATTTAATTTGAGCAAGTTATGATTTTATCAAATTTAAATGATTTAAACAAGGTTTAAACTATTTAAGCAATTTTAATTATTCAACCCATGAAAAAAAAATTATATTTGAATAGGTGGTTTGAAATAGCATGGAAAACATATTTTATTTGCATTATTTGGATTAAGTATGAATTAGTTATGGATTTTATCAAATTACAAATGAATTGTTTAAATTCAAATTTGAAATGCATTTGGAAAATTCAAAACAGTACATAAATGGTTTAAATGGATAGACAAGTTAATTTGGATCAGCAAACATATTTTACTTTTATTTATTGGATTTATAAAATGAAAGTTATTAACAATTTCATTCTGAGGACCAATCTGTAATTTAAAAGGACTTTGATTTAAAACATAAAACGTTAAAAACTTTTTATACGCATCGCTAGCTAACCCAGGGCACTGCCACTGGGCCCTGGGCCAGCGTGGCATGCACGCGTGGCAGCGGTGCCACACAGCGGCTGACAGGGGGGCCACCCTGTCAGCGCACGGTGCAAAAAACTTGGTTTTTAATCGCGGAGGCCAGGGTTCGAACCCGTGACCTGCCCGCGCGCGTACGCTGAGCGCAACCACTGCGCTGCTCGATCGCTCTTGTCAGTAAGGGGGCTGCAGCTAGGTTGAGGTTCAGTTAGGTTAACTGAATCTCAAACGCGCGCGCGCTAACTGAACTCTGACAGAGAAAAACGACGGCGTAACGACGGCGAGCAACGCGGCGATGCTGGACGCTGTGGTGGTGCGTTGGTGTTGGACTCGTGTGCGCGGTGTGCAGAGAGGGCAGAGAGGAGGGAGGAGAGGCACGGTGGCGTGCTCACCGGCGGCTGTAATCGCTGCAGAGGCCCGAGGTAGCGCGGCTGCCGGCGACGTCGAGGACCGTGGCGTCGATCCGGGCAGCAGATGGCGTCGGGAAAGTGTCGTCGAGGAAGGGGAACGCACGGCGGTGCGATTCCAGCTGTCAGACAGGGAGGAGGAGGTGCATGGCGGCGGTGGTCGTGGTAGGTTCAGAGGGCGGCGCTCCGGTGAGTTTAGGTGGTTGCAGAGAGAGAGATTCCGGCGAGAGGGAGAGGGGAACGGCGGCGCGAGCTCGAGGGAAGATGGAGTAGCTAGGCTAGGGCTGCGGCGCAGCCTAGGGCTAGCTTTATAGGGGGCTACAGGCGCGCGCGGCCGTCCACTGCTGCTCGCGGCGACGTGGCGGTGGTGGAAGACCGGCCGTACACGAAACAGAAAGGGGGGAGGAGATCGAACCGGTACCGGGCCAGCGCGGGAAGGAAAAAGGGCTGGGCCCGCGCGGGGAGAAGGGAAAAGTGGGCTGGGCGCAGCCCACTGCCCCTGGCGCTCGTTTTTTTTCTTTTTTAAAAATTTTTCTCCTCTGTTTTTTTTGCAGGAAATGGAAATGGAAGAAAAAGGTTGGTTTTTGAGTTGAAAAAAATTAGGGAAAATTCTTGTGAGTTAATTAGGTCAACATCCACCATTTGACAACTTTGGTTTTTCAAATGTTCAATTTTTATTTGATGTTTGCAAATTGGTTTAAATTTGAAGAATTTGATAATTAAGTGATTAATATTGAAAACAACAATTTTAATAGGGTGAACCCTATTATTTAATTAGAACACATGTGATTAGAATTGTTTGGTACTTTCATAATTTTCAAATTAGGTGCTGTTTGATGATTTGATTTGCATTTGAATGCAATTTGGAATTAATGGATTGATTAAAAGCCACCATTTTAAAAGTTGATCATTATGGAATAATTGGAAACAAATGTTGTTTGAGTTGAACTTTTATTTGAAAAAAAATTGTAACAGAGCAAGTATGAAATAAATGTTTGAATCAAGTTTGAATTTCAATTGTGAAAACAGAGAAAAACAGATGCAAACAAATAGGAAACAATTGCAATGATTATGATGACATGATGCAAAACTTTAATTAAAGCAAGAAACAAACATTCTAGGGGTGTTTTCATACTTGGGATGTTACAAAACGCCCCCCCTTGAAGGAATCGCGCCCCGAGATTCCTACTGAGAAGAGAAAAGGTCCGGATACTTCTTGCGAAGATCCTCTTCGGTCTCCCACGTTGCCTCTTTATCGGAATGATGCGACCACTACACTTTCAAGAACTTGGTGCTCTTGTTGCGAGTCTTACGCTCGGTCTCATCGAGAATTCGAATAGGGTGCTCCTCATAAGAGAGATCATCTTGCAGTTCAATGGAATCATGATCAACTGCACGATCTGGATCTTTGAAACACTTCTTGAGCTGTGACACGTGAAACACATCGTGCACCTTTGATAGTTTTTCTGGAAGTTCAAGACGATAGGCATTTTCCGCACGCCTTGAGAGAATGTTGAAAGGACCAATGTATCTTGGTGCAAGCTTTCCTTTCACACCAAAACGATGAGTGCCTCTGAGGGGAGTTACACGGTGATATGCTTTGTCACCAGGTGCATAGACCATATCCCTGTGCTTGCTGTCATAGTAGCTTTTCTGACGAGACTGAGCAATCTTGAGATTGTCACGAATGATACAAACTTTCTCTTCGGCTTCCTTAACAATGTCAGGGCCTAAGAGTGAACGTTCACCCGCTCCAGACCAATTGATTGGACTCCTGCATCTGCGGCCATAGAGTGCTTCAAATGGTGCCATGCCTAGGCTTGCCTGGAAGCTGTTGTTGTAGGAGAATTCAGCATATGGAAGACAATCCTCCCATTTCATGCCAAAGGAGAGACCACATGCTCTGAGCATATCCTCGAGAATCTAATTGACTCTTTCGACTTGCCCCTGAGACTGAGGGTGATAAGCTGTGCTGAACAGAAGTTTGGTGCCCAATGCATCTTGGAAACTCTTCCAGAAATGAGAAGTGAATATGCTTCCACGGTCTGAGCTTATTTCCAATGGAACACCATGAAGGGGAACAATCTTTGTTGTGTAGAGCTCTGCTAACTGGCTAGCTGAGATTGTCTCTTTGACAGGAAAGAAGTGAGCTACTTTAGTGAGACGATCAATGACAACGAAGATTGCATCGTTGCCCCTCTTGGACTTTGGAAAACCAGTGACGAAGTCCATTTCAATCATGTCCCACTTCCACTCAGGAATTTTCATAGGTTGGAGTAGACCTTCTGTTTTCTGATGGACTGCCTTAACACGTTGACAAACGTCGCATTCAGAAACGTATTGAGCAATTTCACGTTTCATGCCAGGCCACCAATACAGTGTCTTGATATCCTGGTACATTTTTGTACTTCCAGGGTGGATGGAGAGAGGAGTTTCATGAGCCTCCTTGAGAATGACATCTTTGAGACTTTGAATCTGAGGAACTGCAATGCGTCCTTCGAAGAACACAGTTCCCTTGTCATCAATTGAGAAGGACTTGAATTTATCGTTGCCTTCTTTGATGTGTTGTACAATCTTCTTGATTTCAACATCACGAAGCTGTTCAGAACGAATCTTGTCCTCGAGAGTTGGACTGGCTGTCAAGCTAGCAAGATAACCTTGAGGGACAAGACCCAGGTTCAGCTTCTGGAATTCTTCATGAAGTGGAGGTTGGCTTTCCATGATCATGAGATTATTGCAATACGACTTGCGACTGAGAGCATCGGCCATAACATTAGCCTTGCCTGGAGTGTAAGAAATGGTGAGATCAAAGTCTTTAATCTTTTCAATCCATCTCCTTTGCCTGAGGTTTAGGTCTGGTTGAGTGAAGATGTATTTCAGACTCTTATGATCGGAAAAGATTTCAGTGCGGTTACCCAACAAGTATTGTCTCCATTTCTTGAGTGCAAACACAACTGCTGCAAGTTCTAGGTCATAAGTGGGATAATTTTGCTCATGTGCATTCAACTGACGTGAAGCATAAGCCACAACTTGACGTTCTTACATAAGAACTGCGCCTAGACCTTGGAGAGATGCATCGCAGAATATGTGGAAAGGTTTGGTAGTATCTGGACCAACCAAAACTGGTGTAGAAGTGAGTTTAGTCTTCAGGAGATTGAAACTCTCCTCGCACTGTGGAGTCCAAACGAACTTCTTGTCCTTCTTTGTGAGATCAGTGAGAGGTTTGGCAATCTTGGAGAAGTTTTGGACGAAACGACGGCAATAGCTAGCCAAGCCAAGAAAACTTCTGACTTGCTTCACCGTCTTGGGAGGTTTCCAATCAACAATTGCTTTAACCTTTTCTGGGTCAATGGATAGATTCATTCATTTTGCTATGTATGTTGTCAAAATTTGAAATGGTGAGTAGTGTGCCTTATAAAAGTGGATGGAGGGAGTAAGTTGAAATTATCCATTCTTCAAAAGACAACTCACACATGAAATAAATTTTCACTGCAGCCTCTTTAGCTTTTTAAACCGACTCAAAATTATTACTATTATTTTAAGCCCCATGCAACTTGTGTAGGTGTTTGGGAAGGAAGAACTAAGATCTCAGTACATTCAAAAGAAATTCCATCATAGAAGACCTTACCTAGTTCCAAATCACAAAGGTTTTAATGACTTTAAATTAAATCTAAACCTAAGGACTATAACTGATGAAAGTCTGATGTAACTTGCAAGCTCGAAGAGAAAATAACTGTTGGGACGTATGCAGAGTATGATGTGCCTCATCTGTTAAGACTGTTGAGAGGAAATAACTGTTGGGAGGGTATCAGGGGCGAAGCCAGGAAAAATGGTCACTGGGGTCAAAACATATGTAACATTAATTCACGGCTCATAGTAACCATGATACATATTGTTACAACTAACATACGTATTAAAAAAATTATTACATGTTTCACCTACTTCCACAGCTAAATCATAAACCTGTTCTTGATCAGACGAACGAAACAAATCCAACACATTGTTTTACATTCGCTTTCTTCATCAGTAGACATTCTATTTGCTGACAATCCAAGAACTGTGATATATTGAACATTAGTTCAAATAAGAAAGTAGCAGAATGGTAATTATATACAGCAAAACAAAAATAGTTCGTGCTTTCCAAATATCCGCATTGTTTATGCTAAGAAAAATTGCATTACATAAAAAATAATGCATCAGAGACCACAGTATTACGGCAAGTCCTAATTCTTTTCATTCAGAATACAGCAGGACCCCAATATATAACGCAACAGGAACCACAGTATTCTGGAATAATAATTTCCAAATTGTATTTTTTTTAGTACAATTGAGCACTGACCATTTAATTTGTTTTCCGTGTAACATAATTGCTAATTCAAGGTGTCCCTGAATCTTAACAAGATTGGAATTGCAAGAAAATGGATGGCGACAGTGAATACTAATCACCTGAAGAAAGTGGAGTCGGCCTCCGCCGCGACAGCTTTGGCCAAGTAGGACTTCCCTGTCCCCGGTGGCCTATACAGGAGAAACCCCTTCCACGGCCTCCACTTACATGCAATTTTCCGGCATGTTCTGATAATGCATATAAACTCTTTCTTCAAATCGAGGCGAAATCAGCGAAGCTTCTGGTGCCGCCTCACGCACCGATGAAGAACTGCGGGTACTTGACAGGGAGCACGACGCCCCCTGCAGTGCCTGCTTGGCTCCAGAAAGCCCGATGACGTCGTCCCACCTCATGTTGTGCTCCTCGGAGAAAATCGAGTGGAGCTGCGCGCGGAGGCGTACCGTCCTGTTCCGTCACGTCACATTCTTCATGACCGCTCCAGTAGTCTCATTGAAAGCCAGCACATAGTAGATCTAAAGTTTATCCAGGAGTGTACCAGTTAGCTACTTAGCAAATTACAGTAACAGAATTATCGCAGTGAGCAGATAAACTGACCTCAAGAACCAATCCCTTGGCCCTCTCCGCGCCGCGCTCGTCGTCATCGTCCCTACTGTCGTCCTCCTGGCCACCCTTCCTGGTCTCCGCGGAGGAGGGGGGCATGCGCACCGGGTGAGGAGGGGAACTGGTTCCAACCTTTACCGCCGCCGCTCGACGTCTCCAGCAACCGCCAGGCGGGGGACGGGGGGAGGGCGGCATGGGTGGGTTGGGGATTTCATATGGGGAACCGGAGAGGAGGCCGGTAAGGAGTACCGGTGTATATGTGGGATTCGTGGGTCTAACCCCAAATCACAAAAATCTCCGAAAATCCGTTTGGAACAAGTATATTAGCATGGTTTATCCTCACTTTTCCCAAAATTCCCCAAAGCTATAGTGTATTTTTCTCCATATCAAATCCACTCCCTCGCTAGCAAGTGAATTTGGGGGAAGGGATTTGAGGGGATTGGGTGGAGGTGGGGGTTTCACCAAAACCCTCTAGTGATTATCCCCACTAATCCCCTAAAATACTCTAGTACCAAACAAGGCCTAAAGGAGATAGGTGGAGGGAGGCCGGGGCGAAGGCGGCCGGAGGAGGGTGGGAGCGAGTAGGGTCGGAGATCCGATGCAGTGAGAGAATGGATTGGAGAGGGCTGCTCGCCTGCCGGAAGCAGTGGCGGTGTGCGTCGGTCGCGAGCGAGGGTGTAAGAGCATCTCCAGTCGCGGCAAAGACTGTCCAAGCGCCTTCCGGTCCGAACGGGCCCCAAGCGCACTTGTTGCCGTGCCACTTGTTGCAGGACGCCTGGATGTTCCCCCAATGGTTCGCCATGGCCTTCTGGCCGCGGTCGGTGATGCAACAGGCGTAGTAGGTGTCGATCATGCGGCGCTCGTCGTAGGCGGTCTTCACCCGCTTCCAGTAGTTGTCGACGTGCTGGTTCGCGCCGACGATCGGGTCCATGCTGATCGTTTTCCAGGCCTCGGCGAGGAGGACGTCCTCCCTGCTCAACCACTTGATGCGAGGCTCGACGGGGGGCGCGGGCACCTTGGGTTCCTTTCGGGGACGGCCAGGACCACGGCGCTTTCGGCCTTCGCCGGCTGGATCTGTCCCCTCTGGAGGCACCGGCGTCTCGTCCACCTCGTCGTCGTCGTCCTGCACCTCCGTCGGCTGCGTGCCCGCATAGCACCCTTCGCCACCTTCCTGCGTGAAGAACTCCCCGCTCTGCTCGGGGAATCCAGGGCTCGCCGCCGCCGCGATCGTGCCGGCCACGATGATCTCCTCCATGTAGCTGCTGTCCTGGGGCTGAAGTCCGGCCATGATCGCACGGCGGTGGGACGGGGAAGCTGCGTAGCCCGGCGACGCGGCATACATCATCGGCGGGTGGTAGGGGAAGGTAAGGTTGGGGTTGAAACCTCCCAGAGGGACGCCTTCGGCGAACCACGCAGGCGTCGGGTGCGGCGACAGGCGTGGCGACGGCGACTGCTTCCATCCGGCAAAGACGGGGCCGAACGGGCTCTTCCGCTTGACGAGCGGCGTTGTGGCTGCGACCGAAGTAGGCGGCTCGTCCGGCGCGACCTCGTCCTCCAACTCCTCTTCCTCGGCGGCGGCCTGCTCCTCCGCCTGCAGCTGCGCCATCAGCTGCCTCTGTCGCTGCGCCGCCTCCCTCCCCCGGCGTTTGATGTTGGTTGTATCCAGGCGCGCTCTTTCGGCGATCCACTCCTTGTTGGTCATGCCGGGTGGCTTCTCCTTCGGCGCTCTCGGCTTGCGTGGCTTCTTGCCAAGATCGGCGGTGGCGGGAATGGATACGGCGGTGGCGGCGGCGCGGGGTCCTGTAAATTGGGCGGGAGCCATGGCATCTAGATCTCGCGGACGGGGGGAAATGGCGGGAATGGAGTGGGGGAGACATACATGAGGGGGGAAAGTGGAGGGAAACGCCGAAAAAAGGGAGGGAAATCGCCTTCCGTCGCCGACAGCTGTGGCCCACGCGCGCATTTCGCCCCCCCCCCCAAGCCAAACCCAGCGCGTTGGGTTCGGCCTGGGTTCGGCGGCGCGAAACGACGCTAAAAACGGCGGAAAGCGGCGCTAAACCGGATCCTGGGGGGCGACTGGTGAGAAACGGCGCTAAAAACGGCGAAAAGCGCCGCTTGGGGGGCCTCTGGGGGGGACGGCTGGAGATGCCCTAACCCCAAATCACAAAAATCTCCGAAAATCCGTTTCGTACAAGTATATTAGCATGGTTTATCCTCAGTTTTCCCAAAATTCCCCAAAGCTATAGTGTATTTTTCTCCATATCAAATCCACTCCCTCGCCAGCAAGTGGATTTGGGGGAAGGGATTTGAGGGGATTGGGTGGAGGTGGGGGTTTCACCCAAACCCTCTAGTGATTATCCCCACTAATCCCCTAAAATACTCTAGTACCAATCAAGGCCTAAAGGAGATAGGTGGAGGGAGGCCGGGGCGAAGGCGGCTGGAGGAGGGTGGGAGCGAGTAGGGTCGGAGATCCGATGCAGTGAGAGAAATGGATTGGAGAGGGCTGCTCGCCTGCCGGAAGCAGTGGCGGTGCGCGTCGATCGCGAGCGAGGGTGTAAGAGCATCTCCAGTCGCGGCAAAGACCGCCCAAGCGCCTTCCGGTCCGAACGGGCCCCAAGCGCGCCCACTCGCGCCCCCATTGGGCCTTCCCGTCTGGACGCCCCCTTTTCCCGTCCGGCAAACCCAACCCAACCCTGGCTCCTAGGAGTTCCCATGGGGCGCCGGACGAGTCGTTCCGAGCCACGGGCCCGTCCTGCCAGCGACACAAAGCGCCCATTTGCGCAACGTCCCCTTGCGCCTCGCCCATCGGCGCCCCGCACGCGCCGCCTCGCCCTCTGTCGTCTCCCTCGGCCTCACAGCGCCGCCGCTCTCTTCCTTCGCGCCTCCACCCACCAGCGCCTCCGGCCACGCGTCCGCCCTCGGCCCTTCCTCCGTCGCGCCTCGGAACCACCGGCGCCGCCTCAGGCGCCACCTCCGGCGACCAGAGGTTACCACCTCGCCCCCAAAGTGTTCGGCGATTTTCCCGGTTGGGCGCCGGCCGTTGTTTTTGTCATATTTTGAAACCATTTTTATTTCTACAGATGGACAACGACGATGAGATGATGGTGAACTTTCTCTTACAGGAAGAAGCCGATATCGACGATGAGGAAGATGAGAACTTGTTTGTTCTTGCTTGTTTGGCACAACTCCTCGCTGATGATGAAGCCAATCGCGAACCAAAGCGAGGAGGATCCAAGTTTGGGAGGAGAAAGACGAAACCGAGGATGAGAATGGAGGACCACTGCATGCTTTTCACCGACTATTTTGCCGATGAGCCAAGATTCGATGCAAAGAATTTTCGACGGAGATTTCGGATGAGCCGAAGGTTATTCCACACATTGGTGCAGAGTGTGAGGGAGCACGGCCCCTGGTTCAAGATGAAGAAAGATGTCGTGGGGATGGTAGGTTTCTCCTCAATTCAGAAGTGCGCTGCTGCTATGATAATGCTTGCATATGGTGCCCTTGGACGACTATCTCCGCATGTCTGAATCGTCGGTTATCAAACCATGTACATGTTCTGCACTGCGATAGTGGAAGTGTTTGGCCCAAACTACTTTAGAGTACCAAATGAGGAGGAAACTGCTCGGATCCTGGCAACAAATGGAGCAAGAGATTTTCCTGGTATGCTTGGAAGCATTGATTGCATGCACTGAAGCTGGAAGAACTGTCCATTTGGATGGCAAGGATTGTACAAAGGGGGCCATCATGGAGTTTGCAGCGTGGTACTTGAGGCAGTGGCAGATCACGAGACTTGGATTTGGCATGCGTTCTTCGGCATGGAAGGATCTCACAATGACATCAATGTGTTGCAGCGTTCCCCTATATTTGCAAAACTTGTTGAAGGCTATGCTTCGCCAGTGAACTATGTCGTCAATGGCCACGAGTACAACAAGTGGTACTACCTAGCGGATGGTATTTATCCAAAATGGTCAACATTTGTGAAGACAATTTCCAATCCTCTAGGAAACAAGAAATCCTGATTTGCCTCGGTACAAGAGAGCACAAGAAAGGATGTAGAGCGTGCATTTGGAGTGCTCCAGCAAAGGTTTGCCATTGTGCGGTATCCTGCTCTCTCTTGGTCGGCCGAGCAGATGGGAGAGATCATGAATGCATGTGTGATCATGCACAACATGATCATTGAGGATGAGCGTGAAAATCCAGTGCATGATCATCTTCCGTATGAGTTCCAGAGTCCTCTCGCCAATGTGGATCTCAGCGATTTGGCCCGCTCGCTGTCTCTGCATTGTGGGCCCATTTAGCTGCGCTGTCGTGCGTGCATGTCTTCCTGGACACGCGTTGTCGGCGCGTTACTCGGTTCCCGGTGTCTTCCGTTGTCCGTATGTTTGGTGGGCCTGCTTTGCTTTTGGTCCCACTTGGCGGCAGACCGAGTTCTCCGTCCGCGTGCGTGCGCTGATTGGTTCGTTTGGGCGGTGCCGGAGAGGTCGTTGACTCCTTTTCTTTCCTCTCCTTCTCGACGCCTCCGTCTGTTCTCTGGGCGGATCTGGCGTCGGACGGTGGGTTGCGGTCCTTGTCTTCTGCACTCCGTTCGGTCTTCGCTTCGCTGCCCTTCCTTTCCTCGCCCTCTCCCTCCACAGGGTATGTGCCGTGTCCCGTTGTGTTTTTCTGTTCTTTGCCGAATCTTGCGTTTGTTTTATGGGTGCTGTTGCCCTGGATGTGTTTGTGGGGCTGGTTCCTCTCCTTTCGATTTGCTTCGTTTCCCTGTTCTTTTGGTCCAGCCTTGTGTTTCTGATGTCCTCTTTCCTCTCTTTTTGCAGGTTGGGGGGCGGGCTTCCTTTCGGCGGAATTTCCGTATGTTCTTTTTGGGGTTCTCGCCGCAATGCCGGCTTGGTTTGTTGGGCGTTTTCTGAATGCTTTGTTTGTATTCCTTTTTTTGTCGCAAGTTGTTGGCTGGACCACTCGCGAGGCTGTGGATCGGGCTTGTGCTTTTTTCCTTTTCAGTTTCGGTGACGTCCCGTTCTTTGTCCTTTGCGTTGATGCTCAGTTTTGTTGTTCTTTTTGTATGTGATGCTACTTGTTCTGTGCTTGCTTGGAAGTAGGTTGTTTTGGATGTATTTGCGAGTTGTAGATGTGCTTGTTACTGTCTGTTTTTATAGGTTGCTCGATGTTGTGGTTCGTCGGTATTTTCTGAATCTCTCTATTTTCCTTGCGTTTTAGTATGTTTTTGCTGCGTGATGAGTGACACAGCTGCTGGATCGTCTTTGTCAGGGAGGAAACGGCGTGGTGCATATCGGCTGCTTCTCTGTTTGTTATCCTTGCTATGGGTGAGCATGTTCTTTTTTTCATTTGCGCTGTTCCTTGTGCTAGCCGTTGGGAGTTCCGGTGACGGCCGGCGTCTTGCTGCGCAGCGGCCAGGCCAGCGGCGTGCGAACCTCCCTGCTGTCGGCTCTTCTTTTTCCCTTGGTGTGCCCTCCTACGGGATCATCTGGTTTTCCTTCGGTTTCAAGCCGGCGTGTTGGTAGGATATTCGTTATGCTTTTTTCCGATTTGATGTGTATACTTTGCGTTCGTGTTTTTTAGGGTTCAGGTGTTGTTGCAAGAGATGGTTTTTTTTTCCCTGCTTGTCTGGTTTTAGGTGTCAAGCCTCCGGTTGTCAGGAGTGGTCATCTTTCGGGTATGTCTAAGAAGGATGTAGCATGTCTGAAAGGTTTGTGGCTGGGTGTTTTTATTTTTGGGCATGTTCTTTCTGTTGTTGCTCTCTTTTGTCCTTGTGTTTTATGGTTCTGCTTTTATTTTGTTTCTGTTTGCGGCTTCTTATTGTGACTGTTTGTATTTTGGGTGGCCCAGAACATGTGTGTTCCTATTGCAAGGCTTTTTATTGGTATGATGAACGGGCTACTCATTTGAGTGTTGTTATTGACCGAAGAATGTTTTTAATAAGTGTTGCAAGGGTGGTCAGATTGATCTCCGGAGACGGACAGTGTGGCCTTCTCCTCTTGATCGACAGATCAGATTTGGTGGAATGGCAGAGTCGAATGAGTTCATGCGGTTGATCAAATCTTATAATAGTATGTTTGCTTTTTGTTCTCTTGGAGTCAAGGTTGATGACAGTATTAATATTGGACGCGGTCCTTATGTGTTTAGGTTCAGTGGTCTCCCTTCTCATCGGATTGGTTCGTTGGTTCCAGCTCCGAATAATTTACCCAAGTTTGCTCAGCTTTACATATATGACACTGTCAACAAGGTTTCTCATCGGATGGCTGTGTTCAGTGCTGAAGGGGTGGGGTGGGGTGGGGGGTGGCCGTGTTCCTGATCGCGAGATTGTGGCTTCTTTGGTTGCTATGCTTAATAGTTAATGAATTGGTTAAGCAATTTAGGATGATTCAGGTTTCACGGAACCGGCAAGATCTTGCTGGCGAGCCTTTCGCTACTAGGATTGTGGGGTCGAGTTCATCTGATCCCAAGGTTTACAGCCCCTCGACGTCTCCCGAGTTAGCTGCTTTGTCTGTCGGTGATCTTTCTATTGAGAGGTGCAAGTTCGACATTGTTGTCGAGCCTACTGATGGCCCGTTGAAGCGGATATCGCCTTCGCACCCTGCTTTGATGGCTCTAAAATATCCCTTCTTTTTCCATTTGGCGATAAAGGTTTTTATTTGCGCATGAAGTATGTGGGTGACGATGCTGAGTTATCCAGTGATAGGTCTGAAGTTAGCATGTTGGAATACTATGGTTACCATTGTCATTATAGAGCCGATGAGACGAATCCATTTTTATGTTGTGGACGTCTTTCTCAGCAGGCGTGTGTTGATGCTTATGGTTGTGTGGAATCTTCTAGACTTGCTTTCATTCTTAAGAATCAGGATAAACTACGTAGTGAGACATACTAGGGAATTTCTGATGCTGTTGGGCAGGGATCGAATATTGGAAAGAGCATTGGTGTTAAGGTGTTGTTACCCTCTGGTTTTGTTGGTTCTCGCCGTTATATGGCCCAGAACTATCAAGATTCTAGGCTATTTGTCAGACCTATGGTGGTCCTGATTTATTCCTTACTTTTACCTGTAATCCAATTCCAAAGTGGGATGAAGTTGCTCACGCTCTTAGGTCAGATGTCGGCTGATAGGCCAGATATGGTATCAAGGGTGTTTAAGATGAAGCTCAGTTGTCTGTATGCTGAAATTAGAAGTGGTGATGCCTTTGGCCCGACACGTGGAGGTATGCTATTAGGCATGTTTTTCGTTTTTTAGGCTATATGTTGTCGTGCCGTGTATCCTAATTCGCTGTTTTCTTTGTGCACTTTGTAGCTTTATACACCGTGGAGTTCCAGAAAAGGGGGCTGCCACACGCGCATATGCTGGTGTGGCTGGAGAGGCGGCCTATTCGTTCAGGCGAGGGTTCAGATGACTTGCTGACAGAGACTTCTGCTGTGTTGATTGACAGCATAGTCTGCGCGGAATTGCCGGATGTGGTGTCCGATCCTTTGGCGTATGTCCTGGTGGACGAGTTTACGTACATGGTCCCTGTGGGCGGATGGATCCAGAGTGTGTGTGTGTATGAAGGATGGAGTCTGTTCAAAGAGGTATCCAAAACCTTATTCCGAGGAGACTTCTGTTGACTAGACCGGCTATCCGGTGTATAGAAGGCGTCCTGATGGCCGTACTGTTATGAAGGATGGCCATGCCTTGGATAATAGGTATGTTGTGCCATACAATGCTGCATTTCTCAAGAGATATCAGGCTCACATTAATGTGGAGTGGCGCAACAAGACAAATTTGGTTAAATACTTGTTTAAGTATATTACCACGGGTCCTGATCATGCTAACCTTGCTCTGCATCCACTTGGGCCTTCGGCTGAGAATCGGGATGACGAAGGTGTAGACGAAGTCGCTTAATATATCAGCTGTCGTTATCTGTTTGCATGTGAAGCTTTCTGGAGGCTGTATTCCTTTGATATACATGTATGCAATCGTACGGTACAGCACCTTGAGATCCATTTGCCGGGGATGAACAGGGTGACATACTCAGAAGATGCAGATTTAGATGATATTGTTGAGGATGATAATTATAGGAAGACTACCTTGACAGAGTGGTTTGCTATGAATCGTGCCCGCCCTGAGTGTAGAGGTCTTACATACTGCGAATTTCCAACGAAGTATACCTGCCACCCTGATGATAAGAGGTGGACAAAGAGACGACGTGGTTTTATGTTGGGGAGGATCCGCCATGTTGATCCGTCCACTGGAGAGAGTTCTTTTATATGAGTATGCTTCTTATGACTGTTCGTGGGGTGCAGAGTTTTGAAGATCTGAGGCATCATGCAGGTGTGAGTCATGCAACTTACCGTGAGGCTTGTCAGGCGAGGGGTTTTTGCTTGGAGATGACACCGAGTGGGCACGAGTGTTTGACGAGACTATTGTGTGGGACACTGCACCTCAACTTAGGAATCTGTTTGTCACTATTCTAATGTTCTGTCAGGTAGGAGATGCTGGGAAGTTGTTTGATAAGTACCAGAGGTATTTAGTTGATGATATTGTGCACATCTGAAGGCAAGCTTTGCGGAATCATAATTACAGCATGCCTGATTATCTGCAGTGATCATTCCTGCTGAAAGAGCTTGGTCGTTTGTTTGCTAACAGTGGGGGCTCTATTACTTCTTATAATTTTCCTAAGGCTGTGTCAGCGATGGGTCCCGATGATGGTAATGGGTTGATTTTCGAGGAGACATCTGATAATCGTGAGGAGCTGGCCATGGAATGGAGCTCTCTGCACTCGAAGTTGAATGCAATGCAAACTGGGATATATGACATTGTTATGGAGCTCGTGGAACGGAAAAGACAGGAGGTTGTCATGGTGGAACTGGGAAGACCTTTTTATGGAGGATTGTTATTGCAAAGGGGAGGTCTTAGGGAATAATTGTTCTTGCTATTGCTTCTTCGGGCGTGGCTGCTCTTCTGCTTCCTAGCGGCCGGACGGCCCATTCGCGTTTTAAGATACTCATTGATATGCACGACATATCTTTATGTAGCATTCATCGTGGTACTGATTTGGCCGATCTGATTAAGCAGACAGCTCTGATTTTATGGGACGAAGAGCCTATGTCTCATAGAAGGTGTGTTGAAGCTCTTGACAGAACCTTGCGTACTGTAATATAAAGGAACCTACCTTGATGTTTAAGGTCGTCAGTACTTCTATGGCCTATTTTGTTCCCAGCTATCTATTATCATGTAACAGAAAGAACCCTGACAAAATATTCAGGGTCTTTAGCACCAGTTCTGCTTCCAACTATCTATGGTATGTCATCTTCGTAGGTTTATAAAGTATTTCCTCTTATCACTCTGTAGCAAGAAAAGCTAAATGATCCGTAAGCCTGCTGGGGTAATAATCTGCCTATTTATCAGCTTTGCGATATACGAAATTTTAAACAAATAGTGACCATTATAGCAGAATACCATAGTATTTACAGGAATGGTACAACAAGTGAAAACAGACTCGGTGCTCTGTCTTTTGTGTTTCGAACTAGCTTACATTTTTTTTTTGATAAAGGGCTTTATTACTCAAAAGATTCAAGCATTACACCCGGCCTCTGCATCGTAAAATGCACACAGCCGAAATCCGAAACTGAAAATAAACAAAGCGACAATACTACAGTGTTGCATACCCTGGAATGAATTCGTTTTTTCTGTTCAATGATAAGAGCTTACAAAGCTTGCCAGCCTGGACTGCCTTTGTGACTACTTCTGCCATTGTTAGTTGGCCACACAAACTAATGATCCTGGCCTTTTCGGTCGTGTAACTCTAGAAATATATAAACCGCGGCCTTTTACGGAGGTTGAGTGTCTACCAGAAAAAGCTATTTACTTACATTATTCTGGTTTTATTTTTTTATCTTCTAACATTGATTTACAGATTATGGTTATATACATTAGTCTGTTCACGCATTCAAATAACAGAGAAAATATCTATTTATGAGATTTTTAGCTTTCGGATCCTAACCAACAACAGTTAACACCATATCGAATAATTCCAGTTTAGAAAGCCTTTTACATTAACTCACATGCAATTAGACTCGGTCCGCAATTACTATAAACAGGAAGTTCATGCTCCTGTATTCAGAAACAGAGTAACAGCAAAGACTGACTGCTACGGCCATTTCCAGAAAACCTTTATGGCAAAAAAAATATTGCATACTCAGCCTCAGCTTGATATAAATAAGCTGATTCGTCTTTAGAGTGACAGCACAAGTGAAAGCCCGCGATAACTAAATTTAATATACTGGTTCTGCATGAGATGTACTGAATTCATTTAATCAACACTTCAACACTGAATTTCACCTTGATATACAGTGTGTATACTCTTTTTCCCGATTTTGCATAAAGTACTGTAAATACGTATGATCAGTACGAATACTCGAACACTCGGGACTTCCTAGACGAACAGCCATACCTCCGATTTCTATTAAACCGATCAAGAAGCTCAGAGACTAGAAGAACAAATACAACAGACAGGTAACGACTGAACGGACAACGACGTCGCCTAGAGGGGGGGTGAATAGGCGATTAAAACTTTTCCGGTTAAAGCTTGCTAAATGCGGAAATAAACTAGGTGTTTAAATTAACAAGCATACAACCTAAATATTCTATGGCCAACTAGATGCACCAACAACTTATGCTAAGCAATACAAGTAACAAGGTGATAGCAAGATATATAACTTCAAGCTCGAAGGCTATCACAATGTAAATTGCATAAGTAAAAAAGCTCGGGTATAGAAATAACCGAGGCACACGGAGACGATGATGTATTCCCGAGTTCCTCCCACAAAAGGGAGTACGTCTCGTTGGAGGGGTGTGAGCTCACCACGAAGGCCTACTCAACGCCACAAAGGCCTCACCCTATTCTCCGATGAACTTCCGCCACAAAGGCCTAGTTCACCTTCCACTATTGGCAACCTTCAAATCCGAGGCACGCATCCACAACTCAATTGGAGGCTCTCGGTGTCACCACAATCTTGGGGCACGCATCCACAACTCAAATGGAGGCTCCCAAGAACACCACAAGTCGTCTAGGGTCCAAGACCCAAGAGTAACAAGCTCACAAACTTTCAACTTCCACGAATCCTCGTGGAGAGAGCAAACCGATGCAACCGATGCAAATGGCAAGAGCACAAGTGCTCAAATCCTTCACTCTCAAATTCCAACAAAGCAACAAATGCTTATGGGGGAATAGGAGAGGAAGAACAATGGAGGAGAAACACCAAGAACTCCAAGATCAAGATCTACTAAGTTTTCCTCACTAAGAAGGAAGATGGATTGGTGGAAATGTAGATCGAGATCTCCTCTACCTTCTCCCTCAAAGATATGCAAGAATCATAGGAGGGATTGGGAGAGGGGCAAGCTTTCCAAGGTCAACAATGGTGGGAGATAAGGGGAAAACGTGCTTGGAAGACTTGGGGACCAATGGGGAAGAAAGCCCCCTTAAATAGGTCCCCACAAGAACTAGCCGTTGTGCAGGAATTTTGGGACCGGAATATCCGGTCCGAAGTGAATAATCCGGTTCAAATAATCCGGTTCACTCCAGTGCGAAAACTGGTCTGAAATCCGTCGAAACCGGAATATCCGGTATGCCCCGAAAAATCCGGTTTCCAATAATCCGGTTCATGTCAGTACCGAAAAATGGCTCAACTAGAAACTTCATAACTTTTGCGTCCGGACTCCGTTTTTGATGATCTTTGGCTCGTTGAGTTCGTAACAAAAAACTCTACAAGATCATGCAGAGAAACATCACTGCCCAACAATGGAAACAAAAACCAAATATAGAAAGGTTTAACCTCTCTAAAAGGAACAACCGGTAAAACTTCCAACACGAAAACTCACATAACTTTTGCGAATGAATTCCGAATTAGGTGAGTCCAAATGCATTGGAAAGATAACAACAAGGAGTATCCAAATAAAAGGTGAAAATATTGATACCTCAAAGTATGGAGAAGTTACCACACATGGAAGGTGTGGGAACATTCTCAAAGACGAACGGAATATTTTCACCACCGAAAACGCAACAAAGTTTTCTTACGAAATCCGTTTTCGAGAAACCAAGACTTGTCATGAAGATCACGACAAGCACTAAAACCAAAAGGAGACAAAAGCCAAATAAGAACCAAGAAAGATGATATGCAAAGTATGCAAAGGTTTGAGCTCTCCAGAACGATTCGATCGAGTTACTCACTTGGAAGCCCCTCTTGATAGTACGACTATCTATCCTATAACCCGGTCTCCAAAGACACGAGACCGGTAAAATAGAAAACCTATCAAGATTATACCTTTGCCTTGAGCATTCCACTTGAGCTAGATGATGACGATCTTGACTCTCTCAAGTAGGATCTTCTTTCTTGATTGCGCTTGCTAGCACAAGCTCCGCTTGATGAAGACTTGCAAGTTTCTCCCCCATACACATTATGGGAGAGACCTTTCGGCAAATCTTCACAAGACCATAATCTCCAAACGGGTGGCAAGCATCAAGCATAGGATATCTTCTAGATGCTTCACTTGAGCTTCCACGTCAAGCTAGATGACGAACACCACTTGACGACGACAAAGACCATGGTCTATATGAAATCTTCCTTTTGGTTCATTCCCATGGAAAGATACCTAACCACACATAGAGATGCGACACACACATAACATGGGTTAGTTCACAAAGCTATATTGACAAATGCTTACCATACCATGAGATACACAATCCCACTTGGTACAACTTGTAGCTTTGTGGGTTGATCGCTTGCTTGATCAACCTTGTATCTTTGCTTAACACTTCTAAAGATGATGTCTTGAAGATGATAATGAAAGATCACCTAATCCTTTTCTTCAAGACATACTAGCAATAAGCTCAACTCAAACCAAGACCATTCTTCATATAAATCCATGAATATAACAATGGCCATCAAGGAAGCTAATAGAGTTCAACACATGAACTCCATTATTTCCTATGGACAAGATCTACAAGGATAACTCAATGCAAACATTAGTCCATAAGGATTGTCATTAATTACCAAAACCACATATGGGGGAACCATGCGCTTTCAACGACGACCCCTTAGGCCTCGTTTGGTAGCAGCATATTGAGGGGTGTTGTTGTGTATTATTCCCTCCGTTCCACAATATAAGCCTTTTTAGCAAACTAGTTTAGCTTGCTAGAAAGGCTTACATTGTGGAATGGAGGTAGTATACTCCAAGTTTTTGGTTAAAGCATCCCATACACCCAATTCCCTCCACTCCTCCCATTCCCCTTCATAATGACCCGTCTCCTTAATCTCAGGTTGTTTGGTTGGGATGTCCGAAACAAACGTGACGTAGCTGCGAGCGTGCGGGCAGGCTCAAAACGCGAGCGGAAGGAGCGTCTCCAAACCACGCCGGCCCGACGTGTGTAGAGGAGTTTTCTCGGGGTCAGCCCAGCTAAAACCGGCCCGCCAACCGGCCTTGTCGTGGTTTCGCGAGTCTTCAGTATGGGCCGGGAAATTACACGGCGAGACCCTTGAAAACACTTTGACCAAACGAGGCCTTATTCATCAGAGGCGACCATCGGCATACCACGCGCACACACAAAGAAAAGATAACGCGGTGGGGACACGTCGCTCAAGATCTGAAAACCTGCCTTCAAATACTAAAAACAAAGAATAAAACAACCATTCCGACTTTACTGAAACTAGACTAATAATACAGGAAATAACACACACTTCCACCTTTTACAAAAGACCATACAAGCACCGGCAATTTTTACAAAATCGTAATCACAACAAAAGGGTAATTAAGGTGTTAATTTTTTCGTTCCTATAACTCGTCGTTAACCCTGATCCTGAATTAGAGAAAGCACCATGATCACATCACGATATATCAGAAGATGCAACGAACAGGACATGTTCTCCAGGGCTTGCAGGGCCTCGCCGGAAAGAGGGCGACCATGCAGATCGGAGATAGGCCGATCGGCCATAGAGGCGATGACGGCTGGCCGACGCGAGTAGCTGCTCCAAACGAATCTTCGAACTAACTGAAAAATGAAGCTTATGCAACTTAGGCATCTCCTTTTGTATTATACTATCAATGAACCTGGCTTGATGTATTAATTCTTGATCACAAATTAGTAATCCATCATTTCCACTACACCCAGATGCATTGGTTATTTGGTTCCCTCTGCTAACTGTTGGGCTATCTGACAGCAGCAACGCACTGCCCGACATACGAGGGTGTGCGAGGCACAAACAAAGCGGCCGAGGAAGGCATTATAATTATATACAGCGACACACCCGACAAAAACTCATGCAACTACCGACCAAACGACACGCCTATAAAAACCTCCCGAAATAAGCGACACTCATCTGCCCAACATGGCCACCAATTAAAAATAGAATAAACGTGGTCACTAAAGAAATAGAATATCAATTAAAAATGTAACTATTATCGTGTGTATAAGTTTCTAAGTGGACACCAATCACAAAGATATATATCCACAAAGAAATATGCACACACAAAATAGGTACAAAGGTGAAGAACATGATATCCAAGAGAGGTTCATAAATATACCAATAAGATTTTTGCTTTAAAGCAAAGCACTAAGCTTAGTTTAATCTTAAGGGGATATAGATGAACACACAAAACTCATCAAAGCATCACAAATATCACAAGGGAAAAGTGATAGTTGGAATGCTTCGAGAAAGGCAACGCATATCACAAAAAAAGATTCAAATGGTTTTTGAGAATTCATCAATATTGCATATGAGAGACTTCAAGTAGAAGTTGCTAGATTAATATATTCGGGATTGGTGAATCATGAAAATGACTATAAATATCCCCTTAGTATGTAATCATCCCGGCTTACTCATAGTTGCAATAAAGATGCTTTTGATAAGACATTTGCAAGAACCAAATGAAATGCAACAAAGGGAAATCATGCCAAGAAGCAACCTACACAAGGTTGAAAGCTAGAAATGTATGCATGAGATAGATACTTGTTACCGAGACGACATTGGTGATGAAGAGGATGCGAGTATGATAATCATCGAAGCTTGACTCCTATAATACCATGGAGAGAACACCTTCCTTATGAATGGAGCAAGCAACCAATGTATCTCCATTGTACCTAAAAACAAAATTCAAGTACAAAATGGTACCCAAACTCATTGGGTCCAAAGTAGTTAGAACAACTACAATACATAGGACAAACTCCACATAAATATGTGCATATAAATATGAATTTGAATTTCATGCACATCTTAGCCATTTAGGATTTGATGGAGTTTATCCTATATATTGGATCAACAAAAGTAAGCATGCCAAAATATATACATAGTAAATATGCATGCACAAAACTTTCAAGAACCAAAACAAGATACAAATTGGACAAAGAACCAATTAAACCAAGGAACCACTCACAAGAGTGAAAAGAACGAGAATTGTCCAAATTATATCAAGACCCAAATCAACACATGATTGAGGAAACCAAAATAGAGAAGATACAAAAAAACATAAAAGAGTGAACAAACCCTCTACACTTTTCATGATAGCACACAAAGTACCAAGACGAAAAGTGTTTGTCTTCCAAAGAGACAAGTCATTGGGATAACAAACAAATTTAAAGACAACAAGTGTTCAAACGCATATAGGATAGTTCTTCCAATAATAGTGCATTATTTATGATCTTGCATTTGAATACAAAATGCACACAATGGAATCATTACTCTCCATATATATTATTCAAACACTAGTCATGTTTAAATAAAATCAATTAGATTCAATATCAATTTAAAGAATGGTGATCTACTCAAAGTAGGATAGCTTCCCCAAGAATAGTGCAACCCAAAGAAGTATGACTTTGAACACAAGTGCACAAGTATGGGATCATTGCTTTTCCTAACTCAAGAAAGCATAAAATAAATTTTGAGTAGAGCAAGGAAGACACAAAGGAGTTTGAACCAAACAAAATCCTTGGCAAGAAAGAATGCAATTTTTAGAGCAATGGCCAAAGTAAATATGATCAATAAACTTACCACAAATTATTATAACTTGTCAAAGACAAGATATGTATGGAGATTATTTCTCGGTGGTAGATTGGTTCACAATCATATTCACAAAACATAAGCATGTGGAAAAAGATAGGAATAAGAAAACATGCTTAGATAGAGATTCTTGAAAGCTTCAAATAAGACTCGAAAAAGCAAGGCAACAAGAAACTCTCTTACAAACAAGATACCAAAGAAGAGAGACACAAGATATTTTAAGCAAATATGGAACTTGTTTGAGAAACATGCCACAAAGGAACAAGATAACTAACAATATCAACTCTAGGTGGCAATACCTCAAATGTTCACATTTTCTAGGCTTGTAATATGCACATAGCTTATTACTCCCCCATAATGTGATAATCCATTGAAAACAACAAGAGGAAAAAATAAATCCAACAAGAGAAAGTTAATGGACATTAGAATTGAAATTCTCATGAGAAAGACATACCACATAGAGACAAGATAATATTGATATATCAACACTAAGTGGTATTCCTCATGTACACACATTTTAGGATAGTAAAGTGCAAAGCATATTACTCCCCCAAAATGGGATAGTCCATTAATCTCCCAAAGAGCCAACTAGAATACGCAACAAAAGCAAAGAAGGCTCAATGACAAAGAACACAAGTACATGGAGTGCAAACCAACAAACATAACTAGATTACTCAAGATAGGTAAGTAGGAAGCACAACATATACAAATACATGCTAGAAACAAAACTAACATATGCAAGGGAGCAAGAAACTTTCAATGAATATAGATTTAAATACAAGTTACCGCTTGGAGGAACATTGGGTAAGAGATATATATAATCCAAGTGACTTGGCTTGAGGAAATATAATTGATGAAGATCCCTTAATTCTTCATGAAAATAGCCAAGTCTCCAATGCCCTCCAACACCATCTATTGATCAAGTTTGAGCTTGTTGGTCCCCAACCAAGTTGGGTCCTAAGAGGTTAGTTACAATAGGTTTGGCAACCCAAATGGTTCTTTTCTTGACACCACTTGGAGTACCAACATACTTGGCAAACACATTGCCCACATTATCCTTCCGAATGGAATAAACATTATCAACAAGGATAGGGTTGGATAATGTACCATTAGTGCATGAAGAAGCAAAGTGTCCCTTCTTGCGACAAAGGTAGCAACATCGACTCTTTTCTCTCTTCTCAATAGGCTTCTCAACAAGAGGAGCATTGGCTTGAGTCTTGTTAGGAGGTGGCCGTTGTTCAACTCGTGGTTGAGCATGAGATTGAACACGAGTCCGCTTCCCTAGTTGCTTCTCACTAAGAGGCTTCTTCTTCAAAGGGCAAGATCTAACATGGTGCCCTTGAATCTTGCACTTGAAGCAAATAATCTTGGCCGGATCTTTGACTTGTTCTTGGCCCTTCTTCTTGTCAATAATGGACTTGTTCTTGAGATTGGAGTTGAATCCAAGTCCACTCTTGTCATTGGGAAGTCTTCGCACTCTCAACATCTTGTCAAGTGTGGAACTCCCTTCATGACACTTTTCCAAGTCTTTCTTCAAAGAAGTGACTTGGGCCTTGAGCTCTTTATTTTCCTCTACATGGTTAGAACCAACACAGAGCTAGAGGAAGTAGATGCTTCATTGTTAGAGCAACAAGGCAAGGAAAGCAACTCATCACAAGATGTAGAAACATTATGAGAGGATGAGTTACTAATACTAGCACAAGTCAATATAGCATTATTAGAAGATATTGTGCTAGTAACCATATGAGGCTCACAAGATGTTACCTTTGCAGTGATAGGCTCAAGAGCTAATTTTAGCTTGGTATGGGATTCTAGAAGATCCTCATGAGAGCTAGATAGCTTTTCATGACTTTCTTCCAATTTCCCATACTTGCTAGTCATTAGCTCAAGTTGAGCCCTTAGCTTAACATTCTCCTTCAAAATAGATGCTTCACAAGATGTGGAGTTAGTAGCACAAGCATCATTAGAAATAGAAGAAGATAACTTGGCAAGCTCATTATTTAACCTAGAGTTTTCCTCAATTAGATTAGCATTGCCAATAACAAATTCAACCTTTTCATTTTTAAGAACTTTATATTTAGCATTGGTATGGTCACGTGCTTTAGTGAGAAAGGCTATTTGTTCATTATAGAGCTCCTCGATAGATTCAAGTTTCTCCTCAAGAGTAACTCGGAGCTCATACTCTTCCTCAAGAGACGTAGTGAGGGATGCCTTTTCATTGGCATCACTTCTTTCAATCTCACCTTTCTTTTCAATGATTTTAGCGCTATAAATAGCAAAAGCCATTATTTCACTAAAAGGAGTGATAGCTTTACTACCTTTAGGGAGATCAAGAAGAACCAACTCACCCTTCTCCATTAAAGAGTCTTCGTCCTCAAACTCTCCATAAAATACATCCTCATCCTCATCATCACAAGATGTAGTGGGTTCCAAAGGTGGTGATACCTTTGAATCCCTAGCCATAAGGCACATATGAGAAATGGATGGCGATGATGAAGATATACTAGAAGAGCCATTAAGGTCCATGTCTTGTTCCACAAAAAAATGGGATTCCTCTACATTGTTAGCCACACAAGTACTAGAGGAAATGGAAGCATTATTTTCATGAAAACAAGACATAGGAAGCATATCATCATGAGATTTAGTTAAACAACTATTACATGATATGCAAGGACTATCAACACTAGCATGTATGGAATTTTGAGTGCTAGAAGATATTAAGTCCAAAGATAGATCATTGCAATGGGATAGAGATGAAGTATAATCAATAGCAAATTCACTATCCACAATGCAATTTCTATCACCACTCACCATATCATTACCTTGTGACAAATCACATGTTGGTGGAGTGGAGAAAGATGTGAACTCATCACGGCCGGAAGTGGATGGAGAACAATCATCCTCAATAATATTGGACACATCATATATATCTTGAAGTTTTGTCCATAGCTCATGAGCGTTCCGAAAAGGCTTGATTGATTCAATGACTACATCGCTCAAAAAGCACAAGAGACCATTAGATACAAGAGTATCGAGATAAGAGTTTTCCTTATCCTCTAAAGATAAATCTTGAGAATCCTTTGGAGGAGGAAAATCCATATCTACAATTCTATTAACATACTTTGGACCCATGTCCATAAGAAATTTAAGGATGCGAATTTTCCAAACATCAAAGTTTCTACCATAGAATATAAAAGCGGGATCATGTTCTATTTCTCTAAACGACATCGTACTCTCTAGGATGTAAAGCCTAATAAAGAGAGACGAGGCTCTGATACCAATTGAACGGACAACGACGTCGCCTAGAGGGGGGGGGGTGAATAGGCGATTAAAACTTTTCCGGTTAAAGCTTGCTAAATGCGGAAATAAACTAGGTGTTTAAATTAACAAGCATACAACCTAAATATTCTATGGCCAACTAGATGCACCAACAACTTATGCTAAGCAATACAAGTAACAAGGTGATAGCAAGATATATAACTTCAAGCTCGAAGGCTATCACAATGTAAATTGCATAAGTAAAAAGCTCGGGTATAGAAATAACCGAGGCACACGGAGACGATGATGTATTCCCGAGTTCCTCCCACAAAAGGGAGTACGTCTCGTTGGAGGGGTGTGAGCTCACCACGAAGGCCTACTCAACGCCACAAAGGCCTCACCCTATTCTCCGATGAACTTCCGCCACAAAGGCCTAGTTCACCTTCCACTATTGGCAACCTTCAAATCCGAGGCACGCATCCACAACTCAATTGGAGGCTCTCGGTGTCACCACAATCTTGGGGCACGCATCCACAACTCAAATGGAGGCTCCCAAGAACACCACAAGTCGTCTAGGGTCCAAGACCCAAGAGTAACAAGCTCACAAACTTTCAACTTCCACAAATCCTCGTGGAGAGCGCAAACCGATGCAACCGATGCAAATGGCAAGAGCACAAGTGCTCAAATCCTTCACTCTCAAATTCCAACAAAGCAACAAATGCTTATGGGGGAATAAGAGAGGAAGAACAATGGAGGAGAAACACCAAGAACTCCAAGATCAAGATCTACTAAGTTTCCCTCACTAAGAAGGAAGATGGATTGGTGGAAATGTAGATCGAGATCTCCTCTACCTTCTCCCTCAAAGATATGCAAGAATCATAGGAGGGATTGGGAGAGGGGCAACCTTTCCAAGGTCAACAATGGTGGGAGAGAAGGGGAAAAACGTGCTTGGAAGACTTGGGGACCAATGGGGAAGAAAGCCCCCTTAAATAGGTCCCCACAAGAACTAGCCGTTGTGCAGGAATTTTGGGACCGGAATATCCGGTCCGAAGTGAATAATCCGGTTCAAATAATCCGTTTCACTCCAGTGCGAAAACTGGTCTGAAATCCGTCGAAACCGGAATATCCGGTATGCCCCGAAAAATCCGGTTTCCAATAATCCGGTTCATGTCAGTACCGAAAAATGGCTCAACTAGAAACTTCATAACTTTTGCGTCCGGACTCCGTTTTTGATGATCTTTGGCTCGTTGAGTTCGTAATGAAAAACTCTACAAGATCATGCAGAGAAACATCACTGCCTAACAATGGAAACTAAAACCAAATGTAGAAAGGTTTAACCTCTCTAAAAGGAACAACCGGTAAAACTTCCAACACGAAAACTCACATAACTTTTGCGAATGAATTCCGAATTAGGTGAGTCCAAATGAATTGGAAAGATAACAACAAGGAGTATCCAAATAAAAGGTGAAAATATTGATACCTCAAAGTATGGAGAAGTTACCACACATGGAAGGTGTGGGAACATTCTCAAAGACGAACGGAATATTTTCACCACCGAAAACGCAACAAAGTTTTCTTACGAAATCCGTTTTCGAGAAACCAAGGCTTGTCATGAAGATCACGACAAGCACTAAAACCAAAAGGAGACAAAAGCCAAATAAGAACCAAGAAAGATGATATGCAAAGTATGCAAAGGTTTGAGCTCTCCAGAACGATTCGATCGAGTTACTCACTTGAAAGCCCCTCTTGATAGTACGACTATCTATCCTATAACCCGGTCTCCAAAGACACGAGACCGGTAAAATAGAAAACCTATCAAGATTATACCTTTGCCTTGAGCATTCCACTTGAGCTAGATGATGACGATCTTGACTCTCTCAAGTAGGATCTTCTTTCTTGATTGCGCTTGCTAGCACAAGCTCCGCTTGATGAAGACTTGCAAGTTTCTCCCCCATACACATTATGGGAGAGATCCTTCGGCAAATCTTCACAAGACCATAATCTCCAAACGGGTGGCAACCATCAAGCATAGGATATCTTCTAGATGCTTCACTTGAGCTTCCACGTCAAGCTAGATGACGAACACCACTTGACGACGACAAAGACCATGGTCTATATGAAATCTTCCTTTTGGTTCATTCCCATGGAAAGATACCTAACCACACATAGAGATGCGACACACACATAACATGGGTTAGTTCACAAAGCTATATTGACAAATGCTTACCATACCATGAGATACACAATCCCACTTGGTACAACTTGTAGCTTTGTGGGTTGATCGCTTGCTTGATCAACCTTGTATCTTTGCTTAACACTTCTAAAGATGATGTCTTGAAGATGATAATGAAAGTTCACCTAATCCTTTTCTTCAAGACATACTAGCAATAAGCTCAACTCAAACCAAGACCATTCTTCATATAAATCCATGAATATAACAATGGCCATCAAGGAAGCTAATAGAGTTCAACACATGAACTCCATTATTTCCTATGGACAAGATCTACAAGGATAACTCAATGCAAACATTAGTCCATAAGGATTGTCATTAATTACCAAAACCACATATGGGGGAACCATGCGCTTTCAACGACGACCCCTTAGGCCTCGTTTGGTAGCAGCATATTGAGGGGTGTTGTTGTGTATTATTCCCTCCGTTCCACAATATAAGCCTTTTTAGCAAACTAGTTTAGCTTGCTAGAAAGGCTTACATTGTGGAATGGAGGTAGTATACTCCAAGTTTTTGGTTAAAGCATCCCATACACCCAATTCCCTCCACTCCTCCCATTCCCCTTCATAATGACCCGTCTCCTTAATCTCAGGTTGTTTGGTTGGGATGTCCGAAACAAACGTGACGTAGCTGCGAGCGTGCGGGCAGGCTCAAAACGCGAGCGGAAGGAGCGTCTCCAAACCAAGCCGGCCCGACGTGTGTAGAGGAGTTTTCTCGGGGTCAGCCCAGCTAAAACCGGCCCGCCAACCGGCCTTGTCGTGGTTTCGCGAGTCTTCAGTATGGGCCGGGAAATTACACGGCGAGACCCTTGAAAACACTTTGACCAAACGAGGCCTTATTCATCAGAGGCGACCATCGGCATACCACGCGCACACACAAAGAAAAGATAACGCGGTGGGGACACGTTGCTCAAGATCTGAAAACCTGCCTTCAAAATACTAAAAACAAAGAATAAAACAACCATTCCGACTTTACTGAAACTAGACTAATAATACAGGAAATAACACACACTTCCACCTTTTACAAAAGACCATACAAGCACAGGCACTTTTTACAAAATCGTAATCACAACAAAAAGGGTAATTAAGGTGTTAATTTTTTTCGTTCCTATAACTCGTCGTTAACCCTGGTCTTGAATTAGAGAAAGCACCATGATCACATCACGATATATCAGAAGATGCAACGAACAGGACATGTTCTCCAGGGCTTGCAGGGCCTCGCCGGAAAGAGGGCGACCATGCAGATCGGAGATAGGCCGATCGGCCATAGAGGCGATGACGGCTGGCCGACGCGAATAGCTGCTCCAAACGAATCTTCGAACTAACTGGAAAATGAAGCTTATGCAACTTAGGCATCTCCTTTTGTATTATACTATCAATGAACCTGGCTTGATGTATTAATTCTTGATCACAAATTAGTAATCCATCATTTCCACTACACCAAGATGCATTGGTTATTTGGTTCCCTCTGCTAACTGTTGGGCTATCTGACAGCAGCAACGCACTGCCCGACATACGAGGGCGTGCGAGGCACAAACGGAGCGGCCGAGGAAGGCATTATAATTATATACAGCGACACACCCGACAAAAACTCATGCAACTACCGACCAAACGACACGCCTATAAAAACCTCCCGAAATAAGCGACACTCATCTGCCCAACATGGCCACAAAACGCACTGACCAACCAGTCCATAGGAGCAAATACACGAAACCCGAAAACAGACCGTCGATGCATGTACAAAAAAGGCCGGCGCGGCAAAGCGCGCACCCCGTCTAGTACACATGGAGATTCGAGACGGGGCAACTCATGATCAGCTCCAAAATGATCTAGTGGAGCATTTGTGGGCTCACAAAGAAATGACGGCGGCATATTGCACTTCGAATTTATTTTTAATTGTATGAATATTTTGTTTTTATTTGTAGTCATTCGTGAACTACATATGTAATAATTTAAACCTAGAACATAAGTATTTTTAAGTATTTTTGAGACTCCAAAAAAACGAAAATAGGAAAAATCTTGCTTTGGGGGTTTTGGTTGGGGGCGCCGAGTGGGCAGCCGCGCCCCCCGTCGGTGCCGCGCCGCGCCGAGTGGTCCGGACGAGCCCCCAAAGGGCCTCGCCGGGCGCCCATCCGGACGGCTATTGGGGGGCGCGACTGGAGATACTCTAAGAGCATCTCCACTCGCGGCCCAAAGCCGGCCCCAACCGCGTTTCGGTCCGGACGGCCCTGAGCACATCCACTCGCGCGCCCGATTGGGTCTTCCTGTCGGGACGCTCCCTTATTCCCGTCTGGCAAACCCAGCCTAACCCCGTCTCATAGGGGCTTTCGTGGGGTTCCGGACGAGTCGTTCCGCGCAGCGGGTCTGCCCTGCCAGCGACACAAACGCCCACCAAAACCCTCCCGGACCCCAACGCGCCCCGCCATTTCCTTCCCCGCCGCCGCCTACCTTTTCTCGTCCCTTCCCGCCTCCCTCGCCGTCGGCGCCATGCCTCCGAAAGGGCCGCCGAGACTGCCGCCGAATAACGTGAAGGCTGGCACGCTCGGCGTCAAGCGTCACGTGCTGCAGCCGCGCCCCCCGAAGGAGCGGCCGGAGGGCATGACCGACGCTGAGTGGGCGGCCGACAAACACCGGTGCGACATCAGCACGAAGGAGCGCAGGCTGCGGCGTGAGGAGACGGAGGCACGGAACATGGCGGCGAACCTTGAATTGCTGGTCGGCGCCGTCATAGGAAGCCCGGGAGGTGGTTCGAGCTCGTCGGCTTCAGGGTCGCCGTTCCTCGCGGACGCCGCGAGCACGTCGCGTTCTCAGTCGAGGCTCTGTCCTAGCCCGGGTCTCTCCCCCAACTTCAACGAGTCCGACGGCTATGGCGGCTACGCGTACGGCTACAGCGACAGCTATGGCGGCTTCGACCCAAATGCCATGTTCAGCGGGGGGGGGGGTGCCCGGTGGTGCCGGGACGGGCCTCGAGCTCAACGAGGCGTACAAGGTATCCCTGAGAATGCACCGAGACGATGCGGTGTCCTGACAGCCCCAGTCCGGGCGCACCCTGTCGTTCGAAGACGATGCCCGCAACATGTTCGATGTCGGTCCTCGCACTCTTTTCGGCCACCAGGCGCCCTCCGGCGGCTACGATTTCGTCTCCCAGGCGTTCTTCAGCACTCAGGTATGCCCCACGACGGCCCGACACCAATCTTCCGTTGATTTGCCTTGACCGGCCGACGCAATGTTTGTTCGTCGTTGGTGTAGACACACGATGGTGGCGGGAGCGTCATTGTCGATGAGGAGCAAGACGTCGACAACACCGATGATGACGATGAACAAGATGGTGATGGCGCCGGTGATGATGTGGAAGAAGTCGGCAAGAATGGGAAGAAAAAGAAGAAGAAGAGTGGAAGTCGTGGCATAGCTTGGACCGTCAAAGAGGACGAGTGCTTGATTGACTTGTGGAGTGACATTACCCATGACGTGATCACGAGAGACAACCAAACAAGCGACTCCTATTGGAAGCGGATCATGTCGGAGTTTGATGAGCGCAAGTACCACCCTCCATATTTGGAGGTTGTTATGAATCGCAATCAAAGTGCGCTAGCCCATAGATGGTCCGCAATCCAAAAGTCGGTGAACAAGTTTCAAGGAACCTTTGAGAACATTACGGCAAGGCCGGAGATTGGCAAGACTCCAAGGGGCCAAGTAAGTTTGTGTGTCTCATCTTGTCCTATGCTATGAGAACGTCCATGCATTTGTCTAACATCTTGAATTCTCGTGTTGCTAGATTGTGGAAGCTCTCATCTTGTTCAAGGCGATCAATAATGATAAGGGATTTGCGTCCCTCCATTGCTTCAATAAGCTTCAAAACAATGAGAAATGGAAGAAGCAAAGACTCCGGTTGAAGCAAAAGCCCGGCGATGCTCAAATTGATGAGAAAGAATACGGCAAGCTCGGAGCGAGTGCACGCCGCCATTGACAAGGTCATGGAGAACGTCACGAATAACTCGACCGAGAGACGTGCCGCAACCGAGACCGAGTGGACGGAGTTCTCCAAAAATACGGACAAGAAGATTGAGATCGAGGCCAGCAAGGCGGCATCTAAGAAGAGGCAAGGGAACTCCATGATTCTCACCACAGATACATCCAACCTTGATCCGCGGGCGAGGGCGGCGTGTGACCGCCTGCGTGCGCAAATCTACGCCGAGATGGGCCTCGGTGTGGACGGATCGGCGTCCACAGCGCCCACAGCGACTAATCCGACAGCATCCTCGGCACCCAAGGCACCCACTGATGAGGACATCCCTAGCTCTTCACCTATTGTTACACATGAGGATGTTCCTATAAAAGCTAATGAAGTGAGAATTGGTCCAATGACAAGATCAAGAACCAAGCTATTACAACAACAGGTGAATTCACTCCTACTTGAGTATAATGTTTATAATTGTGAGAACTTTATACTACCTAAATCATTGCATGTATGTATTCTCAGGTTTATTGATAACACAAACATGAATGGAGATCATGGAGAGGAGACACACATGGATGAAGGAGGACTACAAGAGGAGATGGAAAACAAGAGCTAGCATGGTGAAAACAACAAATAACAAATGTTATCATGACAAGGGGATGGTGCCTCCACAAGGTCAAATGCACCCAAGTGTGGAAAACAATGCTATTATTTTATTCCACACTCATACATGAACAAGGCAAGAGGAGGGCTCCCACAAGGAGTATCAATGCGCCATATACAAGACCTAGTTCAATTAGGATTGGTTTGTATGCCAATTTGGCCGCACCCCTTGTGTGGGGGTCGGTTTGTATCTAGTTATGGTAGAATTAGGAGTCCTAGCCGAGTAGGAGAGGGATTGCTTGCGCAAGGCTCCTTGTGGCCGCACCCCTCCCCTCTCATATACCCCCATACCTGCGAGTTGGAGGGTTAGACTACGTTAAACCCAAAACCCTAGACCTCTAGATTGAAACTGCTTGTAAGCCTTTCATGTGGAAGTTCATCTGCAAACTTTACGTGTTACCTGCTGTTCCACTGGGAATAAGACGGTACAGGACCACTTGTAGTCGGTGGATTACTTGTGCAAGAGTGTGGAGTTGAGAATATCCTTGGGGTTGCTATCTTTTGCATTGGCATCAGGAATCAGCCGGGAGAGTTCTTAGTGGCGCACTAGTTATCATACTGGAGTTATCTGTGAGTTCACTGAGAAGATTGGGCCACCCCTTATCATCTTGGTATCAGATTTACAGGTTGCCTCGGTGAGCTATCATAATTTTACCTTTACTTTGAGAGTTTTTATTCCTATCCAGAAAATTTCCCCACAAAAATAGTTCTAGTCATTGCCATAGCCTAGATATCACCTTAGTTTCATTACTTTTGCTATCTTTTGCATTGGCATCAGGGATCAGCCGGGAGAGTTCTTAGTGGCGCACTAGTTATCATACTGGAGTTATCTGTGAGTTCACTGAGAAGATTGCTGAGAAGATCTGTCATTGTGTTAGATTTTGTGTTGCCTTTTTCTGTTTTAGATTTCATATTTTTCGGCTAGGGTTTGGGTTCTTTGTTCCCCTGGTCGAAACCTATCAAAAAATCACAAAAATATCCGCTGCCATCCACTTATACCACACCAATCCGAGTCCCACCTCTATTTCCTTCCACGGCAGAAAATCTTGCGTTTCCCTGCCGTGCTCGGATCCCACCCACACTCGGATTCCATCCATATACGGTTGCCAAAACCCCCCACCTACCCGCAGCACACTTACCATATCCACTCACCCCGCAAACCACCGTATACGCTCATCGCTGCCGCGTGCGAGTCAAACTCGGAATCCCCCGCAGCGTGCTTACAAAACTGCCCGCGCGCACCGTAACGCTCTTACCAATTCGCACCACTGCGCGCTGCCGCGGCACAGAAACCTCGCAAATCGCTGCCGCCAGCTGCTGTAACGCGCGCGCTAGGTTTTCCACCGTAACGCGCTTACGAATCGCTGTAACGCAAGCGAGCGCTCTGCCGCGGTACAGAAATTGGACGTTTTGCTGCCGCGTGCTCCCTAGCTGCTGTAACTTCTGCCGCGGTACGATTTTCTTCCGTTTTTCTGTCGTAAGTGCTGCGTGAGATCAAAAGCATCTGCTTTGCTGCCGTGGGTACTGGTTGCTGCCGTGAGCTTGCTAGAAGTAGTTTTTCACCTATATTTCTTTGTCTTTCTTTGTTTTTCCTGTTTTTCATCACTAGGATCATCATCTCCATACTTTGTGAACCATAGCCACAGCCTTTCTACAGCATCTTAATAGGAACTTGCCCACAAGTATAGCTATTTTGTGCTCTGGCAGGTTGCTCATTTTTCATCACCACCATTGTGTTCACTTGTGTTTGGTTAATTGTTTCTCCTAGCTTAGTGTAAGGCCATTGAAAAATTCAAAAAAATAGAAAAAGCAAAAAGTATATAAAAAAAAGAAAAGAGAAAAGAGAAAAGAGAAAGTGCAAAGAGGCCATATCATTACTATTGTTTACTAGTTGAGCCTGCCATTGTGACACTTGGTTTTTCATTGAGCAATCTTGTGCCTGTCAATAAGAGCCTAGCTAGTGACTTTCTAGTGCATTGCAAATTTCATCCATATATTGCATTGCCACAATTGTATCCATATTGTGTGAGTTTCCTTGGGTATTTTTATATCTTCATAGGACAGCAAATAGGATTGTTACTTTGGTGCTTGTTAGGTATCCATACCAAGCCCCACTAAATAACCTTGTTTGCCTTTGTGAGAGTTAAAAACCTGGGTATTCTCTTCTTCACACCAAAGTACTTTAATTGCCTCTACTTGTGGTAAGTATCTCTATTCACTTTGGAGTGGTAAGATATCCTATTGTCTTGCTAGATTTTGAGTGAGTTGTGAGAGAGCACCACAACCTATACTTGTTTTATTTTCACTAACCTTCTAATGGATCTTTCTAGTGATGATCTTGTGCAGCAAAAGAAGGACCAAACCGAGGGAGTGAATTGGAGGGAGTATGAGGCATTAAGGGATGTGTTGAAGAATCAATTGACTGAAAATGAGACACACTTCAAGAAATATGTTGATGGTGCTTGTGATCCTCTCTATGAGATGGTCAATAACATGGACAAGTAGGTGGAAGGCACCAATAAATTGACCGAGACCAATAGTGCTCAATTGAAAACAATGCAAGATTCTATTGATGCTATCAACAATACTATGACTGATCTTCAAACATTGATTCAAGCTCGGTTGCCACCTCTTGATGATGACAATGCTAGTGTCCATAGTGATGCCAACAATGGGGATGAGCCTAATCTTGGCCGTGGAGCTAGAGGAGAAAGAGGCTGAGGAGGTTTTATAGGCCGAGCTAGGCGTGTGCCTTTACCCAATGCTAATGAAAATAGAGAAGATATATTGGGTAAGCCCAAATTTTCAATTCCAACTTTCTGCTTTGATAATATGGATGTGGAAGAATATTTGCTATGGGAGTTGAAGATAGAGACATTATGGAGATTGCATGATTATAATGGGGATAGAAAGATCAAGTTGGCATCTTCTGAGTTTGATGGTTATGCTCTTAGATGGTGGGATAATCTTGTGAGAAAGAGACATAATAATGGTGAGTTACCCATTGTTACTTGGAACACCATGAAGAGGCTCATGAGGGAAAGATTTGTACCACCCAATTACATAAGGCAACAATTTGACAAATTACAACAATTGAGGCAAGGTACCAAGACAGTTGATGCTTATTATCAAGAGATGGCGTTAATTATGCAAAGAGCTCGTGTGGAAGAGCAAGTAGAGCAAACAATGCAAAGATTCCTTTCAGGTTTACATTATAAAATCAAGGGCATTGTGAGGCATTATCAATATGCTAATATGCATGATTTACTACATCATGCTAGGGAGGCCGAATCACATCTACTTGAGGAAGCACAAAATTCAGCTAGAACAAGGAGTAGATTCCCATTGAGATCATCTACTACTCCTAGTATGCCACCACCACCACCTCCATCATCAAGTTTTCGAGGTGCTCCATCATCCAAAACCGAGCCTAGTGTGTCTAATGCAAGGAAAACATCACAACCAGCAGCAAGTGCCTCAGGTTCTAGTGCTCCTACTACAAGGAATAGAGATATTATATGCCACACATGTGGAGGAAAAGGGCACTTCAAGAGGGATTGTCCAAATTCAAAAGTGATGATTATCAATGAGAACAATGAGTATGAGACAGGTGATGATGTTGATCCCAATGATCTTGATGATGATGATGGATATTTGAGTGACTCTCCTTTGGATGCTTATGCTACTACTATGCCTTCTATTATTTGCACCCAAAATTCATTGAGTGTGGTGCCTAGTCCTGAAAATCAAAGGTGCAATCTATTCCAAACAAAGGCTGTTATTGGTCCCAACATGGCTTGCAAAGTCATTATTGATGGAGGGAGTTGTAGAAACTTGGCAAGCAAGGATTTATGTGCCAAGTTGAACCTAAAATACTTACCACATCCGAGCCCTTATCATATACAATGGTTGAGTAGCACGGGACAAATGAAGGTATCTCATATGGTGAGAGTGGAGTTTCAAATTGGACCTTACAAGGATACTATTGAGTTTGATGTGGTGCCTATGACAGTGTGTCACCTATTATTGGGAAGGCCTTGGCAATTTGATAGAAGTGTGAAGCATGAAGGAAGAGCTAATACTTATGAGTTGCATCATCATGGGAGGACTATTATTTTGAGGCCTATGACTCCACAACAAATTGTAAATGAGTCCCAATCCAAAATTGCTATGAAAGTGGAAAGAGAGAGAGAGAGGGATGAGGGAACACCAAAAATACAAGCCATGGGGAGTGATAGTACAACCAATTCGAGTGGTAAAAAGAGAGAGAACCTATTATGCATGTTAGCAACTGAAGAGGATTTGAGGGAATTTAGGGATGATCCTTCACTAGTCCCTATTGTGCTTATTCACAAGGGAGAGATTTTGGTTTCTAATGACATGACCCCTATTCCTCTTGGTGTTTCTAATGTTTTGCAGGACTTTGAGGATGTTTTTCCACAAGATGTGCCCTCGGGATTGCCACCTTTAAGAGGTATTGAGCATCAAATTGATTTAATCCCCGGAGCATCCCTCCCAAACCGAGCTCCTTATAGAACCAATCCACAAGAAACAAAGGAGATACAAAGGCAAGTACAAGAACTACTAGATAAAGGTTATATTCGGGTTAGTCTTTCTCCTTGTGCCGTTCCCGTTATTTTGGTTCCTAAGAAAGATGGTACTTCGCGCATGTGTGTAGATTGTAGAGCAATTAATAACATCACTATTCGTTATCGTCATCCTATACCACGTTTAGATGACATGTTAGATGAATTAAGTGGTGCTACTCTTTTCTCTAAAATTGATTTGCGTAGTGGATACCATCAAATAAGAATGAAAGAGGGAGATGAATGGAAAACTGCTTTTAAGACAAAATTTGGTTTATATGAGTGGTTAGTAATGCCTTTTGGTTTAACTAATGCACCTAGTACTTTCATGAGATTAATGAACCATATTTTGAGAGATTTTATTGGTAGATTTGTGGTAGTTTATTTTGATGATATTCTCATATATAGCCACAATGAACATGAACACATGGATCATATTAGACAAGTTTTGCAAGTGCTAAGAACTAATAAATTGTATGGTAATCTTGAGAAGTGCACTTTTTTGCAAAGGTAAGGTCATATTTCTTGGGTATGTTGTTTCTAAGCATGGAATTGAGGTTGATCAATCTAAAATTGAAGCTATTCGAAATTGGCCAATTCCAACTAATGTGAGTCAAGTTAGAAGTTTTAATGGGCTTGCTAGTTTCTATAGAAGATTTGTGCCTAATTTTAGTACAATTGCTGCCCCTTTAAATGATCTAACTAAAAAGGGTGTCAATTTCGAGTGGGCTGTTTCTCAAGATATTGCTTTTGATACTTTGAAAGAGAAATTGATTTCGGCTCCATTGCTTATGCTTCCAAATTTTGATAAACAATTTGAGATTGAATGTGATGCTAGTGGCATAGGTATTGGAGGTGTGCTCATGCAAGAAAAGAAACCTATTGCCTATTTTTCTGAAATTGAATGGTGCACAATTGAATTACTCTGTTTATGATAAGGAATTATATGCACTTGTGAGAGTTTTAGAGGTATGGAAACATTATTTGTGGCCTAAAGAATTTATTATACATAGTGATCATGAAGCATTGAAATTTTTAAAGTGCTAAAATAATTTGAATAAGAGACATGCTAAGTGGGTTGAGTTCATTGAATCTTTTCCATACATTATAAAACATAAAAAGGGATTGGATAATGTAGTTGCTGATGCTTTGTCAAGGAAAAATATGTTACTCTCTAATTTAGAAATCAAGGTTTCGGGTTTGGAGAGTATTAGAGATTTATATGATGAAGATAATGAGTTTTCTATGCCATTTAATAAATGTGTTAATACTAAAGCATGGGAAAAATTTCATATACATGATGGATACTTGTTTAGAGCTAACAAATTATGTATTCCCGAGTGTTCCTTGCGTTTATTTTTGATCCAGGAATCTCATAGTGGAGGATTGATGGGACACTTTGGAAGAGAGAAGACTTTGTTGATGTTGGCTGAAAATTTCTATTGGGAACATATGAGAAGAGATGTGTATAGGTTGGTGCAAAGATGCATTACTTGCAACAAATCCAAATCAAAATTGAAGCCCCATGGATTATATACACCATTGCCATCACCAAGTACACCATGGGAAGATATTAGTATGGATTTTGTGTTGGGATTGCCAAGGACAAAAAGAGGACATGACTCTATCTTTGTGGTTGTGGATAGATTTTCAAAGATGGCTCATTTTATTCCATGCCACAAAAGTGATGATGCTTCTCACATTGCCAATTTGTTCTTTAGAGAGATTGTGAGATTGCATGGAGTTCCAAGGACTATAGTTTCGGATAGAGATGTCAAGTTCATGAGTTATTTTTGGAAGACACTGTGGGTTAGCTTGGCACTAAGTTATTATTCTCCACTACTTGCCACCCACAAACTGATGGCCAAACCGAAGTGGTCAATAGGACATTGTCCACATTATTGAGAAGCATGATCAAGAAAAATTTGAAGGAGTGGGAGGAGTGTTTACCACATGTGGAATTTGCATACAATAGAGCTGTGCATTCAACTACTCAATTATGTCCTTTTGAGGTAGTGTATGGTTTCAAGCCTATTACTCCTCTTGATTTATTACCACTTCCTATACAAGAGAGAATTAATATGGAGGCATCCAAGAGAGCTGATTTTGTTAGAAAGATTCATGAGAAAACAAAAGAAGCAATTAAGAGCAAAGGAAAATATGTGGCCGAGAGGATGAATAAGAAGAGGAAAGAAGTGATTTTTCGGCCAGGAGATATGGTGTGGGTACACTTTAGAAAAGATAGATTTCCCACATTGAGAAAGTCCAAGTTGATGCCTAGAGGTGCTGGTCCTTATAAAGTTCTATCTCGGATCAATGATAATGCCTACAAAATTGACCTCCCAGTTGATGAGTTTGGTGTGAGCAATTCTTTTAATGTGGCTGATTTGACACCTTACCATGGAGATGATTTAGCATCGAGGTCGATGCCTTTTCAAGAGGGGGAGGATGATGAGCACATCCCTAGCTCTTCACCTATTGTTACACATGAGGATGTTCCTATAAAAGCTAATGAAGTGAGAATTGGTCCAATGACAAGATCAAGAACCAAGCTATTACAACAACAGGTGAATTCACTCCTACTTGAGTATAATGTTTATAATTGGGAGAACTTTATACTACCTAAATCATTGCATGTATGTATTCTCAGGTTTATTGATAACACAAACATGAATGGAGATCATGGAGAGGAGACACACATGGATGAAGGAGGACTACAAGAGGAGATGGAAAACAAGTGCTAGCATGGTGAAAACAACAAATAACAAATGTTATCATGACAAGGGGATGGTGCCTCCACAAGGTCAAATGCACCAAGTGTGGAAAACAATGCTATTATGTTATTCCACACTCATACATGAACAAGGCAAGAGGAGGGCGCCCACAAGGAGTATCAATGCGCCATATATGTAACACCCGGGGTTTTCCCCAAATAGAAATTGTTTGTTTTCCTTTCGCATCATGGCATCATGCATTGCAATGCATTTGTTTGATAAATAAATAAATAAAAGAAAATCCTATGTTTACTTGCAAATAATTCAAGGATTTAAATATTCCATGTCTCTTTTTTTTTCTTGTTTCAAAGTAAAACCCCAAAATAATGTTTTTGATTATTGGACAAGCTATTTTAAGTCTAGCCCTAAAGGTTTGGAAAAAAAAATCTATTTGCAAGTTTTGTCTTTCTTTATTATTTTCATGCCTTATCTATTTGTTTTCTCATGTTCACATCTTTCCTCCTCTTTTTCTATTCCTTCTTTTCTTGGGAAATTGCTAAAATCCAGCAATTACAAAGAGCCCACGAGCACACCAGGAAGCCCACCTACCACCCCAGCCCATCTCCTCTCGACCCAGCCCACCTCCTTTGTCTTCTCCGTACGAACAGGAGAGCGCTCCCCCTGCGTGAAGCCCTCCTGGACGTCACTGTCAACCTCCCCCACCACCAATCCTCCTCCTCTCCTCCTCTATAAAGATGGCCATGAGTTTCTCCTCCAAACCCTAGACACTTTTCCCTCTCCCTCTCCCGCCGCCATCTCTCCTTTCCTCTCTGTGGTTTACTCTGTTGCTTGCAACGAGAGAGAGCTACCAGGAGACCTCATCGTGGCGCCGCTGCCACGGAGACTCCTGTCCATATCCAAGAACTCCAGGAGGTCCACCACATCGTCCTCTACGTCCATGCTGAAGGGATCGAGCCGGGAGCATCCCGGTGGCCGCCGGCAAGACCTTCTTCCACTCCGGCCGAGCTCTTTCTCCGGCGAAATTCCGTCGATCCAGACCTCTTCGACCTCGATCGGCTACCCCGAGCCCCTCCCGGTGAGGTCCCCGTCCGATTCCCACCGTTTCCCCCTCCCTTCCCCTGCTCTATGAAGCCCGCCATCGAGAGGTAGTGCCGCCGGCGGCCGCTCCTCTGTCCGGCCGTGCCCTGTCAAGTTCTGAAACTGAACTGTCTGTTTCAGTTAAATTCCGCAGCAGATCCACCTCAAAATCCTTCGCTCTCCAGATCTGACAATAACCGAGCCGCAGCCCAGTGGACCGAGCCCTCCGTGCGCAGCCCGAGCGCGCGGGTTCGAATTCCCCCCGAGGCGCAAAGCCGCCTCTTTTTTCCGGCCTTTTTCTTTTATTTCCCGAAATCCAGAAAAACAGATCTGAGTCCTTATTTGTAAAATCCATATCAAATTGAAAAATGCTCCAATTTCAATGATTCAAATTGCTATGGTTTCAGAATCTTGTGCTCTTTCTATTAGTCACAAAGTTGCAACATGTTTCTGTAATAAATTTTGCACTAAATAGATAAATACAGAAATGGCTATTAAAATTTGAAACTTTGGGAATTCATAACTTGAGTTCTGTTCACCCAAATTGAGCAAACTTGGGCTCTAAAAATTTGTCTTAACAAACTCTACACATTGGTATTTTATTTGGTCACAATTGAATTAAATTTGGGCATGTTTCCCTCTGTTTACTAAAAGGGGCAGAATAAAAATGCCTAAGGAAAATTGCATAATAAATTCAATAATGATCCAAAAATTATGTTTAATAGCTCAAAATGTTCAGTGAAACATTTGCTACATGTTTTCAACCTTTTCAATACAATTTGTTTACTGTTTTTCCTAATTAAAAGTGGTGCAATAATTCAATGCTTTAATTACACCTTTTAAATTGCAAAATTCATAACTTGGGCAATTCAAATCCAATTCCAACATCTAAAATATGTTTTCCATGAAAAATTGAATAAGGTTTCCAAATATAAACTTTGTTTTCTATTTTGAATAAATTAAATTGCTGAAAACAACTATTTCTTAATTAATGCATTTAAAATTGTCAATTTAATAACTTGCTCATCTAAAACCCAAATTCAACAAATGAAATATGTATTCCATCTAAAATTTTGTGTTCTTTCCAAATATAAATTTTGTTATCTGTGTTGAACCTTTATAATTGGTGAAAACAACAAATGTTTGTTTAAATCATTTAAACTGCCAAAGTTCATAACTTAACAAATAAAATTCCAAACTTGGTAAACAACATATCAAACTGAAGCTATTGTTGTTTTCTTATTGTTTTAATCATCCATGCATCATTCTAATCAACTTTCACATGATGGTTATTTGTAGATCATTTAATTCAACATTAATTCATGGGCTTTTCCATATGCAATCCAAATTGCATATGGGCCCATTTAAATATGTTTACCATGTCAACTAGTTTATCTTTGATGCATCCTTAAACTTGTCATGCATCCATATCTTGATCATGCTGGATCTTTTGCCGTAGTAGTAATTGTTGCATCCGGTGTTTGTTCTAGTTCGTTGCTTCTTCGCGGATAGGACGTTGAGATGATGTGAGCAACGACAAGTTCTTCGGATGTACCTCTACTTGCTGGATTCCAGGCAAGTATACTCACTTGCTACCTATGGCTGCCTTTCATCACTTGTTACCGATTCTTTCCGTTATCCTTATGCTAGCCTTATGATTCGATGCTTGTGTCCCGATCCTAGCATATGTTTACCTTGCAACCATGAAATAGCCTTCCTTCCACTTCCTATCAACTGTTGTTTGTTTACCTTGTTGGCCCTCGTGTCGTAGTTGCATGCTTAGTGTTGTTTGCGCTCAAGTCTTGTTGTCCGTCTTATCACCTGTTTAGTTTGATAGTTGGGCTTCAATTCAATCAACAACATGCTAATGTTTTGGGTAATATTAATTTGATGATAAGGCACCGGCAGGAGGCCCGGCGTGGTTTTGAGGCCTGCTAGTGTCGAACTTAATTAGGAAAAGGGTCTTGTCCTCCGATCCATGATGAGCGCACTAACCGCATGTGGGAAGCAAGTTTTAATGGGCTTGCTAGTTTCTATAGAAGATTTGTGCCTAATTTTAGTACAATTGCTGCCCCTTTAAATGATCTAACTAAAAAGGGTGTCAATTTCGAGTGGGGTGTTTCTCAAGATATTGCTTTTGATACTTTGAAAGAGAAATTGATTTCGGCTCCATTGCTTATGCTTCCAAATTTTGATAAACAATTTGAGATTGAATGTGATGCTAGTGGCATAGGTATTGGAGGTGTGCTCATGCAAGAAAAGAAACCTATTGCCTATTTTTCTGAAAAACTGAATGGTGCACAATTGAATTACTCTGTTTATGATAAGGAATTATATGCACTCGTGAGAGTTTTAGAGGTATGGAAACATTATTTGTGGCCTAAAGAATTTATTATACATAGTGATCATGAAGCATTGAAATTTTTAAAGTGCCAAAATAATTTGAATGAGAGACATGCTAAGTGGGTTGAGTTCATTGAATCTTTTCCATACATTATAAAACATAAAAAGGGATTGGATAATGTAGTTGCTGATGCTTTGTCAAGGAAAAATATGTTACTCTCTAATTTAGAAATCAAGGTTTCGGGTTTGGAGAGTATTAGAGATTTATATGATGAAGATAATGAGTTTTCTATGCCATTTAATAAATGTGTTAATACTAAAGCATGGGAAAAATTTCATATACATGATGGATACTTGTTTAGAGCTAACAAATTATGTATTCCCGAGTGTTCCTTGCGTTTATTTTTGATCCAGGAATCTCATAGTGGAGGATTGATGGGACACTTTGGAAGAGAGAAGACTTTGTTGATGTTGGCTGAAAATTTCTATTGGGCACATATGAGAAGAGATGTGTATAGGTTGGTGCAAAGATGCATTACTTGCAACAAATCTGTGACGCCCCGAGATCGGGCACTATGCAGATTTCAGCAATCCCGCCAAAATCCACATAATAACCGATTCCAGGTTGCCACTTGTGATAACATTACAACAGTTCACGAATAATCCACAACAACAACAGAAAAGATATATACAAGAGGACTCAAACGAGCCAGGGATACAACTGATACAATACAAAGATCCAAATAACAGTGGAAGAAACAACATAGCGTCCGACTACGGACAAGATACAAAATGGACTAAGAGTCCTGAAGGTAACCGAGAGCGTCCAATCCCTGCCCAGGCCAAGCCGGAGGGATTCCCAAGCTAACGTCGTCAGACTTCAAACCTGTTGACTGCAATGTTGAATATGCAGCCACGAAAAAGGATTCGTGGGTCAGTACGGTTAAGTACTGGCAAGTGGATAAACCATACTCACAAGATACCGGCGTAGCCAGTCATCACAAGATACAAATACTTTGGGTTCAACGGAAAAGAAGGGATTATTGCAAATAAGCGGCAGCGGGCTGCACTAACCAACTACAGAAACTCACTACAACATCCGGCTAAAAGAGGGGGATAAGATAGCGTATCGTAACCAACTATAACTACTCACCAAACAAACCCATCCAATGTTACCCCCTACTAAGGAAGCAACCCAAGGATAACTCACACTGTTGGATTAATGATGGATCAAGTTATTGTGTTGTCGGATATATACCAAATAGGGGTATAGAAGATGGTAGACAAAGTGCCGGATTACCAGGGTGGCCTAAGTGGTAGTGGGCTTAGGTTCATTAGGCGGCCCAGTAATACGACGCACAGAAGCCGGATTCTAGAAGAACCCGGATCACGGCCCACGTGATATGGCTTGGAGTAGAAGACGGATTCCTTGCTTTCCAAGTTACAAGTTACCGTAGTCTTCTAGGTTTCCTATTCTGTATGCCCTAATCCGGCTGTTATATAAAGCCGGACGGGAGATAGATAAAGAGAACAGAGAAGCTCTACGCCAACTCCCCGAGAAGCTCATCCCCGTCGAGTAGCTTAGATCTAAAACCCTCACATTGTAACCCTGTTTACGGGCTTTAGTCCCAATTAGTGAGAAGTGCAGGAGTAGGCACGTTGTACTGTCGCGACATACCGAACCTGGGTAAAATCCTGTGTTCTATGTTACTACGCTATCCCGTTACCCCACGTCTCTACCGTAGTCTCATGGCACCCCCGTCTATGAAAACTACTACGATGTCTCGACAGTTGGCGCCCACCGTGGGGAAAACGACGTCAGGCATAAGATTCCGATCTGGGATACTTGGCGGAATCGGAAGATCAATCACTGTCGGAAGCTTGGAGTTCGACAACGACGTCGGGCGCTTCCTCGACAACGGATCCTACATACCGGCGCAAAACCACCTGGTAAGTGCCTGCGTGCTACCGATAGGATCTGCTAACATCTTTATCGGGCTAACTGCAAAAGCAATGGGGTTTTGCGGTGGAAGCAAATTTATCCCACCCGCCCTATACCCAGTCGAAGATGACTATGATGCCGGATTCTGCTCAGATCGCCGACAAAAAAGTGATACACACTTTATCGGCATGGTGCAATCCGAAATCGCCGAAAACACGGATGACGGAAATCCCGTGCAAGAGGCAGACAACAACGCACCCGTCATGGAGACGGAAGATCAAACACCCGTCACAGAGGCGGAAGATCCGACATCCGTCAACAAGACGATGAACTCGGAAGCAGAATCCGTGCTTGCCGCCATTGAGGCGAGGTTGGAGTCGGAAACCGGATCGGATAACTTCGATTCCGAAGACGAAGATGAGGACGCCTTCGTAAGAAAGGTTAAATCCTTTCAAGAGGGATTCCATGAAGTTCTAATAGCGAAACCGGCTGATACCACGGACGCCGGCAGCCAGGAAAGCCCTAAAACCCCTCCGCCAGAGGAAGAGAGAGAAGACGGAGAAACTTCTCCGGTATTCCCCAGTGTCAAGGAGATGACAGAAGATGAGCCTGTCAAAAAACCTCCCTCTTCCAAGAGAAAGCACTGTGCTGCTAAAAAACTCCAATACAAAATCCGGAAGAAAAAATCAGCTGATCTCGCTGATGAAAACCTGGAAGTTGGAGATGTTAGCGGAACAAAGCCTGCGGAGAAGAAATCCAAAGAAATCACTGCTCCGCCAATGACGGAACAGGAAGAGCAAGAGCTATTGTAAACACCAGTGGGACCAGACGAACCCCCTGAGATGCTGGAAGCAAGGAGACAAGCTTTCCAACGGCAACAGCAACATCTACTCAGATCTCGGCAACATCTCCAACAAACCCATAATGTCATCAAGGTCATGAAGGAAGAAATAGAGGAGTACGAGAGAAAGAATAGATCCGCGTTAAAACCTACTAGGTTACCCGGAATCGCAAGACCGGAAGAACTGCCGCCAAAAGAAAGGTTCCATAACCCATCTTGGCAAAAGCAGGTAAACGGCAAAGATGCCAAGGGCGAACCAATATACAAGACCGCAGCAGAAAACGCGGAAGCAGCGTTCGCGATTCTTAACAACGATCTGTATTCCAACGGGGAAAAACTCCAAGGGGTGTATGCTTTCCTAGGAAAAGCATTGCAACAACAACAGCGCGCCCAAGAGCGATCAGGGAGGTTGCATGATAACTCCGCCCTATGCAAGACAGCTACTTGCGCTGCTGGAGCACCTGGACCGGAAGAACCCGGGGATTCAGACAACTCAAAAGATAAAAAAAAGAGGATCCGAGAAAAGACAAGAAAAACCCCGACAACCGGGATGCAGCGTCTAGAACCGGATCCCATCTCCTGAAAGATGGGCATAAACCCCATGATCGGGAAGACAAACACCGGAAGGACGGCAAAATAATGCCACCTCCGAGGAACCCAGCTGAGAAAGCTGGAAGATACGATATACCTCACAGGCGTGAGAGATCCCGGACACCGCCTAAGGACAAAGAAAGGCACAGGAGTAGAACTCCGCCTAATCCAAAAGGGCGTGATCACGGAAGAGATAGAAGCAATCCCGGAAAAGCGCGTTCGCGCAACAATGGAAGAGGAAGGCGCAGATCCCCTTCTGTTCATTCAGCCGGAAGATATTCTGCACACATTGACTGAGCAGAAAAAGATGATCTATACTTTGGTCCTAAGTGTTTTACTGACAGGATCCGAAGAATAACGCTGCATTCTGGCTTTGCCAAGGTCGGTCCAACATACCAGAAATACACCGGCAGCACAAACCCGGATACCTGGCTCTCGGATTACTATACAGCCGTCCAGATCAACAATGGGACAGACTTGGAAGCTGTCAAGTTTCTTCCCCTAATGCTGCTGGACGGAGCCAGAGATTGGATCAATGGATTACCATCAAGAACAGTCGACAGCTGGGATGATATGGCTAGAGTATTCACTCAGCATTTCCGGGGAACGTACAAACGCCCGAACAGCATCAACCAGCTAAACCGTTGCACGCAATTTGAGGATGAACCATACGTGGATTTCATCTCCAGATGGACAGCAATGAAGAATAGTTGCTCTGGAGTAACTGACGTACAAGCAATGCATGCTTTCGTCAATGGCCTAAAACCCGGACTCGTACCGTTCATGGTTGGTTCCAAAAAGCACAAGGATCTCGGATCTATGCTTACAACTGCCAATGAGCATGCTGCAGCCGAGGATGACATCAGAGCAAGAGGAGGCAACATTGAATCACTGATACTTCCCAAGAAAACCACTCGTTCTGACAAAAAAGCCACTCCAGAAACAACGACGAAACCCAAAGAGGTGAACATAGCCTTTGGAGGAGAAAAGGGAAACAAGTGGAAAGGACGCAACCCAGATCCAATCAACTACACTCCAGAGGAGTGGGAAAGGATTAAGTCGGAACCTTGTGTTCACCACTCGCAATTTGGGAAACCCACCCATACAAACGCGCAATGCCGGCTAAATAAGCACATGAAAGGCAGTGCAGGAGCCGGAAGTAAGGGGAAGGGTTCCAAAAGGAAACCCGCCAGACAAAAGCCAGAAGCTGACAAAGAAGACAGTGAATCGGACACTGACGAAAAAATCCAGGAACAACAGCGTAAAGGCGAACCCAAGTTTCCGAGAGTTGATGGAGAAGCAATGCTAACTTTCTTAGCAACCCCGTCAGCAAAGGTGGCCAAAAGAACACTTCGAGAAATAAACGCGGTTGTTCCGGCAACCCCGAAATTCTTGAAGTACTCCAACACACCGATAATCTGGGATCAGTCTGATCATCCCGGAAATATCCCTGAACCCGGCACACAAGCTCTTGTTGTAAGCCCTATTGTTCAAAATACTAGGCTAAGAAGAGTGCTGATGGATGGAGGATCCAGCATTAATATAATGTACCTGGATACACTGAAGCATCTGAAGATTTCCGAGTCTCAGCTCAACTACAGCAACATACGCTTCCATGGTATTGTTCCTGGCAGGCAAGCACGATCCCTAGGAGAAATTTCCCTAGATGGTACCTTCGGAGATAAAGATCACTTCCGGCAGGAAAAAGTATCCTTCGAAGTAGTGCCGTTCGAAAGCGTGTATCACGCAATACTCGGACGTCCAGCTTTCGCCAAATTCATGGCAAGATCCTGTTATATTTATAACAAGCTGAAAATGCCAGGACCCAAGGGAGGAGTAATCACTATAGCTGGTGATTTCAAGCTGGCAAACGAGTTGGAGAAAGAAAACGCCCTTTGCGCTCAGAGAGTCATAGCAAAGGAAGAACTGAAGGAATTAGCCAAGGAGGTATCGCCGTCAGAAATGCCGGCAGGAAAAGAAACTCGGAAGCCAACAGACAGCTTCAAGGCATCCGAGAATACAAGACAGGTAATCCTAGATCCCAAAGATCCGACAAAATTTGTCGTCGTAGGGACCGGGATGACTGACAAATAGGAAGGCGAGCTCATCAAGTTCCTCCGTGAGAACTGGGATATTTTTGCCTGGTGTCCAGCTGACATGCCAGGAACACCCAGGGAACTTGCTGAGCACCAACTCAAGGTTATTCCTGGATCAAAACCCGTCAAACAAGGACTCCGTCGATTTGACGGAAGAAGACGGAAGGCTATTGGCAAGGAAATTATCCGGCTTTTAGCAGCGGATTTCATCAAGGAAGTAATCCATACTGACTGGTCCGCAAATCCGGTATTAGTACCGAAGAAAGACACTACTGCTCTTAGAATGTGTATAGATTACACAGGCTTGAACAAATTGTGTCCGAAAGATAGGTTTGCATTACCGCGAATCGATCAAATAATAGATGCCACCGCAGGCTCTGAGCTTTTGTGCTTTTTGGATGCATACTCCGGGTACCACCAAATACGCATGAAAAAGGAAGATCAAATTAAGACTTCTTTCATAACCCCATACGGGACGTATTATTACGTAACCATGCCGTTTGGCCTGAAGAACGCAGGTGCAACCTACCAGCGCTGCATGCAACGTTGTTTGCATAGTCAGATTGGAAAAAATGTCCATGTTTATGTGGACGATATTGCTGTCGTAACCAAGGAAAAAGATACACTCCTTGAGGATTTGCGAGAAACTTTCGAAAACTTACGCACCTACAAGATGAAGTTGAATCCATCTAAGTGCGTATTCGGGGTTCCCTTAGGAAAACTTCTAGGTTTCATCGTTTCTCACAGAGGAATAGAAGTTAACCCGGAAAAGATCAAGGCAATCTTGAACATCACAAAACCTACCTGCGTCAAAGATGTCCAAAGGTTGACGGGTTCCGCAGCTGCCGTTAGCAGATTTATTAGTCGGCTGGGGGCTAAAATCCTAACACTATACAAGTTGTTGAAGAAATCCGACAAAGTCAAGTGGATAGCAAAGCTTTGGAATACATAGCAGTTATGTCTCTTCTATACTTAGTTCAATATCTATGTAAACATCTTTTGAGATCATGAAATAAAGTTGTTGGATTTCTGGTATCCATGTTTTTTACAAGTTTATTATAGTAAAAGCATGTTTCCACCTTCTCTATTTCCCAATGATCTTACAAAATACTCAATGTTAACCCGAATTGTGCCTACGTACTCGGCGTTAAGAAACTGAATGTTTTTTCAGCCTGCTAACGGCTAAAGGAAACTTGAATTGCCTGCGTGCCCAAGTTTCGGTCAAAAAATTCCTTGTTTCTCTAAGTATTATCTGATTGCGTATGTGTTGGGTTACTGGAGCTAGTTAGTAAAAATGCCTTTAGCATGGTCCATGTTTCCGAGTTTAAACTGATTGGTTACACCCAGTTACTCGGCATGACGATTCATATTGCTATTTGAGCCATTTCAAACACTAAGGACAGTTAAAACATATATGCCAGAGAACTTAGAAGATAAAGGAATAGTAACATCCGAAAAACCTTGCAAAAAATTTCATAATTAAAAACTGCAAAAGGCGGAATTTTTCATTCATACAAATAGAAGCATTACATTGTAGATTACATTGAAAGAACAGTAATGCTCCTATTTTTTTTTTTGCTATCCAGGTCAAAGGTAGCCCTTCAAGCATCTGATTCCTCCTCGCTGCTGTCGTCCTCGGGGATTGGAGGGATCTCCTCTTCTGGATAATTGACGGAAATATTTACCATGGAGGCAATCTGGGTGGCATGGCCTTTGATTTCATCAAAGATGGTATTTCGCTGAGTATCCGTGTATCCTTGAGGGACACCGGACGCCACGCGCCAGGATTTAGCACCGGGGTAGTGCGTGCGCATAAGGCCGAGTGCCATACGCGCACCACCACGTGCAGCGGAACGCAGGATAGAATCCCCGGATTCCGCCACCTCCATGATGGCTCCCAGAAGTTTTTCAACCTCCGAGAACTCCCCAGTCCTTGCGGGAAGAAACTTGTTCAACAGCTGCATTCCAGCAGCACGGATCGAAGTCCACATCTTCCCAAAGGCTTGGATCCCTTCAAGCCGGGTACCATCTGGGGTATCTCCTGTTTTTTCCGACAAAACAATCAAAAGTGTTAGGTGAAAAACAGAGAAGAAAAACAAGATATGGAAAAATAAAAAAGGTAACGGAAAATTACCGATAAGCTTGTCGATCTCGGAGATTTCCTCCAGGCGAAGGTTCAGAGCATTTTCTAAATCCTGAATGGTGGATTTATCCTTCTCCGCCTGCTCAGAAGCCTTGGAGTTGGCAACTCCAAGGGCCAAGTTGCTGGCCTCCAGATCCTTTTGAGCCTTCACAAGATGCTTGTGAAGCTCCAAATTCTCCTTTCGGAGATTCTCGGCATTGCCGGCATCTTCAGCTATTTGCTTGGCCTTAGCCAAAGCAGCTGGAAAGCAAAGAAAATTTCCGGAATAAGTACTTAGACAAAAAATTGAATCGCAAACCTCAGAGGAAAAATGTTTACCTGATGTTTCCGACAAAGCGAGCTGAGACGATGCCAGTTCCGTCTCTCTCTCCTCAAGAATAGAAAGAAGATTTCTAACCTCTTTATTCTTGATGGAGAGTTTGTTGAAAACTTCCATGTTAATGGTTTTGGCGGTTTGCTGGAACATAGCAAGGAAAAGAATGGTTACAAAAAGCATCAAAGCAAAACAGGCATGCAGTTTTGTTTAATGCTTGGGGGCTAGAGTTACATACCTGGCTCATTCGTTGCAAACCAGCCAAGTTTTCCTTGAACTCCTTTGCGTATTCCGCAAAAGCAGTTCCGGCCGCGCTTAGGCCGTCATTGATAATCTTGAAGTCCTTGTCAAAGGTGGGAATTTCTTCGTCGAAAGTCCGAGAAAATTTTTCCACCTCTGGAGCCGCCCTTTCCCTCGTGTCGGTGTCCGACACAACAGGCTGGCTGGGCTCTAACGGCTTGGTCGTGGGGGCTGCAGCGTGCTCTTCCGCCATCATGGACAGTGTATCCGGAGCGACGGCGGGAGAAGGTTGACCGCCTCGGCTGGAAACAACTTTGTGTTTCTTGAGCTTCTTCGGCTTTAGGTTGGAGGGAGGCAGGCTAAAAAACAAAAAACCCGGAAAAGTTAAAACACGGAAGATGGATGAAAAGTTCCCATGAAGGAAAAGGAACCCAGAAGAAATAAACCTGGAAGTGGCGACGGGGATTCCGTCAAGGTCGATAATTTCCTCAGAGGAAGTAATCTTCTTGCGCTTGCGTCCACCTGTAGCAGCGGTGCGCAGCGCGTCCAGCTCAGCCTCGGAGGCCAATTCCGAATCTGGAAGATCCGCGAACTGTCGGACAAACAAATCGGAATCAGAAGCTAGAAAATCCGAGAAAGAATGAAACTATACCCAAATGACTAAAAAATTACCTTGGGAACCGGGTTGTCGGCCGTATACATTGGCCGACTCGCTTCGTATTGGTCGCGTGATGCGACCAACTGGTTGATGCGCCGTCGAAGCTCCTTTGCGGGCCAATCTTTGGTGGTTGTCCGCATTGGATCCTTGACTCCCGTGTATTCGCACAGGAGACGACCACTGTGGTTGGCCAATGGCTGAATTCGCCTAGTCAGCCAGCATAGGACCGTGTCCATGCCGTTTAGAGGCGGATCCAAGGAGGTGAGCTTTATGATGCGCCGCTTGATCCTTAGTAGATCAGGCGACAGGACTTGGACGGCTTCTGTTCCCCAATTCTCTTGGGGAACAGCAGCGGTGTTGGCGAAAGGTGGAACCCCGATGGCCTTTTTTGGAAAAGGCACATCGGGATGATAGAAGAAAGAACCCGTCCAAAATTTGACGGATTCTGATGTCTTGATCTTGGGGAACCAATCTTCCCTAAACCTCCGAAGAGTAAAGGAGATGGTCCCGCAAGTCGGGAGTGCGCCCTCCGAGGAGTTCCGCTTAACCTCGAAGCAATACATCCAGAAATCTAACCTAGGCTCTAAACCTAAGTAACCCTCGAATAGGGCCTGGAACCCGGCCATATAAAGAATGGAGTTGGGTGGCAGGTTGTGGGGTTGGATGTTGTAGTGAGAAAGGACTTGGAGGAAAAAAGCGGAAGGAGGGAGCCCCATACCTCTCAGGAGGTGGGAAGAAAGAAGAACCCTTTCGCCGTCTCTTGGCGCTGGCTCGTTCTCGTCTTCAGGGAGCCGCCATTTCCCTTGGAGGATCAGGCCCTCCTTCTCCAAGTTTGGAAGAAGAGCCGGGGGAATGCTGCAGGCAATCCAGTTGCCTGCAGATTCCGCCTCTTCATCTGCTCCGGTGGCGGAGGCGGTGGCTGCTTCTGCGGCGGCGAGCTCGTCACCGACGAGCTGGATCTTCTCCTCCGCCTTTTCAGGAGCAAACGGCGGGGAAGCAGCGGAGCTCGCGCCCGCAACGTCCGCGGCGGCGGAAAGGTTTTCTCCGCCCGCCGCGGAGGCCGTGGTTTTCTCCGGCTCGTCGCCGGTGTGCTTGGGTGACCCAACTTGTGGATCCAGGTCGCTGATGAGGTCGTTGATGGCGGCGCGAGTGGGCGAAGACGGTGAGCTTGCCATTTCCTGGCGGCGCGGTATGTTTCGGGTGTGCTTGGAGGTGAGGAGCGCTCGGGACAGTGCGTCGCTTGAGAGCTCGAGCGCGTCAATGGCGAGTGCGGTGAGAGTGCGGAAGGTTTTCGTTGAGGACGAGGATGGCTATTTATAGCTGAAAATCCATCAAGATACGTGCCAACGGCTATTTTGACCGTTGGATGTTTGCCGCGTGTCACTCGCCGGAAAATCCGGGAAATGAAACGACAGGGTAATGATGGTTATCTCCTCGTTTCCTGCGAGAATCTGTCAGAGATATGTGTAACATCCCAAGTATGAAATATCCCTTAGAATGTTTTGTTTTCTTGTTTTAATTCAAGCAATGCATCATGTCATCATCTCATTGCATTTGTTCTATTTTTATTTGCATTGTTACTATTTGTTTTCCATCTCTTTTATCCTGTTTTCATAATCAAACTCAAACAAATTTCAAATGGTTATTTTCATACTTGCTCTGTTACAACTTTTGGAATAAAAATAACAAATAAAAACAACCATTTTTATCCCTTGTTAATCACCCATTAAATTGTTGGTTTAATCAAACCATTAATCCAATCAAATAATTCCAAAACATTTTCAAATTCAAACCAATTCTCAAAATCATCACTATTTTGAATCCATGAAGTGCACCACACATTTGTATTCTTTAAATCACTATAAAACTTAGGGGTGACCCTATTAAAAGTGTTGTTTTAAATAAAGGTTTATTTAATATTGAAAATTCTTTCAAATTGGGATTCAAATACAAACCTTATTTTAAATCTCAAATTTTTGAAATCCAATTTTGGAAAATAGTTTATTTTTACCTAAATAGCTTAGCTGAATTTTTCTGGAATTTTTCTCAAGCAAAACCTTAACAATTTCTTCCAAAAGCAAAACTACAAAAAAAATTATAAAACAGAAAAATAGAAAAGCAAAGCAAACCAGCGCGCGCGCGCGGCAGCTAACGCAGCCCAGCCCACCTAGCCTAGCGCGCGCGACCCAGCCCGCTCTACTCCCCCCGTACCGCTTCGCGATTCGTGTTGAGCTTCTTTTTGAAGTACGGCAGGCAATCGGCCGGCGCCACCGCGACCGCGCGCGACGCCGGCGGCCATCCCATCGCCCAGAGCCCTATAAGTACCACCCAGGCACCTGGCGTCGTGCCCTAGTGCCTAGGGTTCCTATCCCACCTCGCCAGCGCCGCCAATTCCTTCTCCTTCGCCGGAGTTCTCCTCTGCTCCACCTCACCGGCGACAGAACCTCTGAAGATCCCGATGGCGCCGCCGCGTATCAGCCCCACTTAGCCACCCACCACCTGCCATCGCTTCGCCACTGCTTCCTCTGCACTTTGGACACCCGCGGGGGCACGGAGGAGCACCACATCCTCGACGCCGTCCTCGACTTCGCCGCGGCCACCGTCGTCAGCAGATCGTCATCGTCGGGCCGCTGCTTCGATTACGCCGGTGGTGAGCTTTCCCCGTCGCCTCCTCTCTCCCTCCGTTGCATCCAGCAGCTGCGCATCCATCTGCATCGCAACCACGCACCACCAGATCGAGCACTGGCCGTGTTTTCCCCCGCCGGCGATCAACGTTGTCTGTCAGTCGAGCACGCTTTGGTTCTTCAGTTTCATCAGGCTAGTGCATAGATCTGAAGCTCAACCTAACTGCGCCCCCATTACAGTCAAACACACGACAGCATCGCAGTGGTTCAGGCCCTTGCGCGCGCCCGCGAGGTGCACGGTTCGATTCCCTCGGGCGCGATTAATCCCCACCTTTTGCATCTCCCTCTGACACCCGTGGCCCGCATGTCATTGAGCTCCACTGCCACGCGTGCGCGCACTCGCCACGCTGGCCACGGGCCCACGGGGCAGTGGCTGGGGTAGACCCCGTGGCGGTAACAAAGGATTAAAACATTTCTGTTTTGTTTTCTATTTTCTTTAATTGGCAGAATAAAACACTAACTTTAAAAATCAATAACTTTTAATCTATAATTCTAATAAATAAAAGTTATATATGTTTTCTGTTCAAAATTTAATAATCTTTCCAAATAACTTATTTGTGTTCTCTTTTGAGTTTTCAAAATACATTTAAAATTCAAATTTGAATAATTCAACTGTAATTTGCAATAATTCATAAATGATTCATACTAATTCCAAATAAGTCAAATAAAATATGTTTTTCACACCATTTTGAATATCCTATTCAAATATAAAATTTGTTTCATTGTTTGAATAATTTAAATTGCCTAAATAATTTAATACTTGTTTAATTCAATTAAATTTGATAAAAATCATAACTTGCTTAATATAAAATATTTTTGAACATGCAAAATATGTTTTCAAACCACCAAAGTGTGAACTTTTCAAATGTGAACTTGAATTTATGGTTTGAACAAATAAAATTCAAATAATATTTAAGCTTGTTTTAAATTCAATTAAAACTTGTTTAATATTGTTTAATTCATAATAAATTCATCCTAATTCAAATTTCAATATTTAAAACATGTAATCCAACTAAAATTTGATGTTCTTTTCAAATATAAATTTTGTTAATTGTTTTGCACACTTTAAATTGGTGAAAACAATAATTGTATGTGTGGCATGTTTAAGTAACCAAAATTTTCCAAACTTAATAAATAAGTTCTAAACTTGTTTTATTCCTTTTCCTTTGCATCTATCATTGCTATTTATTGTTATCTGTTGTTATCTTGTCATCATCATCATGCATGCATCATGATAACAACTATCACATAATAAATAATTGTAAATCATTTGTTCCACTTATTTCAATGGATCCTTTTCCATATGCAACCCTTGCATATGGGTCCATTTAACTTGTGCTATCATGTTAGTCAGTTTATTTTGATGCAACTATTAACTTGTCATGCATCATCTTGATTGTGCACAATGCCATGGCAATGATTGTTTACATTCATGTTTTGTTTGTTTGCTTCTTCTCGAATAGACGACGACGTTGAAACAGACGACCTCTACAGCACCCCTTCTGAGGATCTAGCTCAGTACCCAGCTGTTGAGTTTGCAGGCAAGTTATCACTCACATGAACCATTGTGTTCCTTTCAACCCTGGTTACCGATACTTTCCGTTGTCTATATCTTGCTAGCCTTAGTGGTAGTTGTTTCTGTTACGAACCTATCACATGAATCCTTTCACCCTGATATTGCCTCACCACCCCTCCTACAACCCTGTTGATTGAGCCAGCGTCTTACTAGCATGCTTAGGTTGTTTTGCTCGAGTCTGTTACCCGTTACTTTCAGTTACTATATCTTTACCATGTTCTGGGGGCTCGATTTTAATCAATCAATCAATCATGCTAATGTTATTACTTAATAATAATTTGATGATAAGGCACCGGCAGGAGGCCCTGTGTGGTTTTGAGGCCTGCTAGTGTCGACCCTAATAGGAAAAGGGTCTTGTCTACTGATCCATGATGAGCGCACTACCCGCATGTGGGAAGCGAGTATGGGCGCCCCCCTCAATTTGATTCGATTCGCATCTCGTCCAAATCATCTCATTTAGTTCGTGCTTTCTATTTGCCGCATGCATGTTTTTGCGAGCCCAGCGCAGGGTGGAACTTTTGTAGTCGGCATATAGGGGGACACGTTCTTAGAGTGCTATGAGGGTCCATTTTCTTCTGGGCTCGATTAGCCGTGCGCCCAAGGTGCTTTGGGCTTGATGCGGAGAAGAGTTGAGTTGTGTTGAGTGCCCCGCTTGGTGGGAGGCATCCCATCTGGCGGGTTATTCATACGTGTACGGCTAAATTGGTGCAACCCTGCAGGGATAATCTTCTCGAGAAGCCGTGTTTTCCGCGGTTATGGATTACTTGGTGAAAGTACTGGCTAACAAGTACTCAGGACAACTTAAACCTAATGATTCACAATCTCACACCCCATGATTACAATTTGACTAGTAATAGGATTATTGTCACAATAACTTGTTTCATCTTAATCCAACTGTGTGAGTTATCCCCGGATTGCTTCTTTGGATAAGGGGCGAGATCCAGGATGGGTTTGTTTGATGTTATCTTTCAGTTGGTTACAACACTCGATCTTATCCCCTTTCCGATAGTTGGAAGTGATAGAATCTCTGTAGTTGGTTAGTGCAGCCAGTTGCAGCATCTTATTTATATCCCCTTCTTTCCGTTGAACCCAAGTCATCTGTGCTTGTGTTGACGGGCTATACTTTGGTGAACTGTGAGTCTTGCTTGCCAGTACTTGGATGTACTGACCCCGTTGGGGCTGTGGTTTACGCAGACTACGACTACGGCTACGATGACCACCAGGATGGCTACTTCGTGGAGTTTGACGAGACTGCAGACGAGTAGTTAGCTGGACCAGGGCTGGATCCAGGACCTACGTGGATGGGCTTCGTCTTCTTTATTTTCTCCGGCTTCTTAAGCCTGTTGGATTTGTCTGTACCCAGACACCTTTGATTGCTTCCGCTGATGTAATGAATGCTATGTTGGGACATGTGTCCTCTGGATGATTGTATTTGCTATCTCTGCCTTAGTGAAGGCCATTTGCAACCTTATTTCAATCTTTTGTGTCTTAGAGATAAGTTGTGATCATCATTCGTTCAAAGCTGTTGACGTACAGTGCGTGATTGATATGAAGTACGTCGACAGTAGTGCCTATGACTTCTAGTGGATAGTTTACATCGACGGTGGAATAGCAGGGCTTGTGTTGTCGCGCATAAGCGCAGGCCTACCAGGAAGCTGGGACGTGGGAGCAGTTATGCCCCATAATCCAAGCCCCGGCTATCCAGTTCGTACGATGAGTATCCCTTAGAAGCCAGGGTGCGACAATATGTTTCTGGGTTTTCCGAGTAAATCTCAAACGTCGCTTACGTCAGCCTGGTTAAGTGCGCTGACGTAAGAAGTTTCTTCTCCGCGAAGGATCGTGAGAGAAAAGCCGGATTTTCAGGATTCCGAGTTTCATGTCACCATCTTTTTCAAAAGAAGAATAAGAAGAATCAAGACTGCTGAATCAATATTTCTCGGACAAAGAATATTTGGCGAACGGCGGAGAATCAGAGTTTCGATCCTTCTTGGGGGCTACTGTCGGATATATACCAAATAGGGGTATAGAAGATGGTAGACAAAGTGCCGGATTACCAGGGTGGCCTAAGTGGTAGTGGGCTTCGGTTCATTAGGCGGCCCAGTAATACGACGCACAGAAGCCGGATTCTAGAAGAACCCGGATCACGACCCACGTGATCTGGCTTGGAGTAGAAGACGGATTCCTTGCTTTCCAAGTTACAAGTTACCGTAGTCTTCTAGGTTTCCTATTCTGTATGCCCTAATCCGGCTGTTATATAAAGCCGGACGGGAGATAGATAAAGAGAACAGAGAAGCTCTACGCCAACTCGCCGAGAAGCTCATCCCCGTCGAGTAGCTTAGATCTAAAACCCTCACATTGTAACCCTGTTTACGGGCTTTAGTCCCAATTAGTGAGAAGTGCAGGAGTAGGCACGTCGTACTGTCGCGACGTACCGAACCTGGGTAAAATCCTGTGTTCTGTGTTACTACGCTATCCCGTTGCCCCACGTCTCTACCGTAGTCTCATGGCACCCCCGTCTATGAAAACTACTACGATGTCTCGACATGTGTCGATAAGACTATTACTAGTCAAGTATCATTAGTTAGGTGTAAGTTGTTCTGAGTACTTGTTAGCCGGTACTTTCACCAAGTCAACCATAACCGCGGTAAACACGACTTCTCGAGAAGATTTAACCCTGCAGGGATGCACCAATTTGGCCGTACACGTAAGAATAACCCGCCAGACGGGGGATCAACCCACCAAGCGAGGTACTCAACACAACCCAACTCTTCTTCGCATCAAGCCCAAAGAACCACATGCTGTGCGTGCGCGGCTAATCGAGCCCCACGAAGAAAAGGGGACCCTCATAGCACTCTAAGACCACGCCGCCCTAAATGCCGACTACAAAAGTTCCACCCTGGCGCCAAGGGTTCACATCTGCACATGCATGCATCAAATGGAAAGCCCGAACTAAGTGTGGCGATTTGGACGAGATGCGAATCGAATCAAATTGAGGGGGGCGCCCATATTCGCTTCCCACATGCGGTTAGTGCGCTCATCATGGATCAGTAGACAAGACCCTTTTCCTAATTAGGGTCGACACTAGCAGGCTTCAAAACCACGCCGGGCCTCCTGCCGGTGCCTTATCATCAAATTATTATTACCCAAAACATTAACATGTTGTTGATTGAATTGTAACCCAACTATCAAACTAAACAGGTGATAAGACGGACAACAAGACTTGAGCGCAAACAACACTAAGCATGCAACTACGACACAAGGCCAACAAGGTAAACAAACAACAGTTAATAGGAAGTGGAAGGAAGGCTATATCATGGCTGCAAGGTAACATATGATAGGATCGAGACACAAGCATCGAATCAACATGCTAGAATAAGAACAACGGAAAGAATCGGTAACAAGTGATGAAAGGCAGCCATTTGGCAGCAAGTGAGTATACTTGCCTGAGATCCAGCAAGTAGAGGTACATCCGAAGAACTTGTGAGATCTAGCAAGTAGAGGTACATCCGAAGAACTTGTCGTTGCTCACATCATCTCAACGTCCTATCCGCGAAGAAGCAACGAACCTCGAACAAACACCGGATGCAACAATTACTTCTACGGCAAAAGATCCAGCATGATCCTATTTTATATGCATGGCATGGCAAGATGCAATAGGGGAAACAACTTAAGCAATTTAATCGGAACCGGAGTCCGGATAAATAGGAATTGGTTCAAGTTGTTTATCTAACCATCAATTTAATTGTTGTTTAGCATGGCAAACAATAAAGTAGATGAGTTAGGCAATTTAAATGGAATGGGGCAACAGTTGAATTAAATACCCCAACACATTCCATATTTATTTATTAGGTGAACATACATAACACTACTACAAATGCAACATGCAAGGTGCAAACATGAACATGGATGGCATGAACAGATTAAGTGCATTTTTCTAGTATGAAAACATATTTTATTTGTTGGATTTGGAATTAAAATGAGCAAGTTATCAAATTAGCAATTTTAATGCATTAATTAAGAAATAGTTGTTTTCAGCAATTTAATTTATTTAAAACAGAACACCAAGTTGATATTTGCAAAGTTCAGAGGATTTTGATTGGAAAACATATTTTATTTTTCAAATTTGGAGTTAAAATGAATTAGTTATGATTTATGCAATTAAACAATTTAAATTGAGCCGGAAGCCCAACATTTAATTTAGGAGGTTCGAGTTATTTATCTACCCACAAAAATGCAATGCAACACATGAATAAGATGACATTTTAATTATAGTTGATATGTTATAGAAAATAGGGCATAGGTATAGGGGTTTGGGTTCGCACGTTGGAAAGAGGAGATCTTCGGGGCAACGCCGGTGCCTTCAGGACGTGGAGGAAGTAGACGAAGAATGGGAAGTAGACGAAGTCGTCGATGTCGTGGAAGTAGTCGACGTAGTCATAATAGAGGAAGTAGTCGACGTCGAGGAAGTAGTCGAAGTAGTCGTTCTCGTTCCGTAGCCGAGGTAGTCGTTCACGTAATCGGTGGTCGTTGTCGATCTTTTCATCGAGGTCCGAAGAGGAAGTAGACGTAGTCGTGGTCGAGGTACTCGCCGCGTCCGTATAGAAGATCTTGGCGGTTCCGATCTTCGGGCGCGCACGAAGGCGACGAACACAAACAAAAATGGACATGGATAGAGCTCGGCGGTGTAGATATCGACATGTCATTGCGGTACTTGTCGGCGGAGATCTCGGTGTGCTCGACTCGGCGGTGTACGGACCATCTTGCCCTACAGGTCGAGATCGTGGTCGAACACGTCGTGTGCGTCAACGTCGAGCGACTCCCCGCCCTCGAGCTCGAGGATGCGGTGAATGGCCCGCATGTATTTGCCCTCGTCCATGACTGGGTCTATGCGGCCGGCGTCGCGGGGATCCCGGAAGTGGCGCAGGAATCGCAAGAGAGCGGCGGCAGCAGGTCTGGAGGCAAGCCCGGCCGTTGGCCGTCGATGAACACGGTGAGTGCTGACGCCTCGACGTCATGGACCACGTTGAGCCTGAACCACCAGTCCTAGATGTCGCCGTCGACCACCTTGGTCTCGTCGCGGTAGTACCCGAGCCGGCCGCTGTAGACATGCAGCATCAGGGTGGTGTTCCGCGGGGGCCCTGCAGCGCCGAACACCTGCATCACGGAAACGCCCGTCGTGCCGGGGGGGCGCTGCGAGGACGGGGCGGCTCGCCGGAGGCAGCGGCGGCGGTCTCGGGAGGTGGTGGTGGTCGAGCTCGGGAGGAGGGAGGCGAGGTGGGCGACCGGGGTAGGGGAGCAGCAGCGGCGCCGGCGTGCTCGAGCTCGGTGGCGGCCCGCCGTGACAGTGAGCAGAGAGAGGAGGCGGAGGTGGCCGCGGGTGGAGGAGATGCTCGGGGGGTGGCGGCCGTCCACGCGGGGAAGAGGGGGTGGAGGAGCACGGATGCGCCCTGGCCATGGGGGTCGGGGACTAGGAGAGGGCGCCGGAGTTTGGGGCCGGGCGGAGGGCGTCGTGGCGGTTGCCGGCTGGAGCGGCGGCGGCGCGAGTAGCGGCCGCGGGAGGAGGTTGGGGGGCGGAGATGGAGGACGGCGGGCTCGGGAGGGGCGCGGCCAGGAGGGTGGCCGGGGGGAGGCGCCGGTGCGGTGCTCGCCGCGGGAGGAAGGAGGTCGAGGGGGAGCGATGGGAGGAGGACAACGAGGGATCGAGCGGGGGGCAGGGAGGGATCGAGCGCTGCTCTCCCTCCCGTGCGTGCGTGCGCGTGGAAAAGGGTGGGAGGACCCGTTTGCAATTAGTGGAAACGGCGGGGGAAAAAGGAGGAGGGGGAGAGAGATTTAGGGTTTGGGTGGGGTTTTGGCCGGCTGGGCCTTGTGGGCTGGCCTGGTCCGGCTGCTGGGCTCTCTCTCTCTTTATTTATTTTTTTGTTTTTTAGAAACTGGTTAGGCACCAATAAAAATAGATTTTATACACCAAACGAATTCCAGAAAGTTTTTATAAAATTGGACTTGATGTAATTTAATTTGATTGCAAGTTTTAAATCAATAATGATGCATTATGCCATGTTATGCAAAGAAAAGAAAAACAAGCAACATGCTTTATTAGGGAAAAGAAATCCCCCGGGCGTTACAGACGACACCACTAACAAGGGATTGCGCCCTCGCAATCCGCCAACGCCAAGAGAGAGGAAGAAGCCGGACTAACGAGTCTTCGGTCACCTTGTTGATCTTCTCGACACCACTAACAAGGTTTTCTCGACACCACTAACAAGAGATTCTTGCTCGGGCTGATGACGATGTTCTTCCACCAGGAATCTTCCGATGATCGAACCTATTAGGTTAAAAGCTCAGAAAACGTCCACCCATGTAGGATCCTAACACTTTGAAAGATAGACAAGGGGGGAGACTCCAAAACAAACAAGATGGGAGGGGAAATAGAATAGGGATAAGGAGAAAACAAGAATCCTATTGAGATGTTTTCCAAAATAGTTTAGCAGAAATAGTTTTTGACACTCTAAGAACACGACCGTTAGCGAGGTTATCCTACAGGCTTTGCGAACCCGTTGCTTCGATAACCATTCGTATCGAAACAATATCGGGAATCGGAAACCATGCTCTGATACCATTTGTGACGCCCCGAGATCGGGCACTATGCAGATTTCAGCAATCCCGCCAAAATCCACATAATAACCGATTCCAAGTTACCACTTGTGATAACATTACAACAGTTCACGAATAATCCACAACAACAACAGAAAAGATATATACAAGAGGACTCAAACGAGCCAGGGATACAACTGATACACTACAAAGATCCAAATAACAGCGGAAGAAACAACATAGCGTCCGACTACGGACAAGATACAAAATGGACTAAGAGTCCTGAAGGTAACCGAGAGCGTCCAATCCCTGCCCAGGCCAAGCCGGAGGGATTCCCAAGCTAACGTCGTCAGACTTCAAACCTGTTGACTGCAATGTTGAATATGCAGCCACGAAAAAGGATTCGTGGGTCAGTACGGTTAAGTACTGGCAAGTGGATAAACCATACTCACAAGATACCGGCGTAGCCAGTCATCACAAGATACAAATACTTTGGGTTCAACGGAAAAGAAGGGATTATTGCAAATAAGCGGCAGCGGGCTGCACTAACCAACTACAGAAACTCACTACAACATCCGGCTAAAAGAGGGGGATAAGATAGCGTATCGTAACCAACTATAACTACTCACCAAACAAACCCATCCAATGTTACCCCCTACTAAGGAAGCAACCCAAGGATAACTCACACTGTTGGATTAATGATGGATCAAGTTATTGTGTCGATAAGACTATTACTAGTCAAGTATCATTAGTTAGGTGTAAGTTGTTCTGAGTACTTGTTAGCCTGTACTTTTACCAAGTCAACCATAACCGCGGTAAACACGGCTTCTCGAGAAGATTTAACCCTGCAGGGATGCACCAATTTGGCCGTACACGTAAGAATAACCCGCCAGACGGGGGATCAACCCACCAAGCGAGGTACTCAACACAACCCAACTCTTCTTCGCATCAAGCCCAAAGAACCACATGCTGTGCGTGCGCGGCTAATCGAGCCCCACGAAGAAAAGGGGACCCTCATAGCACTCTAAGACCACGCCGCCCTAAATGCCGACTACAAAAGTTCCACCCTGGCGCCAAGGGTTCGCACCTGCACATGCATGCATCAAATGGAAAGCTCGAACTAAGTGTGGCGATTTGGACGAGATGCGAATCGAATCAAATTGAGGGGGGCGCCCATACTCGCTTCCGACATGCGGTTAGTGCGCTCATCATGGATCAGTAGACAAGACCCTTTTCCTAATTAGGGTCGACACTAGCAGGCTTCAAAACCACGCCGGGCCTCCTGCCGGTGCCTTATCATCAAATTATTATTACCCAAAACATTAACATGTTGTTGATTGAATTGTAACCCAACTATCAAACTAAACAGGTGATAAGACGGACAACAAGACTTGAGCGCAAACAACACTAAGCATGCAACTACGACACGAGGCCAACAAGGTAAACAAACAACAGTTAATAGGAAGCGGAAGGAAGGCTATATCATGGCTGCAAGGTAACATATGATAGGATCGAGACACAAGCATCGAATCAACAGGCTAGAATAAGAACAACGGAAAGAATCGGTAACAAGTGATGAAAGGCAGCCATTTGGCAGCAAGTGAGTATACTTGCCTGAGATCCAGCAAGTAGAGGTACATCCAAAGAACTTGTGAGATCCAGCAAGTAGAGGTACATCCGAAGAACTTGTCGTTGCTCACATCATCTCAACGTCCTATCCGCGAAGAAGCAACGAACCTCGAACAAACACCGGATGCAACAATTACTTCTACGGCAAAAGATCCAGCATGATCCTATTTTATATGCATGGCATGGCAAGATGCAACAGGGGAAACAACTTAAGCAATTTAATCGGAACCGGAGTCCGGAGAAATAGGAATTGGTTCAAGTTGTTTATCTAACCATCAATTTAATTGTTGTTTAGCATGACAAACAATAAAGTAGATGAGTTAGGCAATTTAAATGGAATGGGGCAACAGTTGAATTAAATACCCCAACACATTCCATATTTATTTATTAGGTGAACATACATAACACTACTACAAATGCAACATGCAAGGTGCAAACATGAACATTGATGGCATGAACAGATTAAGTGCATTTTTCTAGTATGAAAACATATTTTATTTGTTGGATTTGGAATTAAAATGAGCAAGTTATCAAATTAGCAATTTTAATGCATTAATTAAGAAATAGTTGTTTTCAGCAATTTAATTTATTTAAAACAGAACACCAAGTTGATATTTGCAAAGTTCAGAGGATTTTGATTGGAAAACATATTTTATTTTTCAAATTTGGAGTTAAAATGAATTAGTTATGATTTATGCAATTAAACAATTTAAATTGAGCCGGAAGCCCAACATTTAATTTAGGAGGTTCGAGTTATTTATCTACCCACAAAAATGCAATGCAACACATGAATGAGATGACATTTTAATTATAGTTGATATGTTATAGAAAATAGGGCATAGGTATAGGGGTTTGGGTTCGCACGTTGGAAAGAGGAGATCTTCGGGGCAACGCTGGTGCCTTCAGGACGTGGAGGAAGTAGACGAAGAATGGGAAGTAGACGAAGTCGTCGATGTCGTGGAAGTAGTCGACGTAGTCATAGTAGAGGAAGTAGTCGACGTCGAGGAAGTAGTCGAAGTAGTCGTTCTCGTTCCGTAGCCGAGGTAGTCGTTCACGTCATCGGTGGTCGTTGTCGATCTTTTCATCGAGGTCCGAAGAGGAAGTAGACGTAGTCGTGGTCGAGGTACTCGCCGCGTCCGTATAGAAGATCTTGGCGGTTCCGATCTTCGGGCGCGCACGAAGGCGGCCAACACAAACAAAAATGGACATGGATAGAGCTCGGCGGTGTAGATATCGACATGTCATTGCGGTACTTGTCGGTGGAGATCTCGGTGTGCTCGACTCGGCGGTGTACGGACCATCTTGCCCTACAGGTCGAGATCGTGGTCGAACACGTCGTGTGCGTCAACGTCGAGCGACTCCCCGCCCTCGAGCTCGAGGATGCGGTGAATGGCCCGGATGTATTTGCCCTCGTCCATGACTGGGTCTACGCGGCCGGCGTCGCGGGGATCCCGGAAGTGGCGCAGGAATCGCAAGAGAGCGGCGGCAGCAGGTCTGGAGGCGAGCCCGGCCGTTGGCCGTCGATGAACACGGTGAGTGCTGACGCCTCGACGTCATGGACCACGTTGAGCCTGAACCACCGGTCCTAGATGTCGCCGTCGACCACCTTGGTCTCGTCGCGGTAGTACACGAGCCGGCCGCTGTAGACATGCAGCATCAGGGTGGTGTTCCGCGGGGGCCCTGCCGCGCCGAACACCTGCATCACGGAAACGCCCGTCGTGCCGGGGGGAGGGGCGCTGCGAGGACGGGGCGGCTCGCCGGAGGCAGCGGCGGCGGTCTCGGGAGGTGGTGGTGGTCGGGCTCGGGAGGAGGGAGGCGAGGTGGGCGACCGGGGTAGGGGAGCAGCAGCGGCGCCGGCGTGCTTGTAACACCTGGGGTGTTCCCCCTTAGTAAAGTTGGTTGTTTTTCTTTTTTTTTGCATGCATCACATGCATCATAAACATTGCACTCTGTTTTCAAAACAACTCAAAACCTCAAAGCAAATTAAACTTTCAACATTGTCCACAGTTTCCAAATTGAAAATTGCAAACTAAACAAATCCAGTTGTTTTCAATAGTTTGAAGTTGATTTGATTTTAATAAAATTCCTTGCTATTAACAACCAAATGGTAATTTTAACTTCAACTCAAATCCATTCATAATGGGCATGATCCAATTGTGGGTTTAGAAATTAAATTCTTGCTAACAAATTAAATTCAATAAGCTTTCATAATTGTTTGAGTTAATGGAATAAAATTTGTTTAAAAACCAAATCTTTATGAATCCTATTTAAAATTCAAATAGCCACTTTAAACCTTTTGGCCAATTCACATTTTTGGGAAATAATGTTAATATAACCTTGGAATCTTGCTGTTTTGGAAATTCCATAAAATTACAAATTTGCAAACACCAACAATCCCCATCCTTTTCTTTTCTATCTCTCTCTCTCTTTCATCCTTTACAAAAAAAAAGAGATAAGGAAAAAATAAAAGGAAAGGGAGCTAGAGGGAAGCAGGCCCAACCAGCCCACCATCTCCCCACCACCCAGCCCATCTCCCACAGCCCACATCTCCATCTTCCACCTCTGTCCGTACAGAGAAGTGGAGATGTGGCTGTCACCCCACCGAGCCCTCACCTGCTCCTCCCCCCTCCCCTTATCTAGCCCCTAGGGTTCCCCTAACCCTAGGCCGCCCCCCTTCTCCCTCTTCCTCCCGCCGCCACCTCTCCTCTCCTCTCTCTGTTCTTTTCCTTTTCCTCTGAATTTTATGCTACAGAGAGAGAGCCTCCATGGCCGATTTTTGGAGCTTCCCAAGGGGCCGTTGGGGTCGTGGTTCCCTCCTCCAAGGCGCGGGAATGGAACCGCCGCTGCATCCTCTCCGGACTCGCTTCCTCGCCACGATCCGGGAGGCCACGGGGAGGCGCCGCCATGGCCCCCTTCCTCACCGACGCGCGGCGGCCAACTGCCTGCTGCGAGCAGGGCAGTGACGCCCTGCGCCTCTCCCTTCGACGACGACGACGCCCCGAGGTGAGGGCCCCCTCCCAGGCCCTAGGGCTTCTTCCTCCTCCCCTCCTCCTTGCTCTGTGACCACCATCGCGTGGAGGACCCTCGCCATCATGCAGCAGGCCGCCGGCCGTCTCCGTTCCTTCCGATCGCGAACAGGTAAACTGAACGATGTTCAGTTCAGTTCGCGAACCAAGCCACCTCAAAACTCAATCTCCTCTGCACCTTTCAACAACCGCAGCAGTAGCGCACTGGTTAGGCCCCTTTGCGCGCAATGCCCAGGTCCTGGGTTCGATCCCCCAAGCCACACCCTTTTATTTTCTGTTTTTTCTTTTTCTGCCCGAAATTTCAGAAACTCAGATCTGAGGCATTAACTCTAAAATCAATATAAAATTGAATATTGCTCCAATTTGAATGATTCAAAATCCTGTGGATTCATAATCTTGAGACCTTTCTATTAATGTCAAGTTTGCAATATGTTTCTGTAACAATTTGGGCACTAAATAAATAATTACTGAAAATGCAATAAAAAGTGGAAACTTTGGAATTTCATAACTTTAGTTCTGCTCATCCAATTTAAGCAAACTTGGGCTCTAAAAATTTGTCTTAACAAACTCTACACATTGGTATTTTATTTGGGCACAATTGAATTAATTTTGAGCATGTTTCCCTCTGTTTACTAAAATGGGCAGAATAAGAATGATTATAAAAACTTGCATAATAAATTCATTAATAACCCAAAAATTATGTTTGATAGCTCAAAATGTTCAGTGAAACATTTGCTACATGTTTTCAATATTTTCAATGCAATTTGTTTATTGTTTTCCCTAATTAAAAATGGTGCAATAATCCAATGCTTTAATTAAACCTTTTAAATTGCAAAATTCATAACTTGGGCAATTCAAATCCAATTCCAACATGTAAAATATGTTTTCCATCCCATTTTTCATGAACTTTGCAAATATGAACTTTGTTTTCTGTTTTGAATAATTTAAATTGCTGAAAACAACTGTTTCTTATTTAATGCATTTAAAATTGTCAAATTAATAACTAATTCATTTTAATTCCTTTTTCAACAAATGAAATATGTTTTCCATCTAAAATTTTGTGTTCTTTCCAAATATAAATTTTTCTATCTGCTTTGAACAATTAAAATGGGTGAAAACAATAAATACTTGTGTAACTCACTTAAGAAGCCAAATTTCCTATCTTAATAAATAAAATTCCAAACTTGGTAAACCTTATTTCAAATTGAACCTATTGTTGTTTTCTTTTTGTTTCCTCATCCATGCATCATGCTAATTCACTTACACATGATGATTAGTTGTAAAACAATTATTTCAACCTTAATTCATGGGCTTTCCATATGCAATCCAAATTGCATGTGGGTCCATTTAATCATGTTATGTTACCATGTCAACTAGTTTATCTTGATGCATCTTTAAACTTGTCATGCATCCATATCTTGATCATGCTGGATCTTTTGCCGTAGTAGTAATTATTGCATCCGGTGTTTGTTCGAGGTTCGTTGCTTCTTCCCGGATAGGACGTTGAGATGATGTGAGCAACGACAAGTTCTGTGGATGTACCTGTACTTGCTGGATCTCAGGCAAGTATACTCACTTGCTGCCAAATGGCTGCATTTCATCAGTTGTTACCGATTCTTTCCGTTGTTCTTATTCTAGCCTTTTGATTCGATGCTTGTGTCTCGATCCTATTATCTGTTTACCTTGCAGCCATGATATAGCCTTCCTCCCACTTCCTATTACCTGTTGTTTGTTTACCTCGTTGGCCCTCGTGTCGTAGTTGCATGCTTAGGTTTGTTTGCGCTCTAGTCCTGTTTTCCTTTGTTCTATCACCTGTTTAGTTGATAGTTGGGTTTCAATTCAATCAAAAACATGTAAATGTCTGGGGTAATAATAATTTGATGCTAAGGCACCGGCAGGAGGCCCGGGTTAGGGTTTTGGAGCCGGCTGGCGTCGAAACTAGGAAAAGAGTCTTGTCTACTGATCCATGATGAGCGTGCTCACCACATCCGGGTGGTGGTATGGAACCCCCCTCGACTTAGACCTGATCTGCAGCTTGTCCGAAGAGCCACACTTAGTTCGGGTGTTCCATTTGCTCCTTGCATAATGGGTTGATCACCCATGGTTACTGATGATGATGATGCAGCATATAGGGCGAGGCCTGTAGTGCCAGGGTGTTGTGTCCTGCGGGAGTTTTGCACACCTGCGCTGAGTATTCGGCTGCGTGGCTGGGACCTTATAGCTCCGTGGCTCCTAGGATGGGTTGTAGAGATGGTTTGGGTCGTGTCAAGCCAACCTGAGTTTTAGTTGGTGGCTTGAGTGTGTACGGGTACTGGAGCACACCCTGCAGGGATAAATCTTCTCGAGAAGCCGTGTTTTCCGCGGTTATGGATTACTTGGTGAAAGTACTGGCTAACAAGTACTCAGAACAACTTACACCTAACTAATGATAACTTGACTAGTAATAGTCTTATTGACACAATAAGTTGAACATCATTAATCCAACAGTGTGAGTTATCCTTGGGTTGCTTCCTTAGTAGGGGGTGACATTGGATGGGTATTGTTTTGGTGAGTAGTTGTAGTTGGTTCCGATACGCTATCTTATCCCCCTCTTTTAGCCGGATGTTGTAGCGAGTCTCTGTAGTTGGTTAGTGCAGCCCGCTGCCGCTTATTTGCAATAATCCCTTCCTTTCCGTTGAACCCAAAGTATTTGTATCTTGTGATGACTGGCTACGCCGGTATCTTGTGAGTATGGTTTATCCACTTGCCAGTACTTAACCGTACTGACCCACGGATCCTTTTTCGTGGCTGCATATTCAATATTGCAGTCAACAGGTTTGAAGTCTGACGACGTTAGCTTGGGAATCCCTCCGGCTTGGCCTGGGCAGGGATTGGACGCCATCGGTTATCTTCAGGACTCTTAGTCCAATTTGTATCTTGTCCGTAGTCGGATGCTATGTTGTTTCTTCCGCTGTTATTTGGATCTTTGTATTGTATCAGTTGTATCCTTGGCTCGTTTGAGTCATCTTGTATATATCTGTTCTGTTGTTGTTGTGGATTATTCGTGAACTGTTGTAATGTTATCACAAGTGGCAACCTGGAATCGGTTATTATGTGGATTTTGGCGGGAATGCTGAAATCTGCATAGTGCCCGATCCCGGGGCGTCACAAATGGTATCAGAGCCTTGGTTCCGATTCCCGATATTGTTTCGATACGAATGGTTATCGAAGCAACGGGTCCGCAAAGCCTGTAGGATAACCTCGCTAACGGTCGTTGTTACTAGAGTGTCAAAAACTATTTCTGCTAAACTATTTTGGAAAACATCTCAATAGGATTCTTGTTTTCTCCTTATCTCTATTCTACTTCTCCTTCTATCTCATTTGTTTCGGAGTCTACTCTCGTACTCAATCTTTCAAAGTGTTAGGATCCTACGTGGGTGGACGTTTTCTGAGCCTTTAACCCAATAGGTTCGATCATCGGAAGATTCCTGGTGGAAGAACATCGTCGTCACTCCGAGCAAGAATCTCTTGTTAGTGGTGTCGAGGAGAGCAGCTGGAAGCATGAAGAATCGATAGTCGAACTTCTTTCCCCTCCCGGGTAAGCAGGTGGATTGCGAGGGCGCAATCCCTTGTTAGTGGTGTCGTCTGTAACACCTGGGGTGTTCCCCCTTAGTAAAGTTGGTTGTTTTTCTTTTTTTTTGCATGCATCACATGCATCATAAACATTGCACTCTGTTTTCAAAACAACTCAAAACTTCAAAGCAAATTAAACTTTCAAACATTGTCCACAGTTTCCAAATTGAAAATTGCAAACTAAACAAATCCAGTTGTTTTCAATAGTTTGAAGTTGATTTGATTTTAATAAAATTCCTTGCTATTAACAACCAAATGGTAATTTTAACTTCAACACAAATCCATTCATAATGGTCATGATCCAATTGTGGGTTTAGAAATTAAATTCTTGCTAACAAATTAAATTCAATAAGCTTTCATAATTGTTTGAGTTAATGGAATAAAATTTGTTTAAAAACCAAATCTTTATGAATCCTATTTAAAATTCAAATAGCCACTTTAAACCTTTTGGCCAATTCACATTTTTGGGAAATAATGTTAATATAACCTTGGAATCTTGCTGTTTTGGAAATTCCATAAAATTACAAATTTGCAAACACCAACAATCCCCATCCTTTTCTTTTCTATCTCTCTCTCTCTTTCATCCTTTACAAAAAAAAAGAGATAAGGAAAAAATAAAAGGAAAGGGAGCTAGAGGGAGGCAGGCCCAACCAGCCCACCATCTCCCCACCACCCAGCCCATCTCCCACAGCCCACATATCCATCTTCCACCTCTGTCCGTACAGAGAAGTGGAGATGTCGCTGTCACCCCACCGAGCCCTCACCTGCTCCTCCCCCTCCCCTTATCTAGCCGCTAGGGTTCCTCTAACCCTAGGCCGCCCCCCTTCTCCCTCTTCCTCCCGCCGCCACCTCTCCTCTCCTCTCTCTGTTCTTTTCCTTTTCCTCTGAATTTTATGCTACAGAGAGAGAGCCTCCATGGCCGATTTTTTGGAGCTTCCCAAGGGCCCGCTGGGGTCGTGGTTCCCTCCTCCAAGGCGCGGGAATGGAACCGCCGCTGCATCCTCTCCGGCCTCGCTTCCTCGCCACGCTCCGGGAGGCCACGGGGAGGCGCCGCCATGGCCCCCTTCCTCACCGGCGCGCGGCGGCCAACTGCCTGCTGCGAGCAGGGCAGCGACGCCCTGCGCCTCTCCCTTCGACGACGACGACGCCCCGAGGTGAGGGCCCCCTCCCAAGCCCTAGGGCTTCTTCCTCCTTCCCTCCTCCTTGCTCTGTGAGCACCATCGCGTGGAGGACCCTCGCCATCGTGCAGCAGGCCGCCGGCCGTCTCCGTTCCTTCCGATCGCGAACAGGTAAACTGAACGATGTTCAGTTCAGTTCGCGAACCAAGCCACCTCAAAACTCAATCTCCTCTGCACCTTTCAACAACCGCAGCAGTAGCGCACTGGTTAGCCCCCTTTGCGCGCAATGCCCAGGTCCTGGGTTCGATCCCCCAAGCCACACCCTTTTATTTTCTGTTTTTTCTTTTTCTGCCCGAAATTTCAGAAACTCAGATCTGAGGCATTAACTCTAAAATCAATATAAAATTGAATATTGCTCCAATTTGAATGATTCAAAATCCTGTGGATTCATAATCTTGAGACCTTTCTATTAATGTCAAGTTTGCAATATGTTTCTGTAACAATTTTGGCACTAAATAAATAATTACTGAAAATGCAATAAAAAGTGGAAACTTTGGAATTTCATAACTTTAGTTCTGCTCATCCAATTTAAGCAAACTTGGGCTCTAAAAATTTGTCTTAACAAACTCTACACATTGGTATTTTATTTGGGCACAATTGAATTAATTTTGAGCATGTTTCCCTCTGTTTACTAAAATGGGCAGAATAAGAATGATTATAAAAACTTGCATAATAAATTCATTAATAACCCAAAAATTATGTTTGATAGCTCAAAATGTTCAGTGAAACATTTGCTACATGTTTTCAATCTTTTCAATGCAATTTGTTTATTGTTTTCCCTAATTAAAAGTGGTGCAATAATCCAATGCTTTAATTAAACCTTTTAAATTGCAAAATTCATAACTTGGGCAATTCAAATCCAATTCCAACATGTAAAATATGTTTTCCATCCCATTTTTCATGAGCTTTGCAAATATGAACTTTGTTTTCTGTTTTGAATAATTTAAATTGCTGAAAACAACTGTTTCTTATTTAATGCATTTAAAATTGTCAAATTAATAACTAATTCATTTTAATTCCTTTTTCAACAAATGAAATATGTTTTCCATCTAAAATTTTGTGTTCTTTCCAAATATAAATTTTGCTATCTGCTTTGAACAATTAAAATGGGTGAAAACAATAAATACTTGTGTAACTCACTTAAGAAGCCAAATTTCCTAACTTAATAAATAAAATTCCAAACTTGGTAAACCGTATTTCAAATTAAACCTATTGTTGTTTTCTTTTTGTTTTCCTCATCGATGCATCATGCTAATTCACTTACACATGATGATTAGTTGTAAAACAATTATTTCAACCTTAATTCATGGGATTTCCATATGCAATCCAAATTGCATGTGGGTCCATTTAATCATGTTATGTTACCATGTCAACTAGTTTATCTTGATGCATCTTTAAACTTGTCATAAATCCATATCTTGATCATGCTGGATCTTTTGCCGTAGTAGTAATTGTTGCATCCGGTGTTTGTTCGAGGTTCGCTGCTTCTTCCCGGATAGGACGTTGAGATGATGTGAGCAACGACAAGTTCTGTGGATGTACCTCTACTTGCTGGATCTCAGGCAAGTATACTCACTTGCTGCCAAATGGCTGCCTTTCATCACTTGTTACCGATTCTTTCCGTTGTTCTTATTCTAGCCTTTTGATTCGATGCTTGTGTCTCGATCCTATTATCTGTTTACCTTGCAGCCATGATATAGCCTTCCTCCCACTTCCTATTACCTGTTGTTTGTTTACCTCGTTGGCCCTCGTGTCGTAGTTGCATGCTTAGGTTTGTTTGCGCTCTAGTCCTGTTTTCCTTTGTTCTATCACCTGTTTAGTTGGTAGTTGGGTTTCAATTCAATCAACAACATGTTAATGTCTGGGGTAATAATAATTTGATGCTAAGGCACCGGCAGGAGGCCCGGGTTAGGGTTTTGGAGCCGGCTGGTGTCGAAACTAGGAAAAGAGTCTTGTCTACTGATCCATGATGAGCGTGCTCACCGCATCCGGGTGGTGGTATGGAACCCCCTTGACTTAGACCTGATCTGCAGCTTGTCCGAAGAGCCACACTTAGTTCGGGTGTTCCATTTGCTCCTTGCATAATGGGTTGATCACCCATGGTTACTGATGATGATGATGATGCATATAGGGCGAGGCCTGTAGTGCCGGGGTGTTGTGTCCTGCGGGAGTTTTGCACACCTGCGCTGAGTATTCGGCTGCGTGGCTGGGACCTTATAGCTCTGTGGCTCCTAGGATGGGTTGTAGAGATGGTTTGGGTCGTGTCAAGCCAACCTGAGTTTTAGTTGGTGGCTTGAGTGTGTACGGGTACTGGAGCACACCCTGCAGGGATAAATCTTCTCGAGAAGCCGTGTTTTCCGCGGTTATGGATTACTTGGTGAAAGTACTGGCTAACAAGTACTCAGAACAACTTACACCTAACTAATGATAACTTGACTAGTAATAGTCTTATTGACACAATAAGTTGAACATCATTAATCCAACAGTGTGAGTTATCCTTGGGTTGCTTCCTTAGTAGGGGGTGACATTGGATGGGTATTTTTTTGGTGAGTAGTTGTAGTTGGTTCCGATACGCTATCTTATCCCTCTCTTTTAGCCGGATGTTGTAGCGAGTCTCTGTAGTTGGTTAGTGCAGCCCGCTGCCGCTTATTTGCAATAATCCCTTCCTTTCCGTTGAACCCAAAGTATTTGTATCTTGTGATGACTGGCTACGCCGGTATCTTGTGAGTATGGTTTATCCACTTGCCAGTACTTAACCGTACTGACCCACGAATCCTTTTTCGTGGCTGCATATTCAATATTGCAGTCAACAGGTTTGAAGTCTGACGACGTTAGCTTGGGAATCCCTCCGGCTTGGCCTGGGCAGGGATTGGACGCCATCGGTTATCTTCAGGACTCTTAGTCCAATTTGTATCTTGTCCGTAGTCGGACGCTATGTTGTTTCTTCCGCTGTTATTTGGATCTTTGTATTGTATCAGTTGTATCCTTGGTTCGTTTGAGTCATCTTGTATATATCTGTTCTGTTGTTGTTGTGGATTATTCGTGAACTGTTGTAATGTTATCACAAGTGGCAACCTGGAATCGGTTATTATGTGGATTTTGGCGGGAATGCTGAAATCTGCATAGTGCCCGATCCCGGGGCGTCACAGTGCTCGAGCTCGGTGGCGGCCCGCCGTGACAGTGAGCAGAGAGAGGAGGCGGAGGTGGCCGCGGGTGGAGGAGATGCTCGGGGGGTGGCGGCCGTCCACGCGGGGAAGAGGGGGTGGAGGAGCATGGATGCGCCCTGGCTATGGGGGTCGGGGACTAGGAGAGGGCGTCGGAGTTTGGGGCCGGGCGGAGGGCGTCGTGGCGGTTGTCGGCGGGAGCGGCGGCGGCGCGAGTAGCGGCCGCGGGAGGAGGTTGGGGGCGGAGATGGAGGACGGCGGGCTCGGGAGGGGCGCGGCCAGGAGGGTGGCCGGGGGGGAGGCGCCGGTGCGGTGCTCGCCGCGGGAGGAAGGAGGTCGAGGGGGAGCGATGGGAGGAGGACGACGAGGGATCGAGCGGGGGGCAGGGAGGGATCGAGCGCTGCTCTTCTCCCGTGCGTGCGTGCGCGTGGAAAAGGGTGGGAGGACCCGTTTGCAATTAGTGGAAACGGCGGGGGCAAAAGGAGGAGGGGGAGAGAGATTTAGGGTTTGGGTGGGGTTTTGGCCGGCTGGGCCTTGTGGGCTGGCATGGTCCGGCTGCTGGGATCTCTCTCTCTCTTTATTTTATTTTATTTTGTTTTTTAGAAACTGGTTAGGCACCAATAAAAATAGATTTTATACACCAAACGAATTCCAGAAAGTTTTTATAAAATTGGACTTGATGTAATTTAATTTGATTGCAAGTTTTAAATCAATAATGATGCATTATGCCATGTTATGCAAAGAAAAGAAAAACAAGCAACATGCTTTATTAGGGAAAAGAAATCCCCCGGGCGTTACAAAATCCAAATCAAAATTGAAGCCCCATGGATTATATACACCATTGCCATCACCAAGTACACCATGGGAAGATATTAGTATGGATTTTGTGTTGGGATTGCCAAGGACAAAAAGAGGACATGACTCTATCTTTGTGGTTGTGGATAGATTTTCAAAGATGGCTCATTTTATTCCATGCCACAAAAGTGATGATGCTTCTCACATTGCCAATTTGTTCTTTAGAGAGATTGTGAGATTGCATGGAGTTCCAAGGACTATAGTTTCGGATAGAGATGTCAAGTTCATGAGTTATTTTTGGAAGACACTGTGGGGTAAGCTTGGCACTAAGTTATTATTCTCCACTACTTGCCACCCAGAAACTGATGGCCAAACCGAAGTGGTCAATAGGACATTGTCCACATTATTGAGAAGCATGATCAAGAAAAATTTGAAGGAGTGGGAGGAGTGTTTACCACATGTGGAATTTGCATACAATAGAGCTGTGCATTCAACTACTCAATTATGTCCTTTTGAGGTAGTGTATGGTTTCAAGCCTATTACTCCTCTTGATTTATTACCACTTCCTATACAAGAGAGAATTAATATGGAGGCATCCAAGAGAGATGATTTTGTTAGAAAGATTCATGAGAAAACAAAAGAAGCAATTGAGAGCAAAGGAAAATATGTGGCCGAGAGGATGAATAAGAAGAGGAAAGAAGTGATTTTTCGGCCAGGAAATATGGTGTGGGTACACTTTAGAAAAGATAGATTTCCCACATTGAGAAAGTCCAAGTTGATGCCTAGAGGTGCTGGTCCTTATAAAGTTCTATCTCGGATCAATGATAATGCCTACAAAATTGACCTCCCAATTGATGAGTTTGGTGTGAGCAATTCTTTTAATGTGTCTGATTTGACACCTTACCATGGAGATGATTTAGCATCGAGGTCGATGCCTTTTCAAGAGGGGGAGGATGATGAGGACATCCCTAGCTCTTCACCTATTGTTGCACATGAGGATGTTTCTATAAAAGCTAATGAAGTGAGAATTGGTCCAATGACAAGATCAAGAACCAAGCTATTACAACAACAGGTGAATTCACTCCTACTTGAGTATAATGTTTATAATTGTGAGAACTTTATACTACCTAAATCATTGCATGTATGTATTCTCAGGTTTATTGATAACACAAACATGAATGGAGATCATGGAGAGGAGACACACATGGATGAAGGAGGACTACAAGAGGAGATGGAAAACAATTGCTAGCATGGTGAAAATAACAAATAACAAATGTTATCATGACAAGGGGATGGTGCCTCCACAAGGTCAAATGCACCAAGTGTGGAAAACAATGCTATTATGTTATTCCACACTCATACATGAACAAGGCAAGAGGAGGGTGCCGACAAGGAGTATCAATGCGCCATATACAAGACCTAGTTCAATTAGGATTGGTTTGTATGCCAATTTGGCCGCACCCCTTGTGTGGGGGTCGGTTTGTATCTAGTTATGGTAGAATTAGGAGTCCTAGCCGAGTAGGAGAGGGATTGCTTGCGCAAGCCTCCTTGTGGCCGCACCCCTCCCCTCTCATATACCCCCATACCTGCGAGTTGGAGGGTTAGACTACGTTAAACCCAAAACCCTAGACCTCTAAATTGAAACTGCTTGTAAGCCTTTCATCTGGAAGTTCATCTGCAAACTTTACGTGTTACCTGCTGTTCCACTGGGAATAAGACGGTACAGGACCACTTGTAGTCGGTGGATTACTTGTGTAAGAGTGTGGAGTTGAGAATATCCTTGGGGTTGCTATCTTTTGCATTGGCATCAGGAATCAGCCGGGAGAGTTCTTAGTGGTGCACTAGTTATCATACTGGAGTTGTCTGTGAGTTCACTGAGAAGATTGGGCCACCCCTTATCACCCACGGAGCGCCACGCAGCGACCCCGAGCAGCGGCAGCAACGAAACGTCGGGCGAGACCCAGGGCGTCGAGCCCGCCAGCGACGACTTCCTCGGCTACACCCCCCGCCCCGGATTCCTCGGCTCCAACTGCGTCGTCAACGTCGATTCACACTAGCGCGTGACGAATTCGTATCATTTTGTAATGCCCAAATCTTTAAATTATGGCCTAAACACATAATTATGTAAGACTTTAGATATTTTTGTATTTACACAATTAAAATTTTGGGGCAAAATTTCTTTGGGGGTTTTGCTTGGGGGCGCCGAGTGGGGAAGGGGCACCCCCGTGGGCGCCGCGTCGTCCGAACGAGCCCCCAAATGGCCTCTCCGGGTGCCGATCCGGACGGCAACAAGGGCGCGTGACTACAGATGCTCTAACGGCAACGACTTTCCGTAGCCAAAAAGTTACTTTGTCCGAACATGCCGAGTAGGCCGGCTGAAAACTAGGGCATAGAGCATTGACTAAACGGATAGTGGTCTATTTTTTTTGTGGATGCTTATGTTAGGCCAAATTTGGTACAGGCTTGACCAGGGTCGGGTAGCGTTCTATTTTGTATTTGCCCCTGCCTGGCCGCGTCTGACCCATTCCAGCACACTCGCCTCCTCGCACCTTCACTCACCTCGTCCCACCTCCTCGCCGCCGTCGTTCGCACCCCTACCAGCACCAAACGTCCGCCGCGCTGGCCACGCCGTTAGTCCCACACGCGTTTGCTCGCCTCGCTGCTGGACGGACCGCGCCACCGAGCACACCTGAGGGGACGCACACAAGGTGCTCGTCTCTTTGACTGTCCCGAGTTCATCACCTTTCCGACCAAGAATGGTAGACAGTGGAGATGAGTTCTTCTTCAACCACGTCCTCATGTACTCATCCTCCTTCGATGACGAATCCAAAGACGAGAGCGACATCCTAGTTTCCACTCTTGTGGTCAATGATCGCATTGCCAGGATGAGGCCAGTTTTCAAAGGGTCCGTGTGTGGGCATGCGGCTGCCGTGGAGATGGACAGAGAAGGACTATTTCCATCTCACTAATCCAGTGTACACTGCCAAGTTATTCCGGCGTCGTTTCTGGATGAGAAGAAGATCTGTTCAACCGCATTCGAGTTGGTATCATGGATTACAATGATTTTTTTAGGTGCAAACCAGATGCATGTGGTAAGCTTGGTTCTCCTCTTATCAAAATGCACCGCAGCAATTCAGATGCTTGCGTATGGAGTAGTCGGAGACCTGATTGATGAATACATAGGCATGAGTGAATCTGTATGCCTGGATTCAACGTACAAGTTTTGTGAAACCGTGGTTCATGTCTTTGGCCCAAAATACTTGAGAGAACCAACGACTACTGTCGATCAACGAGGGCAGAGGTTTCCATGGGATGCTTGAAAGTATAGATTGTATGCACTCGGGGTAGAAGACCTGCCCATTTGGTTGGCAGGGGCGGTACAAGGGGCATGTTGGGGAGTGAACTGTCATTCTTGAAGTTGTTGCATCACATGATCTCTGGATTTGGAACTCTTTTTCCGGCATTGTCAATTAGTCATCCCAACAAGTCCCTCGGATGATCCGGTAGGGTTTTGATTAAGAGAACGTATGGGCGCTGGCGACGATCGTCGGCTAACAGGGGGCACGATTTACCCAGGTTCGGGGCCCTCGTAGAGGTAAAACCCTTACTCCGGCTCTTCGATATGTATTATCAGTAGATCGGTTACAATGGGGGGGTCCTCAAGTTGAGAGTATGATCGAGAGTTTAAGGCTTGTGGAGGTGAAAGTAGATTGGATCCCCCTCTCGGTGGTTCTTCTGGCCTTATATAGGTGGCCAGGTCTCAAACCGTGTCCGGGGGGGTTACAAACCCTAGTTTTAGGTCGGTGGAAGCTTTCCTTCTTGACCCACAAGTCTTTGCGGGTGGGCTTCAGTTGGGCCTTCTAGAACCGGAGGGTGGCACCTCTCTTTGAGCTGAGGTCTTGGGTCTTGGACCGGGTAGGCTCACCCGACAGGTCCAGGAGTCATCCCCACGTCAGTAGCCCCCGAGTGTTTATTCGACTGAGAATAGTCGGGTAAGCACTCAAAGTTCGTTTTTTGATTTCTTCGATTGGTCATTCACTCACCTGGTTTTGAGGGTGTGCACCCTGTGCGCGATGCACCATCTACTCGAGTATCGAGTGATAAATGTGCCTTGTGCTTGGCTGTTTTCGCAGAAGAATGTGGCACAGTCGCTTGGCTCTCCCAAAAGATTAGGCCAATTAATTGCATCTAGGGCAAAAACGGTTCTGGTCTACACGAGTTCGAGACCTCCGACTCGAACCCGGCAAGGTGATTGTTGCGAATGAGCCGTGGAGGTCTTACCGAGTCGAACTTAACCTAAAGGGGTACCCGGTGCGTCCGCTAGGATTTTTCTTCGTGTTGTTGACACGGAAAATTTACAGGAGGACGCAGCTTGAGTGCGATTCCAAGCCCACGGGAGAGATCCTTGGGTCTTACCTTCGTACTCGAAAGAATACGGCATCCAGATGTGCCTAGTCGGTCGAACGATCCAGGATAAGGATGTGTAAGTACATCGTGTGGTAGAGTTGCGGGAGTTGCACACTCGCGATTTTACCTTTAATCACGTTCCTGCATTTCTTTGGGTGAAGAAATCTTCCTTTTTCTTGATCTTGTGCGAAAGAGATTTCGCATTATGAAGTTCATACGAAAGAAATTTCGTTTTGATATTCCCATGCGAAAGAGATTTTGTGTTAGGGTGCTTATGCGAAATAAGTTTTGCGTCTTGATGTGCCCATACGAAAGAGATTTCGTGTCAGGGTTCCTACGCGAAAGAAATTTCGCGTGTCGTGAGGTGCGCAGTGATGTCACTGCGCACTCGGTCGCTCTGACTACTCCCGATGGGACGTGATGAAGTGGGGCAGAGCGCGCGGGTCCACCTTGTCGTCCCTTCTGTTGTCTTTGCCGCAGGAGCCGCCCATGGCGGTTCCAGTTCGTCGCAGCCGCAGGATGTCATTGCCGCCGCAGGTTCGTCGGTCGGCCATGGCGCTTTGAGTGCACCGCCTGCTCCTGCCGCGGTGGAGGCGCCTGCTGCTTTCCCTATCCTGGCAGATCTGGGTGATCCCTACGGGGATTACCCGGCGTTTGACGAAGACGTCGATGACCAGACTCTTAGGTATCTATGTCCATGCCGGCTTAGTTTATTGTCAAAGATCCAGGGTTTGTGCATGAATGCACGCAAGTTCGGGCTTCTAGTGTTTGTAGTTGCATGTATACTTTGGGTTTTTTTTTATAAAGTTCGGGCTTCTGGTGTTTGCGGTTGCATCTGTTCTTTAGGGGTTCGAGGTTTTTTGTATTCGGGATTAAAAGGTTTGTAGTTGGATCTGTACCTAGGGGTTCGAGGGTTTTTTGTACACGCAAGTTCAAGATTCAGAGGTCTGCTTGCATGTGTACTTAGAGACCAAAGGGAAAAACATTGTAGAAAATAGACATGTACTAGACACTAAATTAACAATATAGATGTCCTGCTGTGAAACTAATAACATCTATGCATGAATCTTTTTAAATGATCTTCTATATAGAGTTATGGATGATCAAATATAGATGAGAGTTGATTCAGAGGCTGTAGTTGCATCTGTACTTAGGGGTTCACAGGTTTTTTTATTTTAGGGATTCAGAGGTTGTAGTTGCATCTGTTCTTATGGCTTCTAGTTTTTTGTGTGCATGTTAGCATGCATGTGAGTTAGAGATTCTACGTTTTTTGGAGGCATTTTCAATTTGTGTAGTTATTTTGCCTCGCAGACACTCTTGACACATTATGAATTTGTTGCAAATTCACATCTTGTACCCCCGTGCATGATAATTACTTGATCAAGTTTATGCATATAATTAACGAACGATTCTTGTATGATATTTTTGATCTGGTAAGGTATAATAACATGTCCTGATTAGAATATTAATCTGTTGAATGTTATCTTAGATCATCAATGAATTCCTGACGTGTTATTATATGCTTTTGTGCATTAGTTCACCAAATATATATAGTGGAAACTGTAATGTTGTATAAAATTCGATACATTTTTCTCAACATTGATGTCATCTTTAGGGCGCATCTGCTAAATAAGTTACTTGATGAAGTGTATGCAAATAAATGAATAACTACTATTTCTTTATGTTTTTTGTGATCTGGTTAGGTATATTATTCTTTTGCCAATAAGATTGTGTTGCTAACTTTTGTTTTATTGCAAATTTGCAGGAAGAAGATCTGGAAGTCAGCTCGGGTGCGGACGATAGGGCTGTGAAGAGCAGACATATCCTGAGGAAGCTGCAGACGGGCACCATTCGGTACCGTCGTTACGGCAACTTGTTCTGCCCTTTCTGTAATCAGCTGACGTGGCTAAACGTTTAGTCACCATAAGCAAAACGTGGGAACCTTTTTTTATGTCACCAGTCTTGACCAATGAGGCGAAACCATGTGGACCAATCGAAATACACCACATGGAAATAAAATGGCGCCACGTTGCCTTCTTCTGCGACGAAATCGGTTCGTCCCGGGCTACCCAGCGACATTTTTTTCCGGCGCGAGTCTCGAGCAATCGGGCGAAAGCATGTGGACCAATCAAAATACGCCACATGGAAACAAAATAGCGCCACGTCGCCTTCTTCTGGGACGAAATCTGCTCGTCGCGGGCTACCCAGCGACTTTTTTTTCGTCGCTAAACTTGTGGCATGTGCACCAACAAAATGGTGCCACGCAACGACTTTTCCATGACGTTTTTTTCCGTCTCGGATTTGGGTGATGTCACCGTGCCAGGGACGTTATTTTTCGTCGTCTAATCGCTCACTCATAGTAGGCCACGTGGGTTGGGCATACATCGCCACGTGTAGGTATTTGCCTTGACGATTTTTTACGTTGCGTTACTATGATGTCAGTTTTGGTGCTATTTGGGTGGTTACATCATCGTTATAATTGTCAATTGCACACAAGCAGAAAAAAACCACATAACAGGCATCAAATACTTAGTTTTTCTCATAGAATATAAAACCAACATACAGAACCACAGTTTCAAGGACCACGAATCTGCTCAGCCAGCATCTCAAGTAGGGCAACTCCTTCTAGTTGAGATTTCTTTAGCGCAGCTTGTTGCTTCCGAATCTCTTCCATATCAACTCCAAATTTCAGCCTCAGTTGCTCGGATTCTGCTTTCGCCGTCCTCATATCAGCAATTGTTCTGCGCACATTCACATCAAGCTGTGGTTCAGGCTCAGACTGTGAAAGACATGATTCCACACAGACCTTCTTTAAGAAAGTATGTTTTCCACTCTTCGGCATGACAACTTCACTACCATCCTCGTCCTCAATCTTTGAAGTAGATCGAGACATCACCCTTTTCTTGCTTGCCTATCAAGCATGCAAATAAAATAGATGAAAACAACATATAACAAGAATGTACACAACATAGATGAAACTAGCAAATGACAAGCATGTACAAAAAATTGATGAAAACAAGCAGATTATAGTCAAACAACGGTGTGTGTCATGAACTAGTTGATGAGAAGCATAGATGAAACAGCAGGTGTCAAGCATGTGAGGAAGATAGATGAAAATAGCAGATGACAAGCATGTACAAAAAATTGATGAAAACTAGCAGATTATAGTCAAACAACGGTGTGTGTCATGAACTAACTGATGAGAAGCATAGATGAAACAGCAGGTGTCAAGCATGTGAGGAAGATAGATGAAAATAGCAGATGACAAGCATGTACAAAAAATTGATGAAAAATAGCATATTATAATCAACCAACTATGTATGTAATGAACTAGCAGATGAAAAGCATAGATGGAATAGCAGGTGTCAAGCATGTGAGGAAGATATATGGAAACCATGCTGAAATGACAACGATAGCCTTAATTACTATAAGTGGGTTTCACGGCCTTAATTAGCTTGCCAAAACTTCTTATAGTATGGAATAGAGTAAGTAGCACAAAATATATGGCGCCACATTGATCAAACAGTTCAACACAAGATAAGAAAGTTGCACCCTAGTTGTTGCGATATCATGAAAGAATGTTGAGCTACCGGGTTAGGGAATAACCTACAGGTCATTGTCCAGGCTGGATTGTGATTGATATGACACGACTCCTTCAGTGGCATCTGATTCCTCTTCAACATCATACACAGGCATGTACTGAGATCCAGAGTCTTGCTTCTTGGTCTTTTTTTGGGGGGGTACAGTAGGACATGAAAGAAAACTTGATGGCTTTACGCCCAGTTCATGCATCTTTGCATTGTTTGCCATGATAGTTCTGAAACGCTCTTCTTTAATGGGGTGTAGTGGCGATCCTAGCATGAATAAAGAACTAAAAGTAAAGTACAAATATAACGCTTCATAAGAACCTAATAAAGCATAAATAATTGAGGCACTCATCTTGTAAGAACAGTCCAGTGCAAGTGATATAAATTATGATCCTAACTAAGACTGATAGGATCACAAGAAAAGTGAAATTAAACCTAATACGTAGTATACAAGCTACATAGCTGCAAATGAGCAAAGTTTTACCAAGCAAGAAGGCCCCCCTTCCCGTTTCCGTTACAAGAAACCGTTTAGAGAGATTTATTGCATCAAACATTAGCAGTATAATTAGGGTAATAATGAAGCATCGAACATACGATTAAACAGACAACCAATTTAGAAAAATTAACTGCATCGAACATAAGCAGGATAGTAAGGAAGCATCAAACATACAATTAAATAGACAAAAGAAATTTAGAGAGAATAGTTGCCTACATCTTTAGGGTCTTCTGTCTTGCTGCGTTTCTCGCCTTCAATCTTCACTCGTTTCAGCGTGCTTGCAGACATTGATGGTGATGTTGCGGCGAGGTTGGAGACGAGGTGGCAGATATGGATGTACGGCGAGGTCAGTGGCGAGGTGGCTGACCGGCGAACACGGCGTCGAGGTGGCTGACCGGCGAGCACGGCGCGAGGTGGAAGATAACGTACGGCGAGGTTGGAGACGATGTGGCAGACAGGCGAGCACAACGACGAGGTGGCGGATCTGGACGGCGAAAAGGCCGGTGATGTGGCAGATCTGGAGGGTGATCTTGACGGCGACGAGGGAGTTCTGGCAAGCGAGCTATACGGCGAGGTGTAAGACCGGGGGAATAGAGGATCTGTCTTGGGAGGACAAGGGGAGTGGATATTTCGAAATAGTGGCTTTCTCTTTTGGCGAGAGGGCCAATCGAGCGGATAAGGAAGGGTTTCGGAACGATTACAGAAATACCCTCCAGGCTAAAGGTTGCCAGTTGTGTGCGGGAGGGCTGAGAAGTAAATTATCCTTGCACGAAAAAATTTGGGCGGGCTGTCCTGGCGCGAATTTTTCGGAGCGACGCGAAATTTTGGCAGAACTGTGGGAAAGTTTGCTAGCCGTCCGATGCTGATGGGTGGCTTACAAAAATTGAGCATTTATGCAATTATTTAGTACTAAAGGTTGTGAAAAAATCCCGAAAGTATTTACCTAAAATCCTGGAAAGGGTCAATTATGTGGAATACTACTACATGTTGATTGGTGGTTTGAACTTTGCTAGCCGTTGGATGCTAGTCAACTTTTTTGTCTACACCTATCACCGGTGTCGGAAGGGGGTAGACCACTGTTCTTTTTTGCTTGGTTCTGTTAAGTTAGGCCATATTTACATGGATAACCCAAATCTAGATCTATTTGTAATAAGATTCCCTCTAGTTCGCCTGAAGAAACCATAGCCATGGTGGGGGAAAAGACGGAACTGCCGTTCTGGACCCTCTACATGAGTCAGAAGGGGGTTGAAAATTGGAACCAATTTCTTGGTTTTGTCAGGTTAGGCACAAGGAACACCCAACACAATGGTAGCGCCCACCTCTTGGCAAGATTTCCCCAGTTCCATCAGATCCGGGACTTTCGGGCTCTAAGTAGTCCTCGCACATGCTGAGAGAATCTGACACCGGTGAAGTGCACCCTAACACAGAGAGCGAGGGAATCTTGCGCATCCAAGACCCATGACACACTCTAACACACATGGTATGGCATACGCTGGGATTTGGTGGCATTAGGATGATCCGGAGCCCCCTCTCCGGAGAAACCATAGCCCCGCTGTGAAAAAAGACGAAATTGCCATTATGGCCCCTCTACGTGAGCCGGAAGGTGATAGAAAAGTGGAACCAATTGCTTGGTTGTGTTAGGTTAGGCCCAGTGAATACCCAAGACAATTGTAGGTCCTACCTCTTGGCAAGATTCCCCCAATTCCGTCAGATCTGGGAGTTTCGGGCTCTAAGTAGTCCTTGAACTCGCCAGAGAGAATCCGACGCCGGTGAATCACTAACACTGGGAGCGAGGGAATCTTGGGCATCCAAGACACATGCCACACTATAACACACGTGGTATGACATACCATGGGATTTGGTGGCATTCAAACGATCTCGACCCCCTCTCCGGAGAAACCATAGCCCCGATGAGGAAAAAGACGGAATTGTCGTTCTGGCCCCTCTACGTGAGCCGGAAGGGGGTAGCAAAGTGGAACCAAGTTTTAGGTGTGCACAGCAAGTTTTAGGGCTTTTCTGCCATTTTTATTTTAGGTTTAATTATTTTAGTGTGATGTTTTAGTGTTGTGATCTTATTTTCTAGCATGCATAGTTTATGTCACCTCAGTGATTTTGATATTATCTGTTACAACTAGCATGTTAGAAGAAGTTTTGGGTGAAGCATGTTATGGTTGTGATTGTTTTTCCTTAGTGTAGTTGTTTTCTAGTTTTTAGGCTTTTGTTGTTATTATTTATGTTTGTTGATAAATTGACTTGAGAAATGTTTTGGTATGATTAGTTTAGCGATGCTACTGTTATTATTTTATGTCACCTCTGGTTGTGTAATCTTTTTGTTATTAGAGAAGCATGCTTTAATTTAGGACTTCTTGTGATGATTGATATTGCCTCACTAGCATGAGTACTATTTTTTGGTGTCATTATGTTGTTTTAGTAAAATTCCTCATGAGTGAACAGAGAGTCCCTTAACCTTATTATGTCATGGTATGAGAGTGGCACACCCACTGAATCCATGACAATTTGGTTGGCTAATGTTATCTTGTGCTCTAGTATTACTCTAGTGAGTTTGTTCTTGCATGTTTGATTATGGTGTGTATCACAAGGTAGAGAATTTGAGTGTTTTGATTGTGTGAGATGCCTACTATATATTGGTTGTTATTGCAAGTTTTTTCCTTTCTTTGGTGTTGATTGAGTGTTTATTTTCCTTTTTACGACTCTAGAAAACGAAGAAGGAGAAGTTCCTAGGGAGGTTTATTATCACTCCTGTTTATTCCAAGACCAGGGAAAAGATCAGTACCAAGACAACCCATTCTAAATGCTTGATGTTATTTTACTTATCATTATCTATCATGCATTATTTTACTTGTGAATTTTTACAAAATTGGTCAAGAACTTTTTTTGTTGTGGATACTACTACTTGTAATACTATAATTTTATAATATTATAATGCTAGTAGACTAATATTGGTGTGAACCAACCCTTAGCCACCATACTATATAGTTATCACCGAACCTAATATTCCTTATGTCCCACTGGACACCTTAAAATGTGGTTTTGGAAAAACATTGGCTTTATGGAAAACCCCGTGGAAAGGTGAGACCTTGTCCACGAGAGATTGTGAAGGAGAATATTTTCGAAAGTTTTTTCTAAAAACGGCACATAACCTAGTCTTTGTCGGACAACCAAAACATACTGCCACATTACCTCAACATGGGAGCGGGGTCTAACTTGAAACTTGTATGTGTTAGTCAATGGTCTACATCAATGTGCTATAGGGGTTCGAGTACCCTGGACCAATTTGTCGCCGGGAGAGTGTAACGGGCATGCAAAGTGTGGGATTAATTTTCTCCCGGTTGCAACAATTGGGTCTCGTGCCATGGCGGTGTGTTGTCAGGGGAAACCAGATCGATACGGCTGACTCACTCGGTGCCGGGGAGAACAAACCCAGTTGAAGAGGTAATCATTTACTGGCATGAACATATTGGATGGTTTGGACCAGTTATTTGATGTTCGCATACTGTCGCGGACAGTCCATGGTTTTCACGGTGGATGTACTAGGTCTTGTGGAATGTGTACACCTCTGCAGAGTAAATCTATTCAGAATAGCCGTGTCCTCAGATATAGACAGTTGTATGGCCATGTAACTAGCATCGTGTCGATGTTTTCAAAAAGAAGGAAGGTGTAAATTGGTGAAGTACCTAGAGGTACTTGGAAATAGAACTTAGTACCTTGGAGGTACTCGATAATGATAAGTTTGGATGTGTTTTTTTTCAAGAAGTTTTGCAAAGAACAACTCAACAAATGTCTTTACTAAAACCTTGTGGATATGCAATGTCTACAAGAGAAATTATATCTATCTTTTGAAGTATCTTCTTCAAAAAAGTTATAAAAATTTGTGCAACCATCATGAATCATGTATCCATCATGGCTTGGTGAACCCTAATTATAGCCTACCTACAAACACTTATGCATACTTGCATATTTAAGCTTTCATTTAGGGTGACTTGCGAGTACAATAAAATGTACTCACATTGGTTTCGTCTCTGGCTATTTACCTACTCAGACTTCGAGGAGCAGTCACAGGAAGATCTCTATGAGGAGGAGTACTTTGACGACCCTGCGAATTAGGCCCGTCTCCTAGTCAGCAACTTGTTGGTGATTAAGGCATGACTTGGGTCCAACGGAGATGTGTTTTGTTATCTTTGGTTGTCGTGTGTGTTTCCTACCCTGCATGGCAGTTATCTAAGACTTGGTCATGCGACCATTTATGTAAGACTTGTGTTTATTCGTGTAATGGATGTTGTAATCTGGTTACCAATTCTAAATATGTTGTTAACGACTGATTGATCCGGGATCGTGAATGTATGCATATTGGAGGTCCTGGTCTACCAGTCCAGCGCCCCCACAAACCTAAGAATGGGCTTATTGATATATTTTATAATGGACTAACCATTAAATCTAGGACATACCTGGATAGTTATGATGGTTGTATTTTCAGGTAAAGAACTATAGAAGAAGTTGAAAATTTATTGGGTAATATAGCCAAGAACCACGATGATTAGGATATTCCTGAACCTACACCATTGCCTACACACCAGAAAACAGGAGTTCTTTTCCTTAATCCTGAAGACATGCAAGAAGCTAAGAAATCTATTAAAAATAAGGGTATTAAATATGAAGATGTCAAGAATTTACCTCCTATTGAAACCCTATGTGAGCCTACCACTCACCATCATATGGTAGAGGTACATTCTATTTACAAATTTACTGCTAGTGATATTCCTTATGATAAACCTCCTGAACAATGCTTAGATGAATTTGATAATTTCATTGTTAAACAAACACATTTTAATGCACAAGTGCAAAATCAATTGAGTGAAAATTCTCCATATATCAAATATTTTCATGCTACTTTAGGAAGAACTGTTAATGATGTTAAAGGTCTTGTTAAATACTTTGAAATGATTTAGACTAAATTAGAGCAACTTACTCAAGTACAAAAAGATTTAATTGCTGAAATGTCTCGTAAAATTAAAGAACAAGCTTGTAGTGTTAAAACTAGAGGTGGTGCTTTCACTCAGGATCCTCTTTACCCTGAGGGACACCCAAAAAGGCTTGAACAAGACTCTCAAATGCTAGATGAAAATGTTGTTAGCTCTCCTACAAAAAAACATAAAAGAATTATAAAGGCTAATAATGTTAGTAATGATGCTAATAAAGAACCTGATAAAGATCCTAATAGTATATCTATTTCTGATGCTGAAACTGAGAGTGGTAATGAACATAAAAATGATAATGATAAAAATGATGCTTCCAATAAAGAAGAAAGTTAAGTAGAACCACAAAACCCTCCTAAGAACAACAATTATGATAAAGAAGGTTTTACTGCTAGGAAGCATGGCAAAGAAAGGGAACCTTGGGTCAAAAAAACCTATGTGTTTTCCTAGTAAGTCTCTCAAAGGTAAAGAAGAAGAACATTATAATAAATTTTGTGAGTGGTTGCAACCTCTCTTCTTGCAAATTCCTTTGACTGATGTTATTAAGTTGCCTCCTTATTCCAAGTATATGAAAGATATTTTTTTGAAAGGATTAGCAAATGTTTTTTTTGAAAGGATATATGAAAGATATTGTTACTAATAAGAGGAAAATTCCTAATGAGGAAATTTCCACTATGCTTACTTATTCTTCCTTCAATGGTAAAATTCCTAAGAAGCTTTGAGACCCAGGTATTCCTACCATTCCTTACTCTATCAGAAATAATTATGTGAGAACTTCTTTATGTGATCTTGGTGCTGGAGTTAGTGTTATGCCTATCTCTCTTTGTAAGAGACTCTATTTGGACAAATTGATTCCTACTGATATCTCTTTGCAAATGGCTGATAAATCTACTTCTGTTCCTATTGGAATTTGTGAGGATGTCATTGTCCAGGTTATTAATTGTTTAATTTTAACTGACTTTGTTGTGTTGGAAATGCACGAGGATGAAAATATGTATATTATTCTTGGGAGACCTTTTTTAATACTGTAGGGGATGTTATTGATTGTAATAAAGCGAAGGTCACTTTCAATGTCAATGCTAAATAGCATAATGTTTATTTTCTAAAGAAGATTGATAAGAAATATGGTCTAAACTCGATTGAAAATATTGAGACCATCAATATTGGAGAATTCTATTGTCCCATACTAGTGCCACAAAAATAATATGAAACTATTATGATTGGGACTATGTCTATCAAAATTGAGGTAACATAATTGTTTTAGTGAAGTGCAAAGTTTTATTTCATATAAAATTGGTTTGGTGACAAGACTTGACCAACCTTGTTAACAAATTGATTTTGAATGGATGGAACTATGTTTTCACTTATTTCCCTTTTTTTCCTCTGTTTCCTCCTTGTTTTCTCTTGTGTCCATTTTGTTTTCCACCTTGTTTTCCTCTATTTCCACATGTTTTCATCGTTCCCAATTTTGTTTTCCTCAGTTTTAACCTTGTTTTCTCTTATTTCCACTTGTCATTTGCATCGCAGCATGTCGCACCCGGACTTCTAAAGGATACTCGCCGTTCCGTTGAACAGTAGTAGATTGGATTACGGGGCTTACCGGCACCCGCGTCCTCTTACGAGTAGGCCAACACACGTATGTGTGACAACCAACCCCTATCTGTTCAGCGTCGACGTAAACTATCCCATAGGAAGCAGGATACTTCCATTGACGTACTTCAAAACATACACACATGGTACGTCAACGACGTTTGAACAAGTGATATCACAACAGATCTCTACGACACAAAAGATTGAAATAAGGTGCAAATAGCTCTCATTAGAGCAGAGATAGCATATACAATCATTCAGAGGGCACATGCCCCAACATAACATCATTACATCACAGCGGAAGCATCCAAAATGTCTGAGTACAGACAAGATCCAAATAGGCCTAAGAGGCCGGAAACGAAAAGACGGAGCGCATCCACGAAGTCTCGGATCCTGCCCGGGTCCGCTATCTACTCGTCAGCAGTCTCGTCATACTCCGCGTAGTAGCCACCATGTAGATCCTCGGAAACGTCGTCTGCGGAAACCACAGCCCCAAAGGGGTCAGTACATAAACGTACTGGCAAGCAAGACTCACAGTTCACCAAAGTGTAACCCGTCAACACCAAGCACAGATGCTTTGGGTTCAACGGAAGGAAAGGGGATATAAAAGATGCTGCAACTGGCTGCGCTAACCAACTACAGAGAACTACAACTTCCAACTAACAGAAAGGGGATAAGATCGAGTATTGTAACCAACTGAAAGATAACTTCAAACAAACCCATCCTGGATCTCGCCCCTTATCCTAAGAAGCAATCCGAGGATAACTCACACAGTTGAAATTATGATGGTTCAGATTATTGTCTCAATAAGCCTATTACTAGTCAAGTTGTTAACCATTGGGTGTAAGGTTGTTAATCATTAGGTTTAAGTTGTCCTGAGTACTTGTTAGCCAGTACTTTCACCAAGTAGTCCATAACCGCGGAAAACACGGCTTCTCGAGAAGATTTATCCCTGCAGGGGTGCACCAATTTGGCCGTACACGCATGAATAACCCGCCAGATGGAAAGGCCCTTCCACCAAGCGGGGCACTCAACACAACTCAAATCTTCTTCGCATCAAGCCCAAATAACCTTGGGCGCACGGCTAATCGAGCCCAGAAGAAAATGGAACCTCATAGCACTCTAAGAACGTGTCCCCCTATATGCCGACTACAAAAGTTCCACCCGGGTACCAAGGGCTCGCAAGATCATGCATGCAGCAAATGGAAAACCCGAACTAAATTAGGCGATTTGGACGAGATGCGAATCGAGTCAAATTGAGGGGGGCGCCCATACTCGCTTCCCACATGCGGTTAGTGCGCTCATCATGGATCAGTAGACAAGACCCTTTTCCTATTAGGGTCGACACTAGCAGGCCTCAAAACCACAAAGGGCCTCCTGCCGGTGCCTTATCATCAAATTATTATTTAACAATAACATTAGCATGATTGATTGATTAAACATCGAGCCCCCAGAACATAATGGAATAGTAACAGAAAGTAACGGGTAACAGACTCGAGCAAAACAACCTACGCATGCTAGTAAGACACGAGCTCAAACAAAAGGTTATAGGTATGGAGGTGAGGCAATATCAGGGTTAAGGGATACATGTGATAGGTTCGTAACAGAAGCAACTAATCATAGGGCTAGCAGAATAGACAACGGAAAGTATCGGTAACCAATGTTGAAAGGAACACGATGGTTCATGTGAGTGATAACTTGCCTGCAAACCCAGTAGCCTGGTACTAAGCTAACTCCTTAGAAGGGGTGTCGTAAGCATCGTCGGTCTCAACGTCGTCGTTTATCCGAGAAGAAGCAAACAAACAATGCAGAAAGATAAACAATCAATAACATGGCATAGTGCACAAACATGGGATGATGCATGACCATTTATTTGATGCATCAAAATAAACTAGTTGATAAGATAGAAACAGTATTAAATGGACCCACATGCAATTTGAGTTGCACCTGAAAAGCCCAGGAATTATGGTTGAATTAATTGTTTTACAACTAAGCAACATGTGAAAGTGGATTAGCATGATGCATGGATGAGGAAAACAACAAACTAACAACAATAGAACCAAATGGAAATAAGGTTTACCAAGTTTAGAAATTCATTCATTAAGTTAGGAAATTTTGGTTCCTTAAAGGTGCCACACAAGCATTTGTTGCTTTCACCAAGTTAAATTGTTCAAAATAGATAACAAAGTTTATATTTGATAAGAACACACAATTTTAGGTGGAATACATGTTTCACTTGTTGAAAAATGATTTCAAATAAATTATTTATGAATTTAACAATTTTAAATGATTTAAACAAAGTTTAAATTATTTAACCAATTTTAATTATTCAAAACATGAAACAAATTTTATATTTGGAAAGGTGGTTTAATTTTGCATGGAAAAAATATTTCATTTGTGGAAATTGGATTTAAAATGAGCAAGTTATTATTTTGGCAATTTTAAATGCAATAATTAAGAAACAGTTGTTTTCAGCAATTTAAATTATTCAAAACAGCAAACAAAATTTATATTTGGAAAGTACATGAATAGTTGATGGAAAACATATTTAGTTTGTGGAATTTGGAATTTTTATGCCCAAGTTATGATTTTTGCAAGTTTAAGTGAATTAAACAAGATTTCAAATATTGCACCAATTTAAAATATTCAAAACAGCAACAAATTGCATGGAAAAGGTTGAAAACATGTATCAAATGTTTCATTGAACATTTAGAGCTATCAAACATAATTTTAGGGTGATTATTGAATTTATTATGCAATTTTCCATAATCATTCTTATTCTGCCCTTTTTAGTAAACAGAGGAAAACATGCTCAAAATTAATTCAATTGTGCCCAAATAAAATACCAATGTGTAGAGTTTGTTAAGACAAATTTTTAGAGTCCAAGTTTGTTAAAATTGGATGAGTAGAATTAAAGTTATGAAATTCCAAAGTTTCCAAATTTTATTGCATTTTCAGTAATTAATTAATTAGTGCTAAAATTGTTACAGAAACATGATGCAAACTTGGCATTACTAGAAGGAGCAAAAAATTATGAGTTCACAGGATTTTGAATCGTTCAAATTGGAGTGATATTCAATTTTATATGGAATTTAGAAGTAATGGTTCAGATCTGGTTTGCTGAAATTCTGGCAGAAAAAGAAAACAGAGAATAAAAGGTGGAATAAAAGGTGGGGTGAGGGGGCATCGAACCCAGCACCTCCAGTGCGCTCGCAAGGGGTGTCTACCACTGTGGTGGGATTGGTTTTGTGATAGAAGGGGGGACTCGGGGGGTATGTGCTGTGGCTGTGCGCGATTTCTGAATTTTTTGCACGTACTGAACAAGACGGACGGGAAACCATCGCTGCTGCTCACCGGCAGTCGATGCGCTCGCCGTGGCCGTGTGCAGGAGGGGCGCCGGGGCGTGGGGCTGCTGCGGGGCCAAGGGAGAGAGGAGGAGGCGAGTGGGAGACGGGGTCCTCACCTCGAGGCAGGCGAACAGGAGCAGGTCGGGGCAGTTTCTGACGGCGGACAGACAGAGGGCGACGGCGGCTTGGAGGGGATGGTGCCGGCGCAGTGGTGCGTCCCCTCCCAAACCGAGGGGATGGAGAGGACGAGGGCTCCATGGCGGTTCCATTTTCGGCCTTTCCCTGGCCGGGGAAGGAACCAAACGCCGGCGAGTGGTGGAGCCTTTCGGTGGTGGTGTACAGGTACAGAGAAACAAGGGATCAGAGGGAGAGGAAGATGGAGGAAGGAGAAGAGAGGAAATTGGAGGCGGTGAGAAGGAATAGGAAGGAGAGGGGAAGGGCATAGGGAACCCTAGGGCAGGGATTAGGTCTTATAGAGAGGGGGAAGGTGGTGATCACCGTTGCTATTTCTTCTCTGTATACGTGGAGGTGATGGATGTTCAGCCGTACGTGAGGTTGAAGAAGGCTGAAGGGGTACCAGGCCTGGGGAATAAGTTTTGGGCTGGGCCTAGTTGGCTATCTCTCTCTCATCCCTTCTTTTTATTAATTGCTTTGGTTTTTTTTTTTTTTTTGCTGAAAATAGAATTGGAAGAAATAGATGGGATTTTGAATTTGGAAAATTTTGGGAAAATTTGGGTGGGTTAAAATGGTCAACAGCAACCACTTTGCAACTTTGAATTTTCAAAATTCTCAAATAACTTGATGTTTGTATTTAACTCAAAATTTGGATGATTTTTATATTAATTGAACCTTAATGAAAACAAACCTTTTAATAGGGTGAACCCTATGTTTAATTTGATTAAATGATTATAATTATTTGGTGATTTTCATATATTCAAGTTGAGTGCTGATTTGAAGATTTGTTTTGAGTTTGAAATGACTTGGAATTAATTGATTGAATTAATTGTTTGATTAAAACCAACAATTTAATAAGTGATCATTATGGAATAAAAAGAAAACAATTTGGTTGTTTTTATTTGAAATAACATTTTGGAAATTGTAACATCACAAGGATGAAACAAAGGGTTTGAATTTTGGTTTGAAATTCAAATAGAAAACAAAGGAAACAAGGGGAAAAAAGCAAAACAAATGCAATCAACATGATGCCATGATGCAAAACATAAAATAACAGATAGCAAACATTCTAATGGCTATTTTTCATACTTGGGATGTTACAAAACGCCCCCCCTTGAAGGAATCGCGCCCCGAGATTCCTACTGAGAAAAGAAAAGGTCCGGATACATCTTGCGAAGATCCTCTTGAGTTGTGACACGTGAAACACATCGTGCACCTTGGATAGTGTTTCTGGAAGTTCAAAACGATAGGAATTCCTGGAAACTCTTCTGGAATGACGTCAGGGAATGCGCAAACCACCGGAACATTTTCAAGTAAAGGGAGAGGTTTTGTATGGAGGGTGTATAGCTGAATAGAACTTGATTCATTTGGGGAATAGACTATCTGGAATATGGTGATTCAGGAATGCTTCCTTGAAACAACCCCAGGTGATAGGAATGCCATCTCTCATAGCCTGGTAGTTTTGGAAACAACAACAACCTTTCTGGCCAGATAGACTTGATATTTGGGAAGTTTTGATTAGACGCCGGTAGAAGAACTGAAATGGAAAACAACAACAAGATTTCAACGGACGAAAAGGATGTTGAGAAGAACAGGATATCAACATCGGGGAAAACGAGAACAAAACTCCTGAGGTACTACGGAAAAACCCATCCGGGCTTCTAAAGGATCAATATCTACTGCTTAAGGAATAGAGGATCTGCTTCCGGGGCTTACACGCCTCCGTTCTCTATCGTGAGTAGGCAACATGATAAATCATGTCACAACCACCTCCATTCCTATGGTCTAGTAGATATAACCATCCTAGAGAAACCAGGATTCGTGAAATCCTAACTTGAAAGTTTAGATGAGAAGGGAAAACAACGTTGCACTTCCTTACCAGAAAAGGGAGGGTGGGTGGGGAAAGAAGAAAAAGAACAGAATTTCTACTCTCACGTTTCATTTTTCCTATATAGCTACAAAATAGTTTCTAGACTCAACTGCGACCAGTAAAAAGGGATCCTACAGGCAGACAGGCTCTGATACCATTTGTCGCACCCGGACTTCTAAAGGATACTCGCCGTTCCATTGAACAGTAGTAGATTGGATTACGGGGCTTACCGGCACCCGCGTCCTCTTACGAGTAGGCCAACACACGTATGTGTGACAACCAACCCCTATCTGTTCAGCGTCGACGTAAACTATCCCATAGAAAGCAGGATACTTCCATTGACGTACTTCAAAACATACACACATGGTACGTCAACGGTGTTTGAACAAGTGATATCACAACAGATCTCTACGACACAAAAGATTGAAATAAGGTGCAAATAGCTCTCATTAGAGCAGAGATAGCAAATACAATCATTCAGAGGGCACATGCCCCAACATAACATCATTACATCACAGCGGAAGCATCCAAAATGTCTGAGTACAGACAAGATCCAAATAGGCCTAAGAGGCCGGAAACGAAAAGACGGAGCCCATCCACGAAGTCTCGGATCCTGCCCGGGTCCGCTATCTACTCGTCAGCAGTCTCGTCATACTCCGCGTAGTAGCCACCATGTAGATCCTCGGAAACGTCGTCTGCGGAAACCACAGCCCCAAAGGGGTCAGTACATAAACGTACTGGCAAGCAAGACTCACAGTTCACCAAAGTGTAACCCGTCAACACCAAGCACAGATGCTTTGGGTTCAACGGAAGGAAAGGGGATATAAAAGATGCTGCAACTGGCTGCGCTAACCAACTACAGAGAACTACAACTTCCAACTAACAGAAAGGGGATAAGATCGAGTATTGTAACCAACTGAAAGATAACTTCAAACAAACCCATCCTGGATCTCGCCCCTTATCCGAAGAAGCAATCCGAGGATAACTCACACAGTTGAAATTATGATGGTTCAGATTATTGTGTCAATAAGCCTATTACTAGTCAAGTTGTTAACCATTGGGTGTAAGGTTGTTAATCATTAGGTTTAAGTTGTCCTGAGTACTTGTTAGCCAGTACTTTCACCAAGTAGTCCATAACCGCGGAAAACACGGCTTCTCGAGAAGATTTATCCCTGCAGGGGTGCACCAATTTGGCCGTACACGCATGAATAACCCGCCAGATGGAAAGGCCCTTCCACCAAGCGGGGCACTCAACACAACTCAACTCTTCTTCGCATCAAGCCCAAAGAACCTTGGGCGCACGGCTAATCGAGCCCAGAAGAAAATGGACCCTCATAGCACTCTAAGAACGTGTCCCCCTATATGCCGACTACAAAAGTTCCACCCGGGTACCAAGGGCTCGCAAGATCATGCATGCAGCAAATGGAAAACCCGAACTAAATGAGGCGATTTGGACGAGATGCGAATCGAGTCAAATTGAGGGGGGCGCCCATACTCGCTTCCCACATGCGGTTAGTGCGCTCATCATGGATCAGTAGACAAGACCCTTTTCCTATTAGGGTCGACACTAGCAGGCCTCAAAACCACAAAGGGCCTCCTGCCGGTGCCTTATCATCAAATTATTATTTAACAATAACATTAGCATGATTGATTGATTAAACATTGAGCCCCCAGAACATAATGGAATAGTAACAGAAAGTAACGGGTAACAGACTCGAGCAAAACAACCTAAGCATGCTAGTAAGACACGGGCTCAAACAAAAGGTTATAGGTATGGAGGTGAGGCAATATCAGGGTTAAGGGATACATGTGATAGGTTCGTAACAGAAGCAACTAATCATAGGGCTAGCAGAATAGACAACGGAAAGTATCGGTAACCAATGTTGAAAGGAACATGATGGTTCATGTGAGTGATAACTTGCCTGCAAACCCAGTAGCCTGGTACTGAGCTAACTCCTTAGAAGGGGTGTCGTAAGCATCGTCGGTCTCAACGTCGTCGTTTATCTGAGAAGAAGCAAACAAACAATGCAGAAAGATAAACAATCAATAACATGGCATGGTGCACAAACATGGGATGATGCATGACCATTTATTTGATGCATCAAAATAAACTAGTTGATAAGATAGAAACAGGATTAAATGGACCCACATGCAATTTGAGTTGCACCTGAAAAGCCCAGGAATTATGGTTGAATTAATTGTTTTACAACTAAGCAACATGTGAAAGTGGATTAGCATGATGCATGGATGAGTAAAACAACAAAATAACAACAATAGAACCAAATGGAAATAAGGTTTACCAAGTTTAGAAATTCATTCATTAAGTTAGGAAATTTTGGTTCCTTAAAGGTGCCACACAAGCATTTGTTGTTTTCACCAAGTTAAATTGTTCAAAATAGATATAAAAGTTTATATTTGATAAGAACACACAATTTTAGGTGGAATACATGTTTCACTTGTTGAAAAATGATTTCAAATAAATTATTTATGAATTTAACAATTTTAAATGATTTAAACAAGGTTTAAATTATTTAACCAATTTTAATTATTCAAAACATGAAACAAATTTTATATTTGGAAAGGTGGTTTAATTTTGCATGGAAAAAATATATCATTTGTGGAAATTGGATTTAAAATGAGCAAGTTATTATTTTGGCAATTTTAAATGCAATAATTAAGAAACAGTTGTTTTCAGCAATTTAAATTATTCAAAACAGCAAAAAAAATTATATTTGGAAAGTACATGAAAAGTTGATTGGAAAACATATTTAGTTTGTGGAATTTGGAATTTTTATGCCCAAGTTATGATTTTTGCAAGTTTAAGTGAATTAAACAAGATTTCAAATATTGCACCAATTTAAAATATTCAAAACAGCAACAAATTTCATGGAAAAGGTTGAAAACATGTAGCAAATGTTTCATTGAACATTTAGAGCTATCAAACATAATTTTAGGGTGATTATTGAATTTATTATGCAATTTTCCATAATCATTCTTATTCTGCCCTTTTTAGTAAACAGAGGAAAACATGCTCAAAATTAATTCAATTGTGCCCAAATAAAATACCAATGTGTAGAGTTTGTTAAGACAAATTTTTAGAGTCCAAGTTTGTTAAAATTGGATGAGTAGAAATAAAGTTATGAAATTCCAAAGTTTCCAAATTTTTTTGCATTTTCAGTAATTAATTAATTAGTGCTAAAATTGTTACAGAAACATGATGCAAACTTGGCATTACTAGAAGGAGCACAAAATTATGAGTTCACAGGATTTTGAATCGTTCAAATTGGAGTGATATTCAATTTTATATGGAATTTAGAAGTAATGGTTCAGATCTGGTTTGCTGAAATTCTGGCAGAAAAAGAAAACAGAGAATAAAAGGTGGAATAAAAGGTGGGGTGAGGGGGCATCGAACCCAGCACCTCCAGTGCGATCGCAAGGGGTGTCTACCACTGCGGTGGGATTGGTTTCGTGATAGAAGGGGGGACTCGGGGGGTATGTGTTGTGGCTGTGCGCGATTTCTGAATTTTTTGCACGTACTGAACAAGACGGACGGGAAACCATCGCTGCTGCTCACCGGCAGTCGATGCGCTCGCCGTGGCCGTGTGCAGGAGGGGCGCCGGGGCGTGGGGCTGCTGCGGGGCCAAGGGAGAGAGGAGGAGGCGAGTGGGAGACGGGGTCCTCACCTCGAGGCAGGCGAACAGGAGCAGGTCGGGGCAGTTTCTGACGGCGGACAGACAGAGGGCGACGGCGGCTTGGAGGGGATGGCGCCGGCGCAGTGGTGCGTCCCCTCCCAAACCGAGGGGATGGAGAGGACGAGGGCTCCATGGCGGTTTCATTTTCGGCCTTTCCCTGGCCGGGGAAGGAACCAAACGACGGCGAGTGGTGGAGCCTTTCGGTGGTGGTGTACAGGTACAGAGAAACAAGGGATCAGAGGGAGAGGAAGATGGAGGAAGGAGAAGAGAGGAAATTGGAGGCGGTGAGAAGGAAGAGGAAGGAGAGGGGAAGGGCATAGGGAACCCTAGGGCAGGGATTAGGTCTTATAGAGAGGGGGAAGGTGGTGATCACCGTAGCTATTTCTTCTCTGTATACGTGGAGGTGATGGATGTTCAGCCGTACGTGAGGTTGAAGAAGGATGAAGGGGTACCAGGCCTGGGGAATAAGTTTTGGGCTGGGCCTAGTTGGCTATCTCTCTCTCATCCCTTCTTTTTATTAATTGCTTTGGTTTTTTTTTTTTGCTGAAAATAGAATTGGAAGAAATAGATGGGATTTTGAATTTGGAAAATTTTGGGAAAATTTGGGTGGGTTAAAATGGTCAACAGCAACCACTTTGCAACTTTGAATTTTCAAAATTCTCAAATAACTTGATGTTTGTATTTAACTCAAAATTTGGATGATTTTTATATTAATTGAACCTTAATGAAAACAAACCTTTTAATAGGGTGAACCCTATGTTTAATTTGATTAAATGATTATAATTATTTGGTGATTTTCATATATTCAAGTTGAGTGCTGATTTGAAGATTTGTTTTGAGTTTGAAATGACTTGGAATTAATTGATTGAATTAATTGTTTGATTAAAACCAACAATTTAATAAGTGATCATTATGGAATAAAAAGAAAACAATTTGGTTGTTTTTATTTGAAATAACATTTTGGAAATTGTAACATCACAAGGATGAAACAAAGGGTTTGAATTTTGGTTTGAAATTCAAATAGAAAACAAAGGAAACAAGGGGAAACAAGCAAAACAAATGCAATCAACATGATGCCATGATGCAAAACATAAAATAACAGATAGCAAACATTCTAATGGCTATTTTTCATACTTGGGATGTTACACAGCATGTCTTGGAACTTCTGTAGAATTAGTTTTGGTTTTGTTTCCCATCACTTTGCAAACATTTTTTGCGTTATAATCATCCATTGAAAAGCCAAGGGCCCCACCACTTTAATGTCTACCTCTACATTATTTCTCTCTTCCGAGAAAAACCATTGCTCCAAGAAAATTTCGAGTTCTTGTTGTTCTTCCTCGGATTTCTTTGATCTCCTTATTTAGACCATCATTTGTGCTGCAATTTGGTCTCCTATACTTGTAGAATTTTGATTTCTGATGTACATCTTGAGTATTTTGCTGCACTAGGTGACTGGTTATTTGAGCTAGCATGCTTGTTTTGAGATGATTTAAATTTTTTTGATGCATCTATTAGTTCTCCTAAGTTTGCTAGAGTGGTTTCCTTTAATATTTTTCCTTGTAGTTAACTTTTATTGGGCTTGCTAAAAAAATCAGAATAGGAGTATGAGGTGAGAAAGGGGTTGGCTTAGTAAAACCTTCAAGAGCACACCAAATGAAGTACCACCCCTTGATGAAGACATTGCAGATTTACGCTTGCTGAACTTTGATGGAATGAAGGATGTTCGAGCATCTTCATACCCTTTTGATGATGCACTAGCCTTGGGCATTTACAAGTCGTTCTATGAGCTTGTTTCTAATGCAGGTTTGCGGGACTTCATGACGACATAAGTGGACCAATATAGAAGGCTCACTTATATATTCGTCCAAACTTTTAAGTTTTATGGTGGTGTTAACCCATACATGGAATTTTGTCTTTATGATCGGAACAAAAGTATGTCTCTTGATTATTTTTGCAGGACTATTGGAGTAACAAATCAAGGCTACTATGGGAAGATAATGGACCAATCTGAACTTCAGGATTTATATTCGAGACTATGTCATCAACATAAGAAGGATAAACAGTATAATAAGATCTCCTGTATTCAACACCTTGTGGTTAGGTATTTCGTGTATTATCTCTCTAAAGGTGTCCTTGCTAGATAAAACACTAGTACCACTACTAGTCTTGATGTAGCCATCATGCTCGTTGTTGTAGACAAGAATTATTCTTTTAGAATTGGTGCGCAAATTGCCTACTAAGGGACGCACTTTTGGAGGCATTATTGCCTTACGTATTTTCTTTGCTTAAAATATTGTACCTCTTGATCCCACTGATGAATTGCTTTCCCGTGGAAGACTAGATTTTAATACTCTTGCATCACACTCTTTCTTCAAGTCCAAGTGCATCCCTTGGGATTTTAATTATAGGCTATTATTCGAAGAGGAGGACAAGAAACCTCGCTTTGTTCATTTGCATGGACCTTGTTTTTTTATGTTTCCAATAACCGGTGGTCCTTTTATGTGGACGTACTGGACGAGTACCTTGCTTCAGAGATGCCATAGAACCCAGCTACCCAGGAGGAGGCCCACGAGGAGGAGCCCGCAAGGCCATCCTCCTTCGCATACATGGAGGACCCATCCTTGTTTTATTATGAGGGAGGATCTTCATCTCAGCCGCCTTCGATGGACGGACTCTCGCTGCAGCAGGCGACGTGGGATATGCATCTCACACCATACCAACAGTGCGAGTACATGCAACAGCAGCATGAGACGTCAGGGTGGAACCTCTAGAACCAGCATTACCCATAGGCCAAAAGACTAATCTTGGGGAAGTACGTATACGTTGACACTTGCTTTATGATTCCTATTCATTATTTATGTTGGCGTATTACTTGATTCTTTGTATATTCTTCTAGACCTGCCAGTATTTGTTTCTTATTTGGTTTTCGCTATTTAGTTGGTTTCTCTGCCGTGTTCTTGTTCTTTTTTGTTTTACTTTGTTTTTACTTCTTTTTGTGTTCCTTTGTTTCCTATTGAAAACCCCAAAAATATTTTTAACTTGTTGTTTCCTCGTTTTTATCGCTCTTTCGCTTATTCCGAAAACACCAAAAACATTTTATTTGTTCTCTTCATTTGGTTTCCTTCTCTCCGCGTCTTCTCTTTTCTCTTGTTTTCTTGTTTCTCGGTGTTCCCTTGATTTTTCCTTTTCTGTCTTCTCTCCTCTTTGTTTACCATTCCTTAAAAACTCAGAAACAACAAAAAGTTTTCCTCGTTTTCTCTTTATTTCACCTTTGGAAAAAAACAAAAATATTGTCTCTTCTTCTTGTTATTGTTTAGTTGTTTGCATAGTTCAGCTCATGTCCACGGTGGCGATTGCGCTTTATTATAATTATCATCTGGTTGTGCAAGTGGCAAATCAATAATGACGATATATGATGAAGTGGACGAGATTATAAAGCTGGTATGAACTCATTTCTCTTCATTTTTTTCATATGTTTATTCGCATGATCTTATATTAGCTTGTCATGATAGATAGGTGTATGTATAATATTGCTTTAGTAGTTCATCCTTTCTTATGATTAGTCTCGAATGATTAGGAGAGCTCAATGTGTTATTAGAATGCCGCATGTGTTGCTTTTGTTCATAATAATATAGTTTGATGGTATTACCCTCCGAAGAACTTATTTGGATCTACTTGGCACATGTTCACACATGTAAGACTATAAAGAAAGTCAATTTAAGCCTTGGTGATCTCTTATTTTCAGGGTTATAATATTACATCCATGCTTTATTCAATGTTGTTTTGTCGCAATGCATTATTATGACCGTTGTTGCTCTCCTAGTTGGTGAGTATGAGCTCTACTCGTGCATCCAACTCCCAAAAAACAAAGTTTTCCAATGTGTCCACCATACCTACCTACATATGGAATTTCGCCGCCACTCAAGTAAGTTGCTCGTGTGCTACTTTTAAACCTTCAAACTATTAACCTGTTTTGTTTTGTTTTATCTCATGAGAAAGTAGTTTAAAGTTTATCATGTCTTATGTCAAGCAAAGTTCTTTTCTCTTATTTCACCCGATGAGTATGGAATCGGTGCTCATCTAAAATTGCAAGAGAGCTGGTGCCAAATAATATAACATAAAAGTCACTTCCCCATGGTTTCATGAAAGCTTGTGGGTACCCGTGGATACGACTAGCCCTGATGTGTGAAAGGCCATGTGGGGGGAAGTGCCAACCTTAATAAATAAATGGAAACTTCTCTCAAAAGTATAAAAACTTTGCTTGACATGGGTTATGATAAGTTTTTCATCTCCATTCGTTGGCACAGACATACACCTCTCTCAAAATTGTTTTCAATACCTCTGTTTTATAAAATAAAAAGCTCTAGCACATGAGTAATCCCTGCTTCCCTCTATGAAGGGCCTTTCTTTTACTTTTCTGTTGAGTATCCATCTTCTTACTTTATGCACCGGTTAGAAGAGCATGATTTTCATTCTGAGTATAATGTGCATTGTCCCAAAATACTATTATCTATTGCATGTTTTCAATATTGTTTCTCCTGAAATTATTATACTCCCTCTGTCCAATTTTATAAGGCACACTTCATGCTATTGAAATGCTAAGAAGTGTGCCTTATAAAAGTGGACGGAGGGAGTATCTAGTCACCACTTGAGCTTTGGAGGTGCCCTGGCATTTATGTTTTTCTACACAATTAAGGGAAAGCGGGATACCATCTTCACATGCTTTATTATGACCATTTCAACCTAGTTGATGTTATAATTTCGTATTGTTTACTCCTGGTTATTTGTTCACTTTTCATGAACTAGAATGAGTTCGTAAGCTTCATTATCCTTACAGTAAGTATCATGTACTTGTTAAGTACTGATCATGGAATAGTCGTATGCACACCATATGGATTGAAAAGTGTTTGTCAAAGTTTTCTTTATCGTGTCCAGTTTGTCAACTGAATTGCTTGAGGAGAAGCAATAAGCTAAGCTTGGGGGAGTTGATACGTTGCATACGTATCTACTTTTCCAACCAATTTTCTTGCAAGTTTCCCTCACATTTGCATTATTTGGATCAAACTAACACAGACTAATGTTGTTTTTAGCAGAATTTCCCTTAATGTTTAGTTTTTTGCAAAAAATCAATTTCCTCGGAATATTCCAGAAACTGTATTCCCCCGGAAGACTCCCGGAGCCCGAAGGACAGCTGGAGGGGAGGCACTGGGCCTCCGGGGGCCTGGGACCACCCCTAGGGTCCCCTTTGGCAATAATACTCCTTCGCCCCTGAAACTCCGAAGCCCCGAAGGATTTTCCCAAAAAAGATCCACAGCTCACCCGAGACCCTAGTTCAGGAGACAGAAGTTCATGTTCTGGCACCTTGCCGGGACGGGTACTAGAGGGAGATCTTCACCATATTCATCACCATCACCTCTCCGTCAACCTCCATGATTCCTGCTATAGGAAGAGGGGATGGTAGGTATTGGAAGAGATTCATCATGTAATAGATCGTTAGATTGTTGGGGCTTGATGCCTAGTATCCACTATTGTTGTTTATTATCGTTGTTGTAACTTGGAGTGCTTAATGCTTGTCACTTAGGTCCCGAGTGCCATGATTTCAGATCTGAACATGTTATGTTTTCACGAGTATAATTGTTGTTTTAGATTGTATCAACTGTTTGTACACACTTATTATTGTCCGGAACCCGAGACCCCAAGGTGACATGGTTGGGATATCGGAGGGAATGGACTCTATTTTGAGGATTACATGTTTCCATCATATGTTAATTCTTTGCTCCGGTGCTTGGTAGAACAAGTACCTTAATTACCATTAGTTCCTTTTTGGCCCCACGGCAACGGGATGGTAGGACAAAAGATGTCGTGCAAGTTCTTATTGCAAGCACGCACGACAATTCACGGGAAACATGCCTATGATAGTTTGTGACTTGGATACTCTCTTATATATTTGTGCTGCCCTTTGTTACCCCTATTACATGGTTGATCTCATTCATGCAACATCCGTACATCCATCCCTATGCCTACGGTGGTTTTAGCACTGCTTCTCATTCCGTTTGCATTCGCTTTTACTGTTCCTACTATTGTTTTCCTTCTACTGTTACTATTAAACCACTTTTGTTCTATCACTGTTACTATTAATAAATTGTGTGAAGCAAGATACTTTTTAGGTGTAATTGAATTGACAACTCAGTTGTTAAGGCTTATAAATATTCTTTAGCGTCCTTTGTGTCGAATCAATAAATTGGGCTATATTTACCCCCCGAAGACTATTGCGATCCCCTAAACTTGTGGGTCATCACCCATCTGGCTCCCCTTTTGCTTACTAGGGGGTTTAATGACTGTCTATGATAAATCTCTCTTGACATTCTTCCTCACGCATCCCCAAGTACTTATAATTTGTGAAACCGGATTTCATGTCCTTTTAGGCCCTTTAATGGGAGTGGGTGTACCATTATTTAACTTCGGTATCTCAACCCTTTCCGGGTGTCTAGATGTAAAACTAGGTGAACAACCTATATGATACGACACAAAGTACGCAACGGAAGCAACAAGTAAGACACAATGTAAAAATAATAATAGTGTAAACAAGGAGATAAGGATATGTTTCCTGTAGTTTCTTCCCAAGGAAAGTACGTCTAAGTTGGAGGGATGAGGAGCCACCTAGTCACTCCAATAGCATGGAGGCAAAACCCTATTTTTCTTGAGCTTCTCCGGTGAGGGAGATAATCGCTGCCACTATGAGGTCCTTTTGAAGGCGGTGACCAAACCTTACATAAGGTTGAGGCTATCTCCAGAACTTAATTGGAAACTCTCAACAAGATCCATAGCTTCTTGCAACAAGTTGGAAGCTCAAGAACTAGAGTTTCTCTAGGGCTACAAATCACCCAAGAGATTACAAGATCCACAAGGGAAAGTGAGGGGGGTCAATTTTTGGCTCGGTGAAGGTGTAGATCTAGGTCTTCTCCACCAAATGACATTAAGTTTGGGTGGTTGAGAAGGCAGATCTAACTATTAATGGATTTGTATCAATGGAGAGGACAGAAGCTTGGACAAGTAGGTCATTCTTGGGGAAAACAACCCCTTATATAGGGTCCCACGAAATCCAACCATTATGTGCAGCTTTGTGCCCAGCGGTACTACTACCGCTGGCTGGTGCTCAAGTACCTCGGTGTACTGCTAATAGGGTCCTAGCGGTACAACCACCAGCTGATGGTAGTGGAACCACTGGAACCCAGGAGCGGTACTACCAGCAACCGTCCCAGATGGCCATCATTTTGATTTTAATCCGAGATGGCTGGCGGTAGTTCTAGTTCGGTACTGATGGGTACAACTAGGACACTTGAGATGAAAACCATGATAGCGGTAGCTGAACGGTACCTCCAGCAGTACTCAGTGGTACTACCGATGGTGCTACCGGTACCACCGATGTGCATGTTTGGCTCCTCGCAGAAAACACAAGTGTCTGACAGTAGTACTAGGTTGGTACAGTCAAGTAGCTAGTGACAATAGTCTAGGAAATTCGAGAGAATTTCCGTGTTGGCGCTACCTCCAGCGCACTACCACCAGTACTACCGCTATGGTTGTCCAACCCGGTACTACTAGACAAGTTTTGTCCCAAACGGCTAAAATCACGTGGGCCTCTCTCCTCGTGTGTTATTACCGAATATACCTAAAATCTTATACTCCCTCTGTCCTGGTGTATAGGGCACATATAGCAATTCTCTAGGCCCTAGATATTTATTCATTGGGGTTTAAATATTACATGCATTGGTGGAGAGGGGTAGAGAGAGACAACCACCCACTAATTAGAAGAGAATTAATGCAAAATGTGCCTATGAGATAGGAATGCATGTTTTTGGTATTGTGTCCTATACACCAGGACGGAGGGAGTGCACATGATTAGACTCTTAATTTTATTGTCATTAACTCCAAAACACTTAGAGAGCTAAATGCACTTTCAGCTGACCCAAACAGAAGAGACTGAAGTGAAAAAGGTTGTCGGCCACCTCACTCAAACCTGGGTCCAGACATAGTGCAAGGTCTTGAATAATGGATAGTGCTGGGCGTCCCCTGGGGGATGAAATTTTTTCATCCCCCACATCCCCCTGCTGACGCGTGTCCATTTTCCCCCCCAAAAACGTACTTTTGCTTCGGTAGCAAAAAAAATGCCCGGTTTTGCTCCTATGTAGCAAAAAAACGTTTCGTTTCGAAAAAGGAAAAAAAGACAAATCTCGCCGGAGACCTGTAGCAATTTTTTTTTTGCTACAGTAGCAAAAAGTTAATTTTCACCATAGACATGGCCGGAGACTTTTGCTCGCCGGAGGAATAGCGTAGCAAAAAATTTATTCTAAAAAAGCAAAAACATAACGTTATTGTAGAAAAAAAAGTATTCTATTAGAGCAAATAATCGGACCTCGCCGGAATTGTAGTAGCAAAAAATTTGTACAAAAAAAGCAAAAAAAAATACGTAAAGTAGCAACATTTGCAACCATGGAAGAAACACCGCCGGTCTTCGGGAGCATCGCCGCCGGCCTACGGGAGCATCACCGCCGGCCTTCGGGAGCACTGCGACGCCAAGGGGTCGGAGCGCGCCAATGGCAGCGGTCGGGAGGTGGCCGGTAGGCGAGGCGAGGTGGGGAGGGGGGCGGAGCAGACGAGCGTCCGCAACACCAGTTGGCCGGGAGTCGCCGCCGTCGCGATTTGCCCCAGCGGAGACCTCGGCAACCGCCGCTCCTCCTCCTCCCTCAAGTCCTCGCCACCGCCGTCCACCCATGGCGCGGGCTCCTCATCCTCCCCGCCGCGGACTTCCACCTCGCGCATCGGGAGCACTCGATCCTTGATCCAACATCACTCGATCCGGCGGTGCTCGGGCTATCGAGGCGGACGGACGCCAGCAGGACCATCTCCTCCCCGCGCAGCAGGCTCATGGCCTCCGTCGCGGCCTCCATCTCCTCGGCGCGTCCCCCGGCGGCGTGGCTCAGCCTCGCGGCGTCCGGGATGGATTGGCGGTCGATGGCGCGACGGGGAGACGAGGAGCCTTCTGGGAGCCTCCCTCACGGCCGCATCGCCGTCCTAAAGCTGCCCCTGCTGCACGTACCCGTCGCCGCCGTGAGCTCCTCCGCGTGGCGCCAAGGAAGATGAGCGGCGGCAGCGCGCAGGGGGACGGCCCTGCCGGGCACGCGACGAGCAGGGGAGCGGGCACGCGGCGGCATGCAGGGGAGCGGCCCTGGCGGGCACGCAGCGGAGCGCAAGGTGACCGGCGCGGCGGCGCGCAGGTGGACGCCGGCGGTGGCCGTCTAGTTTTTCCGAGAGCAAAAGATGAGGATAAGATGTGGAACACGTGGTGGGCCTCGCTTGCGGGAGCGAACCGGGGGACGCGAGCGCGCGATCCCCCGGGTGATAACTAGCGTTTTCCTTGAATAATGCCTCCGTGCTAAATGGTTTCCTTGTGCTCACCCTTACAACCGCTAGCCACCCGAGCCTGCTTCTTCATATCGATCAGATAAGACTCGTCGATGAAAACTTCACCGAGTCCACCTTCCTGCATCTCCCTAGCTAACACCTCATCGCCCTTGGTGCTCCCTCTGATACCGATATAATTAGATATCGCAAAAACCTTCACTAGCACCTCATCGCCCTCGACATGCTCCCTCATTCCCATCCGACACCGATATAATTAGATATCGCAAAAAACTTCACTGCACCTGTATCTTGTATCAAACCCTAGCCGCAACATCACCAGGGCCTATGGCCCGGACAAACAAACCAAGAAAGTGATCAAACTGCATAACTGAGAAGGCTGAGAAAAGCGAGACGTCGCGCCAAAGATGAGATAGTCGACGGAGTAGATAAACCCTAATCGCCTAGACACGTACATCGTACATGGCAGCTTATTTTGTTTTTTAAGAATAGCGTACATGGCAACTAGTTAAGACTCGGAGCAGCTGCAAAAAAATATGGCCCAGGCGATTAAAAGCCCACGAGGCCCAAACACCTCTAGCCATCAAGTAAATACAAGAGGGAGGCCCATAATGCTAATTTGCTCCGTAACTCGTCATCAACGGTATTAGTCTCCCGCAAAGCCCCCTCTCCATCGCAGAAACCAAGAACTCCACCAAGAAACTGACCGCAGCAATGGTTCGCCCGCAACTCTCTTCCCCGCCGCGGCGCAGGCGCTCGCCGCCACCGTGGCAGCCGCGGGTGGTCGAGCCGCTTGTTTTCAAGGTGGCGGTCCGACATGTGGTGGAGCAGCGCGTCCGCCACCTGCGCAGTAATTTCTTCAATGGCCGCCCCTATCCAAGAGCTTTCGCGAAAGCCTTCCAGGCTGCGCTGGATCAGGCCTCGGAGGATCGCGGCATTGTGCCCGGGAGCTGCTCCGGCAGCGCTTCCGTCGACAGGGAAGCGGAGCTCGCTCATGGCGGCGGCGGCCGCTCCACGTGCTCCCTGGAGGCCCACGCCTCCGCCTCCGACCTCGCCGGGCCCTCCCCTCCCGGCGCTGGAGCCGACAGCGGCTCCGCGCGCTCCCTGGAGTCCCCGTCACGCGGCGCTGGGAGCTTCTCTGGTTCCCCCGCTCTCAAGGCCGGGAACCACGGCGGCCTTGCTGATGAAGACGGCGGCCGCTCCCTGGTCTCCCTGGAGTCCCCGCCTCGCCGCGCTGCGCGCTCTTCTGGCGTCCCGGCTCTCGAGACCGGGAACGGCGGCGCTTTTTTCGATCCTCCCGGAAGTCCTCGTGGCGGCGAGGGCGGCGGCTCCACACGCTCGCCGCGGCCCGCAAGTCCCTTCGACGAGGTGAATCGGAGGAAGAACCAAGAAGCGGTGGAGAGCTTCTTGGCTGATTTGGGCAGAAGACTGGGGCTCCTTGTGCCCCCGCCCCTTCCCCCGTCGGAGCGGGAACCAACTCCTCCGCCGCCGAGCTCGCCGCCCCCTCCCCTCCCGGTGTTCGAGCTGACCAATTCGCCACCGACCCGCTCGTTGTCGCCTTCGCCGGCGCGCCTGGAGATCGTCCGCACCCCAGAGGACGCCCACATGGCTGTCGCCGCTGCGTTCGCCGGCGAGCAGGTGCGCGTACGCGTCTCGGCAGATATGCAATTGATCGACGCAGAAGAAGTCAAGACGATCCTGTTGCAGGCTGGTCTTGGAGTAGAAGATACCGCTATACTGGATGCTAAATTGAGGCAGGTGATATGGCTTAAGGACAAGATTGCCGATGCACATGGAGAAGTGCAGAGGCTCGAGAGCATGCTGCTTCTTGATTGGCTGTGATTTTTCATGCTAATCATGCCTTTGTGAATCTTAGAACTGTTTTTTCTCATTTCTAGTTCTATCATTGCAAATAGTTGTGAGCAGAAAACAACCAGGTTCTGAATGTGATTTTGCATTTGATCTATGTAATCAGGTTCACTTTCACTTTCTGCCAATCAGGTTCACATAGTTACTTATCACCATAGCGTTTTTATTTGTTAGAGCAAACCTACTGACATGATCCAAAAATGCATCTATGGTTGATTGCTCTGATTGGAAAATACCAGGTTCTCCTTCGTCGGTTGGCCTCTGTTTTGCAACCTTCTTCTGCAATTCCTCAAGTGCGCGTTCCAGCTGTTAAATGCGGCCACACAAAGAATCGATTTCACAAGCCATTTTGAACAGGTTTGCGACTGGTTTTTCGCTTTCACCCACCCACTTCGAAAGAAGATCCGATGAAGATTACTACAGTCCATTCGTCAGAGCCTTCTCCTCAATCTGCTTGTTCTTGAGCTTCGTCGTGTCGCTGGCATCTCCTCGGGGGATATGTCCACTTGTCACCCGGGACTCACCTCGCCCAGCAGAACCCTTCGCCAGAAGTCGGGGTTGTTATCGTCCTTTAGGTTGAACAGTATCAATTTGTGCTTCATCTTGTGAACCCCGGTGGAACGTCCTAACCTCTCAAACAATGCCGACTCCACCGTCACGGCCACTCTGTACGTGTCGCATGCGTCTACTTGATCCAACAGGTCCATCACTTCCTCTCTGTCTTGCTAGTTTGTGGGAGACCTTGACGAAGGCCTCGACAAAAAGCTTCCCGTATTTATCTCGACCAGCATCGTTGCATCTGACAAGGGATGTCAGCTTTGGGGAACCGTTGGCAACAGAAGATGGCTTCTTTGTATAAGGAGTTTTGCCAACTTCCTTCGAAACCATCCCTACCTTAACATGCTGAACTATGGAATCGTTATTTTCAGTCTTCTCAACATTCACTCACATTTTTTTTCTCGATCTTCACACTTGGCGATGTAGGATTCTTTTCAGCCTTCACACTTGGCGACATAGAATTCTTTTCAGCCTTCACAGTTGTCAACGTGTATTTCTTTTCAATCTTCACATTTGCCAAAGTAGAATTCTTCTTGACCTTAATAAGCTGAGACTTCTCAGCCTTAGCCGCAGAGTTATCTGATTTTCCATTCACTGGTGTGCTGTTTTTCTTGCCTGCCTCTTCAATAACAACCTTCTTCCAGTACCCAAAAATTTCTGTAGATCCTCCACACCTTACAGCCGACCACCTACACCTCAGTTTGCTCAGGACCTGATTGACCCCGGGTCGACACTCTGCAGAGGCGCTGCTTCCAGCTTCAGCGGGAGAACAGCGTGATGTCCGCTGATCTGAGGGACTATACCCATCCAGGTATGGCCCTCAACCCCTTCCAGATTGACAGTTCTCCTTCCGTCACTCCAGACCGAGTAGGATACTCCATTGACAAGGAGTCTCTTGCCACCGACGAGCCTTCTTCTCGGGTTGGTGCTACCCTCAGCTCCACCACCTCCAGACCACACTCCCCTTGTTCTAGCAGGTTCTCCGCCTTCTGACCCTAGCCCCCACCTGTATGTCTGAGTGGGGGTGCTTAGTAAGGTACCGAAAAAAAACAGAACATAATCAGTAAGCTGTAGGTTCCCTGGGCATATGTAAGTAGTCAATGGAAATAAGCAATAATGGAACGCTTCTGTGAAATAACAAAAAATTACTTGACAATTCAATTCACATCAGATGTTTCACAAGTCCCCAACCAAACACAATTAATAAATGCACCCTCTAAAGGAGTATCAAGTTATATTAAATATTCAGTGTTTGCCAGTTTCTGTCTAATGCTCACAACACCTCGGAATTGGATATGCTTTTGCATATTTATTTATTTTGAAGCTTTTTACTGCAGGGAAGCCCCCCACAGTCCTTCGGTACCAAACAAAAAGAGTTACCAATATTTACAAATGTACAAAGAAAGAGGGGGGAGGGGAGCAGACTAGTGTAGATCAGCTATCCATATTGACAATTGGTCAACCTAAAGCTTTCTACTCCCTCCGTCCACTTTTATAAGTCATTTCAATTTTGGCCACATACATTTTAAAATGAGTGAATCTAGACTCATTTTATACATAGATTCATTCATTTTGCTATGTATGTTGTCAAAATTTGAAATGGTGAGTAGTGTGCCTTATAAAAGTGGATGGAGGGAGTAAGTTGGAATTATCCATTCTTCAAAAGACAACTCACACATGAAATAAATTTTCACTGCAGCCTCTTTAGCTTTTTAAACCGACTCAAAATTATTACTATTATTTTAAGCCCCATGCAACTTGTGTAGGTGTTTGGGAAGGAAAAACTAAGATCTCAGTACATTCAAAAGAAATTCCATCATAGAAGACCTTACCTAGTTCCAAATCACAAAGGTTTTAATGACTTTAAATTAAATCTAAACCTAAGGACTATAACTGATGAAAGTCTGATGTAACTTGCAAGCTCGAAGAGAAAATAACTGTTGGGACGTATGCAGAGTATGATGTGCCTCATCTGTTAAGACTGTTGAGAGAAAATAACTGTTGGGAGGGTATCAGGGGCGAAGCCAGGAAAAATGGTCACTGGGGTCAAAACATATGTAACACTAATTCACGGCTCATAGTAACCATGATACATATTGTTAAAACTAACATAAGTATTAAAAAAAATTATTACATGTTTCACCTACTTCCACAGCTAAATCATAAACCTGTTCTTGATCAGACGAACAAAACAAATCTAACACATTGTTTTACATTCGCTTTCTTCATCAGTAGACATTCTATTTGCTGACAATCCAAGAACTGTGATATATTGAACATTAGTTCAAATAAGAAAGTAGCAGAATGGTAATTATATACAGCAAAACAAAAATAGTTCATGCTTTCCAAATATCCGCATTGTTTATGCTAAGAAAAATTGCATTACATAAAAAATAATGCATCAGAGACCACAGTATTACGGCAAGTCCTAATTCTTTTCATTCAGAATACAGCAGGACCCCAATATATAACGCAACAGGAACCACAGTATTCTGGAATAATAATTTCCAAATTGTATTTTTTTTAGTATAATTGAGCACTGACCATTTAATTTGTTTTCCGTGTAACATAATTGCTAATTCAAGGTGTCCCTGAATCTTAACAAGATTGGAATTGCAAGAAAATGGATGGCGACAGTGAATACTAATCACCTGAAGAAAGTGGAGTCGGCCTCCGCCGCGACAGCTTTGGCCAAGTAGGACTTCCCTGTCCCCGGTGGCCTATACAGGAGAAACCCCTTCCACGGCCTCCACTTACATGCAATTTTCCGGCATGTTCTGATAATGCATACAAACTCTTTCTTCAAATCGAGGCGAAATCAGCGAAGCTTCTGGTGCCGCCTCACGCACCGATGAAGAACTGCGGGTACTTGACAGGGAGCACGACGCCCCCTGCAGTGCCTGCTTGGCTCCAGAAAGCCCGACGACGTCGTCCCACCTCATGGGGAGATTTTACAATATGCCATGTTTTACTTCAGTTCTCTCATATTTGCCACATATTAGTTGGGGTTTTACTATTTGCCACACATTAGTTAGTTTCCTTTCTAATTTGCCATATTTCTCCTTTTGCATATATAGTGACCTTTTATACCAATAAATACATTGTAAATACGTACAGCTAAGGTACCCCTTGGCAGACGACCGAACCAGGTCTGGGGATCGATCGAGGGATCCCCCAAAAGACATCCTCGTCTGCAACGGAGAAACAGAGGGCATGTCAAATAAACAGAGAAACAGAGAGCTGGCCGCCGGCGGCAGCGCCCGCGTCGTCCTCAGGCTCAACGGTGTCGTGCCACCGGAAGAGCTCACCTTGCGGGGGTCGCGGCGCCGAGTTGCTTGGCCATCATCGGGGGCAAGGATTCGGGCTCTCCCCTGTCCGCATCGCCCCCGGCGTCGTCCTCGGGCACAGCGGCCGGACCACGGTGGCAGCGGACGGACCACGGGCTCAGCGGCATCGAGCCTCCTGAAGAGCTCACCTTGCAGGGTCGAGGCGCCGAGTTGCTTGGCCACCATGGGGCGAGGAGTCGGGCTCTCCCACGTCGCCCCCTGCGTCGTCCTCGGGTGCAGCGGCCCTACCACAGCGGCAGCAGCCAGCGACCATGAACTGCACCCGCAACTTGCTCGAGGAAAGCACGCCTCCATGGATGCCATATCTCCAGGACTGCCACTGGCTCAATCTTTTCTCCGTACACAGAACGCTATCTATAGGGAGTGAATTATGTGTTCTTGGTCGGTCCACGCTTGTGTCACTTGTTGGTCTACTAACAGCAGAGAAGTTCTTCAACAATATGCTCCACTGCATCCTTCGTGCTCCCATGTCCTTCTTTGATTCCACACAGGATCCTAAACAGGGTAGGTTCAGTTACTCCTTGTATCGTTTTACACTGTCTTGTACCCACACACCTAAAAATTAATAATTTTGTACTGTGTTAAACGATAAGGCTCATTTGTTTAGATTGTTAGTTGTTGTAATCGCGTCGGTATAATATAAACCGAATGTGTTTCGTTTCTTTGCTTGTACTCCAAGCTGATGTAAATCTGTTGTAATCTGTTCGGGTCCATTGACCCCCTATTTAACACGAAACGCTGCCGAGGCCAAGGCACGCTTGATCGCATCCAATCTACAAAAGCAAACATGGTATCAAAGCTAGCCCTCTCGACATCCACGATGGGAAGTTCGAGCTCCGCCTCCTCTGCCTTCGCTGGATCTCTGTTCGCACATCCGGTGACATAGAAGATCGTCAAGGGCAACGACATCTTGTGGAAGGCGCATGTCCTGTCCGCAATTCGTGGGGCACAACTCGGCATCTACATCAACAACAAGGCCATTGTTCCCCCGGCGGAGGTCACCGTCAAGAGGGACGGGAAGGACGTACTCGAGGCTAATCCTCAGTACGGGCAATGGATCGCGCAAGATCAGCAATTTCTGCATTTTCTTCTGACCACCCTGTCTCGTGAGGTGTTGTCACATGTACACGCTGCAAAAACGCCGCCGAGCTCTGGGACGCCATCGAAGCAATCTATGCCTCTCGCACTCGCGCCCAGACCGTCAACATCCGCATCGCCCTCGCCACTACTCCCAAGGGCAATTCCACCATTGCTGAGTACGTGGCCAAGATCAAGAACATGGCGGACGAGATGGCCGCCGCCGGGAAGAAATTGGACGACGAGGAAGTCGTCTCCTACATCCTCGCCGGGCTGGACAGCGACTACAACTCAATCGTCTCCGCGTTGTGCTCCCGTGTGGATCCGGTCACGGTTGGAGAGCTCTATGGGCAGCTTCTCAGCCATGAGCAGCGCCTCGAGCTTCTGCACGGTAGCAGCGGATACTCCGCGAACGCTGCATATCGTGGCGTCCGCGGTGGCGGCAATCACGGCAACTTTGGTCGTGGAGGTGGCCGTGGAGGTGGGCAGCGGCGGACAGCAGCATCAGCAACAAGGAGGCCGCGCCCCGAGCAACCGTGGTGGATACAACTACGGTGGAGGTGGGTACAACCACGGTGGAGGTGGTTACAACCACAACGGCGGCAACAGTCGCTAAGGAGGCAATGGATACGGCAATGCCGGGAAGCCCCAGTGCCAGCTATGTGGCAAGATCGGGCACATGGTACAGAAGTGTTGGCAACGCTTCAATCAAGATTTCACCGGTGTGATGGAGAAAAGCGCCGGTGTAGCATCTACCTCGAGCTACTCCTACGACGCCGACACCAACCCGTGGCACATTGACACTGGTGCCACGGATCACATCACCGGGGATCTCCACAAGCTCACAATTCGCGACAAGTACTACGGCAATGATCAAGTCCACACCGCGAGTGGGTCAGGTATCAACAATATACTTCATGTTCCACAAGCAACAAAAGCCTATTATCCGCTCATCGCCTTGCTAGAGATAATTCTGCTTTTGTTGAAATTCACCTAAATTCCTTTGTTATCAAGGATCAGGCAACGAGGAAAACTCTTCTTCAAGGCAGATGTAGGAGGGACCTCTATCCACTTTCGTCCACAACAATAAGTCCAAGCAAGCATGCCTTCGGTGCCACCAAACCTTCCCAGGAGAGGTGGCATGCACGTCTAGGTCATACTTCTTCGGCCATAGTCAATAAAGTCATTAGCCAAAATAATCTCCCATGTTCCAGTGTGTGAGTTGATGAGTCAGTATGTGATGCCTGTCAAAAAGGCAAAAGTCATCAACTCCATTATCAAAATTCATCTAGTAGATCGAGTGCTCCTTTAGAGCTTATTTTCTCCGATGTGTGGGGCCTTGCCCAAGAGTCTGTTGGGCGAAAGAAATACTATGTCAGTTTTATTGATGATTTTAGCAAGTACACATGGGTTTATTGTCGCACCCTGGGTTTCTAGAGGATACTCTCCGCACGAACTGGAAGTCAGGTGCTTGGATTATGGGGCAAACATGCTCCCACGTCCCAGCTTCCTGGTAGGCCTGCGCTTATGCGCGACAACACAAGCCCTGCTTCCACCGTCGAAGTAAACTATCCGCTAGGAACCTAAAGGCACTACTGTCGACGTACTTCATAATCAAACACGCACGGTACGTCAACAGTTTGGTACGAATGATAACACAGAATGTCTCTAAGACACAAAAGAATGAAATAAGGGCAACTGGCCTTCACTAAGGCAGAAAATATCGAATACAGTCATCCAGAGGACACATGTCCCAACATATCATCCATTACAACAGCGGAAGCAAACAAAGGGGTCTGAGTACAGACAAATCCATGGCTTAAGAAGCCTGAGAACATAAAGGAAAACGAAGCCCATCCACGTAGGTCTGGATCCTGCCCTGGTCCAGCTAACTACTCGTCTGCAGCGTCATCGAACTCCACAAAGTAGCCATCCTGGGAAGCATCGTAGTCGTAGTAGTACTCTGCGTAAACCACAGCCCCAACGGGGTCAGTACATCCAAGTACTGGCAAGCAAGACTCACATTTCATCAAGGAGTTACCCGTCAACACAAGCATAGATGCTTGGGATCAACGGAAGAAGGGGTGATATAAAAGTTGCTGCTGGCTGCTCTAACCAACTACAGAATATAACTACAAGTTCCGGCTAACAGAAAAGATAAGATCGAGGATTGTAACCAACTGAAAGATAACTTCAACCAAAACCCATCCTGGATCTCGCCCCTTATCCAAAGAAGCAATCCGAGGATAACTCACACAGTTGTAATAAGGTGAATCAAGTTATTTGTGTGAATAACCTATTACTAGTCAGGTTATTAATCATTGGGTGAAACATGGTTGTAAATTATGTTGAAGTTGTCCTGAGTACTTGTTAGCCAGTACTTTCACCAAGTAATCCATAACCGCGGAAAACACGGCTTCTCGAGAAGATTATCCCTGCAGGGTTGCACCAATTTGGCCGTACACTCCTGAATATCCCGCCAGATGGGATGCCTCCCACCAAGCGGGGCACTCAACACAACCGACCATTCCTCGCATCAAGCCCAAAGAACCTTGGGCGCACGGCTAATCGAGCCCAGAAGAAAATGGACCATCATAGCACTCTAAGACCGTGTCCCCCTATATGCCGACTACGAAAGTTCCACCCTGCGCTGGGCTCGCAAAAACATGCATGCGGCAAATGGAAAACACGAACTAAATGAGGCGATTTGGACGAGATGCGAATCAGGTCAAGTTGAGGGGGGCGCCCATACTCGCTTCCCAAATGCGGGTAGTGCGCTCATCATGGATCAGTAGACAAGACCCTTTTCCTATTAGGGTCGACACTAGCAGGCTCCAAAACCACTCATGGGCCTCCTGCCGGTGCCTTATCATCAAGTTATTATTATCATTAGCAATTAACAGGATTGATTGATTAATAACGAGCCCCGGTACAAGAATACGATAGTAAAAGTAGTAACCGACAACAGACTCGAGTAAAAGCAACCCTAAGCATGCTAGATGATAACAGGCACAAGCAAAGGCTGTAGGTATGGAGGTGGTGGCAATATCATGGCTCAAGGTATCATGTGATGGGTTCGGAGAACAAGCAACGATACATAGGGCTAGCAATAGTAGACAAAAGATAGTATCAACAGCAAGTGTGGAAAAGAACTCGATGATTCATGTGAGTGATAACTTGCCTGGCAGCTCAGTATCGTACTGGGCTAGGTCCTGAGAAGTGGTGTCGTAAGGATCGTCGGTCTCAACGTAGTCGTCGTCTAACCGAGAAGAAGCAAACAAACAAAACAGGTATGTAAACAAACATTGACATGGCATTGTGCACAATCAACTATGATGCATGACAATTTAATAGATGCAACAAAATAACCTATTTGATATGATAACACAATTTAAATGAACTGATATGCAACTGTGAGTTGCATATGACAAGCCCATGGAATTTGGTTAGTTTATTTGTTTTCCAACTAATCAACAGATGATAATGGATTAGCATGATGCATGCAAAAGGAAAACAGCAAAATAACAACATTAGAACCAAATTACAATAGGTTGTAGCAATTTAAAAGTTTGTTATTAATTTTGGAAAATTTTGGGTGCATTAGAGGTACCACACATGTAGTTGTTGTTTTCAACCATTTAAAATGTTCAAAACAAATAACAAAGTTGATATTTGAAAAGAACATCAAATTCTGGTTGGATTACATGTTTCACAATTTGAAATTGGACTTTGGATTAATTAGTTATGAATTAAACAATTTTAAACAATTTTTAATTGAATTAAGCAAGAATTAGATAGTTTAGGCAATTTAAATTGTTCAAACCAGAAAACAAAATTTATATTTGAATAGAGCATTCAAAAAGGTGTGAAAAACATATTTTAGTTGAATTATTTGAAATCAGTATGAATTAGTTATGAATTATTTCAAATTGCATTTGAATTATTTGGATTTGAATTTAAATTGCATTTTGAAAATTCAAAACAGAATACAAATTGCATATTTGGAAAGATTAGGAAATTTGGATCAGAATAGATATAAAGTTTGTATTTATTGGATTTGTAAAACAAAAGATATTAAATTTCAAAGTTTCTATTCAAATCTGTGATTTAAAAGAAAATAGAAATTTGCAACAGATTTCTTTTTTAAACTTTTGTTACCGAGAGGGCAATCTACACACACGCTGCCAGGTGGGTCAGTGGACTGCGTGGCTAACGCGCGCTGGCGTGGCAAGGAGGGCCACTGCCAGGTGGGGCCGCACGCTAGACGAAAACCCTAAAAAGAATTGCGGCCGCGGGGCTCGAACCCGCGAGCTCGCGAAGCAAACCAACGATCTGAACCACTGCGGTGTTGTGCGATTGTTGTCAGGTTACACATCGCAGAGAGGAAGTAGATTCAGTTTGCCCAAGCCTGAACTTAACTGACGACGCCGCGTGCTCGACTGACAGAAGAACAGCGGGGACTCGCCGGTGATCAACGTCGCGTTTCGCCGCGGCAGAGCAACACGGTGACGAGCACGCGTGCTGGCGTGCGTGCGCTACTGGGAGGTGGCCTAGGCGCGCGCGGATGGGTGCACAGAGAGGAAGAAAGGCGAGGGATCAACGGGGTTTTGCTCACCGGGCTGCAGGGGGTCGCCGGAGGGAAACGCGGACGGCGGCGAGGCAGTGGTTCTTCCCAAGCTCCACACTGGTGTCGGACACGTAGAGGGAAGGACGGCGGCGCGTTTCCTGCTTCTAGGTAGGGTGGACGGTGACCATGGCGACGGTGGCGTGAACGAAATCAGACGGTGATCGCCGGGGTAGTTGGACAGAGGGGTGGATCGCGTCGGGGAAGGAGCAATGGCGGCGGCGAGCGAGGGAGAAGGGGCCTAGGCTAGGGTTAGGTCTAGGAGGGGTGCCCTAGGGCTTAAATAGGGTGGAGGCGCAGCGGCTGGCCGCCGGAGTCGCGCGCGGCCGCGGTGGCTCCGCTGGATGAGCTGCCGTACGCGGGGGAGAAGGCCGATAGGTCGTTTGCACGGATCTTGATGCAACGAAGGGGTACCGGGCCGCTCGGGCTGGCTGCGCGCGCGATTAGTGGCCTAGGTGGGCTGGGCCAGCTAGCTTAGCTGCCGCGCGCTTTTCTCTTTTATTCTTTTCTGGTTTTTATTTTTTTTTGCATTCTGCTTTTGGAAGAAAGTTGTTAAGGTTTTATTTGAGAAAAATTCTAGAAAAATTAGGTTAAGCTTTTTAATTAATTAGTAACCACAATATCAACTTGGATTTCCAAAATGAAATTTTAAAATTGTAGTTAGTGTTTGAAACCAAATATGGGGAATTTTCATATTTAATTTCTTTATTGAAAACAACATTTGAATAGGGTTACCCCTAGTTTTAAAACATGATTTTAGAATCACAAAGTGTGGTGAATTTTGATGGGTTCAAAATAAGTACTGATTTGAACTTGTTTTGAAATTTAAAAGAGGATTTGAGAATAAATGATTGAATTATTGGTTGGATTAAAGCAACAATTTTAATAAGTGAGAAAAGGGATAACATGGTTGTTTTTAGTTGTTATTTGTATTCCAAAATTGTAACATAGCAAGTATGAAACCAAAGTTTGAAAAAGGTTTGAATTTGAGTTGTGAAAACAGGATAAAACAGATAGAAAACAAATGCAAACAATAAGTAAACATGATGACATGATGCATTGCTTGAAATTAAACAAGGAATCAAACATTCTAAGGGTTGTTTTCATACTTGGATGTTACAAAACGCCCCCCCTTGAAGGAATCGCGCCCCGAGATTCCCTACTGAGAAATGAAAAGGTCCGGATACTTCTTGCGAAGATCCTCTTCGGTCTCCCACGTTGCCTCTTTATCAGAATGATGCGACCATTGGACTTTCAAGAACTTGGTGCTCTTGTTGCGAGTCTTACGCTCGGTCTCCTCGAGAATACGAATAGGGTGCTCCTCATAAGATAGATCATCTTGCAGTTCAATGGAATCATGATCAACTGCACGATCTGGATCTTTGAAACACTTCTTGAGTTGTGACACGTGGAAAACATCGTGCACCTTGGATAGTTTTTCTGGAAGTTCAAGACGATAAGCATTCTCTGCACGTCTTGAGAGGATGTTGAAAGGGCCAATGTATCTTGGTGCAAGCTTTCCTTTCACACCAAAACGATGAGTGCCTCTGAGGGGAGTTACACGGAGATATGCCTTATCACCAGGTGCATAGACCATATCCCTGTGCTTGCTATCATAATAGCTCTTCTGACGAGACTGAGCAATCCTGAGATTGTCACGAATGATACGAACTTTCTCCTCGGCTTCCTTAACAATATCAGGGCCTAGAAGTGAACGTTCACCAGCTCCAGACCAATTGATTGGACTCCTGCATCTGCGACCATACAGTGCCTCAAATGGTGCCATTCCTAGGCTTGCCTGGTAGCTGTTGTTGTAGGAGAATTCAGCATATGGAAGGCAATCCTCCCATTTCATGCCAAAGGAGAGACCACATGCTCTGAGCATATCCTCGAGAATCTGATTGACTCTTTCGACTTGCCCCTGAGACTGAGGGTGATAAGCTGTGCTGAACAGAAGTTTAGTGCCCAATGCTTCTTGAAAGCTTTTCCAGAAATGAGAAGTGAAAATACTTCCACGGTCTGAGCTTATTTCCAATGGAACACCATGAAGGGGAACAACCTTTGCTGTGTAGAGCTCTGCTAACTGGCTAGCTGAGATAGTTTCCTTTACAGCATAGAAGTGAGCAACCTTAGTGAGACGATCAATAACAACGAAGATTGCATCGTTGCCCTTTTTGGACTTTGGAAACCCAGTAACGAAGTCCATTTCAATCATGTCCCACTTCCACTCAGGAATTTTCAGAGGTTGGAGTAGACCTGCTGTCTTCTGATGGACTGCCTTAACACGTTGACAAACGTCGCATTCAGAAACGTATTGAGCAATTTCACGTTTCATGCCAGGCCACCAATACAGAGTCTTGAGATCCTGGTACATCTTTGTACTTCCAGGGTGAATGGATAGGGGAGTTTCATGAGCCTCCTTGAGAATGATATCCTTGAGACTTTGAATCTGAGGGACTGCAATGCGTCCTTCGAAGAACACAGTTCCCTTGTCATCAATTGAGAAGGACTTGAATTTATCATTGCCCTCCTTGATGTGATCCACAATCTTCTTGATTTCATTATCACGAAGTTGTTCAAAACGAATCTTGTCCTCGAGAGTTGGGCTGGCTGTCAAGCTAGCAAGGTATCCTTCAGGAACAAGACCAAGGTTCAGCTTCTGGAATTCTTCATGAAGTGGAGGTTGGCTTTCCATGATCATGAGATTATTGCAATAGGATTTGCGACTGAGAGCATCGGCCATAACATTAGCCTTGCCTGGAGTGTAAGAAATGGTGAGATCAAAGTCTTTAATCTTCTCAATCCATCTCCTTTGCCTGAGGTTCAGATCTGGCTGAGTGAAGATGTATTTCAGACTCTTGTGATCGGAAAAGATTTCAGTTTTGTTACCCAACAAGTATTGTCTCCATTTCTTGAGGGCAAACACAACTGCTGCAAGTTCAAGATCATGAGTGGGATAGTTTTGCTCATGTGGGTTCAACTGACGTGAAGCATAAGCGACAACTTGACGTTCTTGCATAAGAACTGCTCCTAGGCCTTGGAGAGATGCATCACAGAATATCTGGAAAGGTTTGGTGGTGTCGGGGCCAACTAGAACAGGTGTGGAAGTGAGTTTAGTCTTCAGGAGGTTGAAACTCTCATCACATTGTGGAGTCCAAACGAACTTTTTGTCCTTCTTTGTGAGATCAGTGAGAGGTTTAGCAATCTTGGAAAAGTTTTGGACGAAACGACGGCAATAGCTAGCCAAGCCAAGAAAGCTTCTAACTTGTTTCACCGTCTTAGGGGGTTTCCAGTCAACAATTGCCTTAACCTTTTCAGGATCAATGGCAATGCCTTTGGCAGAGATGATATGACCAAGATATGCAACTTCTGGAATCCAGAACTCACATTTGGAAAACTTGGCATACAAACGATGCTCGCGAAGTTTCATGAGAGTGAGACGAAGGTGTTTTCCATGCTCTTCCTCGGATTTTGAGTAGACTAGAATATCATCAAGATATACCACAACGAACTTGTCGAGGTATTCATGGAAGACAGAATTCATGAGTCTTGAGAAGGTCGCCGGTGCATTGGTGAGACCAAAGGACATGACGGTGTATTCATATAGACCGTACCTTGTGGTGAAAGCTGTCTTGGGAATATCTTCCTTTCTGATCTTTATCTGATGGTACCCCATCCTCAAGTCCAACTTTGAGAATATTGAGGCTCCAGCAAGTTGATCAAAAAGATCATCGATACGAGGAAGTGGATACTTGTTCTTGATGGTTTTCTCGTTGAGAGGACGATAGTCAACCACGAGTCTCTTAGTTTGATCCTTCTTGGCAACAAACAGAGTTGGGCAACCCCAAGCGGAGGAACTAGGCTGAATGAAACCTTTGTCCATATACATATCGATTTGCTCCTTCAACAATTTCAGTTCAGGAGGAGCTATCTTGTATGGATGCTTAGAGATTGGAGCAGTACCTGGCTCAAGCTCGATCACGAACTCAACTGCTCTGTCCGGAGGCATCCCTGGCAATTCTTCTGGAAAGACGTCAGGGAATTCACAAACCACCGGAACATTTTCAATTGCCGGAAGGGGTTTGGCATCAAGGCTGAACAGCTGAGCAGAAGTTGATCCATATGGAGAATAGACTATCTGGCCTGAAGTGTGGGAGAGAGTTATTGACTTTTGAGCACAGTCAATTTTTGCTTTGTGGGTCTTCAACCAATCCATACCCAGAATGACATCAATGTCTGAATTTCCCAGCAACATGAGTGAAGCAAGGAATACACGACCTCCAATTAGGATCTGATTGTCCATGCTTATCTTGGAAGTAATCATTTTAGTTCCCGGAGAGTGCACATAGATTTGATTGCTTAGCGGAACCAGAGCTAAATTGTACGTTGTAGCAAAGATCTTTGACACAAACGAATGCGATGCTCCAGTATCAAACAACACTTTAGCTGGAATAGAGTTTACGGGTAATATACCGAGAACGACGTCAGCAGCCTCCTCTGCTTTGTCGGCCTTGATATGGTTCACCCTCGCGTTCCTCCCGACAGGCCTATTGTTGGAGTTGAAGGCTTTAGCCGGAGGAGCACGAACCATAGCCTGGTTGGTGTTGGGGCGAGGAGGTAGGGGTAGCTGCTTCTGAGTGCACTTATCAGCATAATGTCCAGTCTCCTTGCACTTGTAGCAAGTGACGACACGAGAAGGACCCGGCCTTGGCTGCCCCATCGGAAACCTCTGACCCTGCATCTGAGATGGGTTGGGTGGGCGGGGACCAAAGCCTGGAGAAGCTTGGGCATTTGGAGCCCGAGTGACAGCACCATTTGGCACCCAGATGCGGCGCTTCTGCGGAGGGGTGGTCATGTTGGAGGAGGAACCACCCTCACGCGAGTGCTTGCGGGACTCTTCGAACGCCTTGCGCCCATTCTCCTCATTGAGCGCGGTGTTCACAAGCTCGACGAAGTCCTTGCACTTGATGTTTGTGAGAGCGTACTTCAGTTCCGGGTTAAAACCTCGGCGGAACCTCGCCATCTTCTTGGCTTCGGTGGACACTTCGTCACCAGCGTACCGAGCGAGACGATTGAACTCGTTCTGGTAGCCGAGAACGTCCAGCTTGCCCTGTCTGAGAGAGCAGAATTCCTCACGCATCTTTTCCATGAGACCATCCGGGATGTGGTGCTTCAGGAAGGCATCTCTGAAACATCCCCAGTTGATAGGAAAGCCAGCCCTCATGGCCTGGTAGTTCTCCCACCAAGTAGCTGCCTGACCCTTCAGTAGGTAGGTGGCGTACTTGACCTTATCCTCTTCAGCAACATGAGCTATCTCCAGAGCTCTTGCTACGTCACGGATCCAGTCATCAGCATCCAGGGGCTCACGTGTTGCCACGAAAGCTTTTGGGCCCAAGCTGAGGAAGTCCTTGATGGTGACCCTTGGAGCATTCTGGTTGTGTTGCTGGTTAGCCTGGATCTGGGCCATCTGTGTCACCACTTGGGTCATCTGAGCCAACAGTTCTCCCATTGGTGGTGGCGGAGGCGGGTTGTTCCTGGTTGGAGGCATCCTGAACAGAAATTCATTTTAGCACAACAACAGAAAAGGATAGACTTGGTAACCGAAAGATAGATTATTCCGACGCATGAATAGATAACCAACAGGTACATCATCACATGTTCAAATACATCAGAATATCCAACAGACCAAAAACATGGTTCGAAAACGAAAGGATAAACTAGACACAGCTAGTAATGGATACAACGGTACTCCCATGCTCATCACGCAGGACGGCGGTGAGTAGTACGACGAGAGATACGGTGAGGAGGAATCCCACGGAAATAGGTATCACGACGATCCCTGTAGATAGGAACTGCTCTGAGAGCAACTCTCGGTGTGGTAAAGTGGAAAGCGTCGTATCCCTGTGCTCCATAGCGGGGAATCCCTGTGTAACCAGCTCCGAGATCGAGAAGTGGACCTCTGATCGGCTCGTAACCTCCAGCATCTGGCAACGGAAGACCAGCTGGCTGAACGACACGTGCGAAGCGCTCGTCTCCAACAAAGTCTGTGGTGTACGACGCCAGACGAGTGAGAGCAAGGCGGAGCTGCTCCCTGACTGAGGCTAACTCCTGAGAAAGTGCGGAAGCAACGGCATCACTGTGACTAGCGAACTGGGCAGTGACCTGGAGCCTGGAGCTATCAGTCTCGTAGGTATCCATGTCACGGTGGATAGTGAAGTGAGCTCCTGCTGCCGTGATGTAACCACGGGGGATGTGACGAAAACTGGACTTATCAAACCCCCAGTAGTCAGCACGGAGAACGGTGACACTCACGTACGCTGCCTGCTGCACTGCCATATCCACTGTGGACCCTACTGCCTCGTACTGGTGTGCAATGCTCCTGCCATCATCTGACAGAATGTAGACGATAGCCCGGTAGCAAGTCTGGTCACACTCTCGCTGGTGCTCGTAGACCCGGTACTCTGGTGCCCAATGGAACCCCAGAAAGGTAACCATGTCTCTCAGCAACTCCGGAAAACCGGCGGTGCTCTCACAGCGAGTCATGCGAACCACCTGCGGATAGTAGTTGAGACCCATCTGCAGATTATTTGGAAGGTTTGATTAGACTCCGGTAGATGAAAAAGGATGTGGAAAACAACAACAAGGTTGAACGGACGAAAAGGATGTTGAAAAGAACAGGATATCGAAGCAACATCGGGAAAACGAGACCAAAAGTCCTGAGGTACTACAGAGAACCCAAAACACGTGAAATCCTAACTTGAAAGTTTAGGTGAGAACAGAAAACAACGTTTCACTTCCTTACCAGAAAAGGGTGGGTGGGTGGGGAAAGAAGAAAAATGGCAGAATTCCTACTCTCACGTTTCATTTTTCCTATATAGCTACAAAATAGTTTCTAGACTCAACTGCGACCAGTAAAAAGGGATCCTACAGGCAGACAGGCTCTGATACCATTTGTCGCACCCTGGGTTTCTAGAGGATACTCTCCGCACGAACTGGAAGTCAGGTGCTTGGATTATGGGGCAAACATGCTCCCACGTCCCAGCTTCCTGGTAGGCCTGCGCTTATGCGCGACAACACAAGCCCTGCTTCCACCGTCGAAGTAAACTATCCGCTAGGAACCTAAAGGCACTACTGTCGACGTACTTCATAATCAAACACGCACGGTACGTCAACAGTTTGGTACGAATGATAACACAGAATGTCTCTAAGACACAAAAGAATGAAATAAGGGCAACTGGCCTTCACTAAGGCAGAAAATATCGAATACAGTCATCCAGAGGACACATGTCCCAACATATCATCCATTACAACAGCGGAAGCAAACAAAGGGGTCTGAGTACAGACAAATCCATGGCTTAAGAAGCCTGAGAACATAAAGGAAAACGAAGCCCATCCACGTAGGTCTGGATCCTGCCCTGGTCCAGCTAACTACTCGTCTGCAGCGTCATCGAACTCCACAAAGTAGCCATCCTGGGAAGCATCGTAGTCGTAGTAGTACTCTGCGTAAACCACAGCCCCAACGGGGTCAGTACATCCAAGTACTGGCAAGCAAGACTCACATTTCATCAAGGAGTTACCCGTCAACACAAGCATAGATGCTTGGGATCAACGGAAGAAGGGGTGATATAAAAGTTGCTGCTGGCTGCTCTAACCAACTACAGAATATAACTACAAGTTCCGGCTAACAGAAAAGATAAGATCGAGGATTGTAACCAACTGAAAGATAACTTCAACCAAAACCCATCCTGGATCTCGCCCCTTATCCAAAGAAGCAATCCGAGGATAACTCACACAGTTGTAATAAGGTGAATCAAGTTATTTGTGTGAATAACCTATTACTAGTCAGGTTATTAATCATTGGGTGAAACATGGTTGTAAATTATGTTGAAGTTGTCCTGAGTACTTGTTAGCCAGTACTTTCACCAAGTAATCCATAACCGCGGAAAACACGGCTTCTCGAGAAGATTATCCCTGCAGGGTTGCACCAATTTGGCCGTACACTCCTGAATATCCCGCCAGATGGGATGCCTCCCACCAAGCGGGGCACTCAACACAACCGACCATTCCTCGCATCAAGCCCAAAGAACCTTGGGCGCACGGCTAATCGAGCCCAGAAGAAAATGGACCATCATAGCACTCTAAGACCGTGTCCCCCTATATGCCGACTACGAAAGTTCCACCCTGCGCTGGGCTCGCAAAAACATGCATGCGGCAAATGGAAAACACGAACTAAATGAGGCGATTTGGACGAGATGCGAATCAGGTCAAGTTGAGGGGGGCGCCCATACTCGCTTCCCAAATGCGGGTAGTGCGCTCATCATGGATCAGTAGACAAGACCCTTTTCCTATTAGGGTCGACACTAGCAGGCTCCAAAACCACTCATGGGCCTCCTGCCGGTGCCTTATCATCAAGTTATTATTATCATTAGCAATTAACAGGATTGATTGATTAATAACGAGCCCCGGTACAAGAATACGATAGTAAAAGTAGTAACCGACAACAGACTCGAGTAAAAGCAACCCTAAGCATGCTAGATGATAACAGGCACAAGCAAAGGCTGTAGGTATGGAGGTGGTGGCAATATCATGGCTCAAGGTATCATGTGATGGGTTCGGAGAACAAGCAACGATACATAGGGCTAGCAATAGTAGACAAAAGATAGTATCAACAGCAAGTGTGGAAAAGAACTCGATGATTCATGTGAGTGATAACTTGCCTGGCAGCTCAGTATCGTACTGGGCTAGGTCCTGAGAAGTGGTGTCGTAAGGATCGTCGGTCTCAACGTAGTCGTCGTCTAACCGAGAAGAAGCAAACAAACAAAACAGGTATGTAAACAAACATTGACATGGCATTGTGCACAATCAACTATGATGCATGACAATTTAATAGATGCAACAAAATAACCTATTTGATATGATAACACAATTTAAATGAACTGATATGCAACTGTGAGTTGCATATGACAAGCCCATGGAATTTGGTTAGTTTATTTGTTTTCCAACTAATCAACAGATGATAATGGATTAGCATGATGCATGCAAAAGGAAAACAGCAAAATAACAACATTAGAACCAAATTACAATAGGTTGTAGCAATTTAAAAGTTTGTTATTAATTTTGGAAAATTTTGGGTGCATTAGAGGTACCACACATGTAGTTGTTGTTTTCAACCATTTAAAATGTTCAAAACAAATAACAAAGTTGATATTTGAAAAGAACATCAAATTCTGGTTGGATTACATGTTTCACAATTTGAAATTGGACTTTGGATTAATTAGTTATGAATTAAACAATTTTAAACAATTTTTAATTGAATTAAGCAAGAATTAGATAGTTTAGGCAATTTAAATTGTTCAAACCAGAAAACAAAATTTATATTTGAATAGAGCATTCAAAAAGGTGTGAAAAACATATTTTAGTTGAATTATTTGAAATCAGTATGAATTAGTTATGAATTATTTCAAATTGCATTTGAATTATTTGGATTTGAATTTAAATTGCATTTTGAAAATTCAAAACAGAATACAAATTGCATATTTGGAAAGATTAGGAAATTTGGATCAGAATAGATATAAAGTTTGTATTTATTGGATTTGTAAAACAAAAGATATTAAATTTCAAAGTTTCTATTCAAATCTGTGATTTAAAAGAAAATAGAAATTTGCAACAGATTTCTTTTTTAAACTTTTGTTACCGAGAGGGCAATCTACACACACGCTGCCAGGTGGGTCAGTGGACTGCGTGGCTAACGCGCGCTGGCGTGGCAAGGAGGGCCACTGCCAGGTGGGGCCGCACGCTAGACGAAAACCCTAAAAAGAATTGCGGCCGCGGGGCTCGAACCCGCGAGCTCGCGAAGCAAACCAACGATCTGAACCACTGCGGTGTTGTGCGATTGTTGTCAGGTTACACATCGCAGAGAGGAAGTAGATTCAGTTTGCCCAAGCCTGAACTTAACTGACGACGCCGCGTGCTCGACTGACAGAAGAACAGCGGGGACTCGCCGGTGATCAACGTCGCGTTTCGCCGCGGCAGAGCAACACGGTGACGAGCACGCGTGCTGGCGTGCGTGCGCTACTGGGAGGTGGCCTAGGCGCGCGCGGATGGGTGCACAGAGAGGAAGAAAGGCGAGGGATCAACGGGGTTTTGCTCACCGGGCTGCAGGGGGTCGCCGGAGGGAAACGCGGACGGCGGCGAGGCAGTGGTTCTTCCCAAGCTCCACACTGGTGTCGGACACGTAGAGGGAAGGACGGCGGCGCGTTTCCTGCTTCTAGGTAGGGTGGACGGTGACCATGGCGACGGTGGCGTGAACGAAATCAGACGGTGATCGCCGGGGTAGTTGGACAGAGGGGTGGATCGCGTCGGGGAAGGAGCAATGGCGGCGGCGAGCGAGGGAGAAGGGGCCTAGGCTAGGGTTAGGTCTAGGAGGGGTGCCCTAGGGCTTAAATAGGGTGGAGGCGCAGCGGCTGGCCGCCGGAGTCGCGCGCGGCCGCGGTGGCTCCGCTGGATGAGCTGCCGTACGCGGGGGAGAAGGCCGATAGGTCGTTTGCACGGATCTTGATGCAACGAAGGGGTACCGGGCCGCTCGGGCTGGCTGCGCGCGCGATTAGTGGCCTAGGTGGGCTGGGCCAGCTAGCTTAGCTGCCGCGCGCTTTTCTCTTTTATTCTTTTCTGGTTTTTATTTTTTTTTGCATTCTGCTTTTGGAAGAAAGTTGTTAAGGTTTTATTTGAGAAAAATTCTAGAAAAATTAGGTTAAGCTTTTTAATTAATTAGTAACCACAATATCAACTTGGATTTCCAAAATGAAATTTTAAAATTGTAGTTAGTGTTTGAAACCAAATATGGGGAATTTTCATATTTAATTTCTTTATTGAAAACAACATTTGAATAGGGTTACCCCTAGTTTTAAAACATGATTTTAGAATCACAAAGTGTGGTGAATTTTGATGGGTTCAAAATAAGTACTGATTTGAACTTGTTTTGAAATTTAAAAGAGGATTTGAGAATAAATGATTGAATTATTGGTTGGATTAAAGCAACAATTTTAATAAGTGAGAAAAGGGATAACATGGTTGTTTTTAGTTGTTATTTGTATTCCAAAATTGTAACATAGCAAGTATGAAACCAAAGTTTGAAAAAGGTTTGAATTTGAGTTGTGAAAACAGGATAAAACAGATAGAAAACAAATGCAAACAATAAGTAAACATGATGACATGATGCATTGCTTGAAATTAAACAAGGAATCAAACATTCTAAGGGTTGTTTTCATACTTGGATGTTACATTTATTTTCTCAAGTACAAATCTGAAGTGTTCCAGAAATTTCTTGACTTTCAGAACCTTGTTAAACGCCAGTTTGACAGGAAAATTCTTGCTATGCAGACAGATTGGGGGTGGTGAGTATGAAAAACTCAACTCCTTCTTCACAAAAGTTGGAATTTCTCATCATGTGTCCTGCCCCCATGCTCATCAGCAAAATGGGTCGGCAGAACGTAAACATAGGCATATTGTAGAGGTTGGACTATCTCTACTTGCTCAAGCATCAATGCCCTTGAAATATTGGGATGAAGCTTTCTTTTCGGCCACTTTTCTCATAAACCGCACCCCCACAAAAACTCTTCAATTTGAGAATCCCTTAGAATGATTGTTTCATGAAAAACCAGATTATCAGTCTCTTAGGGTTTTCGGGTGCGCGTGTTGCCCTAATTTAAGTCCATATAACTCTCATAAACTTCAATTTCGGTCAAAGAAATGTGCTTTTCTCGGATACAGTCCTCTGCATAAAGGTTTTCGATGCTTAGATATATCTAGTGGTCGAATATATATTTCAAGAGAAGTGGTCCTCGATGAAACAATTTTTTCCGTTTCAATCACTAAATCCTAATGCTGGTGCAAGACTAACATCCGAAATCCTTTTGTTACCCTCGCATTCTTCTGATTACGGGGGAATTAATGATGGTGATCATGTGATTAATGCTCCTAATTTTTCTGAACGAAATCTGCAGTCCCTGTCGCACCCGGACTTCTAAAGGATACTCGCCGTTCCGTTGAACAGTAGTAGATTGGATTACGGGGCTTACCGGCACCCGCGTCCTCTTACGAGTAGGACAACACACGTATGTGTGACAACCAACCCCTATCTGTTCAGCGTCGACGTAAACTATCCCATAGAAATCAGGATACTTCCATTGACGTACTTCAAAACATACTCACATGGTACGTCAACGGCATTGGAACAAGTGATATCACAACAGATCTCTACGACACAAAAGATTGAAATAAGTTGCAAATAGCTCTCACTAGAGCAGAGATAGCAAATACAATCATCCAGAGGGCACATGCCCCAACATATCATCATTACATCACAGCGGAAGCATTCAACATGTCTGAGTACAGACAAGATCCAAACAGGCCTAAGAGGCCGGAAACGAAAAAGACGGAGCCCATCCACGAATTCTCGGATCCTGCCCGGGTCCGCTATCTACTCGTCAGCAGTCTCGTCAAACTCCACGTCGTAGCCACCATGTAGATCCTCGGAAACGTCGTCTGCGGAAACCACAGCCCCAAGGGGGTCAGTACATAAACGTACTGGCAAGCAAGACTCACAGTTCACCAAAGTGTAACCCGTCAACACCAAGCACAGATGCTTTGGGTTCAACGGAAGGAAAGGGATAAAAAGGATGCTGCAACTGGCTGCTCTAAACAACTACAGAGCATACTACAACTTCCGGCTAACAGAAAGGAGATAAGATCGTGTATCGTAACCAACTATAGCTAACCACCAAACAAACCCATCCTGGATCTCGCCCCTTATCCAAAGAAGCAATCCGAGGATAACTCACACAGTTGAAATAATGATGGTTCAGATTATTGTGTCAATAAGCCTATTACTAGTCAAGTTGTTAAGCATTGGGTGTAAGGTTGTTAATCATTAGGTTTAAGTTGTCCTGAGTACTTGTTAGCCAGTACTTTCACCAAGTAATCCATAACCGCGGAAAACACGGCTTCTCGAGAAGATTATCCCTGCAGGGTTGCACCAATTTGGCCGTACACGTATGAATAACCCGCCAGACGGGGATCAAACCCACCAAGCGAGGTACTCAACACAACTCAACTCTTCTTCGCATCAAGCCCAAAGCACCTTGGGCGCACGGCTAATCGAGCCCAGAATAAAATGGACCCTCATAGCACTCTAAGAACGTGTCCCCCTATATGCCGACTACGAAAGTTCCACCCGGGTACCAAGGGCTCGCAAGATCATGCATGCAGCAAATGGAAAACCCGAACTAAATGAGGCGATTTGGACGAGATGCGAATCGAATCAAATTGAGGGGGCGCCCATACTCGCTTCCCACATGCGGTTAGTGCGCTCATCATGGATCAGTAGACAAGACCCTTTTCCTATTAGGGTCGACACTAGCAGGCCTCAAAACCACAAAGGGCCTCCTGCCGGTGCCTTATCATCAAATTTATTATTGATAATAACATTAGCATGATTGATTGATCAAACATCGAGCCCCCAGAACATAATGAAATAGTAACAGAAAGTAACGGGTGACAGACTCGAGCAAAACAACCTAAGCATGCTAGTAAGACACTGGCTCAAACAAAAGGCTATAGGTATGGAGGTGAGGCAATATCAGGGTAAAGGATACATGTGATAGGTTCGTAACAGAAGCAACTAATCATAGGGCTAGCAGAATAGACAACGGAAAGTATCGGTAACCAATGTTGAAAGGAACACGATGGTTCATGTGAGTGATAACTTGCCTGCAAACCCAGTAGCCTGGTACTGAGCTAACTCCTTAGAAGGGGTGTCGTAAGTATCGTCGGTCTCAACGTCGTCGTTTATCCGAGAAGAAGCAAACAAACAATGCAGAAAGATAAACAATCAATATCATGGCATATTGCACAAACATGGGATGATGCATGACCATTTAATTGATGCATCAAAATAAACTAGTTGACAAGATAACAACATGATTAAATGGACCCATATGCAATTGGATTGCATATGGAAAGCCCATGGATTATGGTTGAATTAATTGTTTTACAACTAATCAAATTGTGTAAGTGAATTAGCATGATGCATGGATGAGGAAAACAACAAAATAACAACAATAGAAGCAATTGGAAATAAGGTTTACCAAGTTTAGAAAATCATTTATTAAGTTAGGAAATTTTGGTTACTTAAAGGTGTCACTCAAGCATTTGTTGTTTTCATCAAGTTAAATTGTTCAAAATAGATCACCAAGTTTATATTTGAAAAGAAAACAAAATTTTGGGTGGATTACATGTTTCACTTGTTGAAAAAGGATTTCAAATAAATTATTTATGAATTAAACAAGTTTAAGCAAGAATTAAATGAATTTAATTCAAACATGAACTTATGTGAATTTTTATTTGTTCAAAATATTAGATGAAGTTCATATTTGAAAATATTATACTTTTGTGGTTTGAAAACATATTTTATATGTCCCAAAAGAATTTGTTTTGATCAAGTTATGAATTTAACAATATTAAATGATTTAAACAAGGTTTAAAATATTTATCCAATTTTAATTATTCAAAACATGAAACAAAATTTATATTTGGAAAGGTGGTTTAATTTGGCATGGAAAACATATTTCATTTGTGGAAAATGGATTTAAAATGAGTAAGTTATTATTTTGGCAATTTTAAATGCAATAAACAAGAAACAGTTGTTTTCAGCAATTTAAAATATTCAAAACAGCAAAAAAAATTGATATTTGGAAAGTACATGAAAAGTTGATTGGAAAACATGTTTAGTTAGTTGAAATTGGAATTTTTATGCCCAAGTTATGGTTTTTGCAAAATTAAATGAATTAAACAAGATTTCAAATATTGCACCAATTTAAAATATTCAAAACAGCAACAAATTGCATGGAAAAGGTTGAAAACATGTAGCAAATGTTTCATTGAACATTTAGAGCTATCAAACATAATTTTAGGGTGATTATTGAATTTATTATGCAATTTTCCATAATCATTCTTATTCTGCCCTTTTTAGTAAACAGAGGAAAACATGTTCAAAATTAATTCAATTGTGCCCAAATAAAATACCAATGTGTAGAGTTTGTTAAGACAAATTTTTAGAGTCCAAGTTTGTTAAAATTGGATGAGTAGAACTAAAGTTATGAAATTCCAAAGTTTCCAAATTTTATTGCATTTTCAGTAATTAATTATTTAGTGCAAAAATTGTTACAGAAACAGGTTGCAAACTTGACATTACTAGAAGGAGCACAAAATTATGAATCCACAGGATTTTGAATCATTCAAATTGGAGTGATATTCAATTTTATATGGAATTTAGAAGTATTTGATCAGATCTGTCTTTCTGAACTGCGGGCAGAAAAAGAAAAAAACAGAGAATAAAAGGTGTGGGGTGAGGGGGATCGAACCCTAGACCTCCAGGGCGCGCGCTAGGGACAGTAACCAGTGGGGTGCTGTGATGTTTGTTGATACGAAGGGGATTGGGGGGGTTTGAGGTGTGGTTACGCGCTGGTTTTTCTCTGAATCCAATCTGCACGTACTGTGCCTGGGCGGACAGAAACGAAGAGGTCGATGAGGGGCCATGGCGGATGCTGCTCGCCGGAGGGGGACCACCCGTGGGGGGGGGTGCTGCGAGGGGGTGCGGCCAAGGGGAGATAGGAGGAGGCGATAGGAGGAAGGGGCTCACCTGGCAGCGATCGGGAGGAGACAGGTGTGCAGGCTCGGGGCGGACAGAGGTGTGGTCGCCGGCGACGGGAGGCGAGGGCGCAGGTGGTGGGAGGCCTCCCGGTCCAATCCGAGAGGGTGGAGAGGGAGCCCGCGGTGAGGGCTTTCCATTCCCGCCCTCACCGCGGCCGGAGGGAGACCGTAGCTCCGGTGATCGCCGGTGGAAAAGGAGGCATTTTTCGGTTGGAGTTGCAGTTTCAGTACAGAGAAGAAAAATATGCAGGGAGAAGGAGATGGAGGAAGAGGGAGGAGTGGAGGTGGGGAGAGGGAAGAAGGAGGGAGTAGCTAGGGTTAGGGAACCCTAGGGCAGAGGGGTGGAGTTATAGGGAGGGGGAGAGGATGGTGGCCGTTCCCTGTGCATCTCTGAAACGTGGAGGTGCAGGATGACTGCCGTACGAAGAAGACGAAGTGGGAAGGGGTATTGGGCTGCGACGGATGTGGGCTTGGGGGGAGAAATTGGGCCTGCTGTGTGTGCTCCTCTCTCTCCCCTGCTCTTTCTTTTTATTAATTGATTTCGTTTTATTTTATTTTTTTGCTGAAATAAGAATAGGAAGAGAATGAAAGGTTTTTGAGTTAAGAAAGATTTGGAAAAATTTGGTTAGGTTAGTTAGGTCAACAACAGCCACTTGTTAACTTGTTTTCTCAAAATTTCAAATTCAAAATTGTTGTTTGTAATTGATTGCATTTGGATGAATTTTTGTTATTAAATGGTTATTAAAACAAGATTTTAACATAGGGTTATCATATCATTTTATTTGGAAACAAAAGGGTATATTTGTTTTGGTATTTTTCATAATTTAACATTGGGTGTTGTTTGATGTTTTTGATTTGACTTAGAATGCAATTTGGAATTAATGAATTGATCTAAGCCACTATTTTAGAAGTTGATCATTATGGAAAATAATTGGAAACAAATGCTGTTTGAGTTGAACTTTTAGTTGAAATAGATTGTAACATGACAAGTATGAAACAAAGGTTGAATATTGTTTGAATTTCCATTGTGAAAACAAATAAAAACAAAGGCAAACCAAATGAAACAAATGATTGTTTTGATTTGAAATATCATTTTGGAAATTGTAACATCACAAGGATGAAAACAAAAGGTTTGAAATTTGAGTTGAAATTCAAATAGAAAACAAAGGAAAACAGTTGGAAAACAAATGAAAACAGAGGAAAACAAATGGAAAACAAGCAAAACAATTGCAATGAACATGATGCCATGATGCAAAACATAAAATAACAGAGAGCAAACATTCTAAAGGCTATTTTTCATACTTGGGATGTTACAGTCCCCTTGTGATTTTATGCAACAACAGGAAACAGCTGTAGGTGCAGAGCACGACGAGGATTTGGCTAACCACGGCGATCCCGAGAGATCGCCTGTGGGATCCGTGCAGGAATCTCCGTCCCACGATTCCCACCACGACGAGTGGCAGGAGCAGCCTGGCGCAGGCGCAGGCGAAAGCGCGTTGTCACTCCACGACCGAGGCGGGTCGCCCTCACCACACGCCTCCGCCCAATCAACGTGCGAGTCCCGAGCGAACCTGTCTCCCCCTTCGCGGCCCACTTGCGACGTGGCGCCACGCGACTCGCAGACCGGGGGGCCTGGAATTATTGCTGCAAGAGGTGTGTCGGCTGACACACATCGGGGGGCTGGATCTTCTACGTCGGACCGTTCTGTGCGCTCAGCTGCACCGGAACCAATTCGAGCACACACTCGGTCAAGAAGTGGTATTGTTAAACCTTTTATTCCAAAAGATGGTACTATTAGATATGCAAACTTAGCCTCAACAGGTGAACCTCAAAGTTTTCATGAAGCATTAGTTGATAACAATTGGAAGCATGCCATGGATATAGAGTTTGATGCACTTATGAAAAATAAAACTTGGCATCTAGTACCATCAGAAGAAGGGAGAAATATAATTGATTGTAAATGGGTGTATAAGATTAAAAGAAAATCATATGGTAGTATAGATAGATATAAGGCTAGATTAGTAGCAAAAGGCTTTAAGCAACGCTATGGCATAGATTATGAGGATACTTTTAGTCCTGTAGTTAAAGCTGCTACTATCAGATTGGTGTTGTCTATTGCTGTTTCTAGGGGATGGAGCTTGCGTCAATTGGATGTCCAGAATGCGTTTTTGCATGGTGTTCTAGAGGAGGAAGTGTATATGCGGCAGCCACAAGGATATGAGGATGGCAAGAAACCGCATCACATTTGTAGATTGGACAAGGCTATATATGGATTAAAACAAGCACCTCGAGCGTGGTACTCGAGGCTAAGCACAAAACTGCAAGGGCTTGGTTTTAAACCTTCAAAGGGAGATACATCACTTCTTCTACAGGAAAGGGAAGGTTACAGTATTCATGCTTATTTATGTTGACGATATAATTGTTGCTAGGTCTTCTGATGAGGCTACCTCAGCTTTACTTAATGATCTGAGAAGTGACTTTGCTCTAAAAGATTTAGGAGACTTACATTATTTTCTTGGCATAGTGGTACAAAGAACAGGAAATGGCATTATGTTGGTTCAGGAGAAATATGCCTCGGATGTTCTTAGGCGTGTAGCCATGAATGACTGCAAACCAGCCAGTACACCTATTTCCACTACAGAAAAGTTGTCCTTACATACAGGGGAAGTGTTGAGTTCAGATGATGCTACTCGGTATCGTAGTGTTGTTGGTGCATTACAATATTTGACACTAACCATACCTGATATCTCTTTTGTTGTGAATAAGGTCTGTCAGTTCTTACATTCCCCCACTACTGAACATTGGACAGCAGTAAAGCGAATATTGAGGTATTTGAAGGAAAGTGTGGATACTGGATTAAAAATTAGCAAGTCATCATCATCATTAGTAAGTGCTTTCTCAGATGTTGATTGGGATGGATGCCCAGATGATAGAAGATCCACAGGAGGCTTTGCTGTATTTTTTGGCTCAAATTTAGTGTCATGGAGTGCCAGAAAACAAGCTACAGTCTCAAGATCCAGCACAGAGGCAGATTATAAGTCTCTTGCAAATGCAACTGCCGAGGTAATGTGGGTGGAAACTCTTTTAGATGAACTTGGTGTTAGTCATCCTCAGGCAGCATGTTTATGGTGTGATAACTTGGGAGCAACATATCTCTCAGCTAATCCTGTGTTTCATGCAAGAACAAAACACATCGAGATTGATTTCCATTTTGTGAGAGAGCGTGTTGCTCGGAAATTGTTGGATATAAGATTTATTCCTACATGAGATCAAGTGACAGATGGGTTTACTAAACCACTGCAAGTTGGACAACTTCGAGCCTTTAAGAGAAACCTCAATCTTGGAGCATTTCGGTTGAGGGAGAATGTTAAACGATAAGGCTCATTTGTTTAGATTGTTAGTTGTTGTAATCGCGTCGGTATAATATAAACCGAATGTGTTTCCTTTCTTTGCTTGTACTCCAAGCTGATGTAAATCTGTTGTAATCTGTTCGGGTCCATTGACCCCCTATTTAACACGAAACGCTGCCGAGGCTAAGACACGCTTGATCGCATCCAATCTACAAACGCAAACATATTGTCCTTTGTAACAGGTCCCAAATGACCAAAGTGTTTTAGATCTGCAAATGGCAAACAAGCTTGGTTGGTGCGCATTTTCAGTTATACAAATTCTCGGGACCATTGGTGTTATGTCCCAGGTCGCATAGCCAGTTTTTGCCATCTTTATTCCAGCGACAGCAATCTTTATTCCAGGTCGCATGGCCAGTTTTTGCCATCATTATGCCAGTGAAATCAGTGAACTTGTATGTCTGATCAACAACTACAAGCTCCTTCCTGATGATATCAACGAACATGTCTGTGGGATTAAATGCATGGACGGCGCGTACCAGGAAAGAGTCCCCAGGAAAGACGCACTGCGAGCCAACCCCCGATGTTTGTGATCGTGGAGCAAGTAGGAAAATAGGCATGCGGAAGGAGGGAGAGTCAGGGGAGGATCACCTCGATCGTTGCTGCCATGCATGGTCTCCTGTCATGGCTGCGCGTCCGGCCGCCGCCGTGGACGTTCTCACTCGGCTCCTCTATTTCTCCTCCGCAACGCAAGGAGAACCATCCAATCGATCGATCAGAACTAGTTCCGTCTAGATGGATACACGCTTCAATTGTTTGTCTCAAGGGGTATCGTAACTATACGTATTTACAATGTATTTGTTGATATAAAAGGTAAATATATATGCAAAAAGGGAAATATGGCAAATTACTAAGGAAACTAACTAATGTGTGGCAAATGGTAAAAACCCAACTAATATGTGGCAAATATGAGAGAACCGAAGTAAAACAGGGCAAATTGTCGCAGTGAGCAGATAAACTGACCTCAAGAACCAATCCCTTGCCCCTCTCCGCGCCGCGCTCGTCGCCATCGTCCCTACTGTCGTCCTCCTGGCCACCCTTCCTGGTCTCCGCGGAGGAGGGGGGCATGCGCACCGGGTGAGGAGGGGAACTGGTTCCAACCTTTACCGCCGCCGCCCGACGTCTCCAGCAACCGCCAGGCGGGGGACGGGGGGAGGGCGGCATGGGTGGGTTGGGGATTTCATATGGGGAACCGGAGAGGAGGCCGGTGAGTACCGGTGTATATCTGGGATTCGTGGGTCTAACCCCAAATCACAAAAATCTCGGAAAATCCGTTTGATACAAGTATATTAGCATGTTTTATCCTCACTTTTCTCAAAATTCCCCAAAGCTATAGTGTATTTTCTCCATATCAAATCCACTCCCTCACCAGCAAGTGAATTTGGGGGAAGGGATTTGAGGGGATTGGGTGGAGGTGGGGGTTTCACCCAAACCCTCTAGTGATTATCCCCACTAATCCCCTAAAATACTCTAGTACCAAACAAGGCCTAAAGGAGATAGGTGGAGGGAGGCCGGGGCGAAGGCGGCCAGAGGAGGGTGGGAGCGAGTAGGGTCGGAGATCCGATGCAGTGAGAGAAATGGATTGGAGAGGGCTGCTCGCTTGCCGGAAGCAGTGGCGGTGCGCGTCGGTCGCGAGCGAGGGTGTAAGAGCATCTCCAGTCGCGGCAAAGACCGCCCAAGCGCCTTCCGGTCCGAACGGGCCCCAAGCGCGCCCACTCGCGCCCCCATTGGGCCTTCCCATCCGGACGCCCCCTTTTCCCGTCCGGCAAACCCAGCCCAACCCTGGCTCCTAGGGGTTCCCGTGGGGCGCCAGACGAGTCGTTCCGCGCCGCGGGCCCGTCCTGCCAGCGACACAAAGCGCCCATTTGCGCAAAGTCCCCTTGCGCCTCGCCCATCGGCGCCCCGCACGCGCCGCCTCGCCCTCTGTCGTCTCCCTCGGCCTCGCAGCGCCGCCGCTCTCTTCCTTCGCGCCTCCACCCCACCAGCGCCTCCGGCCACGCGTCCGCCCTCGGCCCTTCCTCTGTCGCGCCTCCGAACCACCGACGCCACCTCAGGCGCCACCTCCGGCGACCAGAGGTTACCACCTCGCCCCTAAAGTGTTCGGCGATTTGCCCGGTTGGGCGCCGGCCGTTGTTTTTGTCATATTTTGAAACCATTTTCATTTCTACAGATGGACAACGACGATGAGATGATGGTGAACTTTCTCTTAGAGGAAGAAGCCGATATCGACGATGAGGAAGATGAGAACTTGTTTGTTCTTACTTGTTTGGCACAACTCCTCGCTGATGATGAAGCCAATCGCGAACCAAAGCGAGAAGGATCCAAGTTTGGGAGGAGAAAGACGAAACCGAGGATGAGAATGCAGGACCACTGCATGCTTTTCGCCGACTATTTTGCCGATGAGCCAAGATTCGATGCAAAGAATTTTCGACGGAGATTTCGGATGAGCCGAAGGTTATTCCACACATTGGTGCAGAGTGTGAGGGAGCACGACCCCTGGTTCAAGATGAAGAAAGATGTCGTGGGGATGGTAGGTTTCTCCTCAATTCAGAAGTGCGCTGCTGCTATGAGAATGCTTGCATATGGTGCCCTTGGACGACTATCTCCGCATGTCTGAATCGTCGGTTATCAAAGCCATGTACATGTTCTGCACTGCGATAGTGGAAGTGTTTGGCCCAAACTACTTTAGAGTACCAAATGAGGAGGAAACTGCTCGGATCCTGGCAACAAATGGAGCAAGAGATTTTCCTGGTATGCTTGGAAGCATTGATTGCATGCACTGAAGCTGGAAGAACTGTCCATTTGGATGTCAAGGATTGTACAAAGGGGGCCATCATGGAGTTTGCAGCGTGGTACTTGAGGCAGTGGCAGATCACGAGACTTGGATTTGGCATGCGTTCTTCGGCATGGCAGAATCTCACAATGACATCAATGTGTTGCAGCGTTCCCATATGTTTGCAAAACTTGTTGAAGGCTATGCTTCGCCAGTGAACTATGTCCTCAATGGCCACGAGTACAACAAGTGGTACTACCTAGCGGATGGTATTTATCCAAAATGGTCAACATTTGTGAAGACAATTTCCAATCCTCTAGGCAACAAGAAATCCTGATTTGCCTCGGTACAAGAGAGCACAAGAAAGGATGTAGAGCGTGCATTTGGAGTGCTCCAGCAGAGGTTTGCCATTGTGCGGTATCCTGCTCTCCCTTGGTCGGCCGAGCAGATGGGAGAGATCATGAATGCATGTGTGATCATGCACAACATGATCATTGAGGATGAGCGTGAAAATCCAGTGCATGATCATCTTCCGTATGAGTTCCAGGGTCCTCTCGCCAATGTGGATCACAATGTGCCAGCGGATTAGACCGAGTACATCGCTATTAATCTAAGGATTTAAGCCTGGTGCCTAAGGAGGTCTCTCAGCGATTTGGCCCGCTCGCTGTCTCTGCATTGTGGGCCCATTTAGCTGCGCTGTCGTGCGTGCCTGTTTTCCTGGACACGCGTTGCCGGCTCGTTACTCGGTCCCCGGTGTCTTCCGTTGTCCGTATGTTTGGTGGGCCTGCTTTGCTTTTGGTCCCACTAGGCGGCAGACCGAGTTCTCCGTCCGCGTGCGTGCGCTGATTGGTTCGTTTGGGCGGTGGCGGAGAGGTCGTTGACTCCTTTTCTTTCCTCTCCTTCTCGACGCCTCCGTCTGTTCTCTGGGCGGATCTGGCGTCGGACGGTGGGTTGCGGTCCTTGTCTTCTGCACTCCGTTCGGTCTTCGCTTCGCTTCCCTTCCTTTCCTCGCCCTCTCCCTCCATAGGGTATGTTCCGTGTCCCGTTGTGTTGGTCTGTTCTTTGCCGAATCTTGCGTTTGTTTTATGGGTGTTGTTGCCCTCGATGTGTTTGTGGGGCTGGTTCCTCTCCTTTCGATTTGCTTCGTTTCCCTGTTCTTTTGGTCCAGCCTTGTGTTTCTGATGTCCTCTTTCCTCTCTTTTTGCAGGTTGGGGGGCGGGCTTCCTTTCGACGGAATTTCCGTATGTTATTTTTGGGGTTCTCGCCGCAATGCCGGCTCGGTTTGTTGGGCGTTTTCTGAATGCTTTGTTTGTATTCCTTTTTTTGTCGCACGTTGTTGGTTGGACCACTCGCGAGGCTGCGGATCGGGCTTGTGCTTTTTTCCTTTTCAGTTTCGGTGACGTCCCGTTCTTTGTCCTTTGCGTTGATGCTCAGTTTTGTTGTTCTTTTTGTATGTGATGCTACTTTTTCTGTGCTTGCTTGGAAGTAGGTTGTTTTGGATGTATTTGCGAGCTGTAGATGTGCTTGTTACTGTCTGTTTTTATAGGTTGCTCGATGTTGTGGTTCGTCGGTATTTTCTGAATCTCTCTATTTTCCTTGCGTTTTAGTATGTTTTTGCTCCGTGATGAGTGACACGGCTGCTGGATCGTCTTTGTCGGGGAGGAAACGGCGTGGTGCATATCGGCTGCTTCTCTGTTTGTTATCCTTGCTATGGGTGAGCATGTTCTTTTTTTCATTTGCGTTGTTCCTTGTGCTAGCCGTTGGGAGTTCCGGTGACGGCCGGCGTCTTGCTGCGCAGCGGCCAGGCCAGCGGCGTGCGGACCTCCCTGCTGCCGGCTCTTCTTTTTCCCTTGGTGTGCCCTCCTACGGGATCATCTGGTTTTCCTTCGATTTCAAGCCGACGTGTTGGTAGGATATTCATTATGCTTTTTTCCGATTTGATGTGTACACTTTGCGTTCGTGTTTTTTAGGGTTCAGGTGTTGTTGCAGGAGATGGTTCTTTCCTCTGCTTGTCTGGTTTTAGGTGTCAAGCCTCCGGTTGTTAGGAGTGGTCATCTTTCGGGTATGTCTAAGAAGGATGTGGCATGTCTGAAAGGTTTGTGGCTGGGTGTTTTTATTTTTGGGCCTGTTCTTTCTGTTGTTGCTCTCTTTTGTCCTTGTGTTTTATGGTTCTTCTTTTATTTTGTTTCTGTTTGCGGCTTCTTATTGTAACACCTGGGGTGTTACCCTAATAGGAAAGTGTTGTTTTGTTTTTGGCTTGCATCATATGCATCACATGAGGATTGCATTCTGTTTTTCAAAGCAACTCAAAAATTCAAACACAATTGAAACTTTCCCACATGTTCAAAATTCCCAATTTCAAACTTGCAAACTAAATCACTCAATTGTTTTTCAATAATTTGAAGTTGTTTTAATCCAATTGCTTGTTAATAATATTTTCTCTATTGTTGAAAAACCCTAATGATAAATTTCCAATTCAACTCAAATATCAAATCATTTCAATCATATTTGACATGATCCAATTGTGGTTTGGCAATTAAAATCTTGCAAACAAATTAAGTCAATAAGCTTTCATCATTGTTTGAGTTAGTGGAATAATTTTTTTTAAAATTCAATCTTTATGAAATGCTATGGAAAATTCAAATAACAACTTTAAAACTCAAATAAAGATTTCAAATCTTGGGACTTAATGTTCACAATTGCATTGATTTGTTGTTTGCAAATTAATAAAACATTTCATATAAAATAAAACCCCAAACCCTATTTGAAATTCAAATACCAATTTAAAAATCAAACTAATAGTTCAAAAGAATTTGAAATCTATGCTAGCATTGCTTTTATTTTCTGTTTTGAAAATTAATAAAAATATTGCCTAACATAAACCACCCCAAAACCCCTATCCTTTCTCTCTCTCCCTTTTATTTCTTTTTACAAAAAAAAAATAATAAAAAGGAAATCCCAAGGAGAAGAACCAGCCCATTCCTTTCCTCTTTTTCCCAAAGCCCACCCCTTCTTCTCTTTCTCCCCCAGCCCATCTATTCTATTTCTGGCCCACCCCACTTCCTGTCGCTATCTTCTTCCTCTAGTCGACGTCAGCAATGGTACGATCATACTCAGAACCGTATGATCATCCCCACCCATACCCGATGCGCTGCCGTACCAACGCCAGCCCCAATAAAACCACCAAACCTCTGCCCTAGCCCTGCCTCCTCCCACACGCCGCCAAAGCCCTCCTGTTTCTGTTCTTCCTTCCCCCCCGATCTCCCTCTGTCTGAATTCTGCAGAACCAAAACCACCGAGACCACCACCCTCCTCCTTCCCTCATCGCCGGTAGCCTGTCCACCTCGAGGAGCCTCTGAGGAGGAAAATGGAACCGCGGCAGACCCTGGAGTCCTCCCGTCCCCTCGTCGCTTGCCGGGAGGCACCACGGCGGCCGCGCCGTCGCCGGAGAGAGGCCCTCTGCCACTGCCGACAGGCAGTCGTCGTCGACAGAACAGCGAGGTGAGCGCGTCTCCCCTGACCTCTCCCCTCGCTCTCTGCTCGCCTGCACACCGTCCACACGCCCGCACCACGCATCCAGCAAGCACACGCTCACGACGCGAGCCAGGCAGCCCATCGATCGTCGCAGGTTTCTGCTCGTTTCTGTTCGCCGTCAGGGAGTCGCTGTTGTTTTTGTTCAGTTAACGAGCAGCGTAGTGTTAACTCCCCTGCGTATCTGAACCCAACAAACGAAGCCGAGCACCGCAGTGGTTCCAGCGCTTACGCTAGCGCCGCGAGGTTCTGTGTTCGATTCCCTAGCCCGTGGATTAAATCCACACCCTTTTTTTTCCACTGCTGACTGACGGCCAAGCCCCACCTGTCAGCCTCTCCCTGGCCACGCGCACGCCACGCTGGCCTCTGGCCCACGCGGCAGTGGCCGTGTGTAGATAGCAGTGAGTAGGAAAAGTTCCTGCGCATTTTTTTCTGTAATTCCTAAATCATTTTAATTAACAGATTTAAAACTAAAACTTTAACCTTTAATAACTCTTAATCTGTAATTCCAATAAATACAAGTTTTATATGTTTTCTGTTTCAAATTTCCTAATCTTTCCAAATAATCAATTTGTGTACTGTTTTGACAATTACAAATGCATTTAAAAATTCAAACTTAAATAATTCAAATGCTAATTTCTAAAATCAATAACTAATTATTTATTAATCAAATAAATGCAAATAAAATATGTTTGCCATACCATTTTGAATAACCTATTCAAATATAAATTTTGTTTCATGGTTTGAATAATTTAAATTGCCTAAATAATTTAATACTTGTTTAATTCATTTAAATTTGATAAAATCATAACTTGCTCAAAATAAAATATTTTTGAACATGCAAAATATGTTTTCAAACCATCAAAGTGTGAACTTTTCAAATGTGAATTTGAATTTATGTTTTGAACAAATAAAATTCAAATAATATTCAAACTTGTTCTAAATTCAATTAAAACTTGTTTAATATTGTTTAATTCATAATTAAATAATCCTAATTCCAATTTCAATATGTGAAACATGTAATCCAACTAAAATTTGATGTTCTTTTCAAATATCAACTTTGTTATTTGTTTTGAACATTTTAAATGGTTGAAAACAACAAATACTTGTGTGTCACCTTTAAGGCACCCAAAAATTCCCTAAATTAATAATAAAATTCTAAATTGCTACACCCTATCTTAAATTGATTCTAATGTTGTTATTTTGCTGTTTCCATTTTGCATGCATCATACTAAACCACTAGCACCTGTTGATTAGTTGGAAAACAAATAATTTAACCATAATTCATGGGCTTTTCATATGCAACTCAAATTGCATATGGGTCCCTTTAAATCTGTTTATCTTGTCAACTAGTTTATTTCTATGCATCAATTAAATTGTCATGCATCCATGTCTTGATCATGCTGGATCTTTTGCCGTAGTATTAATTGTTGCATCCGGTGTTTGTTCGAGGTTCGTTGCTTCTTCCCGGATAGGACGTTGAGATGATGTGAGCAACGACAAGTTCTGCTACCTTGCGGGATCTCAGGCAAGTATACTCACTTGCTGCCACATGGCTGCCTTTCATCACTTGTTACCGATTCTTTCCGTTGATTCTTTTCTGCTAGCCTTAGTAGTAGTTGTTTCTGTTACGAACCCATCACATGAATCCCTTAACCTTGATATTGCGTCCCCTCCTATAACCATTGCTTGTGCCCGTGACTTACTAGCATGCTTAGGTTGTTTTGCCCGAGTCTGTTACCCGTTACTTTCTGTTATTACCTCATTATGTTCTGGGGGCTCGATGTTTAATCAATCAATCAATCATGCTACTGTTATTGTTTAATAATAAATTTGATGATAAGGCACCGGCAGGAGGCCCTTTGTGGTTTTGAGGCCTGCTAGTGTCGACCCCTTAATTAGGAAAAGGGTCTTGTCTACTGGTCCATGATGAGCGCACTACCCGCATGTGGGAAGCGAGTATGGGCGCCCCCCTCAACTTGACTCGATTCGCATCTCGTCCAAATCGCCACATTTAGTTCGGGCTTTCCATTTGCTGCACGCATATGCAGGTACGAACCCTTGGCGCCAGGGTGGAACTTTTGTAGTCGGCATTTAGGGCGGCGTGGTCTTCCAGTGCTATGAGGGCCCCCTTTGTTCGGGGGCTCGATTAGCCGCGCACGCACATCACGTGGTGCTTTGGGCTTGATGCGAAGAAGAGTTGAGTTGTGTTGAGTACCTCGCTTGGTGGGTTAGCTCCCCATCTGGCGGGTTATTCATACGTGTACGGCCAAATTGGTGCAACCCTGCAGGGATAATCTTCTCGAGAAGCCGTGTTTTCCGCGGTTATGGATTACTTGGTGAAAGTACTGGCTAACAAGTACTCAGGACAACTTAAACCTAATGATTAACAACCTTTCACCCAATGATTAACAACTTGACTAGTAATAGGCTTATTGACACAATAATCTGAACCATCATTAACTCAATTGTGTGAGTTATCCTCGGATTGCTTCTTCGGATAAGGGGCGAGATCCAGGATGGGTTTGTTTGAAGTTATCTTTCAGTTGGTTACTATTACTCGATCTTATCCCCTTTCTGATAGTTGGAAGTAATAGAATCTCTGTAGTTGGTTAGTGCAGCCTGCTGTCGTTTATTTGCAATAACCCCCTTCCTTTCCGTTGATCCTAAAGTATTTGTATCTTGTGATGACTGGCTACGCCGGTAACTTGTGAGTATGGGTTCTATCCCCCTTGCCAGTACTTAACCGTACTGACCCACGAATCTCTTTCGTGGCTGCAAATTCCAACTTGCAGTCAACAGGTTTGAAGTCTGACGACGTTAGCTTGGGAATCCCTCCGGCTTGGCCTGGGCAGGGATTGGACGCTCTCGGTTATCTTCAGGACTCTTAGTCCAATTTGTATCTTGTCCGTAGACGGACGATATGTTGTTTCTTCCGCTGTTATTTGGATCTTTGTATTGTATCAGTTGTAACCCTGGCTCGTTTGAGTCATCTTGTATCTACCTGATTCTGTTGTAATTGTGGAATAGTCGTGAACTATTGTAATGTTATCACAAATGGCAACCTGAAATCGGTTATTATGTGGATTTTGGCGGGAATGCTGAAATCTGCATAGTGCCCGATCTCGGGGCGTCACAAATGGTATCAGAGCCTTGGTTCCGATTCCCGAGATTGTTTCGATACGAATGGTTATTGAAGCAACGGGTCCGCAAAGCCTGTAGGAAAACCTCGCTAACGGTCGTTGTTTCTAGAGTGTCGAAAACTATTTCTGCTAAACTATTTTGGAAAAACATCTCAATAGGATTCTTGTTTTCTCCTTATCCCTATTCTATTTTCCCTCCCATCTTATTTGTTTTGGAGTTTTCCCCCCTTGTCTATCTTTCAAAGTGTTAGGATCCTACGTGGGTGGACGTTTCCTGAGCCTTTAACCTAATAGGTTCGATCATCGGAAGATTCCTGGTGGAAGAACATCGTCGTCAGCCCGAGCAAGAATCTCTTGTTAGTGGTGTCGAGGAGATCAACCGGACGCACGAAGAATCGATAGTCTAACTTCTTTCCCCTCCCGGGTTAGCAGGTGGATTGCGAGGGCGCAATCCCTTGTTAGTGGTGTCGTCTGTAACACCTGGGGTGTTACCCTAATAGGAAAGTGTTGTTTTCTTTTTGGCTTGCATCATATGCATCACATGAGCATTGCATTCTGTTTTTCAAAGCAACTCAAAAATTCAAACACAATTGAAACTTTCCCACATGTTCAAAATTCCCAATTTCAAACTTGCAAACTAAATCACTCAATTGTTTTTCAATAATTTGAAGTTGTTTTAATCCAATTGCTTGTTAATAATCTTTTCTCTATTGTTGAAAAACCCTAATGATAAATTTCCAATTCAACTCAAATATCAAATCATTTCAATCATATTTGACATGATCCAATTGTGGTTTGGCAATTAAAATCTTGCAAACAAATTAAGTCAATAAGCTTTCATCATTGTTTGAGTTAGTGGAATAAAATTGTTTAAAATTCAATCTTTATGAAATGCTATGGAAAATTCAAATAACAACTTTAAAACTCAAATAAAGATTTCAAATCTTGGGACTTAATGTTCACAATTGCATTGATTTGTTGTTTGCAAATTAATAAAACATTTCATATAAAATAAAACCCCAAACCCTATTTGAAATTCAAATACCAATTTAAAAATCAAACTAATAGTTCAAAAGAATTTGAAATCTATGCTAGCATTGCTTTTATTTTCTGTTTTGAAAATTAATAAAAATATTGCCTAACATAAACCACCCCAAAACCCCTATCCTTTCTCTCTCCCTTTTATTTCTTTTTACAAAAAAAAATAATAAAAAGGAAATCCCAAGGAGAAGAACCAGCCCATTCCTTTCCTCTTTTTCCCAAAGCCCACCCCTTCTTCTCTTTCTCCCCCAGCCCATCTATTCTATTTCTGGCCCACCCCACTTCCTGTCGCTATCTTCTTCCTCTAGTCGACGTCAGCAATGGTACGATCATACTCAGAACCGTATGATCATCCCCACCCATACCCGATGCGCTGCCGTACCAACGCCAGCCCCAATAAAACCACCAAACCTCTGCCCTAGCCCTGCCTCCTCCCACACGCCGCCAAAGCCCTCCTGTTTCTGTTCTTCCTTCCCCCCCGATCTCCCTCTGTCTGAATTCTGCAGAACCAAAACCACCGAGACCACCACCCTCCTCCTTCCCTCATCGCCGGTAGCCTGTCCACCTCGAGGAGCCTCTGAGGAGGAAAATGGAACCGCGGCAGACCCTGGAGTCCTCCCGTCCCCTCGTCGCTTGCCGGGAGGCACCACGGCGGCCGCGCCGTCGCCGGAGAGAGGCCCTCTGCCACTGCCGACAGGCAGTCGTCGTCGACAGAACAGCGAGGTGAGCGCGTCTCCCCTGCCCTCTCCCCTCGCTCTCTGCTCGCCTGCACACCGTCCACACGCCCGCACCACGCATCCAGCAAGCACACGCTCACGACGCGAGCCAGGCAGCCCATCGATCGTCGCAGGTTTCTGCTCGTTTCTGTTCGCCGTCAGGGAGTCGCTGTTGTTTTTGTTCAGTTAACGAGCAGCGTAGTGTTAACTCCCCTGCGTATCTGAACCCAACAAACGAAGCCGAGCACCGCAGTGGTTCCAGCGCTTACGCTAGCGCCGCGAGGTTCTGTGTTCGATTCCCTAGCCCGTGGATTAAATCCACACCCTTTTTTTTCCACTGCTGACTGACGGCCAAGCCCCACCTGTCAGCCTCTCCCTGGCCACGCGCACGCCACGCTGGCCTCTGGCCCACGCGGCAGTGGCCGTGTGTAGATAGCAGTGAGTAGGAAAAGTTCCTGCGCATTTTTTTCTGTAATTCCTAAATCATTTTAATTAACAGATTTAAAACTAAAACTTTAACCTTTAATAACTCTTAATCTGTAATTCCAATAAATACAAGTTTTATATGTTTTCTGTTTCAAATTTCCTAATCTTTCCAAATAATCAATTTGTGTACTGTTTTGACAATTACAAATGCATTTAAAAATTCAAACTTAAATAATTCAAATGCTAATTTCTAAAATCAATAACTAATTATTTATTAATCAAATAAATGCAAATAAAATATGTTTGCCATACCATTTTGAATAACCTATTCAAATATAAATTTTGTTTCATGGTTTGAATAATTTAAATTGCCTAAATAATTTAATACTTGTTTAATTCATTTAAATTTGATAAAATCATAACTTGCTCAAAATAAAATATTTTTGAACATGCAAAATATGTTTTCAAACCATCAAAGTGTGAACTTTTCAAATGTGAATTTGAATTTATGTTTTGAACAAATAAAATTCAAATAATATTCAAACTTGTTCTAAATTCAATTAAAACTTGTTTAATATTGTTTAATTCATAATTAAATAATCCTAATTCCAATTTCAATATGTGAAACATGTAATCCAACTAAAATTTGATGTTCTTTTCAAATATCAACTTTGTTATTTGTTTTGAACATTTTAAATGGTTGAAAACAACAAATACTTGTGTGTCACCTTTAAGGCACCCAAAAATTCCCTAAATTAATAATAAAATTCTAAATTGCTACACCCTATCTTAAATTGATTCTAATGTTGTTATTTTGCTGTTTCCCTTTTGCATGCATCATACTAAACCACTAGCACCTGTTGATTAGTTGGAAAACAAATAATTTAACCATAATTCATGGGCTTTTCATATGCAACTCAAATTGCATATGGGTCCCTTTAAATCTGTTTATCTTGTCAACTAGTTTATTTCTATGCATCAATTAAATTGTCATGCATCCATGTCTTGATCATGCTGGATCTTTTGCCGTAGTAGTAATTGTTGCATCCGGTGTTTGTTCGAGGTTCGTTGCTTCTTCCCGGATAGGACGTTGAGATGATGTGAGCAACGACAAGTTCTGCTACCTTGCGGGATCTCAGGCAAGTATACTCACTTGCTGCCACATGGCTGCCTTTCATCACTTGTTACCGATTCTTTCCGTTGATTCTTTTCTGCTAGCCTTAGTAGTAGTTGTTTCTGTTACGAACCCATCACATGAATCCCTTAACCTTGATATTGCCTCCCCTCCTATAACCATTGCTTGTGCCCGTGACTTACTAGCATGCTTAGGTTGTTTTGCCCGAGTCTGTTACCCGTTACTTTCTGTTATTACCTCATTATGTTCTGGGCGCTCGATGTTTAATCAATCAATCAATCATGCTACTGTTATTGTTTAATAATAAATTTGATGATAAGGCACCGGCAGGAGGCCCTTTGTGGTTTTGAGGCCTGCTAGTGTCGACCCCTTAATTAGGAAAAGGGTCTTGTCTACTGATCCATGATGAGCGCACTACCCGCATGTGGGAAGCGAGTATGGGCGCCCCCCTCAACTTGACTCGATTCGCATCTCGTCCAAATCGCCACATTTAGTTCGGGCTTTCCATTTGCTGCACGCATATGCAGGTACGAACCCTTGGCGCCAGGGTGGAACTTTTGTAGTCGGCATTTAGGGTGGCGTGGTCTTCCAGTGCTATGAGGGTCCCCTTTCTTCGGGGGCTCGATTAGCCGCGCACGCACAGCACGTGGTGCTTTGGGCTTGATGCGAAGAAGAGTTGAGTTGTGTTGAGTACCTCGCTTGGTGGGTTAGCTCCCCATCTGGCGGGTTATTCATACGTGTACGGCCAAATTGGTGCAACCCTGCAGGGATAATATTCTCGAGAAGCCGTGTTTTCCGCGGTTATGGATTACTTGGTGAAAGTACTGGCTAACAAGTACTCAGGACAACTTAAACCTAATGATTAACAACCTTTCACCCAATGATTAACAACTTGACTAGTAATAGGCTTATTGACACAATAATCTGAACCATCATTAAATCAATTGTGTGAGTTATCCTCGGATTGCTTCTTCGGATAAGGGGCGAGATCCATGATGGGTTTGTTTGAAGTTATCTTTCAGTTGGTTACTATTACTCGATCTTATCCCCTTTCTGATAGTTGGAAGTAATAGAATCTCTGTAGTTGGTTAGTGCAGCCTGCTGTCGTTTATTTGCAATAACCCCCTTCCTTTCCGTTGATCCTAAAGTATTTGTATCTTGTGATGACTGGCTACGCCGGTAACTTGTGAGTATGGGTTCTATCCCCCTTGCCAGTACTTAACCGTACTGACCCACGAATCTCTTTCGTGGCTGCAAATTCCAACTTGCAGTCAACAGGTTTGAAGTCTGACGACGTTAGCTTGGGAATCCCTCCGGCTTGGCCTGGGCAGGGATTGGACGCTCTCGGTTATCTTCAGGACTCTTAGTCCAATTTGTATCTTGTCCGTAGACGGACGATATGTTGTTTCTTCCGCTGTTATTTGGATCTTTGTATTGTATCAGTTGTAACCCTGGCTCGTTTGAGTCATCTTGTATCTACCTGATTCTGTTGTAATTGTGGAATAGTCGTGAACTATTGTAATGTTATCACAAATGGCAACCTGAAATCGGTTATTATGTGGATTTTGGCGGGAATGCTGAAATCTGCATAGTGCCCGATCTCGGGGCGTCACACTTATTGTGACTGTTTGTATTTTGGGTGGCCCAGAACATGTGTGTTCCTATTGCAAGACTTTTTATTGGTATGATGAACGGGCTACTCATTTGAGTGTTGTTATTGACCGAAGAATGTTTTTAATAAGTGTTGCAAGGGTGGTCAGATTGATCTCTGGAGACGGACAGTGTGGCCTTCTCCTCTTGATCGACTGATCAGATTTGGTGGAACGGCAGAGTCGAATGAGTTCATGCGGTTGATCAAATCTTATAATAGTATGTTTGCTTTTTGTTCTCTTGGAGTGAAGGTTGACGACAGTATTAATATTGGACGCGGTCCTTATGTGTTTAGGTCCAGTGGTCTCCCTTCTCATCGGATTGGTTCGTTGGTTCCAGCTCCGAATAATTTACCCAAGTTTGCTCAGCTTTACATATATGACACTGTCAACGAGGTTTCTCATCGGATGGCTGTGTTCAGTGCTGAAGGGGTGGGGTGGGGGGTGGCCGTGTTCCTGATCGCGAGATTGTGGCTTCTTTGGTTGCTATGCTTAATAGTTAATGAATTGGTTAAGCAATTTAGGATGATTCAGGTTTCGCGGAACCGGCAGGATCTTGCTGGCGAGCCTATCGCTACTAGGATTGTGGGGTCGAGTTCATCTGATCCCAAGGTTTACAGCCCCCCGACGTCTCCCGAGTTAGCTGCTTTGTCTGTCGGTGATCTTTCTATTGAGAGGTGCAAGTTCGACATTGTTGTCGAGCCTACTGATGGCCCGTTGAAGCGGATATCGCCTTCGCACCCTGCTTTGATGGCTCTACAATATCCCTTTATTTTCCATTTGGCGATAAAGGTTTTTATTTGCGCATGAAGTATGTGGGTGACGATGCTGAGTTATCCAGTGGTAGGTCTGAAGTTAGCATGTTGGAATACTATGGTTACCATTGTCATTATAGAGCCGATGAGACGAATCCATTTTTATGTTGTGGACGTCTTTCTCAGCAGACGTGTGTTGATGCTTATGGTTGTGTGGAATCTTCTAGACTTGCTTTCATTCTTAAGAATCAGGATAAACTACGTAGTGAGACATACCAGGGAATTTCTGATGCAGTTGGGCAGGGATCGAATATTGGAAAGAGCATTGGTGTTAAGGTGTTGTTACCCTCTGGTTTTGTTGGTTCTCGCCGTTATATGGCCCAGAACTATCAAGATGCTCGGCTATTTGTCGGACCTATGGTGGTCCTGATTTATTCCTTACTTTTACCTGTAATCCAATTCCAAAGTGGGATGAAGTTGCTCACGCTCTTAGGTCAGATGTCGGCTGATAGGCCAGATATGGTATCAAGGGTGTTTAAGATGAAGCTCAGTTGTCTATATGCTGAAATTAGAAGTGGTGATGCCTTTGGCCCGACACGTGGAGGTATGCTATTAGGCATGTTTTTCATTTTTTAGGCTATATGTTGTCGTGCCGTGTATCCTAATTCTCTGTTTTCTTTGTGCACTTTGTAGCTTTATACACCGTGGAGTTCCAGAAAAGGGGGCTGCCACACGCGCATATGCTGGTGTGGCTGGAGAGGCGGCCTATTCATTCGGGCGAGAGTTCAGATGACTTGTTGACAGAGGCTTCTGCTGTGTTGATTGACAGCATAGTCTGCGCGGAATTGCCGGATGTGGTGTCTGATCCTTTGGCGTATGTCCTGGTGGACGAGTTTACGTACATGGTCCCTGCGGGCGGATGGATCCAGAGTGTGTGTGTGTGTATGAAGGATGGAGTCTGTTCAAAGAGGTATCCAAAACCTTATTCCGAGGAGACTTCTGTTGACCAGACCGGCTATCCGGTGTATAGAAGGCGTCTTGATGGCCGTACTGTTATGAAGGATGGCCATGCCTTGGATAATAGGTATGTTGTGCCATACAATGCTGCTTTTCTCAAGAGATACCAGGCTCACATTAATGTGGAGTGGCGCAACAAGACAAATTTGGTTAAATACTTGTTTAAGTATATTACCACGGGTCCTGATCATGCTAACCTTGCTCTGCATCCACTTGGGCCTTCGGCTGAGAATCGGGATGGCGAAGGTGTAGACGAAGTCGCTTAATATATCAGTTGTCGTTATCTGTTTGCATGTGAAGCTTTCTGGAGGCTGTATTCCTTTGATATACATGTATGCAATCGTACGGTACATCACCTTGAGATCCATTTGCCGGGGATGAACAGGGTGACAGACTCAGAAGATGCAGATTTAGATGATATTGTTGAGGATGATAATTATAGGAAGACTACCTTGACAGAGTGGTTTGCTATGAATCGTGCCCGCCCTGAGTGTAGAGGTCTTACATACTGCGAATTTCCAACGAAGTATCTGCCACCCTGATGACAAGAGGTGGACCAAGAGACGATGTGGTTTTATGCTGGGGAGGATCCGTCGTGTTGATCCGTCCACTGGAGAGTTCTTTTATATGAGTATGCTTCTTATGGCTGTTCGTGGGTGCAGAGTTTTGAAGATCTGAGGCATCATGCAGGTGTGAATCATGCAACTTACTGTGAGGCTTGTCAGGAGAGGGGTTTTTGCTTGGAGATGACACCGAGTGGGCACGAGTGTGTGACGAGACTATTGTGTGGGACACTGCACCTCAACTTAGGAACCTGTTTGTCACTATTCTAATGTTCTGTCACGTAGCAGATGCTGGGAAGTTGTTTGATAAGTACCGGAGGTATTTAGTTGATGATATTGTGGACATCTCAAGGCAAGCTTTGCGGAATCATAATTACAGCATGTCTGATTATCTGCAGTGATCATTCCTGCTGAAAGAGCTTGGTCGTTTGTTTGCTAACAGTGGGGGCTCTATTAATTCTTATAATTTTCCTGAGGCTGTGTCAGCGATGGGTCCCGATGATGGTAACAAGTTGATTTTCGAGGAGACATCTTATAATCGTGAGGAGCTGGCCATGGAATGGAGCTCTGTGCACTCGAAGTTGAATGCAAGGAAAACTGGGATATATGACATTGTTATGGAGCTCGTGGAACGGAAAAGACAGGAGGTTTGTTTGTATCGGGTCATGGTGGAACTGGGAAGACCTTTTTATAGAGGACTGTTATTGCAAAGGGGAGGTCTTAGGGAATAATTGTTCTTGCTGTTGCTTCTTCAGGCGTGGCTGCTCTTCTGCTTCCTAGCGGCCGGACGGCCCATTCGCGTTTTAAAATACTCATTGATATGCACGACATATCTTTATGTAGCATTCATCGTGGTACTGATTTGGCCGATCTGATTAAGCAGACAGCTCTGATTTTATGGGACGAAGAGCCTATGTCTCATAGAAGGTGTGTTGAAGCTCTTGACAGAACCTTGCGTACTGTAATATAAAGGAACCTACCTTGATGTTTAAGGTCGTCAGTACTTGTATGGCCTATTTTGTTCCCAGCTATCTATTATCATGTAACAGAAAGAACCCTGACAAAATATTCAGGGTCTTTAGCACCAGTTCTGCTTCCAACTATCTATGGTATGTCATCTTCGTAGGTTTATAAAGTATTTCCTCTTATCACTCTGTAGCAAGAAAAGCTAAATGATCCGTAAGTCGGGTTCTGCTTCGGTGTCTCCCCCTTAGCTAAACTTAAACACATCAACGGCTAATATCACTCCGTACCCCTTCGTAATTAAGGGTATGACGGTCATTGTTAAATAAATATTTTGTCATTAGATGATTTGTAGAAACACGTGTGACCCGGTACATATCTATATAGATACGCATCTGTATATGTATGAAATTGGCGGTGGTTTTATCTGTGTCGCAAGTCGCTCGCACCGTTTCTCAGCGGTGTTACCGGCACGCGACGGCGTGGGTCACACGAGTGAAAACCGTGGTGCTCTCATGTCCGCCTACCGATCTCATTGCGAGTCCCGATCAAATGAAGCGTCAAAATCCAGATTCCCTAGCTAGTTGAAAGCTGGAGCAGATCAATCCGATCAGTTCATCTGGCTTTCCTTGATTTGTCTCATTTGCGTAACATGCACCTCTGTCTAGTATCACTACGGGCTATATACATCACCAAGGTAGCAACGTACGTACATGACAACCCGGAAAGAAGAGCAACATGATTTGGCTCCTTCACGCTGTGATGTGAGAAGAGTATATCCTGACGCCATCGTCATTCGCTAGTGAGAATAAGGTACGTTAATACCTGGATATACAGGTTTGGATAACTGAATCACTTTAAATAATTATTATGGTAATATGACTGTAATACCCTTTTCTAGTTTGGTTGGGGGAGACACCGAAGCATAGCCCCCGTAAGCCTGCTGGGGTAATAATCTGCCTATTTATCAGCTTTGCGATATACGAAATTTTAAACAAATAGTGACCATTATAGCAGAATACCATAGTATTTACAGGAATGGTACAACAACTGAAAACAGACTCGGTGCTCTGTCTTTTGTGTTTCGAACTAGCTTACATTTTTTTTGATAAAGGGCTTTATTACTCAAAAGATTCAAGCATTACACCCGGCCTCTGCATCGTAAAATGCACACAGCCGAAATCCGAAGCTGAAAATAAACAAAGCGACAATACTACAGTGTTGCATACGCTGGAATGAATTCGTTTTTTCTGTTCAATGATAAGAGCTTACAAAGCTTGCCAGCCTGGACTGCCTTTGTGACTACTTCTGCCATTGTTAGTTGGCCACACAAACTAATGATCCTGGCCTTTTCGGTCGTGTAACTCTAGAAATATATAAACCGCGGCCTTTTACGGAGGTTGAGTGTCTACCAGAAAAAGCTATTTACTTACATTATTCTGGTTTTATTTTTTTATCTTCTAACATTGATTTACAGATTCTGGTTATATACATTAGTCTGTTCACGCATTCAAATAACAGAGAAAATATCTATTTATGAGATTTTTAGCTTTCGGATCCTAACCAACAACAGTTAACACCGTATCGAATAATTCCAGTTTAGAACCTGCCGAAATAGGCTTTCGCCCCGCTTTATAAATAAAGCAACGACCACCGTACAACCTCCGCAAACAAACGCACCCCACACATGCTGGGGCGGCAGCAAACACACACCCAAAGAAAAGAAAAAGAAGAAGAAAAATGGAGACAGAAGCGGATCGACTAAACTACGGTGACCCGTAACCGGTGTGCCCTCCGGAGAATTACCACCACGCTCCTACCGCCGAGTGCCAAGCAACACCTTGAAGAACGAAAGCGCTAGCTGTTGCCCGGACCAGCGCACTGGTCCTAGGGTTTCCCCCGGCACACAGGGAAGCAGACAAATGGTAGCCACGACGCCCTTCATGAAGGAATGATGACACCCAAGGGCGTCACCGCGCCGGTGTCGGACGAGCCGACAAGGATTTCTCCCGAAGACCAAGTCTGCACCCCGAGCGATCAGCAGCCCGCGAGGGTGCTTGCCACCACCGAACACACCGCCCGCCAACATGCACCACCACAGAAAAAGAGCCACCATTGTCGTCGTCTTCCCGAAGCAACCGTCACGCGGACAACAAAACAGAGGCGAAAAGTAGAGACCCGAAGACAGCAGTCCCGCGGCCGCGCGGGAGGGCACTACCTCCACCGCTGAAGACGGTAGTCGACCGGACATGCTAGCAGAGCACACTAGTCCCCGTTAGGTCCGCCCCGACCCAGCGGGTCCGTAAAGCCCTGATGAGGGCACACCAGTCCTAATAGGGTCCAGCCAGGCCCAGATCGGGCCCGTGAAGTCCGCCACCACGCTGCAACAGGCCGGCCGCCGTCGCCGCTATCACTGCAGGCTCTACCTCGACGTCCGCTGCCGAGCACGCTGCATCCCGGGCCGGCCAGACCCAGTCCCGACCCAGATGGGGCCCTTAGGGCCCCGATCTGGGCCAACCGAGGTCAACCAGCCAGGCTGGAGCACGCCGCCTACATCCCTGCGCCGCCCGCAGATCCTCAGGCGCCGCCGCCGTAACGCCGCCCCCCGGCCGCCGCCGAACCTCCGCCGCCCGAAGTGCACCGCCACCATGAGGCTCCCGCCCCGTCGGGTCGCCTAGATGCGCGGGGAGAGTCGATCCCGCCGCCGCCGGCCCCCTGGGCCTAGCCCAGGAGCACCCGCCGGCGACGGCGAGGGAGAAGGGGGGACGCGTTTGTGGAGTAGACGCCGGAGGAGGGGCCGCCCCGGCCGCCCGCGGGGAGGGCAACGGGAGCGAGGAGTGGAGGGGGGAGGTAGAGGCGGGGCGGGCCGGCCGCCGCCGGCGGCGGCTAGGGTTACGCTCGGGGAGGGAGAGGGTTAGGTTCCTCACATGCAATTAGACTCGGTCCGGAATTACTATAAACAGGAAGTTCATGCTCCTGTATTCAGAAACAGAGTAACAGCAAAGACTGACTGCTACGGCCATTTCCAGAAAACCTTTCTGGCAAAAAAAAATATTGCATACTCAGCCTCAGCTTGATATAAATAAGCTGATTCGTCTTTAGAGTGACAGCACAAGTGAAAGCCCGCGATAACTAAATTTAATATACTGGTTCTGCATGAGATGTACTGAATTCATTTAATCAACACTTCTACACTGAATTTCACCTTGATATACAGTGTGTATACTCTTTTTCCCGATTTTGCATAAAGTACTGTAAATACGTATGATCAGTACGAATACTCGAACACTCGGGACTTCCTAGACGAACAGCCATACCTCCGATTTCTATTAAACCGATCAAGAAGCTCAGAGACTAGAAGAACAAATACAACAGACAGGTAACGATGACCCCTTAGGCCTCGTTTGGTAGCAGCATATTGAGGGGTGTTGTTGTGTATTATTCCCTCCGTTCCACAATATAAGCCTTTTTAGCAAACTAGTTTAGCTTGCTAGAAAGGCTTACATTGTGGAATGGAGGTAGTATACTCCAAGTTTTTGGTTAAAGCATCCCATACACCCAATTCCCTCTACTCCTCCCATTCCCCTTCATAATGACCCGTCTCCTTAATCTCAGGTTGTTTGGCTGGGATGTCCGAAACAAACGTGACGTAGCTGCGAGCGTGCGGGCAGGCTCAAAACGCGAGCGGAAGGAGCGTCTCCAAACCACGCCGGCCCGACGTGTGTAGAGGAGTTTTCTCGGGGTCAGCCCAGCTAAAACCGGCCCGCCAACCGGCCTTGTCGTGGTTTCGCGAGTCTTCAGTATGGGCCGGGAAATTACACGGCGAGACCCTTGAAAACACTTTGACCAAACGAGGCCTTATTCATCAGAGGCGACCATCGGCATACCACGCGCACACACAAAGAAAAGATAACGCGGTGGGGACACGTCGCTCAAGATCTGAAAACCTGCCTTCAAAATACTAAAAACAAAGAATAAAAAAACCATTCCGACTTTACTGGAACTAGACTAATAACGCGGTGGTGGCGTGTCCTACGGCTCCTCAAAAAATGGGAATGCCTCTACAAGGACCCAATGAAGGAATCGATGGATCACTTCTTTCGACACTTCCACCACGAGCTTTCGCTTCCCAGCTTGATCGAGGTGGGGTGACCAGCCCTGGCTTTGACCTGACTGAGAAGTGGAGCAAATTGGAGTTGGAATCTCCCTCTCCAGCACTAACAACGACATGCTGCAGTCCGTCCTCGACGCTGGACAGTAGGATCTTCCTCTCCCCTGGAGCGCCAACCACCGCCTCCGCACCAAGCCATCACCGCTCCCTGGACTTCGCTGAGCTTGTGCTCTAGCTATCTAGCCGGCTTGTGGCTACTTTTCCCTAGCGCAAAACTGAGTTTTTACGCGTGCTTCTTTATTTCTGTTCGTACTCAGCTGTTGGCAGCTAGTCTTTGCTTTTCTGCTTTTTAGCTTCGTTTCTTTTAGTTTCTCTAGCCCTGTTGGCTGCTAGAGCTAGCCGTTCCTGTATCAGACCTGCTGTTCGCGCAAGGTTTCTTTAATGGAACCGGGAGTGAACCTCCTGTTTATCTAAAAAAAATACAGGAAATAACACACACTTCCACCTTTTACAAAAGACCATAAAAGCACCGGCACTTTTTACAAAATCGTAATCACAACAAAAGGGTAATTAAGGTGTTAATTTTTTTCGTTCCTATAACTCGTCGTTAACCCTGATCCTGAATTAGAGAAAGCACCATGATCACATCACGATATATCAGAAGATGCAACGAACATGACATGTTCTCCAGGGCTTGCAGGGCCTCGCCGGAAAGAGGGCGACCATGCAGATCGGAGATAGGCCGATCGGCCATAGAGGCGATGACGGCTGGCCGACGCGAGTAGCTGCTCCAAACGAATCTTCGAACTAACTGAAAAATGAAGCTTATGCAACTTAGGCATCTCCTTTTGTATTATACTATCAATGAACCTGGCTTGATGTATTAATTCTTGATCACAAATTAGTAATCCATCATTTCCACTACACCCAGATGCATTGGTTATTTGGTTCCCTCTGCTAACTGTTGGGCTATCTGACAGCAGCAACGCACTGCCCGACATACGAGGGCGTGCGAGGCACAAACGGAGCGGCCGAGGAAGGCATTATAATTATATACAACGACACACCCGACAAAAACTCATGCAACTACCGACCAAACGACACGCCTATAAAAACCTCCCGAAATAAGCGACACTCATCTGCCCAACATGGCCACAAAACGCACTGACCAACCAGTCCAAAGGAGCAAATACACGAAACCCGAAAACAGACCGTCGATGCATGTACAAAAAAGGCCGGCGCGGCAAAGCGCGCACCCCGTCTAGTACACATGGAGATTCGAGACGGGGCAACTCATGATCAGCTCCAAAATGATCTAGTGGAGCATTTGTGGGCTCGCAAAGAAATGACGGCGGCATATTGCACTTCGAATTTATTTTTAATTGTATGAATGTTTTGTTTTTATTTGTAGTCATTCGTGAACTATATATGTAATAATTTAAACCTAGAACATAAGTATTTTTAAGTATTTTTGAGACTCCAAAAAAACGAAAATAGGAAAAATCTTGCTTTGGGGGTTTTGGTTGGGGGCGCCGAGTGGGCAGCCGCGCCCCCCGTCGGTGCCGCGCCGCGCCGAGTGGTCCGGACGAGCCCCCAAAGGGCCTCGCCGGGCGCCCATCCGGACGGCTATTGGGGGGCGCGACTGGAGATACTCTAAGAGCATCTCCACTCGCGGCCCAAAGCCGGCCCCAACCGCGTTTCGGTCCGGACGGCCCTGAGCACGTCCACTCGCGCGCCCGATTGGGTCTTCCTGTCGGGACGCTCCCTTATTCCCGTCTGGCAAACCCAGCCTAACCCCGTCTCATAGGGGCTTTCGTCGGGTTCCGGACGAGTCGTTCCGCGCCGCGGGTCTGCCCTGCCAGCGACATAAACGCCCACCAAAACCCTCCCGGACCCCAACGCGCCCCGCCATTTCCTTCCCCGCCGCCGCCTACCTTTTCTCGTCCCTTCCCGCCTCCCTCGCCGTCGGCGCCATGCCTCCGAAAGGGCCGCCGAGACTGCCGCCGAATAACGTGAAGGCTGGCACGCTCGGCGTCAAGCGTCACGTGCTGCAGCCGCCCCCCCCCCCCCCCCGAAGGAGCGGCCGGAGGGCATGACCGACGCTGAGTGGGCGGCCGACCAACACCGGTGCGACATTAGCACGAAGGAGCGCCGGCTGCGGCGTGAGGAGACGGAGGCACGGAACACGGCGGCGAACCTTGAATTGCTGGTCGGCGCCGTCATAGGAAGCCCGGGAGGTGGTTCGAGCTCGTCGGCTTCAGGGTCGCCGTTCCTCGCGGACGCCGCGAGCACGTCGCGTTCTCAGTCGAGGCTCTGTCCTAGCCCGGGTCTCTCCCCCAACTTCAACGAGTCCGACGGCTATGGCGGCTACGCGTACGGCTACAGCGGCAGCTATGGCGGCTTCGACCCAAATGCCATGTTCAGCGGGGGGGTGCCCGGTGGTGCCGGGACGGGCCTCGAGCTCAACGAGGCGTACAAGGTATCCCTGAGAATGCGCCGAGACGATGCGGTGTCCTGACAGCCCCAGTCCGGGCGCACCCTGTCGTTCGCAGACGATGCCCGCAACATGTTCAACGTCGGTCCTCGCACTCTTTTCGGCCACCAGGCGCCCTCCGACGGCTACGATTTCGTCTCCCAGGCGTCCTTCAGCACTCAGGTATGCCCCACGACGGCCCGACACCAATCTTCCGTTGATTTGCCTTGACCGGCCGACGCAATGTTTGTTCGTCGTTGGTGTAGACACACGATGGTGGCGGGAGCGTCATTGTCGATGAGGAGCAAGACGTCGACAACACCGATGATGACGACGAACAAGATGGTGATGGCGCCGGTGATGATGTGGAAGAAGTCGGCAAGAATGGGAAGAAAAAGAAGAAGAAAAGTGGAAGTCGTGGCATAGCTTGGACCGTCAAAGAGGACAAGTGCTTGATTGACTTGTGGAGTGACATTACCCATGACGTGATCACGAGAGACAACCAAACAAGCGACTCCTATTGGAAGCGGATCATGTCGGAGTTTGATGAGCGCAAGTACCACCCGCCATATTTGGAGGTTGTTATGAATCGCAATCAAAGTGCGCTAGCCCATAGATGGTCCGCAATCCAAAAGTCGGTGAACAAGTTTCAAGGAACCTTTGAGAACATTACGGCAAGGCCAGAGATTGGCAAGACTCCAAGGGGCCAAGTAAGTTTGTGTGTCTCATCTTGTCCTATGCTATGAGAACGTCCATGCATTTGTCTAACATCTTGAATTCTCGCGTTGCTAGATTGTGGAAGCTCTCATCTTGTTCAAGGCGATCAATAATGATAAGGGATTTGCGTCCCTCCATTGCTTCAATAAGCTTCAAAACAATGAGAAATGGAAGAAGCAAAGACTCCGGTTGAAGCAAAAGCCCGGCGATGCTCAAATTGATGAGAAAGAATACGGCAAGCTCGGAGCGAGTGCACGCCGCCATTGACAAGGTCATGGAGAACGTCACGAATAACTCGACCGAGAGACGTGCCGCAACCGAGACCGAGTGGACGGAGTTCTCCAAAAATACGGACAAGAAGATTGAGATCGAGGCCAGCAAGGTGGCATCTAAGAAGAGGCAAGGGAACTCCATGATTCTCACCACAGATACATCCAACCTTGATCCGCGGGCGAGGGCGGCGTGTGACCGCCTGCGTGCGCAAATCTACGCCGAGATGGGCCTCGGTGTGGACGGATCGGCGTCCACAGCGCCCACAGCGACTAATCCGACAGCATCCTCGGCACCCAAGGCACCCACTGATGAGGACATCCCTAGCTCTTCACCTATTGTTACACATGAGGATGTTCCTATAAAAGCTAATGAAGTGAGAATTGGTCCAATGACAAGATCAAGAACCAAGCTATTACAACAACAGGTGAATTCACTCCTACTTGAGTATAATGTTTATAATTGTGAGAACTTTATACTACCTAAATCATTGCATGTATGTATTCTCAGGTTTATTGATAACACAAACATGAATGGAGATCATGGAGAGGAGACACACATGGATGAAGGAGGACTACAAGAGGAGATGGAAAACAAGAGCTAGCATGGTGAAAACAACAAATAACAAATGTTATCGTGACAAGGGGATGGTGCCTCCACAAGGTCAAATGCACCAAGTGTGGAAAACAATGCTATTATTTTATTCCACACTCATACATGAACAAGGCAAGAGGAGGGCTCCCACAAGGAGTATCAATGCGCCATATACAAGACCTAGTTCAATTAGGATTGGTTTGTATGCCAATTTGGCCGCACCCCTTGTGTGGGGGTCGGTTTGTATCTAGTTATGGTAGAATTAGGAGTCCTAGCCGAGTAGGAGAGGGATTGCTTGCGCAAGGCTCCTTGTGGCCGCACCCCTCCCCTCTCATATACCCCCATACCTGCGAGTTGGAGGGTTAGACTACGTTAAACCCAAAACCCTAGACCTCTAGATTGAAACTGCTTGTAAGCCTTTCATCTGGAAGTTCATCTGCAAACTTTACGTGTTACCTGCTGTTCCACTGGGAATAAGACGGTACAGGACCACTTGTAGTCGGTGGATTACTTGTGCAAGAGTGTGGAGTTGAGAATATCCTTGGGGTTGCTATCTTTTGCATTGGCATCAGGAATCAGCCGGGAGAGTTCTTAGTGGCGCACTAGTTATCATACTGGAGTTATCTGTGAGTTCACTGAGAAGATTGGGCCACCCCTTATCATCTTGGTATCAGATTTACAGGTTGCCTCGGTGAGCTATCATAATTTTACCTTTACTTTGAGAGTTTTTATTCCTATCCAGAAAATTACCCCACAAAAATAGTTCTAGTCATTGCCATAGCCTAGATATCACCTTAGTTTCATTACTTTTGCTATCTTTTGCATTGGCATCAGGGATTAGCCGGGAGAGTTCTTAGTGGCGCACTAGTTATCATACTGGAGTTATCTGTGAGTTCACTGAGAACATTGCTGAGAAGATCTGTCATTGTGTTAGATTTTGTGTTGCCTTTTTCTGTTTTAGATTTCATATTTTTCGGCTAGGGTTTGGGTTCTTTGTTCCCCTGGTCGAAACCTATCAAAAAATCACAAAAATATCCGCTGCCATCCACTTATACCACACCAATCCGAGTCCCACCTCTATTTCCTTCCACGGCAGAAAATCTTGCGTTTCCCTGCCGTGCTTGGATCCCACCCTCACTCGGATTCCATCCATATACGGTTGCCAAAACCCCCCACCTACCCGCAGCACACTTACCATATCCACTCACCCCGCAAACCACCGTATACGCTCATCGCTGCCACGTGCGAGTCGAACTCGGAATCCCCCGCAGCGCGCTTACAAAACTGCCCGCGCGCACCGTAACGCTCTTACCAATTCGCACCACTGCGCGCTGCCGCGGCACAGAAACCTCGCAAATCGCTGCCGCCAGCTGCTGTAACGCGCGCGCTAGGTTTTCCACCGTAACGCGCTTACGAATCGCTGTAACGCAAGAGAGCGCTCTGCCGCGGTACAGAAATTGGATGTTTTGCTGCCGCGCGCTCCCTAGCTGCTATAACTTCTGCCGCGGTACGATTTTCTTCCGTTTTTCTGCCGTAAGTGCTGCCGTGAGATCAAAAGCATCTGCTTTGCTGCCGTGGGTACTGGTTGCTGCCGTGAGCTTGCTAGAAGTAGTTTTTCACCTAGATTTCTTTGTCTTTCTTTGTTTTTCCTATTTTTCATCACTAGGATCATCATCTCCATACTTTGTGAACCATAGCCACAGCCTTTCTACAGCATCTTAATAGGAACTTGCCCACAAGTATAGCTATTTTGTGCTCTGGCAGGTTGCTCATTTTTCATCACCACCATTGTGTTCACTTGTGTTTGGTTAATTGTTGCTCCTAGCTTAGTGTAAGGCCATTGAAAAATTCAAAAAAAATAGAAAAAGCAAAAAGTATAAAAAAAAAGAAAAGAGAAAAGAGAAAGTGCAAAGAGGCCATATCAATACTATTGTTTACTAGTTGAGCCTGCCATTGTGACACTTGGTTTTTCATTGAGCAATCTTGTGCCTGTCAATAAGAGCCTAGCTAGTGACTTTCTAGTGCATTGCAAATTTCATCCATATATTGCATTGCCACATTTGTCTCCATATTGTGTGAGTTTCCTTGGGTATTTTTATATCTTCATAGGACAGCAAATAGGATTGTTACTTTGGTGCTTGTTAGGTATCCATACCAAGCCCCACTAAATAACCTTGTTTGCCTTTGTGAGAGTTAAAAACCTGGGTATTCTCTTCTTCACACCAAAGTACTTTAATTGCCTCTACTTGTGGTAAGTATCTCTATTCACTTTGGAGTGGTAAGATATCCTATTGTCTTGCTAGATTTTGAGTGAGTTGTGAGAGAGCACCACAACCTATACTTGTTTTATTTTCACTAACCTTCTAATGGATCTTTCTAGTGATGATCTTGTGCAGCAAAAGAAGGACCAAACCGAGGGAGTGAATTGGAGGGAGTATGAGGCATTAAGGGATGTGTTGAAGAATCAATTGACTGAAAATGAGACACACTTCAAGAAATATGTTGATGGTGCTTGTGATCCTCTCTATGAGATGGTCAATAACATGGACAAGAAGGTGGAAGGCACCAATAAATTGACCGAGACCAATAGTGCTCAATTGAAAACAATGCAAGATTCTATTGATGCTATCAACAATACTATGACTGTTCTTCAAACATTGATTCAAGCTCGGTTGCCACCTCTTGATGATGACAATGCTAGTGTCCATAGTGATGCCAACAATGGGGATGAGCCTAATCTTGGCCGTGGAGCTAGAGGAGAAAGAGACCGAGGAGGTTTTATAGGCCGAGCTAGGCGTGTGCCTTTACCCAATGCTAATGAAACTAGAGAAGATATATTGGGTAAGCCCAAATTTTCAATTCCAACTTTCAGCTTTGATAATATGGATGTGGAAGAATATTTGCTATGGGAGTTGAAGATAGAGACATTATGGAGATTGCATGATTATAATGAGGATAGAAAGATCAAGTTGGCATCTTCTGAGTTTGATGGTTATGCTCTTGGATGGTGGGATAATCTTGTGAGAAAGAGACATAATAATGGTGAGTTACCCATTGTTACTTGGAACACCATGAAGAGGCTCATGAGGGAAAGATTTGTACCACCCAATTACATAAGGCAACAATTTGACAAATTACAACAATTGAGGCAAGGTACCAAGACAGTTGATGCTTATTATCAAGAGATGGAGTTAATTATGCAAAGAGCTCGTGTGGAAGAGCAAGTAGAGCAAACAATGCAAAGATTCCTTTCAGGTTTACATTATAAAATCAAGGGCATTGTGAGGCATTATCAATATGCTAATATGCATGATTTACTACATCATGCTAGGGAGGCCGAATCACATCTACTTGAGGAAGCACAAAATTCAGCTAGAACAAGGAGTAGATTCCCACTGAGATCATCTACTACTCCTAGTATGCCACCACCACCACCTCCATCATCAAGTTTTCGAGGTGCTCCATCATCCAAAACCGAGCCTAGTGTGTCTAATGCAAGGAAAACATCATAACCAGCAGCAAGTGCCTCGGGTTCTAGTGCTCCTACTACAAGGAATAGAGATATTACATGCCACACATGTGGAGGAAAAGGGCACTTCAAGAGGGATTGTCCAAATTCAAAAGTGATGATTATCAATGAGAACAATTAGTATGAGACAGGTGATGATGTTGATCCCAATGATCTTGATGATGATGATGGATATTTGAGTGATTCTCCTTTGGATGCTTATGCTACTACTATGCTTCTATTATTTGCACCCAAAATTCATTGAGTGTGGTGCCTAGTCCTGAAAATCAAAGGTGCAATCTATTCCAAACAAAGGCTGTTATTGGTCCCAACATGGCTTGCAAAGTCATTATTGATGGAGGGAGTTGTAGAAACTTGGCAAGCAAGGATTTATGTGCCAAGTTGAACCTAAAATACTTACCACATCCGATCCCTTATCATATACAATGGTTGAGTAGCACGGGACAAATGAAGGTATCTCATATGGTGAGAGTGGAGTTTCAAATTGGACCTTACAAGGATACTATTGAGTTTGATGTGGTGCCTATGACAGTGTGTCACCTATTATTGGGAAGGCCTTGGCAATTTGATAGAAGTGTGAAGCATGAACGAAGAGCTAATACTTATGAGTTGCATCATCATGGGAGGACTATTATTTTGAGGCCTATGACTCCACAACAAATTGTAAATGAGTCCCAATCCAAAATTCCTATGAAAGTGGAAAAAGAGAGATAGAGGGATGAGGGAACACCAAAAATACAAGCCATGGGGAGTGATAGTACAACCAATTCGAGTGGTAAAAAGAGAGAGAACCTATTATGCATGTTAGCCACTAAAGAGGATTTGAGGGAATTTAGGGATGATCCTTCACTAGTCCCTATTCTGCTTATTCACAAGGGAGAGATTTTGGTTTCTAATGACATGACCCCTATTCCTCTTGGTGTTTCTAATGTCTTGCGGGACTTTGAGGATGTTTTTCCACAAGATGTGCCCTCAGGATTGCCACCTTTAAGAGGTATTGAGCATCAAATTGATTTAATCCCCGGAGCATCCCTCCCAAACCGAGCTCCTTATAGAACCAATCCACAAGAAACAAAGGAGATACAAAGGCAAGTACAAGAACTACTAGATAAAGGTTATATTCGGGTTAGTCTTTCTCCTTGTGTCGTTCCCGTTATTTTGGTTCCTAAGAAAGATGGTACTTCGCGCATGTCTGTAGATTGTAGAGCAATTAATAACATCACTATTCGTTATCGTCATCCTATACCACGTTTAGATGACATGTTAGATGAATTAAGTGGTGCTACTCTTTTCTCTAAAATTGATTTGCGTAGTGGATACCATCAAATAAGAATGAAAGAGGGAGATGAATGGAAAACTGCTTTTAAGACAAAATTTGGTTTATATGAGTGGTTAGTAATGCCTTTTGGTTTAACTAATGCACCTAGTACTTTCATGAGATTAATGAACCATATTTTGAGAGATTTTATTGGTAGATTTGTGGTAGTTTATTTTGATGATATTCTCATATATAGCCACAATGAACATGAACACATGGATCATATTAGACAAGTTTTGCAAGTGCTAAGAACTAATAAATTGTATGGTAATCTTGAGAAGTGCACTTTTTGCAAAGATAAGGTCATATTTCTTGGGTATGTTGTTTCTAAGCATGGAATTGAGGTTGATCAATCTAAAATTGAAGCTATTCGAAATTGGCCAATTCCAACTAATGTGAGTCAAGTTAGAAGTTTTAATGGGCTTGCTAGTTTCTATAGAAGATTTGTGCCTAATTTTAGTACAATTGCTGCCCCTTTAAATGATCTAACTAAAAAGGGTGTCAATTTCGAGTGGGGTGTTTCTCAAGATATTGCTTTTGATACTTTGAAAGAGAAATTGATTTCGGCTCCATTGCTTATGCTTCCAAATTTTGATAAACAATTTGAGATTGAATGTGATGCTAGTGGCATAGGTATTGGAGGTGTGCTCATGCAAGAAAAGAAACCTATTGCCTATTTTTCTGAAAAATTGAATGGTGCACAATTGAATTACTCTGTTTATGATAAGGAATTATATGCACTTGTGAGAGTTTTAGAGGTATGGAAACATTATTTGTGGCCTAAAGAATTTATTATACATAGTGATCATGAAGCATTGAAATTTTTAAAGTGCCAAAATAATTTGAATAAGAGACATGCTAAGTGGGTTGAGTTCATTGAATCTTTTCCATACATTATAAAACATAAAAAGGGATTGGATAATGTAGTTGCTGATGCTTTGTCAAGGAAAAATATGTTACTCTCTAATTTAGAAATCAAGGTTTCGGGTTTGGAGAGTATTAGAGATTTATATGATGAAGATAATGAGTTTTCTATGCCATTTAATAAATGTGTTAATACTAAAGCATGGGAAAAATTTCTTATACATGATGGATACTTGTTTAGAGCTAACAAATTATGTATTCCCGAGTGTTCCTTGCGTTTATTTTTGATCCAGGAATCTCATAGTGGAGGATTGATGGGACACTTTGGAAGAGAGAAGACTTTGTTGATGTTGGCTGAAAATTTCTATTGGGCACATATGAGAAGAGATGTGTATAGGTTGGTGCAAAGATGCATTACTTGCAACAAATCCAAATCAAAATTGAAGCCCCATGGATTATATACACCATTGCCATCACCAAGTACACCATGGGAAGATATTAGTATGGATTTTGTGTTGGGATTGCCAAGGACAAAAAGAGGACATGACTCTATCTTTGTGGTTGTGGATAGATTTTCAAAGATGGCTCATTTTATTCCATGCCACAAAAGTGATGATGCTTCTCACATTGCCAATTTGTTCTTTAGAGAGATTGTGAGATTGCATGGAGTTCCAAGGACTATAGTTTCGGATAGAGATGTCAAGTTCATGAGTTATTTTTGGAAGACACTGTGGGTTAGCTTGGCACTAAGTTATTATTCTCCACTACTTGCCACCCACAAACTGATGGCCAAACCGAAGTGGTCAATAGGACATTGTCCACATTATTGAGAAGCATGATCAAGAAAAATTTTAAGGAGTGGGAGGAGTGTTTACCACATGTGGAATTTGCATACAATAAAGCTGTGCATTCAACTACTCAATTATGTCCTTTTGAGGTAGTGTATGGTTTCAAGCCTATTACTCCTCTTGATTTATTACCACTTCCTATACAAGAGAGAATTAATATGGAGGCATCCAAGAGAGCTGATTTTGTTAGAAAGATTCATGAGAAAACAAAAGAAGCAATTAAGAGCAAAGGAAAATATGTGGCCGAGAGGATGAATAAGAAGAGGAAAGAAGTGATTTTTCGGCCAGGAGATATGGTGTGGGTACACTTTAGAAAAGATAGATTTCCCACATTGAGAAAGTCCAAGTTGATGCCTAGAGGTGCTGGTCCTTATAAAGTTCTATCTCGGATCAATGATAATGCCTACAAAATTGACCTCCCAATTGATGAGTTTGGTGTGAGCAATTCTTTTAATGTGGCTGATTTGACACCTTACCATGGAGATGATTTAGCATCGAGGTCGATGCCTTTTCAAGAGGGGGAGGATGATGAGCACATCCCTAGCTCTTCACCTATTGTTACACATGAGGATGTTCCTATAAAAGCTAATGAAGTGAGAATTGGTCCAATGACAAGATCAAGAACCAAGCTATTACAACAACAGGTGAATTCACTCCTACTTGAGTATAATGTTTATAATTGTGAGAACTTTATACTACCTAAATCATTGCATGTATGTATTCTCAGGTTTATTGATAACACAAACATGAATGGAGATCATGGAGAGGAGACACACATGGATGAAGGAGGACTACAAGAGGAGATGGAAAACAAGTGCTAGCATGGTGAAAACAACAAATAACAAATGTTATCATGACAAGGGGATGGTGCCTCCACAAGGTCAAATGCACCAAGTGTGGAAAACAATGATATTATGTTATTCCACACTCATACATGAACAAGGCAAGAGGAGGGCGCCCACAAGGAGTATCAATGCGCCATATATGTAACACCCGGGGTTTTCCCCAAATAGAAATTGTTTGTTTTCCTTTCGCATCATGGCATCATGCATTACAATGCATTTGTTTGATAAATAAATAAATAAAAGCAAATCCTATGTTTACTTGCAAATAATTCAAGGATTTAAATATTCCATGTCTCTTTTTTTTTCTTGTTTCAAAGTAAAACCCCAAAATAATGTTTTCGATTATTGGACAAGCTATTTTAAGTCTAGCCCTAAAGGTTTGGGAAAAAAATCTATTTGCAAGTTTTGTCTTTCTTTATTATTTTCCTGCCTTATCTATTTGTTTTCTCATGTTCACATCTTTCGTCCTCTTTTTCTATTCCTTCTTTTCTTGGGAAATTGCTAAAATCCAGCAATTACAAAGAGCCCACGAGCACACCAGGAAGCCCACCTACCACCCCAGCCCATCTCCTCTCGACCCAGCCCACCTCCTTTTTCTTCTCCGTACGAACAGGAGAGCGCTCCCCCTGCGTGAAGCCCTCCTGGACGTCACTGTCAACCTCCCCCACCACCAATCCTCCTCCTCTCCTCCTCTATAAAGATGGCCATGAGTTTCTCCTCCAAACCCTAGACACTTTTCCCTCTCCCTCTCCCGCCGCCATCTCTCCTTTCCTCTCTGTGGTTTACTCTGTTGCTTGCAACGAGAGAGAGCTACCAGGAGACCTCATCGTGGCGCCGCTGCCACAGAGACTCCTGTCCATATCCAAGAACTCCAGGAGGTCCACCACATCGTCCTCTACGTCCATGCTGAAGGGATCGAGCCGGGAGCATCCCGGTGGTCGCCGGCAAGACCTTCTTCCACTCCGGCCGAGCTCTTTCTCCGGCGAAATTCCGTCGATCCAGACCTCTTCAACCTCGATCGGCTACCCCGAGCCCCTCCCGGTGAGGTCCCCGTCCGATTCCCACCGTTTCCCCCTCCCTTCCCCTGCTCTATGAAGCCCGCCATCGAGCGGTAGTGCCGCCGGCGGCCGCTCCTCTGTCCGCCCGTGCCCTGTCAAGTTCAGAAACTGAACTGTCTGTTTCAGTTAAATTCCGCAGCAGATCCACCTCAAAATCCTTCGCTCTCCAGATCTGACAACAACCGAGCCGCAGCCCAGTGGACCGAGCCCTCTTTGCGCAGCCCGAGCGCGCGGGTTCGAATTCCCCCCGAGGCGCAAAGCCGCCTCTTTTTTCCGGCCTTTTTCTTTTATTTCCCGAAATCCAGAAAAACTGATCTGAGTCCTTATTTGTAAAATCCATAACAAATTGAAAAATGCTCCAATTTCAATGATTCAAATTGCTATGGTTTCAGAATCTTGTGCTATTTCTATTAGTCACAAAGTTGCAACATGTTTCTGTAATAATTTTTGCACTAAATAATTAAATACAGAAATGGCTATTAAAATTTGAAACTTTGGGAATTCATAACTTGAGTTCTGTTCACCCAAATTGAGCAAACTTGGGCTCTAAAAATTTGTCTTAACAAACTCTACACATTGGTATTTTATTTGGTCACAATTGAATTAAATTTGGGCATGTTTCCCTCTGTTTACTAAAAGGGGCAGAATAAAAATGCCTAAGAAAAATTGCATAATAAATTCAATAATGATCCAAAAATTATGTTTAATAGCTCAAAATGTTCAGTGAAACATTTGCTACATGGGTTCAACCTTTTCAATACAATTTGTTTACTGTTTTTCCTAATTAAAAGTGGTGCAATAATTCAATGCTTTAATTACACCTTTTAAATTGCAAAATTCATAACTTGGGCAATTCAAATCCAATTCCAACATCTAAAATATGTTTTCCATGCAAAATTGAATAAGGTTTCCAAATATAAACTTTGTTTTCTATTTTGAATAAATTAAATTGCTGAAAACAACTATTTCTTAATTAATGCATTTAAAATTGTCAATTTAATAACTTGCTCATCTAAAACCCAAATTCAACAAATGAAATATGTATTCCATCTAAAATTTTGTGTTCTTTCCAAATATAAATTTTGTTATCTGTTTTGAACCTTTAAAATTGGTGAAAACAACAAATGTTTGTTTAAATCATTTAAACTGCCAAAGTTCATAACTTAACAAATAAAATTTCAAACTTGGTAAACAACATATCAAACTGAAGCTATTGTTGTTTTCTTATTGTTTTAATCATCCATGCATCATTCTAATCAACTTCACATGATGGTTATTTGTAGATCATTTAATTCAACATTAATTCATGGGCTTTTCCATATGCAATCCAAATTGCATATGGGCCCATTTAAATATGTTTACCATGTCAACTAGTTTATCTTTGATGCATCCTTAAACTTGTCATGCATCCATATCTTGATTATGCTGGATCTTTTGCCGTAGTAGTAATTGTTGCATCCGGTGTTTGTTCTAGTTCGTTGCTTCTTCGCGGATAGGACGTTGAGATGATGTGAGCAACGACAAGTTCTTCGGATGTACCTCTACTTGCTGGATTCCAGGCAAGTATACTCACTTGCTACCTATGGCTGCCTTTCATCACTTGTTACCGATTCTTTCCGTTATCCTTATGCTAGCCTTATGATTCGATTCTTGTGTCTCGATCCTATCATATGTTTACCTTGCAACCATGAAATAGCCTTCCTTCCGCTTCCTATCAACTGTTGTTTGTTTACCTTGTTGGCCCTCGTGTCGTAGTTGCATGCTTAGTGTTGTTTGCGCTCAAGTCTTGTTGTCCGTCTTATCACCTGTTTAGTTTGATAGTTGGGCTTCAATTCAATCAACAACATGTTAATGTTTTGGGTAATATTAATTTGATGATAAGGCACCGGCAGGAGGCCCGGCGTGGTTTTGAGGCCTGCTAGTGTCGAACTTAATTAGGAAAAGGGTCTTGTCCTCCGATCCATGATGAGCGCACTAACCGCATGTGGGAAGCGAGTTCTAATGGGCTTGCTAGTTTCTATAGAAGATTTGTGCCTAATTTTAGTACAATTGCTGCCCCTTTAAATGATCTAACTAAAAAGGGTGTCAATTTCGAGTGGGGTGTTTCTCAAGATATTGCTTTTGATACTTTGAAAGAGAAATTGATTTCGGCTCCATTGCTTATGCTTCCAAATTTTGATAAACAATTTGAGATTGAATGTGATGCTAGTGGCATAGGTATTGGAGGTGTGCTCATGCAAGAAAAGAAACCTATTGCCTATTTTTCTGAAAAATTGAATGGTGCACAATTGAATTACTCTGTTTATGATAAGGAATTATATGCACTTGTGAGAGTTTTAGAGGTATGGAAACATTATTTGTGGCCTAAAGAATTTATTATACATAGTGATCATGAAGCATTGAAATTTTTAAAGTGCCAAAATAATTTGAATAAGAGACATGCTAAGTGGGTTGAGTTCATTGAATCTTTTCCATACATTATAAAACATAAAAATGGATTGGATAATGTAGTTGCTGATGCTTTGTCAAGGAAAAATATGTTACTCTCTAATTTAGAAATCAAGGTTTCGGGTTTGGGGAGTATTAGAGATTTATATGATGAAGATAATGAGTTTTCTATGCCATTTAATAAATGTGTTAATACTAAAGCATGGGAAAAATTTCATATACATGATGGATACTTGTTTAGAGCTAACAAATTATGTATTCCCGAGTGTTCCTTGCGTTTATTTTTATCCAGGAATCTCATAGTGGAGGATTGATGGGACACTTTGGAAGAGAGAAGACTTTGTTGATGTTGGCTGAAAATTTTTATTGGGCACATATGAGAAGAGATGTGTATAGGTTGGTGCAAAGATGCATTACTTGCAACAAATCTGTGACGCCCCGAGATCGGGCACTATGCAGATTTCAGCAATCCCGCCAAAATCCACATAATAACCTATTCCAGATTGCCACTTGTGATAACATTACAACAGTTCACGAATAATCCACAACAACAACAGAAAAGATATATACAAGAGGACTCAAACGAGCCAGGGATACAACTGATACAATACAAAGATCCAAATAACAGCGGAAGAAACAACATAGCGTCCGACTACGGACAAGATACAAAATGGACTAAGAGTCCTGAAGGTAACCGAGAGCGTCCAATCCCTGCCCAGGCCAAGCCGGAGGGATTCCCAAGCTAACGTCGTCAGACTTCAAACCTGTTGACTGCAATGTTGAATATGCAGCCACGAAAAAGGATTCGTGGGTCAGTACGGTTAAGTACTGGCAAGTGGATAAACCATACTCACAAGATACCGGCGTAGCCAGTCATCACAAGATACAAATACTTTGGGTTCAACGGAAAAGAAGGGATTATTGCAAATAAGCGGCAGCGGGCTGCACTAACCAACTACAGAAACTCACTACAACATCCGGCTAAAAGAGGGGGATAAGATAGCGTATCGTAACCAACTATAACTACTCACCAAACAAACCCATCCAATGTTACCCCCTACTAAGGAAGCAACCCAAGGATAACTCACACTGTTGGATTAATGATGGATCAAGTTATTGTGTTGTCGGATATATACCAAATAGGGGTATAGAAGATGGTAGACAAAGTGCCGGATTACCAGGGTGGCCTAAGTGGTAGTGGGCCTAGGTTCATTAGGCGGCCCAGTAATACGACGCACAGAAGCCGGATTCTAGAAGAACCCGGATCACGGCCCACGTGATCTGGCTTTCCAAGTTACAAGTTACCGTAGTCTTCTAGGTTCCTATTCTGTATGCCCTAATCCGGCTGTTATATAAAGCCGGCGGGAGATAGATAAAGAGAACAGAGAAGCCCTACGCCAACTCGCCGAGAAGCTCATCCCCGTCGAGTAGCTTAGATCTAAAACCCTCACATTGTAACCCTGTTTACGGGCTTTAGTCCCAATTAGTGAGAAGTGCAGGAGTAGGCACGTCGTACTGTCGCGACATACCGAACCTGGGTAAAATCCTGTGTTCTGTGTTACTACGCTATCTCGTTACCCCACGTCTCTACCGTAGTCTCATGGCACCCCCGTCTATGAAAACTACTACGATGTCTCGACAGTTGGCGCCCACCGTGGGGCAAACAACGTCAGGCGTAAGATTCCGATCTGGGATACTTGGCGGAATCGGAAGATCAATCACTGTCGGAAGCTTGGAGTTCGACAACGACGTCGGGCGCTTCCTCGACAACGGATCCTACATACCGGCGCAAAACCACCTGGTAAGTGCCTGCGTGCTACCGATAGGATCTGCTAACATCTTTATCGGGCTAACTGCAGAAGCAATGGGGTTTTGCGGTGGAAGCAAATTTATCCCACCCGCCCTATACCCAGTCGAAGATGACTATGATGCCGGATTCTGCTCAGATCGCCGACAAAAAAGTGATACACACTTTATCGGCATGGTGCAATCCGAAATCGCCGAAAACACGGATGACGGAAATCCCGTGCAAGAGGCAGACAACAACGCACCCGTCATGGAGACGGAAGATCAAACACCCGTCACAGAGGCGGAAGATCCGACATCCGTCAACAAGATGATGAACTCGGAAGCAGAATCTGTGCTTGCCGCCATTGAGCCGAGGTTGGAGTCGGAAACCGGATCGGATAACTTCGATTCCGAAGACGAAGATGAGGACGCCTTCGTAAGAAAGGTTAAATCCTTTCAAGAGGGATTCCATGAAGTTCTAATGGCGAAACCGGCTGATACCACGGACGCCGGCAGCCAGGAAAGCCCTAAAACCCCTCCGCCAGAGGAAGAGAGAGAAGACGGAGAAACTTCTCCGGTATTCCCCAGTGTCAAGGAGATGACAGAAGATGAGCCTGTCAAAAAACCTCCCTCTTCCAAGAAAAAGCACCGTGCTGCTAAAAAACTCCAATACAAAATCCGGAAGAAAAAATCAGCTGATCTCGCTGATGAAAACCTGGAAGTTGGAGATGTTAGCGGAACAAAGCCTGCGGAGAAGAAATCCAAAGAAATCACTGCTCCGCCAATGACGGAACAGGAAGAGCAAGAGCTATTGCAAACACCAGTGGGACCAGACGAACCCCCTGAGATGCTGGAAGCAAGGAGACAAGCTTTCCAACGGCAACAGCAACATCTACTCAGATCTCGGCAACATCTCCAACAAACCCATAATGACATCAAGGTCATGAAGGAAGAAATAGAGGAGTACGAGAGAAAGAATAGATCCGCGTTAAAACCTACTAGGTTACCCGGAATCGCAAGACCGGAAGAACTGCCGCCAAAAGAAAGGTTCCATAACCCATCTTGGCAAAAGCAGGTAAACGGCAAAGATGCCAAGGGCGAACCAATATACAAGACCGCAGCAGAAAACGCGGAAGCAGCGTTCGCGATTCTTAACAACGATCTGTATTCCAACGGGGAAAAACTCCAAGGGGTGTATGCTTTCCTAGGAAAAGCATTGCAACAACAACAGCGCGCCCAAGAGCGATCAGGGAGGTTGCATGATAACTCCGCCCTATGCAGGACAGCTACTTGCGCTGCTGGAGCACCTGGACCGGAAGAACCCGGGGATTCAGACAACTCAAAAGATAAAAAAGAGGATCCGAGAAAAGACAAGAAAAACCCCGACAACCGGGATGCAGCGTCTAGAACCGGATCTCATCTCCCGAAAGATGGGCATAAACCCCATGATCGGGAAGACAAACACCGGAAGGACGGCAAAATAATGCCACCTCCGAGGAACCCAGCTGAGAAAGCTGGAAGATACGATATACCTCACAGGCGTGAGAGATCCCGGACACCGCCTAAGGACAAAGAAAGGCACAGGAGTAGAACTCCGCCTAATCCAAAAGGGCGTGATCACGGAAGAGATAGAAGCAATCCCGGAAAAGCGCGTTCGCGCAACAATGGAAGAGGAAGGAGCAGATCCCCTTCTGTTCAATCAGCCGGAAGATATTCTGCACACATTGACAGAGCAGAAAAAGATGATCTATACTTTGGTCCTAAGTGTTTTACTGACAGGATCCGAAGAATAACGCTGCATTCTGGCTTTGCCAAGGTCGGTCCAACATACCAGAAATACACCGGCAGCACAAACCCGGATACCTGGCTCTCGGATTACTATACAGCCGTCCAGATCAACAATGGGACAGACTTGGAAGCTGTCAAGTTTCTTCCCCTAATGCTGCTGGACGGAGCCAGAGATTGGATCAATGGATTACCATCAAGAACAGTCGACAGCTGGGATGATATGGCTAGAGTATTCACTCAGCATTTCCGGGGAACGTACAAACGCCCGAACATCATCAACCAGCTAAACCGTTGCATGCAATTTGAGGATGAACCATACGTGGATTTCATCTCCAGATGGACATCAATGAAGAATAGTTGCTCTAGAGTAACTGACGTACAAGCAATGCATGCTTTCGTCAATGGCCTAAAACCCGGACTCGTACCGTTCATGGTTGGTTCCAAAAAGCACAAGGATCTCGGATCTATGCTTACAACCGCCAATGAGCATGCTGCAGCCGAGGATGACATCAGAGCAAGAGGAGGCAACATTGAATCACTGATACTTGCCAAGAAAACCACTCGTTCTGACAAAAAAGCCACTCCAGAAACAACGACGAAACCCAAAGAGGTGAACATAGCCTTTGGAGGAGAAAAGGGAAACAAGTGGAAAGGACGCAACCCAGATCCAATCAACTACACTCCAGAGGAGTGGGAAAGGATTAAGTCGGAACCTTGTGTTCACCACTCGCAATTTGGGAAACCCACCCATACAAACGCGCAATGCCGGCTAAATAAGCACATGAAAGGCAGTGTAGGAGCCGGAAGTAAGGGGAAGGGTTCCAAAAGGAAACCCGCCAGACAAAAGCCAGAAGCTGACAAAGAAGACAGTGAATCGGACACTGACGAAAAAATCCAGGAACAACAGCGTAAAGGCGAACCCAAGTTTCCGAGAGTTGATGGAGAAGCAATGCTAACTTTCTTAGCAACCCCGTCAGCAAAGGTGGCCAAAAGAACACTTCGAGAAATAAACGCGGTTGTTCCGGCAACCCCGAAATTCTTGAAGTACTCCAACACACCGATAATCTGGGATCAGTCTGATCATCCCGGAAATATCCCTGAACCCGGCACACAAGCTCTTGTTGTAAGCCCTATTGTTCAAAATACTAGGCTAAGAAGAGTGCTGATGGATGGAGGATCCAGCATTAATATAATGTACCTGGATACACTGAAGCATCTGAAGATTTCCGAGTCTCAGCTCAACTACAGCAACATACGCTTCCATGGTATTGTTCCTGGCAGGCAAGCACGATCCCTAGGAGAAATTTCCCTAGATGTCACGTTCGGAGATAAAGATCACTTCCGGCAGGAAAAAGTATCCTTCGAAGTAGTGCCGTTCGAAAGCGTGTATCACGCAATACTCGGACGTCCAGCTTTCGCCAAATTCATGGCAAGATCCTGTTATATTTATAACAAGCTGAAAATGCCAGGACCCAAGGGAAGAGTAATCACTATAGCTGGTGATTTCAAGCTGGCAAACGAGTTGGAGAAAGAAAACGCCCTTTGCGCTCAGAGAGTCATAGCAAAGGAAGAACTGAAGGAATTAGCCAAGGAGGTATCGCCATCAGAAATGCCGGCAGGAAAAGAAACTCGGAAGCCAACAGACAGCTTCAAGGCATCCGAGAATACAAGACAGGTAATCCTAGATCCCAAAGATCCGACAAAATTTGTCGTCGTAGGGACCGGGATGACTGACAAATAGGAAGGCGATCTCATCAAGTTCCTCCGTGAGAACTGGGATATTTTTGCCTGGTGTCCAGCTGACATGCCAGGTGTACCCAGGGAACTTGTTGAGCACCAACTCAAGGTTATTCCTGGATCAAAACCCGTCAAACAAGGACTCCGTCGATTTGACGGAAGAAGACGGAAGGCTATTGGCAAGGAAATTATCCGGCTTTTAGCAGCGGATTTCATCAAGGAAGTAATCCATACTGACTGGTCCGCAAATCCGGTATTAGTACCGAAGAAAGACACTACTGCTCTTAGAATGTGTATAGATTACACAGGCTTGAACAAATTGTGTCCGAAAGATAGGTTTGCATTACCGCGAATCGATCAAATAATAGATGCCACCGCAGGCTCTGAGCTTTTGTGCTTTTTGGATGCATACTCCGGGTACCACCAAATACGCATGAAAAAGGAAGATCAAATTAAGACTTCTTTCATAACCCCATACGGGACGTATTATTACGTAACCATGCCGTTTGGCCTGAAGAACGCAGGTGCAACCTACCAGCGTTGCATGCAACGTTGTTTGCATAGTCAGATTGGAAAAAATGTCCATGTTTATGTGGATGATATTGTTGTCGTAACCAAGGAAAAAGATACACTCCTTGAGGATTTGCGAGAAACTTTCGAAAACTTACGCACCTACAAGATGAAGTTGAATCCATCTAAGTGCGTATTCGGGGTTCCCTCAGGAAAACTTCTGGGTTTCATCGTTTCTCACAGAGGAATAGAAGTTAACCCGGAAAAGATCAAGGCAATCTTGAACATCACAAAACCTACCTGCGTCAAAGATGTCCAAAGGTTGACGGGTTCCGCAGCTGCCGTTAGCAGATTTATTAGTCGGCTGGGGGCTAAAATCCTAACACTATACAAGTTGTTGAAGAAATCTGACAAAGTCAAGTGGATAGCAAAGCTTTGGAATACATAGCAGTTATGTCTCTTCTATACTTAGTTCAATATCTATGTAAACATATTTTTAGATCATGAAATAAAGTTGTTGGATTTCTGGTATCCATGTTTTTTACAAGTTTATTATAGTAAAAGCATGTTTCCACCTTCTCTATTTCCCAATGATCTTACAAAATACTCAATGTTAACCCGAATTGTGCCTACGTACTCGGCATTAAGAAACTGAATGTTTTTTCAGCCTGCTAACGGCTAAAGGAAACTTGAATTGCCTGCGTGCCCAAGTTTCGGTCAAAAAATTCCTTGTTTCTCTAAGTATTATCTGATTGCGTATGTGTTGGGTTACTGGAGCTAGTTAGTAAAAATGCCTTTAGCATGGTCCATGTTTCCGAGTTTAAACTGATTGGTTACACCCAGTTACTCGACATGACGATTCATATTGCTATTTGAGCCATTTCAAACACTAAGGACAGTTAAAACATATATGCCAGAGAACTTAGAAGATAAAGGAATAGTAACATCCGAAAAACCTTGCAAAAAATTTCATAATTAAAAACTGCAAAAGGCGGAATTTTTCATTCATACAAATAGAAGCATTACATTGTAGATTACATTGAAAGAACAGTAATGCTCCTATTGTCTATTTTTGCTATCCAGGTCAAAGGTAGCCCTTCAAGCATCTGATTCCTCCTCGCTGCTGTCGTCCTCGGGGATTGGAGGGATCTCCTCTTCTAGATAATTGACGGAAATATTTACCATGGAGGCAATCTTGGTGGCGTGGCCTTTGATTTCATCAAAGATGGTATTTCGCTGAGTATCCGTGTATCCTTGAGGGACACCGGACGCCACGCGCCAGGATTTAGCACCGGGGTAGTGCATGCGCATAAGGCCGAGTGCCATACGCGCACCACCCCGTGCAGCGGAACGCGGGATAGAATCCCTGGATTCCGCCACCTCCATGATGGCTCCCGGAAGTTTTTCAACCTCCGAGAACTCCCCAGTCCTTGCGGGAAGAAACTTGTTCACCAGCTGCATTCCAGCAGCACGGATCGAAGTCCACATCTTCCCAAAGGCTTGGATCCCTTCAAGCCGGGTACCATCTGGGGTATCTCCTGTTTTTTCCGACAAAACAATCAAAAGTGTTAGGTGAAAAACAGAGAAGAAAAACAAGATATGGAAAAATAAAAAAGGTAACGGAAAATTACCGATAAGCTTGTCGATCTCGGAGATTTCCTCCAGGCGAAGGTTCAGAGCATTTTCTAAATCCTGAATGGTGGATTTATCCTTCTCCGCCTGCTCAGAAGCCTTGGAGTTGGCAACTCCAAGGGCCAAGTTGCTGGCCTCCAGATCCTTTTGAGCCTTCACAAGATGCTAGTGAAGCTCCAAATTCTCCTTTCGGAGATTCTCGGCATTGCCGGCATCTTCAGCTATTTGCTTGTCCTTAGCCAAAGCAGCTGGAAAGCAAAGAAAATTTCCGGAATAAGTACTTAGACAAAAAATTGAATCGCAAACCTCAGAGGAAAAATGTTTACCTGATGTTTCCGACAAAGCGAGCTGAGACGATGCCAGTTCCGTCTCTCTCTCCTCAAGAATAGAAAGAAGATTTCTAACCTCTTTATTCTTGATGGAGAGTTTGTTGAAAACTTCCATGTTAATGGTTTCGGCGGTTTGCTGGAACATAGCAAGGAAAAGAATGGTTACAAAAAGCATCAAAGCAAAACATGCATGCAGTTTTGTTTAATGCTTGGGGGCTAGAGTTACATACTTGGCTCATTCGTTGCAAACCAGCCGAGTTTTCCTTGAACTCCTTTGCGTATTCCGCAAAAGCAGTTCCGGCCGCGCTTAGGCCGTCATTGATAATCTTGAAGTCCTTGTCAAAGGTGGGAATTTCTTCGTCGAAAGTCCGAGAAATTTTTTCCACCTCTGGAGCCGCCCTTTCCCTCGTGTCGGTGTCCGACACAACAGGCTGGCTGGGCTCTAACGGCTTGGTCGTGGGGGCTGCAGCGTGCTCTTCCGCCATCATGGACGGTGTATCCGGAGCGACGGCGGGAGAAGGTTGACCGCCTCGGCTGGAAACAACTTTGTGTTTCTTGAGCTTCTTCGGCTTTAGGTTGGAGGGAGGCAGGCTAAAAAACAAAAAACCCGGAAAAGTTAAAACACGGAAGATGGATGAAAAGTTCCCATGAAGGAAAAGGAACCCAGAAGAAATAAACCTGGAAGTGGCGACGGGGATTCCGTCAAGGTCGATAATTTCCTCAGAGGAAGTAATCTTCTTGCGCTTGCGTCCACCTGTAGCAGCGGTGCGCAGCGCGTCCAGCTCAGCCTCGGAGGCCAATTCCGAATCTGGAAGATCCGCGAACTGTCGGACAAACAAATCGGAATCAGAAGCTAGAAAATCCGAGAAAGAATGAAACTATACCCAAATGACTAAAAAATTACCTTGGGAACCGGGTTATCGGCCGTATACATTGGCCGACTCGCTTCGTATTGGTCGCGTGATGCGACCAACTGGTTGATGCGCCGTCGAAGCTCCTTTGCGGGCCAATCTTTGGTGGTTGTCTGCATTGGATCCTTGACTCCCGTGTATTCGCACAGGAGACGACCACTGTGGTTGGCCAATGGCTGAATTCGCCTAGTCAGCCAGCATAGGACCGTGTCCATGCCGGTTAGAGGCGGATCCAAGGAGGTGAGCTTGGCGATGCGCCGCTTGATCCTTAGTAGATCAGGCGGCAGGACTTGGACGGCTTCTGTTCCCCAATTCTCTTGGGGAACAGCAGCGGTGTTGGCGAAAGGTGGAACCCCGATGGCCTTTTTTGGAAAAGGCACATCGGGATGATAGAAGAAAGAACCCGTCCAAAATTTGACGGATTCTGATGTCTTGATCTTGGGGAACCAATCTTCCCTAAACCTCCGAAGAGTAAAGGAGATGGTCCCGCAAGTCGGGAGTGCGCCCTCCGAGCAGTTCCGCTTAACCCCGAAGCAATACATCCAGAAATCTAACCTAGGCTCTAAACCTAAGTAACCCTCGAATAGGGCCTGGAACCCGGCCATATAAAGAATGGAGTTGGGTGGCAGGTTGTGGGGTTGGATGTTGTAGTGAGAAAGGACTTGGAGGAAAAAAGCGGAAGGAGGGAGCCCCATACCTCTCAGGAGGTGGGAAGAAAGAAGAACCCTTTCGCCGTCTCTTGGCGCTGGCTCGTTCTCGTCTTCAGGGAGCCGCCATTTCCCTTGGAGGATCAGGCCCTCCTTCTCCAAGTTTGGAAGAAGAGCCGGGGGAATGCTGCAGGCAATCCAGTTGCCTGCAAATTCCGCCTCTTCATATGCTCCGGTGGCGGAGGCGGTGGCTGCTTCTGCGGCGGCGAGCTCGTCACCGACGAGCTGGATCTTCTCCTCCGCCGTTTCAGGAGCAAACGGCGGGGAAGCAGCGGAGCTCGCGCCCGCAACGTCCGCGGCGGCGGAAAGGTTTTCTCCGCCCGCCGCGGAGGCCGTGGTTTTCTCCGGCTCGTCGCCGGTGTGCTTGGGTGACCCAACTTGTGGATCCAGGTCGCTGATGAGGTCGTTGGTGGTGGCGCGAGTGGGCGAAGACGGTGAGCTTGCCATTTCCTGGCGGCGCGGTATGTTTCGGGTGTGCTTGGAGGTGAGGAGCGCTCGGGACAGTGCGTCGCTTGAGAGCTCGAGCGCGTCAATGGCGAGTGCGGTGAGAGTGCGGAAGGTTTTTGTTGAGGACGAGGATGGCTATTTATAGCTGAAAATCCGTCAAGATACGTGCCAACGGCTATTTTGACCGTTGGATGTTTGCCGCGTGTCACTCGCCGGAAAATCCGGGAAATGAAACGACAGGGTAATGATGGTTATCTCCTCGTTTCCCGCGAGAATCTGTCAGAGATATGTTTCTGGGTTTTCCGAGTAAATCTCAAACGTCGCTTACGTCAGCCTGGTTAAGTGCGCTGACGTAAGAAGTTTCTTCTCCGCGAAGGATCGTGAGAGAAAAGCCGGATTTTCAGGATTCCGAGTTTCATGTCACCATATTTTTCAAAAGAAGAATCAAGACTGTTGAATCAATATTTCTCGGACAAAGAATATTTGGCGAACGGCGGAGAATCAGAGTTTCGATCCTTCTTGGGGGCTACTGTCGGATATATACCAAATAGGGGTATAGAAGATGGTAGACAAAGTGCCGGATTACCAGGGTGGCCTAAGTGGTAGTGGGCTTAGGTTCATTAGGCGGCCCAGTAATACGACGCACAGAAGCCGGATTCTAGAAGAACCCGGATCACGGCCCACGTGATCTGGCTTGGAGTAGAAGACGGATTCCTTGCTTTCCAAGTTACAAGTTACCGTAGTCTTCTAGGTTTCCTATTCTGTATGCCCTAATCCGGCTGTTATATAAAGCCGGACGGGAGATAGATAAAGAGAACAGAGAAGCTCTACGCCAACTCGCCGAGAAGCTCATCCCCGTCGAGTAGCTTAGATCTAAAACCCTCACATTGTAACCCTGTTTACGGGCTTTAGTCCCAATTAGTGAGAAGTGCAGGAGTAGGCACGTCGTACTGTCGCGACGTACCGAACCTGGGTAAAATACTGTGTTCTGTGTTACTACGCTATCCCGTTACCCCACGTCTCTACCGTAGTCTCATGGCACCCCCGTCTATGAAAACTACTACGATGTCTCGACATGTGTCGATAAGACTATTACTAGTCAAGTATCATTAGTTAGGTGTAAGTTGTTCTGAGTACTTGTTAGCCAGTACTTTCACCAAGTCAACCATAACCGCGGTAAACACGGCTTCTCGAGAAGATTTAACCCTGCAGGGATGCACCAATTTGGCCGTACACGTAAGAATAACCCGCCAGACGGGGGATCAACCCACCAAGCGAGGTACTCAACACAACCCAACTCTTCTTCGCATCAAGCCCAAAGAACCACATGTTGTGCGTGCGCGGCTAATCGAGCCCCACGAAGAAAAGGGGACCCTCATAGCACTCTAAGACCACGCCGCCCTAAATGCCGACTACAAAAGTTCCACCCTGGCGCCAAGGGTTCGCACCTGCACATGCATGCATCAAATGGAAAGCCCGAACTAAGTGTGGCGATTTGGACGAGATGCGACTCGAATCAAATTGAGGGGGGCGCCCATACTCGCTTCCCACATGCGGTTAGTGCGCTCATCATGGATCAGTAGACAAGACCCTTTTCCTAATTAGGGTCGACACTAGCAGGCTTCAAAACCACGCCGGGCCTCCTGCCGGTGCCTTATCATCAAATTATTATTACCCAAAACATTAACATGTTGTTGATTGAATTGTAACCCAACTATCAAACTAAACAGGTGATAAGACGGACAACAAGACTTGAGCGCAAACAACACTAAGCATGCAACTACGACACAAGGCCAACAAGGTAAACAAACAACAGTTAATAGGAAGTGGAAGGAAGGCTATATCATGGCTGCAAGGTAACATATGATAGGATCGAGACACAAGCATCGAATCAACAGGCTAGAATAAGAACAACGGAAAGAATCGGTAACAAGTGATGAAAGGCAGCCATTTGGCAGCAAGTGAGTATACTTGCCTGAGATCCAGCAAGTAGAGGTACATCCGAAGAACTTGTGAGATCCAGCAAGTAGAGGTACATCCGGAGAACTTGTCGTTGCTCACATCATCTCAACGTCCTATCCGCGAAGAATCAACGAACCTCGAACAAACACCGGATGCAACAATTACTTCTACGGCAAAAGATCCAGCATGATCCTATTTTATATGCATGGCATGGCAAGATGCAACAGGGGAAACAACTTAAGCAATTTAATCGGAACCGGAGTCCGGAGAAATAGGAATTGGTTCAAGTTGTTTATCTAACCATCAATTTAATTGTTGTTTAGCATGGCAAACAATAAAGTAGATGAGTTAGGCAATTTAAATGGAATGGGGCAACAGTTGAATTAAATACCCCAACACATTCCATATTTATTTATTAGGTGAACATACATAACACTACTACAAATGCATCATGCAAGGTGCAAACATGAACATGGATGGCATGAACAGATTAAGTGCATTTTTCTAGTATGAAAACATATTTTATTTGTTGGATTTGGAATTAAAATGAGCAAGTTATCAAATTAGCAATTTTAATGCATTAATTAAGAAATAGTTGTTTTCAGCAATTTAATTTATTTAAAACAGAACACCAAGTTGATATTTGCAAAGTTCAGAGGATTTTGATTGGAAAACATATTTTATTTTTCAAATTTGGAGTTAAAATGAATTAGTTATGATTTATGCAATTAAACAATTTAAATTGAGCCGGAAGCCCAACATTTAATTTAGGAGGTTCGAGTTATTTATCTACCCACAAAAATGCAATGCAACACATGAATGAGATGACATTTTAATTATAGTTGATATGTTATAGAAAATAGGGCATAGGTATAGGGGTTTGGGTTCGCACGTTGGAAAGAGGAGATCTTCGGGGCAACGCCGATGCCTTCAGGACGTGGAGGAAGTAGACGAAGAATGGGAAGTAGACGAAGTCGTCGATGTCGTGGAAGTAGTCGACGTAGTCATAGTAGAGGAAGTAGTCGACGTCGAGGAAGTAGTCGAAGTAGTCGTTCTCGTTCCGTAGCCGAGGTAGTCCTTCACGTCATCAGTGGTCGTTGTCGATCTTTTCATCGAGGTCCGACGAGGAAGTAGACGTAGTCGTGGTCTAGGTACTCGCCGCGTCCGTATAGAAGATCTTGGCGGTTCCGATCTTCGGGCGCGCACGAAGGCGGCCAACACAAACAAAAATGGACATGGATAGAGCTCGGCGGTGTAGATATCGACATGTCATTGCGGTACTTGTCGGCGGAGATCTCGGTGTGCTCGACTCGGCGGTGTACGGACCATCTTGCCCTACAGGTCGAGATCGTGGTCGAACACGTCGTGTGCGTCAACGTCGAGCGACTCCCCGCCCTCGAGCTCGAGGATGCGGTGAATGGCCCGCATGTATTTGCCCTCGTCCATGACTGGGTCTACGCGGCCGGCGTCGCGGGGATCCCGGAAGTGATGCAGGAATCGCAAGAGAGCGGCGGCATCAGGTCTGGAGGCGAGCCCGGCCGTTGGCCGTCGATGAACACGGTGAGTGCTGACGCCTCGACGTCATGGACCACGTTGAGCCTGAACCACCGGTCCTAGATGTCGCCGTCGACCACCTTGGTCTCGTCGCGGTAGTACACGAGCCGGCCGCTGTAGACATGCAGCATCAGGGTGGTGTTCCGCGGGGGCCCTGCAGCGCCGAACACCTGCATCACGGAAACGCCCGTCGTGCCGGGGGGGGGCGCTGCGAGGACGGGGCGGCTCGCCGGAGGCAGCGGCGGCGGTCTCGGGAGGTGGTGGTGGTCGGGCTCGGGAGGAGGGAGGCGAGGTGGGCGACCGGGGTAGGGGAGCAGCAGCGGCGCCGGCGTGCTCGAGCTCGGTGGCGGCCCGCCGTGACAGTGAGCAGAGAGAGGAGGCGGAGGTGGCCGCGGGTGGAGGAGATGCTCGGGGGGGTGGCGGCCGTCCACGCGGGGAAGAGGGGGTGGAGGAGCACGGATGCGCCCTGGCCATGGGGGTCGGGGACTAGGAGAGGGCGCCGGAGTTTGGGGCCGGGCGGAGGGCGTCGTGGCGGTTGCCGGCGGGAGCGGCGACGGCGCGAGTAGCGGCCGCGGGAGGAGGTTGGGGGGCGGAGATGGAGGACGGCGGGCTCGGGAGGGGCGCGGCCAGGAGGGTGGCCGGGGGGAGGCGCCGGTGCGGTGCTCGCCGCGGGAGGAAGGAGGTCGAGGGGGAGCGATGGGAGGAGGACGACGAGGGATCGAGCGGGGGGCAGGGAGGGATCGAGCGCTGCTCTCCCTCCCGTGCGTGCGTGCGCGTGGAAAAAGGTGGGAGGACCCGTTTGCAATTAGTGGAAACGGCGGGGGCAAAAGGAGGAGGGGGAGAGAGATTTAGGGTTTGGGTGGGGTTTTGGCCGGCTGGGCCTTGTGGGCTGGCCTGGTCCGGCTGCTGGGCTCTCTCTCTCTCTCTTTATTTTTATTTTTTTTAGAAACTGGTTAGGCACCAATAAAAATAGATTTTATACACCAAACGAATTCCAGAAAGTTTTTATAAAATTGGACTTTATGTAATTTAATTTGATTGCAAGTTTTAAATCAATAATGATGCATTATGCCATGTTATGCAAAGAAAAGAAAAACAAGCAACATGCTTTATTAGGGAAAAGAAATCCCCCGGGCGTTACAGACGACACCACTAACAAGGGATTGCGCCCTCGCAATCCGCCAACGCCAAGAGAGAGGAAGAAGCCAGACTAACGAGTCTTCGGTCACCTTGTTGATCTTCTCGACACCACTAACAAGGTTTTCTCGACACCACTAACAAGAGATTCTTGCTCGGGCTGATGACGATGTTCTTCCACCAGGAATCTTCCGATGATCGAACCTATTAGGTTAAAAGCTCAGAAAACGTCCACCCACGTAGGATCCTAACACTTTGAAAGATAGACAAGGGGGGAGACTCCAAAACAAACAAGATGGGAGGGGAAATAGAATAGGGATAAGGAGAAAACAAGAATCCTATTGAGATGTTTTCCAAAATAGTTTAGCAGAAATAGTTTTTGACACTCTAAGAACACGACCGTTAGCGAGGTTATCCTACAGGCTTTGCGGACCCGTTGCTTCGATAACCATTCGTATCGAAACAATATCAGGAATCGGAAACCATGCTCTGATACCATTTGTGACGCCCCGAGATCGGGCACTATGCAGATTTCAGCAATCCCGCCAAAATCCACATAATAACCGATTCCAGGTTGCCACTTGTGATAACATTACAACAGTTCACGAATAATCCACAACAACAACAGAAAAGATATATACAAGAGGACTCAAACGAGCCAGGGATACAACTGATACACTACAAAGATCCAAATAACAGCGGAAGAAACAACATAGCGTCCGACTACGGACAAGATACAAAATGGACTAAGAGTCCTAAAGGTAACCGAGAGCGTCCAATCCCTGCCCAGGCCAAGCCGGAGGGATTCCCAAGCTAACGTCGTCAGACTTCAAACCTGTTGACTGCAATGTTGAATATGCAGCCACGAAAAAGGATTCGTGGGTCAGTACGGTTAAGTACTGGCAAGTGGATAAACCATACTCACAAGATACCGGCGTAGCCAGTCATCACAAGATACAAATACTTTGGGTTCAACGGAAAAGAAGGGATTATTGCAAATAAGCGGCAGCGGGCTGCACTAACCAACTACAGAAACTCACTACAACATCCGGCTAAAAGAGGGGGATAAGATAGCGTATCGTAACCAACTATAACTACTCACCAAACAAACCCATCCAATGTTACCCCCTACTAAGGAAGCAACCCAAGGATAACTCACACTGTTGGATTAATGATGGATCAAGTTATTGTGTCGATAAGACTATTACTAGTCAAGTATCATTAGTTAGGTGTAAGTTGTTCTGAGTACTTGTTAGCCAGTACTTTCACCAAGTCAACCATAACCGCGGTAAACACGGCTTCTCGAGAAGATTTAACCCTGCAGGGATGCACCAATTTGGCCGTACACGTAAGAATAACCCGCCAGACGGGGGATCAACCCACCAAGCGAGGTACTCAACACAACCCAACTCTTCTTCGCATCAAGCCCAAAGAACCACATGCTGTGCGTGCGCGGCTAATCGAGCCCCACGAAGAAAAGGGGACCCTCATAGCACTCTAAGACCACGCCGCCCTAAATGCCGACTACAAAAGTTCCACCCTGGCGCCAAGGGTTCGCACCTGCACATGCATGCATCAAATGGAAAGCCCGAACTAAGTGTGGCGATTTGGACGAGATGCGAATCGAATCAAATTGAGGGGGGCGCCCATACTCGCTTTCCACATGCGGTTAGTGCGCTCATCATGGATCAGTAGACAAGACCCTTTTCCTAATTAGGGTCGACACTAGCAGGCTTCAAAACCACGCCGGGCCTCCTGCCGGTGCCTTATCATCAAATTATTATTACCCAAAACATTAACATGTTGTTGATTGAATTGTAACCCAACTATCAAACTAAACAGGTGATAAGACGGACAACAAGACTTGAGCGCAAACAACACTAAGCATGCAACTACGACACGAGGCCAACAAGGTAAACAAACAACAGTTAATAGGAAGTGGAAGGAAGGCTATATCATGGCTGCAAGGTAACATATGATAGGATCGAGACACAAGCATCGAATCAACAGGCTAGAATAAGAACAACGGAAAGAATCGGTAACAAGTGATGAAAGGCAGCCATTTGGCAGCAAGTGAGTATACTTGCCTGAGATCCAGCAAGTAGAGGTACATCCGAAGAACTTGTGAGATCCAGCAAGTAGAGGTACATCCGAAGAACTTGTCGTTGCTCACATCATCTCAACGTCCTATCCGCGAAGAAGCAACGAACCTCGAACAAACACCGGATGCAACAATTACTTCTACGGCAAAAGATCCAGCATGATCCTATTTTATATGCATGGCATGGCAAGATGCAACAGGGGAAACAACTTAAGCAATTTAATCGGAACCGGAGTCCGGAGAAATAGGAATTGGTTCAAGTTGTTTATCTAACCATCAATTTAATTGTTGTTTAGCATGGCAAACAATAAAGTAGATGAGTTAGGCAATTTAAATGGAATGGGGCAACAGTTGAATTAAATACCCCAACACATTCCATATTTATTTATTAGGTGAACATACATAACACTACTACAAATGCATCATGCAAGGTGCAAACATGAACATGGATGGCATGAACAGATTAAGTGCATTTTTCTAGTATGAAAACATATTTTATTTGTTGGATTTGGAATTAAAATGAGCAAGTTATCAAATTAGCAATTTTAATGCATTAATTAAGAAATAGTTGTTTTCAGCAATTTAATTTATTTAAAACAGAACACTAAGTTGATATTTGCAAAGTTCAGAGGATTTTGATTGGAAAACATATTTTATTTTTCAAATTTGGAGTTAAAATGAATTAGTTATGATTTATGCAATTAAACAATTTAAATTGAGCCGGAAGCCCAACATTTAATTTAGGAGGTTCGAGTTATTTATCTACCCACAAAAATGCAATGCAACACATGAATGAGATGACATTTTAATTATAGTTGATATGTTATAGAAAATAGGGCATAGGTATAGGGGTTTGGGTTCGCACGTTGGAAAGAGGAGATCTTCGGGGCAACGCCTGTGCCTTCATGACGTGGAGGAAGTAGACGAAGAATGGGAAGTAGACGAAGTCGTCGATGTCGTGGAAGTAGTCGACGTAGTCATAGTAGAGGAAGTAGTCGACGTCGAGGAAGTAGTCAAAGTAGTCGTTCTCGTTCCGTAGCCGAGGTAGTCGTTCACGTCATCGGTGGTCGTTGTCGATCTTTTCATCGAGGTCCGAAGAGGAAGTAGACGTAGTCGTGGTCGAGGTACTCGCCGCGTCCGTATAGAAGATCTTGGCGGTTCCGATCTTCGGGCGCGCACGAAGGCGGCCAACACAAACAAAAATGGACATGGATAGAGCTCGGCGGTGTAGATATCGACATGTCATTGCGGTACTTGTCGGCGGAGATCTCGGTGTGCTCGACTCGGCGGTGTACGGACCATCTTGCCCTACAGGTCGAGATCGTGGTCGAACATGTCGTGTGCGTCAACGTCGAGCGACTCCCCGCCCTCGAGCTCGAGGATGCGGTGAATGGCCCGCATGTATTTGCCCTCGTCCATGACTGGGTCTACGCGGCCGGCGTCGCGGGGATCCCGGAAGTGGCACAGGAATCGCAAGAGAGCGGCGGCAGCAGGTCTGGAGGCGAGCCCGGCCGTTGGCCGTCGATGAACACGGTGAGTGCTGACGCCTCGACGTCATGGACCACGTTGAGCCTGAACCACCGGTCCTAGATGTCGCCGTCGACCACCTTGGTCTCGTCGCGGTAGTACACGAGCCGGCCGCTGTAGACATGCAGCATCAGGGTGGTGTTCCGCGGGGGCCCTGCCGCGCCGAACACCTGCATCACGGAAACGCCCGTCGTGCCGGGGGGAGGGGCGCTGCGAGGACGGGGCGGGTCGCCGGAGGCAGCGGCGGCGGTCTCGGGAGGTGGTGGTGGTCGGGCTCGAGAGGAGGGAGGCGAGGTGGGCGACCGGGGTAGGGGAGCAGCAGCGGCGCCGGCGTGCTTGTAACACCTGGGGTGTTCCCCCTTAGTAAAGTTGGTTGTTTTTCTTTTTTTTTGCATGCATCACATGCATCATAAACATTGCACTCTGTTTTCAAAACAACTCAAAACTTCAAACCAAATTGAACTTTCAAACATTGTCCACAGTTTCCAAATTGAAAATTGCAAACTAAACAAATCCAGTTGTTTTCAATAGTTTGAAGTTGATTTGATTTTAATAAAATTCCTTGCTATTAACAACCAAATGGTAATTTTAACTTCAACTCAAATCCATTCATAATGGGCATGATCCAATTGTGGGTTTAGAAATTAAATTCTTGCTAACAAATTAAATTCAATAAGCTTTCATAATTGTTTGAGTTAATGGAATAAAATTTGTTTAAAAACCAAATCTTTATGAATCCTATTTAAAATTCAAATAGCCACTTTAAACCTTTTGGCCAATTCACATTTTTGGGAAATAATGTTAATATAACCTTGGAATCTTGCTGTTTTGGAAATTCCATAAAATTACAAATTTGCAAACACCAACAATCCCCATCCTTTTCTTTTCTATCTCTCTCTCTCTTTCATCCTTTACAAAAAAAAAGAGATAAGGAAAAAATAAAAGGAAAGGGAGCTAGAGGGAGGCAGGCCCAACCAGCCCACCATCTCCCCACCACCCAGCCCATCTCCCACAGCCCACATCTCCATGTTCCACCTCTGTCCGTACAGAGAAGTGGAGATGTCGCTGTCACCCCACCGAGCCCTCACCTGCTCCTCCCCCTCCCCTTATCTAGCCCCTAGGGTTCCCCTAACCCTAGGCCGCCCCCCTTCTCCCTCTTCCTCCCGCCGCCACCTCTCCTCTCCTCTCTCTGTTCTTTTCCTTTTCCTCTGAATTTTATGCTACAGAGAGAGAGCCTCCATGGCCGATTTTTGGAGCTTCCCAAGGGGCCGCTGGGGTCGTGGTTCCCTCCTCCAAGGCGCGGGAATGGAACCGCCGCTGCATCCTCTCCGGCCTCGCTTCCTCGCCATGATCCGGGAGGCCACGGGGAGGCGCCGCCATGGCCCCCTTCCTCACCGGCGCGCGGCGGCCAACTGCCTGCTGCGAGCAGGGCAGCGACGCCCTGCGCCTCTCCCTTCGACGACGACGACGCCCCGAGGTGAGGGCCCCCTCCCAGGCCCTAGGGCTTCTTCCTCCTCCCCTCCTCCTTGCTCTGTGACCACCATCGCGTGGAGGACCCTCGCCATCATGCAGCAGGCCGCCGGCCGTCTCCGTTCCTTCCGATCGCGAACAGGTAAACTGAACGATGTTCAGTTCAGTTCGCGAACCAAGCCACCTCAAAACTCAATCTCCTCTGCACCTTTCAACAACCGCAGCAGTAGCGCACTTGTTAGGCCCCTTTGCGCGCAATGCCCAGGTCCTGGGTTCGATCCCCCAAGCCACACCCTTTTATTTTTTTTTTCTTTTTCTGCCCGAAATTTCAGAAACTCAGATCTGAGGCATTAACTCTAAAATCAATATAAAATTGAATATTGCTCCAATTTGAATGATTCAAAATCCTGTGGATTCATAATCTTGAGACCTTTCTATTAATGTCAAGTTTGCAATATGTTTCTGTAACAATTTTGGCACTAAATAAATAATTACTGAAAATGCAATAAAAAGTGGAAACTTTGGAATTTCATAACTTTAGTTCTGCTCATCCAATTTAAGCAAACTTGGGCTCTAAAAATTTTTCTTAACAAACTCTACACATTGGTATTTTATTTGGGCACAATTGAATTAATTTTGAGCATGTTTCCCTCTGTTTACTAAAATGGGCAGAATAAGAATGATTATAAAAACTTGCATAATAAATTCATTAATAACCCAAAAATTATGTTTGATAGCTCAAAATGTTCAGTGAAACATTTGCTACATGTTTTCAATCTTTTCAATGCAATTTGTTTATTGTTTTCCCTAATTAAAAGTGGTGCAATAATCCAATGCTTTAATTAAACCTTTTAAATTGCAAAATTCATAACTTGGGCAATTCAAATCCAATTCCAACATGTAAAATATGTTTTCCATCCCATTTTTCATGAACTTTGCAAATATGAACTTTGTTTTCTGTTTTGAATAATTTAAATTGCTGAAAACAACTGTTTCTTATTTAATGCATTTAAAATTGTCAAATTAATAACTAATTCATTTTAATTCCTTTTTCAACAAATGAAATATGTTTTCCATCTAAAATTTTGTGTTCTTTCCAAATATAAATTTTGCTATCTGCTTTGAACAATTAAAATGGGTGAAAACAATAAATACTTGTGTAACTCACTTAAGAAGCCAAATTTCCTAACTTAATAAATAAAATTCCAAACTTGGTAAACCTTATTTCAAATTGAACCTATTGTTGTTTTCTTTTTGTTTTCCTCATCCATGCATCATGCTAATTCACTTACACATGATGATTAGTTGTAAAACAATTATTTCAACATTAATTCATGGGCTTTCCATATGCAATCCAAATTGCATGTGGGTCCATTTAATCATGTTATGTTACCATGTCAACTAGTTTATCTTGATGCATCTTTAAACTTGTCATGCATCCATATCTTGATCATGCTGGATCTTTTGCCGTAGTAGTAATTATTGCATCCGGTGTTTGTTCGAGGTTCGTTGCTTCTTCCCGGATAGGACGTTGAGATGATGTGAGCAACGACAAGTTCTGTGGATGTACCTCTACTTGCTGGATCTCAGGCAAGTATACTCACTTGCTGCCAAATGGCTGCCTTTCATCACTTGTTACCGATTCTTTCCGTTGTTCTTATTCTAGCCTTTTGATTCGATGCTTGTGTCTCGATCCTATTATCTGTTTACCTTGCAGCCATGATATAGCCTTCCTCCCACTTCCTATTACCTGTTGTTTGTTTACCTCGTTGGCCCTCGTGTCGTAGTTGCATGCTTAGGTTTGTTTGCGCTCTAGTCCTGTTTTCCTTTGTTCTATCACCTGTTTAGTTGATAGTTGGGTTTCAATTCAATCAACAACATGTTAATGTCTGGGGTAATAATAATTTGATGCTAAGGCACCGGCAGGAGGCCCGGGTTAGGGTTTTGGAGCCGGCTGGCGTCGAAACTAGGAAAAGAGTCTTGTCTACTGATCCATGATGAGCGTGCTCACCACATCCGGGTGGTGGTATGGAACCCCCCTCGACTTAGACCTGATCTGCAGCTTGTCCGAAGAGCCACACTTAGTTCGGGTGTTCCATTTGCTCCTTGCATAATGGGTTGATCACCCATGGTTACTGATGATGATGATGATGCATATAGGGCGAGGCCTGTAGTGCCAGGGTGTTGTGTCCTGCGGGAGTTTTGCACACCTGCGCTGAGTATTCGGCTGCGTGGCTGGGACCTTATAGCTCCGTGGCTCCTAGGATGGGTTGTAGAGATGGTTTGGGTCGTGTCAAGCCAACCTGAGTTTTAGTTGGTGGCTTGAGTGTGTACGGGTACTGGAGCACACCCTGCAGGGATAAATCTTCTCGAGAAGCCGTGTTTTCCGCGGTTATGGATTACTTGGTGAAAGTACTGGCTAACGAGTACTCAGAACAACTTACACCTAACTAATGATAACTTGACTAGTAATAGTCTTATTGACACAATAAGTTGAACATCATTAATCCAACAGTGTGAGTTATCCTTGGGTTGCTTCCTTAGTAGGGGGTGACATTGGATGGGTATTGTTTTGGTGAGTAGTTGTAGTTGGTTCCGATACGCTATCTTATCCCCCTCTTTTAGCCGGATGTTGTAGCGAGTCTCTGTAGTTGGTTAGTGCAGCCCGCTGCCGCTTATTTGCAATAATCCCTTCCTTTCCGTTGAACCCAAAGTATTTGTATCTTGTGATGACTGGCTACGCCGGTATCTTGTGAGTATGGTTTATCCACTTGCCAGTACTTAACCGTACTGACCCACGAATCCTTTTTCGTGGCTGCATATTCAATATTGCAGTCAACAGGTTTGAAGTCTGACGACGTTAGCTTGGGAATCCCTCCGGCTTGGCCTGGGCAGGGATTGGACGCCATCGGTTATCTTCGGGACTCTTAGTCCAATTTGTATCTTGTCCGTAGTCGGACGCTATGTTGTTTCTTCCGCTGTTATTTGGATCTTTGTATTGTATCAGTTGTATCCTTGGCTCGTTTGAGTCATCTTGTATATATCTATTCTGTTGTTGTTGTGGATTATTCGTGAACTGTTGTAATGTTATCACAAGTGGCAACCTGGAATCGGTTATTATGTGGATTTTGGCGGGAATGCTGAAATCTGCATAGTGCCCGATCCCGGGGCGTCACAAATGGTATCAGAGCCTTGGTTCCGATTCCCGATATTGTTTCGATACGAATGGTTATCGAAGCAACGGGTCCGCAAAGCCTGTAGGATAACCTCGCTAACGGTCGTTGTTACTAGAGTGTCAAAAACTATTTCTGCTAAACTATTTTGGAAAACATCTCAATAGGATTCTTGTTTTCTCCTTATCTCTATTCTACTTCTCCTTCTATCTCATTAATTTTGGAGTCTACTCTCGTACTCAATCTTTCAAAGTGTTAGGATCCTACGTGGGTGGACGTTTTCTGAGCCTTTAACCTAATAGGTTCGATCATCGGAAGATTCCTGGTGGAAGAACACCGTCGTCACTCCGAGCAAGAATCTCTTGTTAGTGGTGTCGAGGAGAGCAGCTGGAAGCATGAAGAATCGATAGTCGAACTTCTTTCCCCTCCCGGGTTAGCAGGTGGATTGCGAGGGCGCAATCCCTTGTTAGTGGTGTCGTTTGTAACACCTGGGGTGTTCCCCCTTAGTAAAGTTGGTTGTTTTTCTTTTTTTTTTTGCATGCATCACATGCATCATAAACATTGCACTATGTTTTCAAAACAACTCAAAACATCAAAGCAAATTAAACTTTCAAACATTGTCCACAGTTTCCAAATTGAAAATTGCAAACTAAACAAATCCAGTTGTTTTCAATAGTTTGAAGTTGATTTGATTTTAATAAAATTCCTTGCTATTAACAACCAAATGGTAATTTTAACTTCAACTCAAATCCATTCATAATGGGCATGATCCAATTGTGGGTTTAGAAATTAAATTCTTGCTAACAAATTAAATTCAATAAGCTTTCATAATTGTTTGAGTTAATGGAATAAAATTTGTTTAAAAACCAAATCTTTATGAATCCTATTTAAAATTCAAATAGCCACTTTAAACCTTTTGGCCAATTCACATTTTTGGGAAATAATGTTAATATAACCTTGGAATCTTGCTGTTTTGGAAATTCTATAAAATTACAAATTTGCAAACACCAACAATCCCCATCCTTTTCTTTTCTATCCCTCTCTCTCTTTCATCCTTTACAAAAAAAAGAGATAAGGAAAAAATAAAAGGAAAGGGAGCTAGAGGGAGGCAGGCCCAACCAGCCCACCATCTCCCCACCACCCAGCCCATCTCCCACAGCCCACATCTCCATCTTCCACCTCTGTCCGTACAGAGAAGTGGAGATGTCGCTGTCACCCCACCGAGCCCTCACCTGCTCCTCCCCCCTCCCCTTATCTAGCCGCTAGGGTTCCTCTAACCCTAGGCCGCCCCCCTTCTCCCTCTTCCTCCCGCCGCCACCTCTCCTCTCCTCTCTCTGTTCTTTTCCTTTTCCTCTGAATTTTATGCTACAGAGAGAGAGCCTCCATGGCCGATTTTTGGAGCTTCCCAAGGGGCCGCTGGGGTCGTGGTTCCCTCCTCCAAGGCGCGGGAATGGAACCGCCGCTGCATCCTCTCCGGCCTCGCTTCCTCGCCACGCTCCGGGAGGCCACGGGGAGGCGCCACCATGGCCCCCTTCCTCACCGGCGCGCGGCGGCCAACTGCCTGCTGCGAGCAGGGCACGACGCCCTGCGCCTCTCCCTTCGACGACGACGACGCCCCGAGGTGAGGGCCCCCTCCCAGGCCCTAGGGCTTCTTCCTCCTCCCCTCCTCCTTGCTCTGTGACCACCATCGCGTGGAGGACCCTCGCCATCGTGCAGCAGGCCGCCGGCCGTCTCCGTTCCTTCCGATCGCGAACAGGTAAACTGAACGATGTTCAGTTCAGTTCGCGAACCAAGCCACCTCAAAACTCAATCTCCTCTGCACCTTTCAACAACCGCAGCAGTAGCGCACTGGTTAGGCCCCTTTGCACGCAATGCCCAGGTCCTGGGTTCGATCCCCCAAGCCACACCCTTTTATTTTCTGTTTTTTCTTTTTCTGCCCGAAATTTCAGAAACTCAGATCTGAGGCATTAACTCTAAAATCAATATAAAATTGAATATTGCTCCAATTTGAATGATTCAAAATCATGTGGATTCATAATCTTGAGACCTTTCTATTAATGTCAAGTTTGCAATATGTTTCTGTAACAATTTTGGCACTAAATAAATAATTACTGAAAATGCAATAAAAAGTGGAAACTTTGGAATTTCATAACTTTAGTTCTGCTCATCCAATTTAAGCAAACTTGGGCTCTAAAAATTTGTCTTAACAAACTCTACACATTGGTATTTTATTTGGGCACAATTGAATTAATTTTGAGCATGTTTCCCTCTGTTTACTAAAATGGGAAGAATAAGAATGATTATAAAAACTTGCATAATAAATTCATTAATAACCCAAAAATTATGTTTGATAGCTCAAAATGTTCAGTGAAACATTTGCTACATGTTTTCAATCTTTTCAATGCAATTTGTTTATTGTTTTCCCTAATTAAAAGTGGTGCAATAATCCAATGCTTTAATTAAACCTTTTAAATTGCAAAATTCATAACTTGGGCAATTCAAATCCAATTCCAACATGTAAAATATGTTTTCCATCCCATTTTTCATGAACTTTGCAAATATGAACTTTGTTTTCTGTTTTGAATAATTTAAATTGCTGAAAACAAGTATTTCTTATTTAATGCATTTAAAATTGTCAAATTAATAACTAATTCATTTTAATTCCTTTTTCAACAAATGAAATATGTTTTCCATCTAAAATTTTGTGTTCTTTCCAAATATAAATTTTGCTATCTGCTTTGAACAATTAAAATGGGTGAAAACAATAAATACTTGTGTAACTCACTTAAGAAGCCAAATTTCCCAACTTAATAAATAAAATTCCAAACTTGGTAAACCTTATTTCAAATTGAACCTATTGTTGTTTTCTTTTTGTTTTCCTCATCCATGCATCATGCTAATTCACTTACACATGATGATTAGTTGTAAAACAATTATTTCAACATTAATTCATGGGCTTTCCATATGCAATCCAAATTGCATGTGGGTCCATTTAATCATGTTATGTTACCATGTCAACTAGTTTATCTTGATGCATCTTTAAACTTGTCATGCATCCATATCTTGATCATGCTGGATCTTTTGCCGTAGTAGTAATTGTTGCATCCGGTGTTTGTTCGAGGTTCGTTGCTTCTTCCCGGATAGGACGTTGAGATGATGTGAGCAACGACAAGTTCTGTGGATGTACCTCTACTTGCTGGATCTCAGGCAAGTATACTCACTTGCTGCCAAATGGCTGCCTTTCATCACTTGTTACCGATTCTTTCCGTTGTTCTTATTCTTGCCTTTTGATTCGATGTTTGTGTCTCGATCCTATTATCTGTTTACCTTGCAGCCATGATATAGCCTTCCTCCCACTTCCTATTACCTGTTGTTTGTTTACCTCGTTGGCCCTCGTGTCGTAGTTGCATGCTTAGGTTTGTTTGCGCTCTAGTCCTGTTTTCCTTTGTTCTATCACCTGTTTAGTTGGTAGTTGGGTTTCAATTCAATCAACAACATGTTAATGCCTGGGGTAATAATAATTTGATGCTAAGGCACCGGCAGGAGGCCCGGGTTAGGGTTTTGGAGCCGACTGGTGTCGAAACTAGGAAAAGAGTCTTGTCTACTGATCCATGATGAGCGTGCTCACCGCATCCGGGTGGTGGTATGGAACCCCCCTCGACTTAGACCTGATCTGCAGCTTGTCCGAAGAGCCACACTTAGTTCGGGTGTTCCATTTGCTCCTTGCATAATGGGTTGATCACCCATGGTTACTGATGATGATGATGATGCATATAGGGCGAGGCCTGTAGTGCCGGGGTGTTGTGTCCTGCGGGAGTTTTGCACACCTGCGCTGAGTATTCGGCTGCGTGGCTGGGACCTTATAGCTCCGTGGCTCCTAGGATGGGTTGTAGAGATGGTTTGGGTCGTGTCAAGCCAACCTGAGTTTTAGTTGGTGGCTTGAGTGTGTACGGGTACTGGAGCACACCCTGCAGGGATAAATCTTCTCGAGAAGCCGTGTTTTCCGCGGTTATGGATTACTTGGTGAAAGTACTGGCTAACAAGTACTCAGAACAACTTACACCTAACTAATGATAACTTGACTAGTAATAGTCTTATTGACACAATAAGTTGAACATCATTAATCCAACAGTGTGAGTTATCCTTGGGTTGCTTCCTTAGTAGGGGGTGACATTGGATGGGTATTGTTTTGGTGAGTAGTTGTAGTTGGTTCCGATACGCTATCTTATCCCCCTCTTTTAGCCGGATGTTGTAGCGAGTCTCTGTAGTTGGTTAGTGCAGCCCGCTGCCGCTTATTTGCAATAATCCCTTCCTTTCCGTTGAACCCAAAGTATTTGTATCTTGTGATGACTGGCTACGCCGGTATCTTGTGAGTATGGTTTATCCACTTGCCAGTACTTAACCGTACTGACCCACGAATCCTTTTTCGTGGCTGCATATTCAATATTGCAGTCAACAGGTTTGAAGTCTGACGACGTTAGCTTGGGAATCCCTCCGGCTTGGCCTGGGCAGGGATTGGACGCCATCGGTTATCTTCAGGACTCTTAGTCCAATTTGTATCTTGTCCGTAGTCGGACGCTATGTTGTTTCTTCCGCTGTTATTTGGATCTTTGTATTGTATCAGTTGTATCCTTGGCTCGTTTGAGTCATCTTGTATATATCTGTTCTGTTGTTGTTGTGGATTATTCGTGAACTGTTGTAATGTTATCACAAGTGGCAACCTGGAATCGGTTATTATGTGGATTTTGGCGGGAATGCTGAAATCTGCATAGTGCCCGATCCCGGGGCGTCACAGTGCTCGATCTCGGTGGCGTCCCACCGTGACAGTGAGCAGAGAGAGGAGGCGGAGGTGGCCGCGGGTGGAGGAGATGCTCGGGGGGTGGCGGCCGTCCACGCGGGGAAGAGGGGGTGGAGGAGCACGGATGCTCCCTGGCCATGGGGGTCGAGGACTAGGAGAGGGCTTCGGAGTTTGGGGCCGGGCGGAGGGCGTCGTGGCGGTTGCCGGCGGGAGCGGCGGCGGCGCGAGTAGCGGCCGCGGGAGGAGGTTGGGGGGCGGAGATGGAGGACGGCGGGCTCGGGAGGGGCGCGGCCAGGAGGGTGGCCGGGGGGGAGGCGCCGGTGCGGTGCTCGCCGCGGGAGGAAGGAGGTCGAGGGGGAGCGATGGGAGGAGGACGACGAGGGATCGAGCGGGGGGCAGGGAGGAATCGAGCCCTGCTCTCCCTCCCGTGCGTGCGTGCGCGTGGAAAAGGGTGGGAGGACCCGTTTGCAATTAGTGGAAACGACGGGGGCAAAAGGAGGAGGGGGAGAGAGATTTAGGGTTTGGGTGGGGTTTTGGCCGGCTGGGCCTTGTGGGCTGGCCTGGTCCGGCTGCTGGGATCTCTCTCTCTCTTTATTTTATTTTATTTTGTTTTTTAGAAACTGGTTAGGCACCAATAAAAATAGATTTTATACACCAAACGAATTCCAGAAAGTTATTATAAAATTGGACTTGATGTAATTTAATTTGATTGCAAGTTTTAAATCAATAATGATGCATTATGCCATGTTATGCAAAGAAAAGAAAAACAAGCAACATGCTTTATTAGGGAAAAGAAATCCCCCGGGCGTTACAAAATCCAAATCAAAATTGAAGCCCCATGGATTATATACACCATTGCCATCACCAAGTACACCATGGGAAGATATTAGTATGGATTTTGTGTTGGGATTGCCAAGGACAAAAAGAGGACATGACTCTATCTTTGTGGTTGTGGATAGATTTTCAAAGATGGCTCATTTTATTCCATGCCACAAAAGTGATGATGCTTCTCACATTGCCAATTTGTTCTTTAGAGAGATTGTGAGATTGCATGGAGTTCCAAGGACTATAGTTTCGGATAGAGATGTCAAGTTCATGAGTTATTTTTGGAAGACACTGTGGGGTAAGCTTGGCACTAAGTTATTACTCTCCACTACTTGCCACCCACAAACTGATGGCCAAACCGAAGTGGTCAATAGGACATTGTCCACATTATTGAGAAGCATGATCAAGAAAAATTTGAAGGAGTGGGAGGAGTGTTTACCACATGTGGAATTTGCATACAATAGAGCTGTGCATTCAACTACTCAATTATGTCCTTTTGAGGTAGTGTATGGTTTCAAGCCTATTACTCCTCTTGATTTATTACCACTTCCTATACAAGAGAGAATTAATATGGAGGCATCCAAGAGAGATGATTTTGTTAGAAAGATTCATGAGAAAACAAAAGAAGCAATTGAGAGCAAAGGAAAATATGTGGCCGAGAGGATGAATAAGAAGAGGAAAGAAGTGATTTTTCGGCCAGGAAATATGGTGTGGGTACACTTTAGAAAAGATAGATTTACCACATTGAGAAAGTCCAAGTTGATTCCTAGAGGTGCTGGTCCTTATAAAGTTCTATCTCGGATCAATGATAATGCCTACAAAATTGACCTCCCAATTGATGAGTTTGGTGTGAGCAATTCTTTTAATGTGGCTGATTTGACACCTTACCATGGAGATGATTTAGCATCGAGGTCGATGCCTTTTCAAGAGGGGGAGGATGATGAGGACATCCCTAGCTCTTCACCTATTGTTACACATGAGGATGTTCCTATAAAAGCTAATGAAGTGAGAATTGGTCCAATGACAAGATCAAGAACCAAGCTATTACAACAACATGTGAATTCACTCCTACTTGGGTATAATGTTTATAATTGTGAGAACTTTATACTACCTAAATCATTGCATGTATGTATTCTCAGGTTTATTGATAACACAAACATGAATGGAGATCATGGAGAGGAGACACACATGGATGAAGGAGGACTACAAGAGGAGATGGAAAACAAGTGCTAGCATGGTGAAAACAACAAATAACAAATGTTATCATGACAAGGGGATGGTGCCTCCACAAGGTCAAATGCACCAAGTGTGGAAAAAAATGCTATTATGTTATTCCACACTCATACATGAACAAGCCAAGAGGAGGGTGCCGACAAGGAGTATCAATGCGTCATATACAAGACCTAGTTCAATTAGGATTGGTTTGTATGCCAATTTGGCCGCACCCCTTGTGTGGGGGTCGGTTTGTATCTAGTTATGGTAGAATTAGGAGTCCTAGCCGAGTAGGAGAGGGATTGCTTGCGCGAGCCTCCTTGTGGCCGCACCCCTCCCCTATCATATACCCCCATACCTGCGAGTTGGAGGGTTAGACTACGTTAAACCCAAAACCCTAGACCTCTAGATTGAAACTGCTTGTAAGCCTTTCATCTGGAAGTTCATCTGCAAACTTTACGTGTTACCTGCTGTTCCACTGGGAATAAGACGGTACAGGACCACTTGTAGTCGGTGGATTACTTGTGCAAGAGTGTGGAGTTGAGAATATCCTTGGGGTTGCTATCTTTTGCATTGGCATCAGGAATCAGCCGGGAGAGTTCTTAGTGGCGCACTAGTTATCATACTGGAGTTATCTGTGAGTTCACTGAGAAGATTGGGCCACCCCTTATCACCCACGGAGCGCCACGCAGCGACCCCGAGCAGCGGCAGCAACGAAACGTCGGGCGACACCCAGGGCGTCGAGCCCGCCAGAGACGACTTCCTCGGCTACACCCCCCGCCCCGGATTCCTCGGCTCCAACTGCGTCGTCAACGTCGATTGACACTAGCGCGTGACGAATTCGTATCATTTTCTAATGCCCAAATCTTTAAATTATGGCCTAAACACATAATTATGTAAGACTTTAGATATTTTTGTATTTACACAATTAAAATTTTGGGGCAAAATTTCTTTGGGGGTTTTGCTTGGGGGCGCCGAGTGGGGAAGGGGCACCCCCGTGGGCGCCGCGTCGTCCGAACGAGCCCCCAAATGGCCTCTCCGGGTGCCGATCCGGACGGCAACAAGGGCGCGTGACTACAGATGCTCTAACGGAAACGACTTTCCGTAGCCAAAAAGTTACTTTGTCCGAACATGCCGAGTAGGCCGGCTGAAAACTAGGGCATAGAGCATTGACTAAACGGATAGTGGTCTATTTTTTTTTGTGGATGCTTATGTTAGGCCAAATTTGGTACAGGCTTGACCAGGGTCGGGTAGCGTTCTATTTTGTATTTGCCCCTGCCTGGCCGCGTCTGACCCATTCCAGCACACTCGCCTCCTCGCACCTTCACTCACCTCGTCCCACCTCCTCGCCGCCGTCGTTCGCACCCCTACCAGCACCAAACGTCCGCCGCGCTGGCCACACCGTTAGTCCCGCACGCGTTTGCTCGCCTCGCTGCTCGACGGACCGCGCCACCGAGCACACCTGAGGGGACGCACACAAGGTGCTCGTCTCTTTGACTGTCCCGAGTTCATCACCTTTCCGACCAAGAATGGTAGACAGTGGAGATGAGTTCTTCTTCAACCACGTCCTCATGTACTCATCCTCCTTCGATGACGAATCCAAAGACGAGAGCGACATCCTAGTTTCCACTCTTGTGGTCAATGATCGCATTGCCAGGATGAGGCCAGTTTTCAAAGGGTCCGTGTTTGGGCATGCGGCTGCCGTGGAGATGGACAGAGAAGGACTATTTCCATCTCACTAATCCAGTGTACATTGCCAAGTTATTCCGGCGTCGTTTCTGGATGAGAAGAAGATCTGTTCAACCGCATTCGAGTTGGTATCATGGATTACAATGATTTTTTTAGGTGCAAACCAGATGCATGTGGTAAGCTTGGTTCTCCTCTTATCAAAATGCACCGCAGCAATTCAGATGCTTGCGTATGGAGTAGTCGGAGACCTGATTGATGAATACATAGGCATGAGTGAATCTGTATGCCTGGATTCAACGTACAAGTTTTGTGAAACCGTGGTTCATGTCTTTGGCCCAAAATACTTGAGAGAACCAACGACTACTGTCGATCAACGAGGGCAGAGGTTTCCATGGGATGCTTGAAAGTATAGATTGTATGCACTTGGGGTAGAAGACCTGCCCATTTGGTTGGCAGGGGCGGTACAAGGGGCATGTTGGGGAGTGAACTGTCATTCTTGAAGTTGTTGCATCACATGATCTCTGGATTTGGAACTCTTTTTCCGGCATTGTCAATTAGTCATCCCAACAAGTCCCTCGGATGATCCGGTAGGGTTTTGATTAAGAGAACGTATGGACGCTGGCGACGATCGTCGGCTAACAGGGGGCACGATTTACCCAGGTTCGGGGCCCTCGTAGAGGTAAAACCCTTACTCCTGCTCTTCGATATGTATTATCAGTAGATCGGTTACAATGGGGGGGTCCTCAAGTTGAGAGTATGATCGAGAGTTTAAGGCTTGTGGAGGTGAAAGTAGATTGGATCCCCCTCTCGGTGGTTCTTCTGGCCTTATATAGGTGGCCAGGTCTCAAACCGTGTCCGGGGGGGTTACAAACCCTAGTTTTAGGTCGGTGGAAGCTTTCCTTCTTGACCCGCAAGTCTTTGCGGGTGGGCTTCAGTTGGGCCTTCTAGAACCGGAGGGTGGCACCTCTCTTTGAGCTGAGGTCTTGGGTCTTGGACCGGGTAGGCTCACCCGACAGGTCCAGGAGTCATCCCCACGTCAGTAGCCCCCGAGTGTTTATTCGACTGAGAATAGTCGGGTAAGCACTCAAAGTTCGTTTTTTGATTTCTTCGATTGGTCATTCACTCACCTGGTTTTGAGGGTGTGCACCCTGTGCGCGATGCACCATCTACTCAAGTATCGAGTGATAAATGTGCCTTGTGCTTGGCTGTTTTCGCAGAAGAATGTGGCACAGTCGCTTGGCTCTCCCAAAAGATTAGGCCAATTAATTGCATCTAGGGCAAAAACGATTCTGGTCTACACGAGTTCGAGACCTCCGACTCGAACCCGGCAAGGTGATTGTTGCGAATGAGCCGTGGAGGTCTTACCGAGTCGAACTTAACCTAAAGGGGTACCCGGTGCGTCCGCTAGGATTTTTCTTCGTGTTGTTGACACGGAAAATTTACAGGAGGACGCAGCTTGAGTGCGATTCCAAGCCCACGGGAGAGATCCTTGGGTCTTACCTTCGTACTCGAAAGAATACGGCATCCAGATGTGCCTAGTCGGTCGAACGATCCAGGATAAGGATGTGTAAGTACATCGTGTGGTAGAGTTGCGGGAGTTGCACACTCGCGATTTTACCTTTAATCACGTTCCTGCATTTCTTTGGGTGAAGAAATCTTCCTTTTTCTTGATCTTGTGCGAAAGAGATTTCGCATTATGAAGTTCATACGAAAGAAATTTCGTTTTGATATTCCCATGCGAAAGAGATTTTGTGTTAGGGTGCTTATGCGAAATAAGTTTTGCGTCTTGATGTGCCCATACGAAAGAGATTTCGTGTCAGGGTTCCTACGCGAAAGAAATTTCGCGTGTCGTGAGGTGCGCAGTGACGTCACTGCGCACTCGGTCGCTCTGACTACTCCCGATGGGACGTGATGAAGTGGGGCAGAGCGCGCGGGTCCACCTTGTCGTCCCTTCTGTTGTCTTCGCCGCAGGAGCCGCCCATGGCGGTTCCAGTTCGTCGCAGCCGCAGGATGTCATTGCCGCCGCAGGTTCGTCGGTCGGCCATGGCGCTTTGAGTGCACCGCCTGCTCCTGCAGCGGTGGACGCGCCTGCTGCTTTCCCTATCCTGGCAGATCTGGGTGATCCCTACGGGGATTACCCGGCGTTTGACGAAGACGTCGATGACCAGGACTCTTAGGTATCTATGTCCAGGCCGGCTTAGTTTATTGTCAAAGATCCAGGGTTTGTGCATGAATGCATGCAAGTTCGGGCTTCTAGTGTTTGTAGTTGCATGTATACTTTGGTTTTTTTTTATAAAGTTCGGGCTTCTGGTGTTTGCGGTTGCATCTGTTCTTTAGGGGTTCGAGGTTTTTTGTATTCGGGATTAAAAGGTTTGTAGTTGGATCTGTACCTAGGGGTTCGAGGGTTTTTTGTACATGCAAGTTCAAGATTCAGAGGTCTGCTTGCATGTGTACTTAGAGACCAAAGGGAAAAACATTGTAGAAAATAGACATGTACTAGACACTAAATTAACAATATAGATGTCCTGCTGTGAAACTAATAACATCTATGCATGAATCTTTTTAAATGATCTTCTATATAGAGTTATGGATGATCAAATATAGATGAGAGTTGATTCAGAGGCTGTAGTTGCATCTGTAATTAGGGGTTCACAGGTTTTTTTTATTTTAGGGATTCAGAGGTTGTAGTTGCATCTGTTCTTATGGCTTCTAGTTTTTTGTGTGCATGTTAGCATGCATGTGAGTTAGAGATTCTACGTTTTTTGGAGGCATTTTCAATTTGTGTAGTTATTTTGCCTCGCAGACACTCTTGACACATTATGAATTTGTTGCAAAATCACATATTGTACCCCCGTGCATGATAATTACTTGATCAAGTTTATGCATATAATTAAAGAACGATTCTTGTATGATATTTTTGATCTGGTAAGGTATAATAACATGTCCTGATTAGAATATTAATCTGTTGAATGTTATCTTAGATCATCAATGAATTCCTGACGTGTTATTATCTGCTTTTGTGCATTAGTTCACCAAATATATATAGTGGAAACTGTAATGTTGTATAAAATTCGATACATTTTTCTCAACATTGATGTCATCTTTAGGGCGCATCTGCTAAATAAGTTACTTGATGAAGTGTATGCAAATAAATGAAGAACTACTATTTCTTTATGTTTTTTGTGATCTGGTTAGGTATATTATTCTTTTGCCAATAAGATTGTGTTGCTAACTTTTGTTTTATTGCAAATTTGCAGGAAGAAGATCTGGAAGTCATCTCGGGTGCGGACGATAGGGCTGTGAAGAGCAGACATGTCCTGAGGAAGCTGCAGACGGGCACCATTCGGTACCGTCGTTACGGCAACTTGTTCTGCCCTTTCTGTAATCAGCTGACGTGGCTAAACGTTTAGTCACCATAAGCAAAACGTGGGAACCTTTTTTTATGTCACCGGTCTTGACCAATGAGGCGAAACCATGTGGACCAATCGAAATATGCCACATGGAAATAAAATGGCGCCACGTTGCCTTCTTCTGCGATGAAATCGGTTCGTCCCGGGCTACCCAGCGACATTTTTTTCCGGCGCGAGTCTCGACCAATCAGGCGAAAGCATGTGGACCAATCAAAATACGCCACATGGAAACAAAATAGCGCCACGTCGCCTTCTTCTGGGACGAAATCTGCTCGTCGCGGGCTACCCAGCGACTTTTTTTTCGTCGCTAAACTTGTGGCATGTGCACCAACAAAATGGTGCCACGCAACGACTTTTCCATGACGTTTTTTTCCGTCTCGGATTTGGGTGATGTCACCGTGCCGGGGACGTTATTTTTCGTCGTCTAATCGCTCACTCATAGTAGGCCACGTGGGTTGGGCATACATCGCCACGTGTAGGTATTTGCCTTGACGATTTTTTACGTTGCGTTACTATGATGTCTGTTTTGGTGCTATTTGGGTGGTTACATCATCGTTATAATTGTCAATTGCACACAAGCAGAAAAAAACCACATAACAGGCATCAAATACTTAGTTTTTCTCATAGAATATCAAACCATCATACAGAACCACAGTTTCAAGGACCACGAATCTGCTCAGCCAGCATCTCAAGTAGGGCAACTCCTTCTAGTTGAGATTTCTTTAGCGCAGCTTGTTGCTTCCGAATCTCTTCCATATCAACTACAAACTTCTGCCTCAGTTGCTCGGATTCTGCTTTCGCCTTCCTCATATCAGCAATTGTTCTGCGCACATTCACATCAAGCTGTGGTTCAGGCTCAGAATGTGAAAGACATGATTCCACACAGACCTTCTTTAAGAAAGTATGTTTTCCACTCTTCGGCATGACAACTTCACTACCATCCTCGTCCTCAATCTCTGAAGTAGATCGAGACATCACCCTTTTCTTGCTTGCCTATCAAGCATGCAAATAAAATAGATGAAAACAACATATAACAAGAATGTACACAACATAGATGAAACTAGCAAATGACAAGCATGTACAAAAAATTGATGAAAACAGGCAGATTATAGTCAAACAACGGTGTGTGTCATGAACTAGTTGATGAGAAGCATAGATGAAACAGCAGGTGTCAAGCATGTGAGGAAGATAGATGAAAATAGCAGATGACAAGCATGTACAAAAAATTGATGAAAACTAGCAGATTATAGTCAAACAACGGTGTGTGTCATGAACTAACTGATGAGAAGCATAGATGAAACAGCAGGTGTCAAGCATGTGAGGAAGATAGATGAAAATAGCAGATGACAAGCATGTACAAAAAATTGATGAAAAATAGCATATTATAATCAACCAACTATGTATGTAATGAACTAGCATATGAAAAGCATAGATGGAATAGCAGGTGTCAAGCATGTGAGGAAGATATATGGAAACCATGCTGAAATGACAACGATAGCCTTAATTACTATAAGTGGGTTTCACGGCCTTAATTAGCTTGCCAAAACTTCTTATAGTATGGAATAGAGTAAGTAGCACAAAATATATGGCGCCACATTGATCAAACAGTTCAACACAAGATAAGAAAGTTGCACCCTAGTTGTTGCGATATCATGAAAGAATGTTGAGCTACCGGGTTAGGGAATAACCTACAGGTCATTGTCCAGGCTTGATTGTGATTGATATGACACGACTCCTTCAGTGGCATCTGATTCCTCTTCAACATCATACACAGGCATGTACTGAGATCCAGAGTCTTGCTTCTTGGTCTTTTTTTGGGGGGGTACAGTAGGACATGAAAGAAAACTTGATGGCTTTACGCCCAGTTCATGCATCTTTCCATTGTTTGCCATGATAGTTCTGAAACGATCTTCTTTAATGGGGTGTAGTGGCGATCCTAGCATGAATAAAGAACTAAAAGTAAAGTACAAATATAACGCTTCATAAGAACCTAATAAAGCATAAATAATTGAGGCACTCATCTTGTAAGAACAGTCCAGTGCAAGTGATATAAATTCTGATCCTAACTAAGACTGATAGGATCACAAGAAAAGTGAAATTAAACCTAATACGTAGTATACAAGCTACATAGCTGCAAATGAGCAAAGTTTTACCAAGCAAGAAGGCCCCCCTTCCCGTTTCCGTTACAAGAAACCGTTTAGAGAGATTTATTGCATCAAATATTAGCAGTATAATTAGGGTAATAATGAATCATCGAACATACGATTAAACAGACAACCAATTTAGAAAAATTAACTGCATCGAACATAAGCAGGATAGTAAGGAAGCATCAAACATACAATTAAATAGACAAAAGAAATTTAGAGAGAATAGTTGCCTACATCTTTAGGGTCTTCTGTCTTGCTGCGTTTCTCGCCTTCAATCTTCACTCGTTTCAGCGTGCTTGCAGACATTGACGGTGATGTTGCGGCGAGGTTGGAGACGAGGTGGCAGATATGGATGTACGGCGAGGTCAGTGGCGAGGTGGCTGACCGGCGAACACGGCGTCGAGGTGGCTGACCGGCGAGCACGGCGCGAGGTGGAAGATAACGTACGGCGAGGTTGGAGACGATGTGGCAGACAGGCGAGCACAACGACGAGGTGGCGGATCTGGACGGCGAAAAGGCCGGTGATGTGGCAGATCTGGAGGGTGATCTTGACGGCGACGAGGGAGTTCTGGCAAGCGAGCTATACGGCGAGGTGTAAGACCGGGGGAATAGAGGATCTGTCTTGGGAGGACAAGGGGAGTGGATATTTCGAAATAGTGGCTTTCTCTTTTGGCGAGAGGGCCAATCGAGCGGATAAGGAAGGGTTTCGGAACGATTACAGAAATACCCTCCAGGCTAAAGGTTGCCAGTTGTGTGCGGGAGGGCTGAGAAGTAAATTATCCTTGCACGAAAAAATTTGGGCGGGCTGTCCTGGCGCGAATTTTTCGGAGCGACGCGAAATTTTGGCAGAACTGCGGGAAACTTTGCTAGCCGTCCGATGCTGATGGGTGGCTTACAAAAATTGAGCATTTATGCAATTATTTAGTACTAAAGGTTGTGCAAAAATCCCGAAAGTATTTACCTAAAATCCTGGAAAGGGTCAATTATGTGGAATACTACTACATGTTGATTGGTGGTTTGAACTTTGCTAGCCGTTGGATGCTAGTCAACTTTTTTGTCTACACCTATCACCGGTGTCGGAAGGGGGTAGACCACTGTTCTTTTTTGCTTGGTTCTGTTAAGTTAGGCCATATTTACATGGATAACCCAAATCTAGATCTATTTGTAATAAGATTCCCTCTAGTTCGCCTGAAGAAACCATAGCCATGATGGGGGAAAAGACGGAACTGCCGTTCTGGACCCTCTACATGAGTCAGAAGGGGGTTGAAAATTGGAACCAATTTCTTGGTTTTGTCAGGTTAGGCACAAGGAACACCCAACACAATGGTAGCGCCCACCTCTTGGCAAGATTTCCCTAGTTCCATCAGATCCGGGACTTTCGGGCTCTAAGTAGTCCTCGCACATGCTGAGAGAATCTGACACCGGTGAAGTGCACCCTAACACAGAGAGCGAGGGAATCTTGCGCATCCAAGACCCATGACACACTCTAACACACATGGTATGGCATACGCTGGGATTTGGTGGCATTAGGATGATCCGGAGCCCCCTCTCCGGAGAAACCATAGCCCCGCTGTGAAAAAAGACGAAATTGCCGTTATGGCCCCTCTACGTGAGCCGGAAGGTGATAGAAAAGTGGAACCAATTGCTTGGTTGTGCTAGGTTAGGCCCAGTGAATACCCAAGACAATTGTAGGTCCTACCTCTTGGTAAGATTCCCCCAATTCCGTCAGATCTGGGAGTTTCGGGCTCTAAGTAGTCCTTGAACTCGCCAGAGAGAATCCGACGCCGGTGAATCACTAACACTGGGAGCGAGGGAATCTTGGGCATCCAAGACACATGCCACACTATAACACACGTGGTATGACATACCATGGGATTTGGTGGCATTCAAACGATCTCGACCCCCTCTCCGGAGAAACCATAGCCCCGATGAGGAAAAAGACGAAATTGTCGTTCTGGCCCCTCTACGTGAGCCGGAAGGGGGTAGCAAAGTGGAACCAAGTTTTAGGTGTGCACAGCAAGTTT